>CM053170.1:28035619-28122848 GCA_012977825.3 Pteromalus puparum
CGTACACGCTCCTCCGCCGGCCTTGGCGTTATCACGCGGTCCCCGGGGTAGCTTACCTCCTGTCCAAACGGGACAGTCTGGACCAAAACGTCCACCCCGTTGACTAAACGTCGTGGATAAACCACGGAAGGGCCTCTTGAGCGCTTGAAATTGCGTCCCATGATGGCTTGTTTACGAGGCGCTACAATTGCGACCGTCGAAAAACTGACGACGTCAGCCTAGCGCAGGCCCTTATAAAGGATACGGAGAAGCTGCTCCGGAGAATCCACTGGCGTAGGATTTTCAAAAATGATGTTTTTTGGCACCAGGCGCGAACACAAAGTGGGGGAACTCGCCGACTCGAGCTATAGGTTTGCGTGAGAGGGGGGAGAGAGAGAAGCAGGTTGCGCCTCCCCCCGTGCATTCCCGAGATGTTCGGCCGTCTTAGCTGTGTTGTTTACATTGTATACACAGCTCTGGGTTTTGAAATAAAAACGCGAATTTTTACAGAATAATCATTTTTTCTGTACAGGTTTGGGAGGAAAAGTGTAATGAATTTATTTTTAATGAACTTATATCTTTAATTAACTGGGAAGTTTTTTATACTCTTTTAGATCATTTATATGAAATCTTCCCTTCTCTTTTTGTTTATTTTCATCAAATAATAAATACGTGGTCTTGCCAATCTTTTTTAATATTTTATAAGGACCTTCGTAGATTGAAAAGAATTTAGCAATTTTTTTGTCTTCCAAATCAGAAATATTATTCGATTTTACAAGAACTTCGTCTCCTTCTTTAAAATCAACGAAAAATGACCTTTTTTGTAAATTATATTTTTCAGCCCGTTTTTGAGCTTTAGAAATGATACGTTCACGTGCTAGACATATTTTTTGTTCGAGTGGTGTTTCGTCATTGGACTCAATCGTATGAATCCAGTTTTTCCACGCACGTTTGGGTTTCGATCCCATGTGTAGTTCGATTGGAGTAAACCTTGTGGTTTCATGATACGTTTCATTTATAATTGTTTGTATAATGTTAATATATCTAACCCAGCCCGTGTGCTTTTCGCTAGTAAAAGTACGAAAAAATCTACCGAGCTCTTTATTAACTCTTTCTACGATGTTACTTTGTGGGTGTCGAATAGACGAAAAAATTAAATTGATATTTTCTTCTTCGAGTTTTTTGATCCAGGCGTTTGAAGTGAATTGTGATCCGTGATCACACGAAATACGTTTTGGTTTTCCATATAATAGGATATAATCATTAAAGATCTTTCTTATCGCTGTGGCACACGTTTGTCTACGTATAGGGTATAACACAACGAATTTTGAAAATGCGTCTATTGTAACAAGAATATTTTTCATACCGCCGCGCCCGGTCGGTAACGGACCATAAAAATCTATGGATAACAAGTCGTGTGGCGCTTCCGGTATTATCGACTCCATTGGCGCTGTACATGGTCGTGTGGAAACTTTGTTCCTTTGACATGAGTCGCAAAATGAAATTAATTTTTGCGCCTTATGACGTAAATTTTTAATGTAAAAATCTTCTTGTAACATACGAACGACTTTTCTCGCGCCTACATGGCCGTACGTTTCGTGTGTTTCAAGAATTAGTTGTCCTATCATTTCTTTAGGTACCATTATCTTATATTGGCATGATTGATTCTTTTTATAGATAATATCATTTTCGATAATGTATGTTGATTGATTTTTCAAATCTTTCTTTTCCAAATATTTAGAAAATAATTTATCTAAATATTCGTCATTATGTTGTAATTTTGATAAGTTTTTGAATTTAAATTTCAAGTCTTTAGTGTAACTTTGTCTTTTTAAGACTGCAATTATGATTTCTCCCGGCTTTCTCTGATCTTCTGGGTGGAAATCAGGATGTCTACTTAGCATGTCTGCGACAACGTTTTCTTTTCCCGATACATGATCGATTACGATATTATAGTCTTGTGTACCTAGAATCCACCGACGGATTCGGTTACCAACAAATTTGCATTTAAATAGGAATATTAAAGCTTTATGATCAGTTTTTATGTAAACTTTTGCAGATCGTAAGTAGGTACTTAATTTTTGTAAACTCCATACAACCGCGAGGAGTTCCTTCTCTGTTGTGAAGTATGTTTTTTCTGCTGCTTTGAGCGTTCGACTAATATATATTACAACCCGTTCATCCCCGTTATTGTCAATCTGTGATAAAGCACCGGCAATTGCAAAGTCCGAAGCGTCACAACGGAGGATATATGGTTTTGAAGGATCGGGATATGCAAGGCAGACGTCTTTTTCGAAGAGCTCTTTGACTCGCTCGAAGGCTTTTTGGTGACTGTCCCCCCACTCCCAAGATTTTTGTTTTTCTTTCTTTAGCAATTCCAATAACGGAAGTAATTCATGTGCATGATTTTTTGCGAATTTCGCGTAAAAATTGATTGTCCCTAAAAAGGCTTGTAACTGTTTTAGATTTTTAGGAATTGGATAATTCTTTATCGCTTCAATTTTATTCTCTTGAGGTTTTATACCTTCTGTCGAGAGAATAAATCCTAAAAATCGAGTTTCCTTTTTGAGAAATTCAGATTTTTTGAAACTCAAAGTGAAATTCCATTTTATTAAACTTTGAAATAAATCTTCTAAATGCCCCAGGTGATCTTTTTCACTTTTTGAGATGCATAAGAAATCGTCTACGAAGTTTAATATGGAGTCACCAAGATCTTTAGTTACGTGAAATAACCCGCGTAATAAAGCCGCACTGCTTATCTTTGTACCGAATGGAACTACTTCGAATTCATATAATCTTCCTTCGAACATAAAGGCAGTATATTTTTTACTTTCTTCACAGAGAGGTATTTGCCAGAAGCTTGACGTTAAATCTAGACTCGACATGACTTCTACTCCGAAACATTGTTGTAAAAGTTCTTCGATATTTTGAGGTGATTCGAGATCATCTTCGAACATCTCATTTATCTTACGTGCATCTAGGCATAAACGAATTGACCCGTCTTTTTTAAATACCGGAACAATCGGACTTATAAAATTACTACTTGATCGACGTATGATTTTCCAATCCAACATTCTCCCAATTTCTTCCCTGAGTTTACCTTTTATATTAGTCTCTACAGGATATGGAGGGATAAAGAATGGTTCAGGATTTTTTACTTTGATTTTGTATTCGTATGACGCTAATCTACCTGGTTTCTTATAGAAAACTTTTCGATATTTTTGTAATAAATTTCGGAGTTTATTGATCGTTTCTGGATTTTTTGCTATACAGAATTTTAGTTTGTCGTCGATATCCTTATCGGAAATATCGTAAGGATCGACTGATGAATTACGGTTACAATGTGAACTCGTTAATTCATTTAAAGATTTTTGGCATCTGGCTTTATTTAGCACTGGCCGGGTTTGTGAGTGAAAATCAACACCATTGGTTGTATCTTCCTCGATAATTTCTATATAACGATGATCCATTTTTGATTCTAATAAATCCTCATTTTTATACGATATTTTTTCAATAGTATTTTCTATACGAATTGTAATTTCATCATATTTTGTATCTATGAGAAACCCAAGCTCTTTGATTGAATCAATTCCGATAATACAATCTCGAATTAGTTTTGGAATAATTAGGAAAATCAAGTCTTTAGTGTAAGTACCGATTTGTGTAGGGCACATCATTTGTTTATTTAATCGAGTCGATTTTAATCCCGTCGCTCCTCTGATTATAGTACCAACGATCGGTAAAGTCACATTGTTTTTAAATTTTTGTAAATTTGTATTGTAAAAGTTTTCAGAAATGCATGTTATTTGGCTACCGGTGTCAATTAAAGCTTTTACTGGAATTTCATTGATTTGAATATTAATTTCCGGACAAATACAACTTTTATTTGTATGAGCCTCATTATCCGAATCTGATTCGTACAGTAAATCCTCTCGTGGATTATTGAAAATTGTGAAAATTGGAATTGGTGGTGGTGTAGTTGTTTCTTGTCTATGTAAGCTTTGTTTTAATAGTTTTTCCGAGGCACAAGAAACAACTTTTATTGGTTTTTTGGTAGGCCCCAAGTGTCTTTTAGACATAAATTTAAATCGTCATCCAAGGAAGAGGAACTTGATGAATTTTTCGATATAGTGGTTTTGGGTATGGTTCCCGTGTCTTTTGACAAAGTATTTGTTGCTTGAGGTTTTTTAGTTTCAATTACGTTTAACGTTTGGACTTGTTGTCCTTGTTTCTGAAGGTTACCCTTGTTTTGGAAATTAGGCTTGTTTTTATTCCAAGGATTATTGGTAGGTGACTTTTCGGGATTTTGTGTTTGATCTTGGGATGGTCTAAATGTGGATCTTCTTTGATCTGGGCCACTATCTTTTAGAGCTAATAATTCAAAGAATTTCTCTTGTGTTTCAATCCCCTGTGATCTTACTGTATATTTAATATCCCAATCAAAGTGATTGGATATCTTTCGGACTAACTCTGATTCTGTAAAGTTTCGTTCGAGATCTTGCGCGAACCCCCATATATAAGTAGCATACTCAAGACGAGAGTATTTTGTGCCACTATTATAATGATTGTATTCAACTTTACGCGCCCACTCGTCTTGGATATCTTCATTCCAGAACCTTGCTTTGAATTTTTTCTCAAAATCTGATATGGACTTGATAGAATTTTGCGCGATATCGAACCATCCTGAGGCTGTATTTTCTAATGACTGACCAATAATTAGGATCATTTTATTTGATTCTAAGTCTAATACCTCAAGGTACTTCTTCATTTCTCTTAAATATCGCATGGGTTTGTCTTTTCCGTCTGCTTTAAAGGTTGGTGGCTTTAATTTTGGACCGTTAGATACCAGCGAAAAAGAACTATCACCTAAACTAGCGTTCAACGAGGAGTTTCGAAATGTTCGAATCTTATTTGTCAATTGCTCTAGTTGTTCTGACAACATTTTCTTTGAATCTGTAATGTCTGATTTTACTGTACTTAAATTTTGGTCAGTTATTAACAAAGCGTCTGAGAATTTTTGATGGTCAATCACAAGTGATCTCAGTTGTTGTTCATTAGTCTTGAGTGCTTTTAACAAATTTGAATTTGCGTTTGTTAAAGACGTTAACTTGTCATAAACTGATTTGTTCGTAAATTCTATTTTTTGATCTATATTTTTAGTTATGGATGCGGACTCTATTTGAACTAATTCTTTAATCTGTGGGGTTATCTGCCTTATAAGATTTGAACAAGTAGACCGAATATCATCGAGTGATGTTTCGTCCGTATGCAGCTGGATTTGAGGTTCTACCGCCCGTATCCTTTCATCGATTGCTTGCATGATTCTATCTTCCAAGGCCTTTAAGTCATTATTAGTAATTCTATTTGATAAAGCTACTTCGAATTCATTTAATTTAGATTTGATTCTAATATAATCCTCATGTAATACTTCGTATCTTTGATCATTTCTATCAAACCTTTCAGATAAATCAGATGAATTTTTTTCTAAATTTTCTAATGTCTCGGTAATTTCCTCAGATCGTTCTAATAAGTGATCTATTGCCTCATGAGCAGCCTGAATCCATTGTATATTTTTAGATGGATCGTCGATCATTGTTTGATTCGCGTCATCACTCGGCGTATTTAATGCCAAAGAAATGTTTAGTTGTTCTTTTAGAGCAGCTGCAGAGACAACCCGAGAGTGTATTGCACTCTGTCTGTGCGTGCTCGAGAAGATGTTTGTTTGGGCTTCTGCCATTTTGTTTGTCAGGGTTTGTTTTTGTTTGATTGTAATATAGAGAGGTGACTGCATAAATTGCACGTCTGACTAGATTGCTTAATAAATGCAAATCTATTTTTGTGTTATGATTGTGTGGACTGTATCGAGTATATTCAGGAAGATTTTATTTTGACTTATTATAATGTATTCCACTTTAAAACCTCGTATCCTGGCAGGATCGCCATTGAAACGGTCACGACTTTTCTTGGTCCTGGGTGCTTCTATTGAAATAAAAGTTATTGATTTTTATTTATAAAAGTCGTGCACATTTACTGCTCTGCGTCGTAATTGTGACGGCAGGCCAAATAAAGTGATTTTATTATGATTTTAAATATCATTAATAAATTAAATAAATATAATAATAAATATATTACAGGTCCGGGATACGAGGTAGTGGAGTGTATTCATCACAATAATAAACTTTAGTTCATTTTAACAAAAATAAATATATTCAATAAGATATTAAATGCGAAAATATTGCGTGTAATGTTGCATATATTTTCTATCTATTTCTATATTCTACCAAGGCTTTATGGTTGCTCTTGGTAGTAAAAAGACCTAGCTCCAGCGCAATTATCAGCGCACTAGTCCTACCAAGAGCAACCATAAAGCCTTGGTAGTAAAAAGACCTAGCTCCAGCGCAATTATCAGCGCACTAGTCCTACCAAGAGCAACCATAAAGCCTTGGTAGTAAAAAGACTTAGCTCCAGCGCAACTTAAGCGAGGACTAGTCCTACCAAGAGCAACTATTACGCCTTGGTAGATAAACTTAGAATATTTTCTCACTTTTGAAGGACTTATAAGATTTTCTAGTCAAGCAAAGATATCGCAAGTTAAGCGTATCAGTCTTGGACTTAGAAAAATTTCAGTTCCTTTCAAAAGACTTAGAGAAATTTTCGAATATTCTTATATTTGTTAAATTATCTAGTCAGGCAAGATAACGCAATTTAACGCGTATCTGCTTTAGACTCTAATAGAAAATTCGTTTATTACCACACACTTGTAACTTTCGAAATAAACAGATAACGCAAAGTTAAGCGTATCTGCGTAAACTATCCTATGTCAAAATAAGACTTCGATCACCGATATATATATATATATATATATATATATATATATATATATATACGTTTGTAAAAATCAAAAAGAGAGATATTTATTTAATTTTGTGATAGAAAATATATGCAACATTACACGCAATATTTTCGCATTTAATATCTTATTGAATATATTTATTTTTGTTAAAATGAACTAAAGTTTATTATTGTGATGAATACACTCCACTACCTCGTATCCCGGACCTGTAATATATTTATTATTATATTTATTTAATTTATTAATGATATTTAAAATCATAATAAAATCACTTTATTTGGCCTGCCGTCACAATTACGACGCAGAGCAGTAAATGTGCACGACTTTTAGAAATAAAAATCAATAACTTTTATTTCAATAGAAGCGCCCAGGACCAAGAAAAGTCGTGACCGTTTCAGTATGCGAGAATAAGTGAGCACTTCGATGTATGCGTGAATAAGTGAGCTCGTGTGGCAATAGACAATGGGAAAAATCCAAATTAATTTTAAAACGATTTCTTAAAAAATGGAGAAAAAAACTATATATTTTAAATGCCTAGCTAAACTATTTTTATTTCTAGCTAAACCACGCGTAAATACGCGAGCTCTCCCACTCTTTCAACGGACGCTCCGGGTCACAGCTGAGCAGCAGATCGCAGCATCACGCCCGCAGCGCCAGTAGCCAGTAGTGGCAACGGCATGAGTTACGGCGCAGTAGCAGCAGGCGACGCGAGCGCGTGTATACGCGTATATATCTATATATCGCAGCGGCGAGAGGTGCGGCGTGCACAACGTGTGAGAGTGGGGTGATGACGCAGCAGAGGCGCGGCGCGCGCATCTCCCTACGTCTGTATGAATGTGCTTGTGTATATTTGAATGTGAGAGTTTTTTCGGCGGCTTGAGCCCCACTCTCTTGTGAGCCTTTATAAGGACTTGCGTGGCCTTTGGCCAGTCAATAGCTCCAGTACAATTTAAGCGATTAGTCTCTACTCAAGAGCAAGTTACGCCTTGAGTAGATAATACTTAGAGATCTCTCTCACATTATTTTCCTATACTTATAAAATTTTCAAGATAGACAAGATATCGCAACTCAAGTGTATCAGCTCTATGCTTAGAAAAATTCAAAGACTTGCGATATACTTATAAAATTTTGATATACTTATAAAATTTGCATTATTCTTAAATACTTGTAAATCTCTCGAACGAGAACAGATAACGCAAATTCCAGCGTATCTGCTTAAAAAATCTAATTTGTAAAAATCAAAGCGGATGTATTTATTTATTTAATTTTGTGATATTGAATATATGCAATAATTAATGCAATATTCTCATTTCTATTCATAACCTGAACATATTTATTCTTGTTACATAAATCAAAATATTATTATTATTGTGTTAATTTCCACGACCTGGCATCCCGGACCTGTATTATTATAATTAATATTTATAACGGGAATTCGGACCGGGATATTAGAAAACGACGGGGTCCGCACCCGTGTATAAGCGATCAGTGGCGCATCCACTAATCGGTGAATTAGCGAAAGGAAAAGTATGTAGCAGCTCGTTGCAGGCTTCTTGAAGGCTATGCGAAGCCTTGCCCGTAGCGCAGTATGCTGTACATGCACGTCCTCGTGCACGTAAGCCCGCGGAGGCGTCGTGAGTGAATCGGCTACGTAGCTAGTTCGCAAGTTAAGTTCACACCCAACGGCTTCAAGCCAAATCCAAAAAAAGTCAAGGCTGTTCAAGAATTCCCAAAGCCACAGACTATTGAGGAACTTCGAAGATTCCTAGGTCTCGTGAACAGCTATGAACGTCTGCTTGAATTTTTAAAAGACAGACAGTTCCGTTTGGACCGCTTACGCTAGCACATGTCTGGAGAGACCTGACGTCAATAAAGAATCACGGCAAGAACCTCCTGCTTTCTCTCTGTGCCTCCCGACCACATCATCCCGACAAAATCACTTGAAACTTTGAACAGAGATAAATACTGTCTAAAAGAATGGAAACTATGCCTTTATTTGAACAAAAAAAGAAATAGTATTATTATCATTCAAGCGACGTCGACCAGCTGATCGCTGGCTCTAGCCGTGGCTCTGGCGAAGTGAGCTCGACGACTGCGCATACATTGTGCGCATCCATCTGGCGTCTATCTTGCGGCCAGCTTTTAACACGTTCACGCACCCGCTTTCAATGCGTGTTTTGATGTTTTGAAACGGCCTTCGTTCACTGTACCTAAATATCTTTTTCCTATCTGTGCTTTTCGACGACGTCATGCAGAATTGACTGTTTTATTATCTCTAGAAAAGTGTTGTGGTACATGTGCATACCCAAGTATGTGCTTTGAAGAAGTAGCCTTCGCTCACGGATTGGCTGTTTGCGGCTCTTGCGCTTATTCTTAGTGTGTAGTCTAGCTGTGCAAAAAATATAAACAAGTGATGCACCGCAATTGCAGCCACGATGCGACGTGTAAGTGGCAATCCGTCAAGGAGTGCTTTAGTAGGGGAAAAACGGAACGTCAGCAAGAAACTTGAGCTTCCACTTGAAGGTTATCCCTTGTTTTGTTGTCTACTCCTGCTGATAATGATGCTCTTGCTGCCTCCCCTGCTGCATACTTTAAATTTTCAAGATTCAGTCTAGATTGAGGATTAACCGCTATCACTCTTTGTGCTGCTTCAACGGCTGTGCTGATCCTTTCCTCCTACATCTTACTGTCTAGATGAAGATTTATCAAATTCGTCATTACTCAAGATTTACAACAGATATTTATTTTGTTATGTGCAGTGAAATGAGTGATTACGTAGTTGTGTTATCTGTTTTTATCCATTTTAGGTTAGCATTGGTGGCTACAGACAAGGCGACTGCAGGAGCTGGATCAATACTGTCTGGTGCTATACTGATGTTGGTTGCTGTTTCTGAGGCTTTAGTTATCTGAAAACGACTCTAAAGCCAGGTTCACGCTCTCTGGTGGTGCTGTCTGGTGTTACTGGAGACTTCAGTCATCTGCGTCTGGTGCTACTGATGCTGATTGGCGTTTCTGAAGGCTTTAGGTACTTGGAGACGACCCTACATCTAGTTTAATGCTCTCTGGTGGTGCTGGCTGGAATTGCTGAAGGTCAATGGACCACCTCAAAACCAGATTTACGCTGAGTGTTGGGCAGGGTAGCATTACTGGCGCATTTCATTCATCTAATGTCGACCCTAGAGGTAAAATTGCACTGTCTGCTGGGATGGTTAGTGTTGCTGGCCTCTCCCAATCAACTAAAGACGAACCAGGAGCTGGAACCACGTTGTCTGATGGGCTGGTTAGCGTTGCTGGCTTCTCTTAATCATCTGTACACGACCATGGAGTTTGAAGTTGCTAGTATACGTTCTACAGCTGCACGTCAAGGATCTACTGCAGGTTCTCGACCAGGGTCAACTACTGCTGCTGTTACTAGTACAGAGCCCAGTGCTGCTGAAGTTACTGGTCCAGGGTGTACTTTAGCTGCATATTCAGGAGCTATTGCTGCGACTGCTGGGTGTGCAGCTTTTGCTGCATATATTTGTACAACTTTTGCTGCTGCTGCTACTCGAGCTTGGTCAACTGCTGCTGCTGCTATACAAGCAACTCCTACAACAGCTGTATGTTCAGAATCTACTACTGGTCTTCGACCAAGGTCAACTTGTTGCTTATACTAGTACATCTCCTCTTATACGGCAAATTAAGTAGCTTCTGACGCTACTTGTTCCTTCCAAAGCTTTTTGCAGGCCAAAATTTTGTCGCAAGTTTTTATGATGATAAAGCACATTTATATAAATTCAAGTTTTCAAAATGTGTGTGGTTAAAAATTGTATATCTTGTGTAACATATACACTTTAAATTTGATATGCAAGCCTGTGTTGTGTATTTCAACATATTTATACAGTTTAGTGACTTAAGTGTAACCAAAAGATCTACTATGTTCGAAAACAGTTGCGCCAAAAGCGTATAATTAAAACGAACTTGATCTTCTGGTTACATTTAAGTCACTAAACTGTATAAATATGTTGAAATATATAACAGGGGCTTGCATACCAAGTTTCAAGTTCAGGCAATGCATCACTTGTACGTAAACTCAATTTTTTTAGAATTTCTCTGAATAAAATTGCATAGTGATGTATTGTATACCCATGAAACTTGATATATAAGCCCTTGTAATTTATTTCACTATATTTCTGCAGTTTGATGCACTTACTACAATCAGATGATCTACTTTGTTCGGAAACACTTGCGCCAAAAGCGAAAATTTAGAACAAACTAAATCTTCTGGTTACGCTTAAATCGCTAAACTGTATAAATTTGTTGAAAGACATAACAAGGGCTTCTATACCAAGTTTCAAGTTTATACAATGCATCATTTATACATAAACTCATTTTTTTCAAATTTCTGAAAAAAAAATTGCAAATCTAAAAAGTAGTGCATAGCAATAAGTTTTTTTATGTAATAAGAAAAACATGCATTCGAAACACACGTGTATATGCAAAATGCACATTTATTTTATTGTCAAAAATGCGTGTAGTCGAAACACGAGTGATGTTTATACGAAATACAGATCATTAGGTATAGACATTTTTCGTTATATCAAATCTGCGTGTACAGCATAACGCGCAGTGTTAGTTTCGATATTGCAAAGTTTCGTAATGGTCGACGCCAGATGGCACTAGAGGTGATCATAAGCACTACCTGCACTACCGGCCGCAAGGTCGGTAAAATCGCAGAAATGGGTTTGAGACCCCCTTAATGTCCGCTCTTTAGGTTAGATCTTGATCCTTCGAGCCGCCACACATATTAAATAACTTCCGTTTTATAAACTACTTGAACATATCCGTTTCGTGTCCGTCTCAAAACATCACCCTCGCTAGAAAAAGTACATTTTCCGCCCTAGTTGTACAATATCTTCCTATATTATATAGTTATTTTGGCTATACTCCCCCCCCCCCTCCCCTCACAGCCCCCCCATCGCCCCCCCTCATAATATAACGTAAAAATCGTTCATTTTTACGTTATTTTAATAAATTCGCATGCCCCTACCCCCACACACAGAAATAACACGAATTTGGTATGAATAACTTACTCAAAATGTACTGTTATACCAATGTTTAAAGTTTAAAATTTATTTTAAATATGCTATCGAGACTGCTCTCTGCGTTATCGGGCTTGAAACCGTCATATTTTTACTACGTTGCTTCCGCGCGTAAAGCGCTATAACCGGGATTCAGACCGGGATATTAGAGAACGACGGGGTCCGCACCCGTGTATAAGCGATCAGTGGCGCATCCACTGATCGGTGAATAAGCGAGAGGAAAAGTATGTAGCAGCTCGTTGCAGGCTTCTTGAAGGCTATTCGAAGCCTGGCCCGTAGCGCAGTATGCTGTACGTGCACATCCTCGTGCACGTGAGCCCGCGGAGGCGTCGTGAGTAATTTGGCTACGTAGCTATTTCGCAAGTTAAGTTAAGAGAGAATCGCATGGGAATGGATAGAGTCAGGAGCAAAGTGACCCAAGCCGAGTATTAGCAAGGTTTCTCTTTATGTAAAGACTCGAAATAAGTACAAAAGCAGCGCGGAGTAAGAAAGACGGAGCAGAGCGAATGATGCCGAGAGAGAGAGAGAGAGAGAGAGAGAGAGAGAGAGAGAGTATTGCGATCGGGTAGGTACTTACAGAGGTGCTTCGTAGAACTCGATAGATGCCTCGTGGCTTCGACCGGAGCGGCGCAGGACGGATGACCAGGGCACGACGCTGGACAGCAGGACGGACGCCTCAAAGCCTCGTGTGTGGCCGGGTGCAGCGAGAAGTCGAGCGGCAAGCAAATGCACGGCTCGAGTCTGACACGTGGTGCTGGTCAGCACCTGTACGATTCCACCAAGCGACAGACGAAGAACCAGGTCACGGTTGCAGCAACAGTCCTCCGGAACACGAACGCACGCATGAATATATCTTTGGGTACGAGTAGTCGCGGAAACAAAGGTAGCGGTATTAGCACGACTTTACAGCTCGGCGCTATACTTCTAAGTGTCGCGGCGCTAGGCGCGACCGCGTGGTCAGTGCAATCTCTCTCCCTCTCTCTCTCTCTCTCTCTCTCTCTATCATCTATCGCTCAAACTTGTAATTAATCTGTAAATATTTTCTATAATACTATTTGTACAACATAATGTACAGCAATAAAACACTTAAATCTAAATCTAAATCTAAATCTCTCTCTCTCATTCTCACTGATAGCGCCACACGCACATACACACTACGCGCGGCTCTCTCTCTCTCTCTCTCTCTCTCTCTCTCTCTCTCTCTCTCTCTCTCTCTGTGTTACGACTGTCTGCTCCTCTCACTTACCTGCTGCTGAAAGGGATGTTTTACAAGAATGTTTACAGATAGAATATGTTTA
The DNA here is from genome assembly GCA_012977825.3 of Pteromalus puparum. Lineage (NCBI taxonomy): Eukaryota > Metazoa > Arthropoda > Insecta > Hymenoptera > Pteromalidae > Pteromalus > Pteromalus puparum. Next base: position 28,048,831 of record CM053170.1, read on the forward strand.
TTATAACATGATGATATAGTATAGGGGAGAGAGGGACGTAACGAGTGCACACAAGTCAACTCGTTATAGCGCATATCAAACAATGTCATATATTCTTTCAAGGTCCTAGGTGTAGCTGTTTTTTCAAAAGTACATCGCAAAGGGACGATATGTCTTTTCGTTTGCTATATATCTATAGCGATATGTTCGAGGACATTTGAAGAATATTGGAGTATAAAACTGTAACTCATGTACTTTGGTGTAAGATTTAACCTTAAGTTTTCGAAAAAATATTGACAAAAAATAAATTAAATAAAGCTAATGAGCAGCTGTAGGTACCCCACCGACAGGTGGCGGCACGTCCGACCACAGAGAGAGAGAGAGAGAGAGAGAGCGGCTTACGCCGCGAGCGAGCGCTTCACTCAGTTCCGCACTGACCAAGACCCAGACCATTCAGGCTGGAGAGAGAGAGATCAGAGAATAAAGACGATAGTTCAGGATAGGCAAGAGTACTTTCTCCTCCCGACCGCCTCATCCCGACATTGGTGACCCGACGCGGACTCCTCGACAACGGCCAACAGGACATCGAGGAGCAGCACACCTCTCAAGTCTCTCCGACAGCGGCGTCGTTGTTCAGCATACACGCTGACAAAGACAGGTGGCGACAACGCGCATCGCTTCGCTACATTCCATGTGCACGCTGGCACGCCGGTGCACACGCGAAATTTCAGTCTGACAACCCGTCTGCCTCGACATACAAGGATTTTTCGTGTAGCCACCGACACTGGCGCCTTGTCATCATCATCACTTCGGTCAATGGCGCTTCCTCGTCAATTCAGCACTCCTCCTCAGCAGTATCGACGAATTCTTCACCTTCTCGTTTACGCCGGCAAATTCAGATACATCGCAGCGCACTCCAGCTCTCACGACTGTCTCTTCGTTGAACACTCCTCTTACGACGTCTCAAATCAATCAACAGCTGACCACTAGTTTAACTACAGCTGGCGCTGCAGGTTTTGCAAACCCGGCCGACATGGCATAAGGATTCAATCAGCCGTTCAACGGCATCCAAAACGTCTTCCATTTCGGCACAAGCCAGCACCAGCCGTTCAACGACTCCGAGAGCGCCTTCCATTTCGGCAGAGGCCAGCCGCCCAGCACTGCGAACAGCGGTTTCAACTTTGGAACAGACAACAGGCGATCTCATGTCCCAACAACGGCGCCGACAAGCAACAGACATTTCCTGGGAACGCCTCAAGAACAAACCCGTCCATTCCTAAATTTAGGAAAACGGCGAAAAGACAACAGCCTGCTAAACAAGCAGCAGTCACCAGCAATCAAATTTGCCACTACGGACGACCTGACACAGCTGCCAGAACAGCTCAAGCAGCAACTGGACCTCAAACTAAACGCGATTTTGGAACGCCTGGCTCCGGTCCAACAGCATTGAGATTACGACTGCAAGAGGCCAACTGGAGCCACAGACACACATCTGTCACTAGCTACCAACTCGGAAAACTTGGGAACCGGGTTACCCCTGCCGTATCTCTCGCAGAGAAACCCCCATCTCGATCAACAGCACAACGCATCTGCCTTCGCAAGTACCAGGCATTTGCTATTCTGGAATTTTTACAAGCACAATCCACAGGGCTGGTTCAGCCAATTAGATCTATTATTGGCACACAACGTCAACGAAGACGAGGCCAGATTCAACTTCGTCATGAGATATCTTGATCTGGAACTACAAATCAGAGGACGAACTAGTCAAGAGCGCAGACATAGCCCACGAACTCGCTCAGCAGTTCAGTCATCTGAACGCCTTGCAATCGAGCAATCAGCCTGCCACAGTTCCCGAAGACAGGTACGAGGAACTCTTAGCAGCAATCAAGTCTCGAAACAACAGCAATCAAAACGGTCGCTCTAGAGCCGACGGATCGAACAAAAAGTCTCGAGCCAACTCAAAGAACAACCGAGATTCGACCCCAGCGAGATCAAAATCTAGGTCGCGCTTTTCAAACAACAAAAGCCTTTGCTACTACCACCGCAAATACGGTACAGAGACAAAGAACTGCTAACTGCCCTGCGCCTGGAAGCATGCTCCTAGTCAAGAATCCTAAGAACCCAACAGATCAGGAAAACTAAAAGAGCCTGCTGTTGCGGAGACTGACAGCCGGTCACACTTAGCCGCACGTCTCCATGTAAGAGATTCACTCTCTAACCAAGTCTTTCTGATAGACACAGGGGCGGACATCTCAGTAATTCCAAAACCCAGCAACTGGCTAGGCAAGGCAGTTGACTTCCAACTCTATGCTGTCAACGACTCGACCATAGATGTCTACGGCGTCGAAAGTCTCGAATTAGACGTAGGCTTGCCTTACAAGCTTGCTTGGAATTTCACGATCGCAGATGTCCCGCACTCCATCATAGACGCTGATCTTCTAAAACATTATCATTTACTACCACATCTCAAACTCAAGAGACTGGTAGATGGCAATCAATTCGTGTACGCGCCTGCTTTCGTCAAGATAGTGCAGCCCGTGCAAATTTCTTTCGTGGCACCGAGCCACAAATACGCCCACATTGTCAACAAATACCCTCAAGTTTTTGGTCCTGATCAGTTCAGATCGACAAAAAACCAAGGAGTATTTCATCACATTCTCACCAAGGGTCCACCAGTCTCGCAGAGAGCTCGCCCTCTTTCACCTGCCAAGCTTAAGGCAGCCAAGAAAGAGTTCCGGAAATGGTGTAATAAAATGGAGCGTAGCTTGTCAACAATCCAAAGTGACAAAGCACAACAAGTTTTTGCCGACGCATTTTATTACTCCAGATGCAAGATTCGATCACGTCCATTTGGACCTCGTAGGACCTTTCGCCTACAGCCATGGCTACACACATCTGCTCACCATCATCGATCGCTATACAAGATGGCCTGAGACAAGTCCAATGGCTGACACTACTGCAGCAACGGTAGCTCGTGCCTTTTACGACAACTGGATCTGCCGTTATGGCACACCAACGACGATCACCACTGATCAAGGTGCACAGTTCGAATCCAGACTGTTCACCGAACTCCTGTTAATCCTCGGAATAAACAGGATTCGTACAACATCATACCATCCTGCGTCCAACGGCATGGTGGAGCGCCTCCACCGAGACATCAAGACAGCTCTCATGTGCCACGGAAACAGCCAGGAATGGGTCAAACTACTTCCAACAGTCATGCTGGGACTGCGCACACGCATTCCTCTAGACACAGACGCCAGTCCAGCTGACCTAGTATTCGGAAAATCAATGAGAATTCCCGGTGATTTCTCACCTCTCACCAGCGAAGAACCAAACGTTCGCATATTCTACAACAAATTTCGCGACTTTATGCACCAACTGAGACCAGTTCCAGTTAGCCACAAAACAGCAATTAAACCATTCCTTCACCAAGGCATGGAAACTTGCTCCCACGTTTGGCTACAAGAGAAACCAATCAAGCCTGCATTGACTCGGCCTTACACGGGCCCTCACAAGGTCATCTCTCGCAACATGGAGAACCAGACCTTGGTAATCGAAGTCAACGGCACACAGAAAACAGTATCTTTGCAACGAGTGAAGCCTGCGTTCATTCTACAAGAGGATCCTGACGGCACTAAGGAAAACACAACACCTGAACCGATCAAGATTCCTCAGCCAACGGAAGTCAATCGTGCTCAACCAACAGCCGGCACTTACAAAACCACGCAGCTTCCCGCAGATATCCTTCCACCTGCACCTCCCAATCCTCCGACGATCGTTCCTACAGATCAACCTATTCCTCCCACACAGTTTCCTGTTTCCAAACGTACAAAGTTTGTACCCAACATTCTGAAACGGAATAGAAACACCGACTCGATTCAGTCGCGTAGCGAGGCACCTAAAAAACGAGTCTCTTTCGCAGCGCAACCCACTATTAAAATGTTCACGCCTGATGATACCGAATTATCACCCAAGGTCAACGTAATAGACATTGTAAACGCGCTATAACATCAAGTTTCTAGTCGAGGATTAACGAAATTACTGAGTCTCATGTGCAGTGGGGTGTAGGGCCACTTGCAGCATACTATCAACTTATTCGTGTTTAATTTCTTTCAAGCATGGATAAATTAAGAGAACTCGATCTCAATTTATAAACATTAAGATTCCTTAGCAATTAAGTCTCTATTGTAAATAGTAGCTCTAAGCAGAACTTTTTTTTGTGTTTTGTTCTCATAGAATTTCAGCTAGCAATGCATGGAGTTAGATGGAGCAAACCACCAACACAAACATTGTATTACACTACAAGAAAACACTTGTACAATCATCAGACTGCGATCCTAGTCCTAGTATATTGTAATACTTAGAAAATTTTTCACATGTTCGAACAACTAGTTTTAAGCAAATGTAAACAATTGTAAACACTCTCCAGTCCCTGACAACCTCTTTTTGTAAAGCTTTTTCTTGTAAATTCTCTCTCGCAACTTTACTGTAAGTTTCTCAATTAACAAAAATGCTTCTCATTTTTTTTCGTTCGGGGGGAGTATTGTAGTTATCCCACCGACAGGTGGCGGCATGTCCGACCGCAGAGAGAGAGAGAGAGAGAGAGAGAGAGAGAGAGAGAGAGAGAGCGGCTTACGCCGCGAGCGAGCGCTTCACTCAGTTGCGCACTGTCCATGACCCAGACCAGTCAGGCTGGAGAGAGAAAGATCAGAGAGTAAAGACGAAAGTTCAGGATAGGCAAGTGTACTTTCTCCTGCCGACCGCCTCATCCCGACACAGCTACAAGTAAAGATTGAAGAAGTATATTTAACTTGCAGAGATCGATACATTTTTATAGAAATAAGAATTAAGATAACAAGAAAATCCGTCCGGATCCAAATTTTTGAGATGATTTATGCTTTATTTCTTTACTTAACTTGGTCTGTAAAATGCAAAGCTAAGGTAGGAAACAAAAACTTTATGTTTTAATAATTGAGTTTTTTTCTCAGGAAATAATTTGTGAAATAACTTGATATTTACGTAGTATGTATTATTTATTATTTATGACAATCATGATTTTTGTAGAACTTATACAGTGTATTGATCGAGTTATAACGGTTTAAAAAAATTGCACTTTTGGCGCATAACAAAAGAACGATGAACTGTAATTTAAATTATCTGTGGTGAAAAGATAGGAAATATTATTCACTTTTAGGTACACGTTTACTATTTTTATTAACTCTCGATAAAATTATCACAAAAACTAAATTAAAGAATCGCTATGAAACTAAAACATCAATAAAATGAAGAGATTTTTTTTCCTCTTTATACTACGTAAAAACAAAAAGATCAATCATCAACATATATTAGAGGCCACAGGTCATATAACAACGCAGCAATGGTTATTATAAGAAAAAGTGGTGGACCAGATTTATTTATAATTGTAACATATAATTGAAAATGGGAAGAATCCAAATTAATTTTAAAACAATTTCCGAAAAAATGAAAAAATATATATATATATACATATATATATATATATTTTTTAAATACCATAAGCAGTAGAAGTTCGGCGTTAATTCAGTACTTTTACTTTTTTTCTTTTGATTTTCTCTATTTCGACAAACATTAAATTCTTGACCTTTTTATGATCTACAAATTTTATATAATACAATAAGATTGTTCTTAACCGACTAGAATCTAATCATCAGATAATTAAAAAAACATTTGAAAAATAAAAATTACACAAAAACTAAAATGGGGGGTTGGCGAGCGAAGCGAACAGGGAGACGAAGCCCCACTAGTACTATTATATGTATTTAGCAAAACCATGTCTGTTCTATATTGAAACGTTGCGCTTACAAACTAATGCTCCTATACTCGCAATGATTTTTTGTGCATAGAGTTTATAATACAAATTGCTCGCGTTCGTCAAAAGAAGGAATTAGTCATTGTTTGCTGGAATTCAAGGGGCTGTCAGAGCGAACTTTACTGATTGTGACCTCACCTTGCACCGTAGTTCTCATTATTTGCTTTCAATATACTTCGAATCAATAAAAATAAAATTACTATTTGCTCCTTATTTTGTAAGTGATCTCAGAACAGTTAGTGAGAGTTTTTAGTGATTTAATTATAAAAAAACTTTATATCATAAAATATTGTACAAAAAGTGTAGTAAATTACATACATTGGTGTACATATTGAGGCACTTGTAAATATATAGTTTGTAACGGGGTGGACTCGACAACGCCGTGCGACCGCGGAAATGCCGCGCGTCACCACGTAGGGGGTTTCTGATACCGCTTGGTTGATCCCTCGGTGATCGGCGTGGTGATAGTGCGCGGACGTTAGCCGCGTAGTGCAATCACTATCACCGGTGCGTTGCCTGCCAACTTCCTTTAAATGCGTGGTACGCCCGGAGTACCACGCTTATCCGCGTGATCGTGAGTCTACTAGCGGAAGGATATTCGGGTGAACACAAATGAATACTCTCGAATTAATAAGAAAAGGGTGAAGCATATACTGTGACTCTAATAAAATACAAAGCGGGATACAAATCTCGCACGCGCGATGGCGAAAGGAACACGCACGGATCACGGACGAAGCTGGGCCGAAGACCCGGTGGCAGCGAGTCTCGGCCTGCGACGGCTTGGTCCGGATCCTCGATTAGAACACTTACTCGCTCGACGCTGCCGAACGCGGGGTTTCTCACACTCGTCCCTTACTCGGCTCCTCGGGAGTGAATGGTCTCTCGTCCTTCGCAGTCTGGAGGCGTCCCTCCAGGTGATGATGTGAGGACGGTTCCACCCTGTACGCCGGAAGCGGAGAGAGGCCGACGGATTCACAGCGGTTTCGCGTAGCTGGCTTCTCGGTGTGCGCTCGGACTCTCCTCCGAATGGTTCTAACCTGTCGGCGTTGACCGCCGACGTCGTCTGCTACGGCCCACTCCGTTTCGCGCGACAAACGAGCGCGGGAAATTCAAGCGCTCGTTACAAGTTTTATAATACACACCATATAGAGCACCGCGTTTATGTGCGATAAATGAGTGTATGTACTTATTATTTATGATCCAAAATATTTTTAAGGTTAGGAAAACCAGAACATATCGACCAATCAGCGTGGCTCCGACATCCCTATACAAATTTTTTTGCTCTTTTATAAAAATGGCTACTTGACCGTCGAAGCAATCAAGTACCAAGAGCCTAACCTAGTCACCCATGCACCAACTTTTGTCCTAGAGCTGAACCAGTTAATGCACAATCTCTTAGCTACTCTGAACTCAGCACATGTACTGCTTACAAAGCCATTTTTCCATTGCAGCTTCTGTTTCTGTCCTGATATTTTTAGCTTAAAGAAGCTGTTTTAGCCTAATCATGATACACGGGCCCAAATCGAGTCATTGAATGTCTTAATAAAGCCTGTCACTGCATCAACCTTAATAAGACTTCCAAGGTCGTCACCATAGCTTCATTCTAATAAAAACAAATCTAGACAAAAATTCCGGGTGCACAACATTTGCCTTTATTCTAATGAGAACAAATCTAGAAACAAATTTCGGGTGCACAACATTTGCCTTCATTCTAATGAGAACAAATCCAGACAAAAATTCCGGGTGCACAACATTTGCCTTCATTCTATCCCAATCGGCCACTTATTACAGCTGGCTCTCAGTAGCCAAGTTTCTAACTTGATTCGTGCCTTTTTATTCAGTTATCACGCTCGTCAATACGGCTTTATTTAGTAATTTTTCTCTCAGGAAAGAATAAGTAGAATATCACGATATTTATACAGAAAGTAGTTCTTATCATAATTCATCAACATAATTTCTTAAAGAAGTTCTATTGTTTAGTTTTTAGTTATAATGATTCAAAAATTTGCACTTTTTGGTCTAACGAACGGTAATCTATAGTCTCTGCGGTATGCAGACAAATGAATTCTCTTTTAGGTACATATTTAGAGTGGGGGGAGGGAGTATAGCGAAAATAACTATATAATGTAGGAAGATATAGACACACACACACATACACACACACACACACACACACACACACACACACACACCGCGCGGGGAGCCTGTAACCTCGTATGTGGCGCGTTCCCTGGGTGGCGGATAGGGGAATGTCCATCGGCACGTGGAGGTCTCCTCAACGTGTCAAGGGGTAGAGCAAAAATAAAATATGCTTCGTGGACCAACAGGCCGCCGCGCCGTGTTTGCCGTGCGGTGCGACCCGTGAGCTGCCAAAAGGAGATCCTGGATAGGGAGGCGATCCGAGGTTGCGTGCCGAAGTGACCTGAACTATCTTTGGCTTTTGCTGACGGCAAGACGAGAGGGTGGTTACCTAGCTAGTATCAGTAAATCAGCTTTAGCGAGTGTGTGCTGTTGTGTGATGTCTGCCAGAAACTCTCCACAGAGCCAACCACTTTGGTGGAAGGCTCGACAGGTCAGAGGTGGGCTAGTGGGACAGCGCGCGATTTACCCTGGTATAATGTACCCAGTCTGGCACCGCCTTCGGTCAGGTACCGGGGCCATGTCAGCTGCCTCCATAGACGGGGGGATTCAGGTGGTCGGACACATACCGGGATGAAGAACACCGTTTGAAATATGGAGAAGAAAAACGAACTTAAAGAGGAGACAAAGAAGGATCTGGAAGTGTCCATACTACAGGTGCCAAGATCGCAAGATGGTGGACTCACGCTCCACAAAACTAGCAGCAACACACCAGTATATGCAGCGCCGTAAGTGCTGCTGATTACGGGGTTGAGAAGAATGTACTGGTAGGCAAACAGCAGGTTGCAGGAAACAACAACATACCACGTGATGTAGGTAAAGACAAGAAACTGCTTGAGACCTGGAATAGAATTCAGGCAGCAGCAAATACCGAACAAAAGCTGCTGGATAAGATCGAGGGACACCTTGACAGTGTGTTAATGAATAAAGTTGTTTTCCCCGCACACAACTTTCACAACTGCGTGAAGGAAGACCTGAGGAAGGTGCAGCTGAACATGAAACGCCTTGGTAGTGCAAGAGAAGGGACGAAGAAAATTATGGAGACCTTTGCATTGATGGTGAAGAACAATCTTAGTTCCAGGCTGAGACTGACGAGCGTCTGTCACAGTGCCCTTTGGCACTCAGCAGTACGAAGAAGAGAAAGGAGCGGTCACCTGAACAAGAGATTCCCTCTAAAAAGAAGAAGGATAAGGAAAAGAGGTTGCAGTACGGACAGGAGACGACAACTTCTGATACGCCACAGGTGCTAGTACCCTTGTCAGGTACAACGAAGGCCTGGCAAAAGGTGGAAACGAGGAAGGCCAAGAAGAAAATGGAAAAGGGAGCCGGAAAGGGCGGCAACGCAAATTAAGATCCAAAAGGCTTCAAGAAACGCAAGCCACCGCGGGCGAGACCAACCCGGCCAGAAGCTCTCGTCATAAAGGCTACGGACGGAACGTCGTATGCCGACATCTTAAGGGAGATAAAAGCGGAGCCCAACCTGGCGATGCTTGGTGATAGTATCAATAGAATACGCAGGACAGCAACAGGAGACTTGCTGCTGGAACTCCAACGCACAGCGGAAGGAAAGACGTTGCAACTCCGACAAGCTGTGAAAGAAGCGCTAGGAGAGGATACCAAAATAAGGACCCTGCAAGACTTAGTGGCCTTCGAGATAAAGGACCTCGTTGTATTAACCTGCAAAGAGGACGTAGTGGAAGCACTACGCAGAGAGTTACCAGGTGATGATCCATCAATGGTGAATGAGACGGTGGTAAAGTCACTGCGGAAAGCATACGGCGACACGCAGACTGCCGTCATTCAAATGCCAGCAAAGACGGCACGAGAGATGATAGCTAAGCAGAAAATTGAAAAAGGCTGGGTTGTCTGCAGAATAAGGGAAGCGGTAAAAAATGCAACCCCAAGTGCCTCGGTTTTAGCCATATCGGCAGAAACTGCACAGTAACTGAAGATAGGAGTGAGCTTTGCTTTATGTGTGGAAAGGACGGGCACAAAGCAAAGGACTGTAAGAACCAACTTATAAATCAGAACGTCCACGAGACAGAAGTTGACGTAGCAATTGTATGCGAACAATACAGAGATCTAGACGAACCAACGTGGGATATGGACACTAATGTCAAGGCAGCGATCTGGGCGTGTGGTAACGCTGCTTTCCAGGAATGAACGATGACCCGCAAAGAGGGATATGTGCGCGTGAAGGTAGCAGGCGTACATATTTACAGCTGCTATACCTCACCCAACGCACCAATCGAGCAGTTCCAACAACTGCTAGACCGGCTCATACAAGATGAAGTATGAAAAAAACCGGTACTGATCGCAGGCGACTTTAATGCTTGGGCTGTAGAGAGGGGCAGCCTAAGGACTAACCAAAGAGGACGGATGCTCCTGGAAACATTCGCTCTCCTGGACTTGGTTCTAGTCAACCAAGGATGCACTCACACCTTTAGAAGTTTGTAGACCTAACGTTTGTTAGCCGTGGCCTACGAGTGTTACCTCCAGACAAAAGTGACGCCGGAGTCAACGATGACGGCTATGCTGACATCGGAGGATGGATGGTACGCAGTAAAGAACTACGTGAAGACCATTCCCAAGAAAGTCAGAAAGGACGATGAGAAAAGAGGGGAAAGACAAGGCGAAACAATCGAGTAAAATGTTACCAGACGAAGGCCACTAAGTCGTAAATACGAAACGCTCCTCGGACTGACGCAGAGGAACGTAGGTAACTGAGTTGGAGCTCAGGCTCCCTCACCCGATGCAGAGGAACGTAGGTGTCAGGGTTGAGTCTGTCCAGAGGATGACCGGACGATGCTGCACAAAGTAGACGACCAGGCGATGGCTGCTAGAAAAAGATGGTTGGATGATGCAGAAAGAAAAAGACGAGATAAAAGACTACATCAACAGAAGTGGGCAGTAGCCACGCCCCCCCCCCCCCNCTTAACGGTGTTACCGCGGCGAGGTCATATCGGAGAAAGAGCCAGGTCCAACTTACTTAGGGTCGGTAAGGAGGACGGTGAGGATTCTGTTGCTGTTGGAAGTTAAAAGCTAACAGTAGCGAAGGGTTTAGTGGGCGAGAGTCCCACACAGGTGGTACAGTCGGTGCCATATCGTCCATAATAGATTTGTCTTTAACCTCTCTCTCTCTCTCTCTCTCTCTCTATATATATATATATATATATATATATATATAAAGAAAAAAACACACACTTCCTATACAAAATGCGCACGTTGGTCATGTAAGACAAATAAAACTGTTGGCTAGCTGAAGAGAACGCGTATGCGAGAGATAGAGACCAAAAACTGCGCAGATTCTCTAGAAAATACATTGCACATGCATAAGAATTATAACCGTCGCCGACGCCGAAACGGCGTGTGCTACTACATGCATGTCGTTCCTGCTTAGAAAAAGAGAGAAAAAGAAAGAGTACTGCTCCATCCCACTTTGACGCTGGCTCGTAAGGGCACTTCTCTCTCTCTCTCTCTCTCTCTCTCTCTCTCTCTCTCTCTCTCTCTCTCTCTCTCTCTNGGCATCTATCTCTGTCTGGCTTTTCTCTTTTTGGCAGAGCGTCTCACAAAAGGGTCTTGTTTTTCCCGAGTTTACCCCAGTCGCAGAACTTCCATAAAAGAGCTACGCTCCAAAAATTTTATATTTATGGCTCGTATCATTATCATATTTCTAATTCTAAACTTAAATTTTAGGTAATCCACATAATCCATTTTTAAATAACTCCAATCAAAGAGAATTAAATTATTGTATAATGAGTAAAGGAAATGATGAATTTATACGCAGAAGTTTTCAGGTGAGCTATTATTTTTATTTTCCGTTTTAGTTTAGTATTTATTTTTTTTTTAGATGTTTATATGCATAAGTAGTTATAGAACACATTTGTATAAGAAATAATAATAATTATACTTCTGAAACACTGAGCTCAGAGTCCTCGAGAGGTTGGATCCTCGTCTGTTTGTCGATCGTAAATTTGTTGGCTTGGTTAGCCTGAGTTGCTCAAGTGATTAATGGATTGAATCGCTGTTCACGTGGGTCAACTTTTCTCAGATAATAGATCATACTGTTTGCATGAGAATTGTAGTGCAGGGTGTCTTTCAGGTGAACTTGAAGTGTTATAATATACAGTTTGAATATTGTAATCTATAAAAAAAAAACCGCTGCCAATTCTTTGGCACGTAGCTTTCTTAAACATTATGTATCGCTTTAATATCTGAATTGTTTTTACCTCATAATTACATAATTCTATAAAGTTTTTGTACTTTTTCGTTTGATAAATAAAATTATTCCTAATCAATTATATATGCATAATCATGATGTTTTAACGAAATTGATTCGACATTTAGTTTCCGAGTTAAAATGATTAGGATGGTTTGCGGAATGTGCCTAAAATAGAATAGAATAGAATAGAATAAGATTTATTTTCAATTATTCAAAAAAAAAAAAAAAAAACACACAAGTGCCATACAAGATCATTATAGCTGGTTATCATAGCTCGTTAGATCACAGATCACAGTCAGTAAATATCACAATTTCATAAATATATTAAGTTTACGTCTAGTGTATGACACATAATTCACCTATTCTATCGCGTCAATATAGATAATAACGCAGACTAGATTTTAAATAAGACAGGTAGACAAGACACATGCGCATACACTAAACTATGCCGAGTTATATTGCACTAGGTCGCTAGTAAGAGGAAATTTCGCATCGCTATTTTAAATTTCGAGAGTGAAGGTAGCGTCAGCATGCCTTGCGGGGCGAATTCCGCAAGCGGACGCCCTGCGCCCTGAACGATTTCAGGCCAGCATCGGTTCTTGCTCCTGGGACAGTAATGTCCCTCGACAACCTACCCGAGGTCCTACATTTGTTCTTCTCGAAGAAGGCTGAGAGGTACGGCAGTTGCCCTATACAGTAAGACTTGTAAATTAACATTGCCGCAAAATACGTTCTACGCTCTATAGTGTCCATCCAGCCCAGCTTCCTCCTGAAAGATATGCTCGCACCTCCTCACACCACAAATGTACCGTACACATGAATTCTGCAATCTCTGTAGTTTAGTATGGAACTCCCTTGACACGTCAGGATTGACCGCAGAGCAATAATCTAGGTAGGAGACGCAAGAGCGCTGGCCAACTGCTGACAAATGGCAAGTTCGAGCCTAGTAGTTGATTTATATTATGCTCCGATCCAAAAATTATAGCCTTCGTTTCGTCAGTATTGAGGCGCAGAGCATTGTGTGAAGCCCAATCCGACACCGTCCGCGCTGTCGCTGACATGTGATCCACACCCTCACGAAGATCAGCTCTTGTCACCTGGGTGTAGATTGGCAGATCGTCTGCGTGAAGTAAATGCGCAACACTATTGGTGCTTCCAGTGAGTAACTGATTGTCACTCTCAATACCAGTCTTGATGTCTTCTGTCAGTTTTAGCAGTGCTGTTTGCGTCGAGTAGTTTGAGGCTAAGTACTTGGAGATCTGGTCGTGCCCGATCTTCTCCAATACTTTGGAGAGAAAGCTCAAAAGAGCTATTAGACGAAAGTCCGAAACAGCAGATGAAATGGGTTCTCTTCTTAAGGGGTACCAAATGAGCATTCTTCCAGGCACCGGGACAGACTCCGCTGGAGAGAGAGGCATTGAATAAGGTCATCAGGAGATATTCCAGGACTGGGAGAGTTTTCGTTATAACACTTTGAGGTATCCTATCCTCCCCCTTGGCTTGGGATGAAAAGTGGGCGAGCGCCAGAACCACGTCTGGAAAGGTAACTTCACGAAAGGTGAAACCATCCTTATTCGCCTCTGCCAGGATGTCGTCCAGATCAACTTTGCGCTCGAAGTCGGATATGGACACTCCAGCAAAGTGGGTGTTTAGTTCATCCGTAATGAAGCCATGTAAAATCCTCTTTAGCCTTTGAAATGAGGCCGTAATTCGATCCAGACATTTTTGTTGTTCTCTAGGGCATCAAAAATACATTATCAACCTCGTGCCCGAAACACGTCTTAGCCATGCCAAAGAAGTGGTTACTTTTAGCAGTTGCGTCTGAGGTGGTGGCATCACCTTCGCTGTTGGTATTATAATTATTATATCACAATTATTATTATATTACAAAATCACTAGTGATCGAAAAATCGCCGTGAAAAAACGCACATGCGTAACAGAAAATCTTGTTGTTAACAAATTGATAAAACGAAAAAAGAAAAAAACGAGCCTAGGTATACATTAAAATCCATTAAATAGAAGCTGAAATCCAAGTGATGCAGTTTTCAGTTATATAGTATACAGGGTGAGAAAACAAAATTTTGAAGCTTAATATCTTTGAAACTAACTGGTATCATAAACAAACCTAAAGAGAGGGATCAAGGTGCTATATAATGCTAACTAAATCTGAAATTTTTCATTAATTATTGCCTTGTTACTCCAGTTTTCGTGTCACGTAAAAAAAACAACTTATCATGGTATACAGAGTGAGAAAAAAAATTCTGAAGCTTGACATCTTTGAAACTAGTTGGTTTCATAAACGGCCCAAAGGAAGGGATCGCGCTGCTATATAATGCTAACTAAATCCAAAATTTGAACTTGATTATTGCCTTTTTACTCCAGTTATTGCGTCACGTAGAAAAACGACTTTTTTAGTTTTTGATGGTTTTCTCAGGATCTGCTCCATGAAATGACAAAGGATTAAAGTGGTGTATGGTTATAATAACTTTAAATAATCATGTTTTATTTTTAGAAAGGTTTGACATTTAGTTTTCGAGTTATAACAATTTCAAAAAATTGCACTTTATGGTGTGTAATAAAAAACGACGAACGGTAATATAAATTTTCCGCGGTAAAAAGATAGGTGATTTTATTCTCTTTTATGTATTAGGCTCTTTTATGACATTAACTTTTATCAACTTTTCCAATAACTTTATCAGAAAAAACTGAAATTTCAAAACTGAAAAATCGCTATAAAAAACGGGTTCAGAACATGGAAAAACGGACAGTTATCCCGCTAAGTATTCGTAAAAACAAAGAGAATGAGACTTGGTAGATTAAAATCCACTAAGTAGGAGCTGAGCTAGAGGCGATACGAAGGAACACGTGCACACACACACACACACACACACACACACACACACACACACACACACACACACACACACACACACCTACATCCGTACGGACAATTTCCAGAAAAAACCATTTTTCGACTAGAAATTCATGAAAACAAATTTCCCACATGTTTTTACATAAACTTCAAAAATCACTATTACAAGGCTCCCTTAGGAAAAAAGAAATAAATAGGTTTCATTTTCACGAACATGCGAAAAATATATAAATCCAAAATAAGATATCAATGAAATTCAAATTTTTATAGATCTTTTTTATAAATTTTTATCAAGACACAGTCTACATTTGGTACCAAAAAGTAGATTGTATACCAAGACAGTAAAGAGGGCTTTGTTAGACCGTGTGTGGAGTTTTCAGTAAGAGTCCAGGCATATTAGCCCGAGCCGAAGGCAAGCGTGTTTACGAGCCACGGACGAATAGTGAGACCACACGAGGTCAAAAAGTTCACTTAGTTCTTAATGCACACCATACTTTATGTAACGCGAAGACGTATTCTCGCGTTTTTTAGTATTTTGAAACGGGGATCAAATTATTTTTAATTTGCGATGCGGACTACGTCCCACGATGATGCGGAGCCGGGCTCTACGCTGCAGTATCCCTCGTTCAATGCTGCTCGGTAGCAGCTTCGCGACAAAGTCGCTTTAGTGTTTACCACGTGCTCTCACGTGGGCTCAGCTGCTCTTTCTTATAATGCGCGTTGCAAGCGAATCTCGCAACGCCCGCGGAGGCGGCGGTATTCGTGGGAAGGAGTTGGGATTCGGTACGCACTCGGGTCTACGAATAATAACGCGAATATCAGAATTAACGTGCTGCGTTATTATTGCGAGAATTTAGGTACAAGAGAAATATACACGAGCCGTTATTAGTGCGGCTTATCCGCTGAACGTGATACGCGCGCGAGAAGGTCGCGCGCTATCCGACGGGCCGCTGCCACGCCGTGTTCTCGACACCAGCGAGAATCCTTGCGCTTTCCGTTCGCGGAGAGCGTATCGCACATGCACCCACTCACAATCACTGGCCGCTTACACACCTGTATTCAAGGGCGAATCTAGCAGTAACGTCCTTCCTCTCGGTACAGCGAAGGGACGCGGGTGGATGCGCTGGTTCTCACTCACACTAATCACGAGCCTTAGCACAGGCTTTCAAGTCGCACGTAGGAACTCGCGTGTTTCTTCTCAGCTGGCCGAAATCTGTCTCCTTGTCCGCGGCGCGTGTCTCGTCGCGTGTTCTCTCTCCCCCCTCCCCCCCACCGGTTGCGCGAGTCCAGATCCCCGAATTCGCACGCGGTGGACTCTCTCACGTTCGTCGCAGCGCAGCGGTGCTTACACCGCACACGAGCTCGAGCAGCGATGCTCAACTCGTTACAATTTATTAAATTATTGTACAATATATTGTATATTGTATACATACGATATTGACTGTTTTTTGACACGGCAAGCGCGCTCTTGTTGAAATATACAATAAATATACTATACTAGCTACTTTAGCCCGCTTCACTCGTTCTTATCATGTATCACCAATTTTTACTTTTTTAAGTTTAGAATTGATAAATGTAAAGATTTTGCGCGAAAAGGACCAGTCATTTGCAGTGCGGTATTTATTCAGTTAAAATCTGACTATTTAAGGTTATGTTAAGCCTGGCTCAAAAGCATTCGATATCCTTTAATATACAACTAATTACATTATTATTTAAAACCACACAAGAGAGTTTTTACAGCATGGGGCAAGCCTATTATAATTTTAATAAACACTGCAGATGAGAAATAATTCAATTTAAATGTATACAGTCAATTGACGAGGAACATGTAAATTCGATAGTTTCGATATTAATTGCAATCAATCTTTCTAGGTGGGAAACATACCATGAAATTTTTTTAAATGCGAACAAAAAAGAGTCACTTAAAGCCCAATTAATAGGTACAAAAACCGCGAAAATCGCTTGCGTCTTACACAATAATACGTTATGCAACAAGGGACTAAAGTCGATGATTAGTCGCGTGGGTGGGGTTACTGCCCGAGCGAAGCGTGGGCAATAATCACCCGAGAGAATAATCTACTTTAGTCCCGTGTTGCATATAGAACTTTATTCACGACTTAACTGTGTAGCCACTGTATTCCTTTGAAAAGTAAAACTTAAGTCAATACAAATATAATTAAAAAAAAATTTTAAAGTGTCTAAAATTAAATTTTATTTAATTACAACTGTGTAGCCACTTTGTTGTCTTCAAACGTGGGACATACACATTCATTATTAACAAAAACTAAATTTTAAAAATTTATAAATTTGCCAAAATTTTCATTTTTTGAAGATTTTTAATTTTTTAAAATATACTATTAGAAAAATTTTCTTGAAAAACTTAAAAAAAAGTTTTGCTAAAACTGCATAGAAACATGTTTTAAGATGTTTGAAGTTCGAATTACGTATTTTAGAAAAATTCCGTATGGATGTGGTGTGTGTATGTGTGTGTGTGTGTGTTTTTTCTCTTAGAGAAAGAGGTATTAGGGAAAATCTTAGAAAGACCATGGCTGGCTTCGTTGATGGACTCGTCGGAACGACCTAATCCCCTCCGCCAGTCGTGTGTCGGATTCGCACCGACTAAACCCATCCCTCTCACGGTCAGGTGAAAAAACATCCATCCGTAAGAGGAAACGCCCTCCTTTGCCTTTACCGACCCTTAGTAAAGCTGCATCTAGCTCCATCTGCAGATCCCCGCGGTGAGACAGTTTTAAGTATTGCTTTGCGGGGGGGGGGGGGNCATCTTCTGTGCCCCAGATCCCCGCGGAGAGACCGTTTTAAGTATTGCTTCGCGGGGGCAATGGCTTTAACCCTCTTCTATTCGATGTGGTCGTCATCCTTTCACCTGTTCTTCGATCTTCCTATGATCTTCGTTCATTTTTCTTCGCCGTGTCCAGGGCGCGCCTGAATACGTTGCAGCCACCGGAGCCAACTACATGATTGCAGCCTTCTTCCTTTTGTCCATCTTCTTTGCAGAGAAAACAACTCGCTTCCAACTGGCATTGCGCCATGCGATGGTCGGCTCCTCCACACTTATAGCAGAGAGTCGATTTATCTACTCCATTACACTCATCCTTCCAATGTCCAAAGCCTAAGCACTTGTGGCACCGCACTACTTTTACTCGTTTCCTAATCCTGCAAGTTACGAGGCCCACGCGGATGTGTCCTATTTCTAGGAGCTCCTCGGTCTCTCTCACGCTAAGTATCACTATGGCCATTCTAAGGCCACTCGTGTTGGAATTTAATAGAATCACCTTCCTGACAGTATCCGGCTTTCTGAGGGCTCCTCCTATTGCTGCTCTCACCTCTTCTTCCGTTGCTTCCGAGTCCATGTCCCTTATTTCTAAGGTGGTCTTCCGTTCTTACTTTTTTACCTGTCCAAGGCCCAGCACTGCTTTTTCTACTTCCGCAGTAAACGCTGTCCTGTCAGATCCTTTCCCTAGCTTGAGGAGAACATCTCCACTTCTTGTTTGTTTGACTCCCAGCACCATCGTTCCAGTCATGTCCGGGTTTACTTCCTTTCGGATTTTCCCCAGGACTTTCGCATACGTCTTATTTTGCCCCACTTTAACTAGTAGTCCTTCTGAACGCTTGTTTTTGTTGGGCCTGGCTTTCGCCAGTGGCTCTGATGCATTATCAGAGGCTCTCGGGGCGAGAGGCTCACGTAGCATCACCGCTTTCTCCTGTTGTTGTCTCCTTCTGACTTGCTTTTCCTCGCTCTTTTCTTCAGGGCTATTAGTCGGGCTTCCCCTTGACCTCTTGTTTCCGGCACAAGCTAAGACCGCGTCCTTAAGGAGCCGTCCTCGCGCTCCTCTTCTTGCATTCTCTCGTGTTACGTGCCACATTTGGTAGTAGTCCACGTCACCTTCATTGCGTCTATCTTTATTATTTCCTTCCTCGTGCTTTTTCCTTAACTGGTTAGTAGAACTTTAAGTTGTTTAGCACGTTCTGTGGTGCGTTTTACGTCATTTGGTGCTGACTGATATTCCTCGATAAGCTCATCCACTTCCTTTTCTAGCTTTTTTATATAGTCCTCTTCTTCCTTGCGAACTTCTATGGCTTCTTGTCGAGCTATTTTGTAATCTGCTATTTGTGCCATTGGCGAGGTGCTGTCCATGTTTCTAGCACTGGCAATGCTCGCTAAACTCTCTATACTGGTCATTCTTGCTCCCAGAGATTCTTCTCCCAGGCGAAGCTCCGGCACCTTTAAAAAGGACTTACTTTTTTCGTCTATCTTTTCTAGCTCTTCCAACGCCTTCGCAAGGACCGTTTTAATTGGCCCGTGCACGTTAGTTCTACCCTCGGCATACTCAATTGTTGTCCTGATTGTATCCTTCAGGGCCGCTAAGTGGTCATCTTGTTGTCCTGATTTGGGGGTTGGGAACCCCGATGTCGTTGGTTCTGGCGCTTTTAGTAGATCCTGCTTATTATTCGCTTTTATTTCCTTTTTATCCTTGCCCTACGCATGCCTCGTATCCCATCGCGGGAATCCTTCGCCAGTCACGGTGGCCTCGGCAAGGCAGCAGGGCACTGTTCCGGACGCCATCCGGCACTACTTCGGCCAAGAAGATTTTCGCCGGTTGGTAGCGCAGCCAGGTCCTGTTGGCTAGACGGACCCGGGCCCCTGTACTATCCGGCAGCCTGGGAGCGCCAGCAACCCAGTTTTCGAGCTGTACCCTCCGTGCTCAGGCATAAGAGCCCAGCCAGGGAGTCTGTGCAGGGTGCAAGTGGTCAACAGAGACGGCAGTCGGCCGCTGCGTCACCAGGACGTGAGCGCACGACCTGGGGAATCGTCGGTGGGGCTTTAGTTATTTCCTCAGCCCCGTGTGCTCACGGTGNCTCTCCCTAAGGTCGCAGAGACAGTCCTCCAGTCGCACACGAGGCGACCTTTGTACTGCCCTGCTTGCTCGGGCAGTCCGGGGACGCCAACCCGCGTGGAGAGCGAACTCCCTCCCTGGACGTGTGTGTATGTGTGTGTTTTTTTTTTGTGGCGTAGGAAGAGCAAGCTCTGCACAAGTGGCCCTTTGACACCGAAATCCCACAGGCACCATTGTTAAACAATACTTCCGTGGGGCCCGATAATTAGCCTAGTTGGCTTCTTATTTAGGGTTTGACATTTCCATACATCCCCCACCCACCAAAGTGATTAGGGGTTCAGGATCAAATTCGTCTTCTTCTTTCTGCATCTTCCAGCCGTCTGCTTCTTGCAGCATCGTCCGGTCATCCTCTGGACAGACTCAACCCCGACACCTACGTTCCTCTGCATCAGTTCAAGGAGTGTTTCGTATTTACGGCTCAGTGGCTTTCATATAGCATATTTTACTCGGCTGTTTCGCCTTGTCTTTCTCTTCTCTTTTCTTCGTCATTTCTAACTTTCTTGAGGATGGTCCTTACGTAATTGTTTACTGCGCACAAACCATCCTCCGACGTTAGCATAGCTGTCATCATTGACTCAGGTGTCACTCTGGTCTGGAGGTAGCACTCGAGTACTTCTCGATCACTTTCGTATCGCGAACAGTCACAGAAGACATGCTCTGCATCTTCGCTAGTTTCCAAGCAGACTGGGCAGTTCGGACTGTCGTCAAGTTTAAACCGGTGTAGGTACGCCCGGAAGCATCCATGTCCGGTCAAAAACTGCGTGAGGTAGTAGTTAATCTCTCCATGCCTTCTTCCAATCCAGTCTTCTATCCTTGGTATAAAGCGATGAGTCCATCGCCCCTTGTCACTAGCTTCCCATCTTGTTTGCCATTCAGCCATTGTCTTCTTTCTTGAAGTATCCCAGAACTGATTCTGGCTTTTATCATTCGTTCTTCTCCTAGCTTTGAATACGTCCTTCCTTTCTAGTGCTAAAAGGTCAATGAGCAGCATGCCTGCTATACTGCAGACCGCATCGTCCGATACCGTACGGTAAGCGGACGCCACTCTTAGCGCACTTCGCCTGTACACCGTAGTTAACTTTCACCCGCATCGCCTCTGCCCAAATTGGGGCTCCATATAGCATGATCGACGTGGTCACACTGGCTAGGAGTAACCTTCGCTTCTGAGTTGGCCCTCCTACATTTGGCATCAATCGTGATAGGGCAGCGCCAACTTTTGCTGCTTTATCACTGACTATTTCCAGATGTTGTTTAAAACTTAGTCTTGCATCTATGGTGATGCCCAAGTATTTGATGATGGGTTGAGTAGCGATCTCATGTCCATCCACCGTCAGTGTGATTTCCTCTATCTTCTTCCTACTAGTAATAAGAATAACTTCCGTTTGGTGACTGGCTAGTTGCAGACCCGTTTCCGTTAGCCATTCGTGTATTATACGGGTAACTTTTTCAGCTATGTCGATCACCTCCTCTTTATGTTTCGCTACTACAACTACTGCTATGTCGTCAGCGAATCCCACGACTGTTGCTCGTTCCGATAATTGTAGCCTTAATACCCCGTCGTACATGATGTTCCATGTCGGTGAGCCAAGTACTGACCCCTGAGGGACGCCTCCTGTAACTTTATAGGCCTTGGTACCGTCCTCAGTGTCATATAATAGGATTCTGTCGTTCAAGTAGTCGGACATCATCCTTCTTATATATAAGGGCACATCCTGCTTCCGGAGTGCTTCGTGTATTTTACTCCATTTGGCCGAATTGAATGCATTTTTGACATCCAATGTAACAATGGCGCAGTATTTCTTTTTTCCTCTCTCCCATCTTTTCCCCTCTATCGCTGTTTGCGCAGTGTCGACTACTAAGCTAACTGCATCCAGGGTTGAACGATTCTTCCTGAAGCCGTATTGATGTTCTGCTAATCCACCATTTCCTTCTATGAAATGATCCATTCTGGCGCAAATTATGCGTTCCAGGATCTTGCCCGGGGTATCCAACATGCAGAGCGGTCTGTATGATGAGGCCTCCTCGGGTGGCTTCTTTCCTTTTGGCAGAAGTACGAGTCGCTGTTCCTCCAGTTTGTGGGGAATGTTTCCTCTTCTAGACATGCATTGTACAAGTCTACGAAGACCTCTGGGTGAGCGTAAATGGCATGCTTCAATGCAATATTGGGAATGCCATCCAGTCCTGGAGCCTTGTTGTTTCCAACCCTTCTGCAGGCGGCTAGCAGTTCCTCAATCGTGATCGGTGGAACAGCCTCTTCATTCACACCTCCTTCGATGACACTTGGCTCTTCCAGTTGCCTAGGGAACAGTGTGGTCACCACCTGGTGTAATAGTTCTGGGCATTTTGGAGGGGGCACGTAGCTTCCTTTAATCTTCTTCATTACTGTTTTATACGGTCGACCCCAAGGGTCCTGTTCGACCTCGTCCTGTAGCTCCTCAAGGCACCGTCGTTTGTTTTCGAGGATTTTTCTCTTAAGACTCCTTTTAGCGTCCTTCATTTCTTGTCCGAGGGCATCTACTATTTCCTGGCCTATACCAGTTTTATGGTATTTCTTTCTTGCTCGTTTTTCCCGTCTTCTGGTCCGGTGGTATTCTTTACGAGCACTCGCAACCTCCTTGTCCCACCAGTACACTGGTGGTCGTCTACTGTTTACCACTCTTCGAGGCATAGCAGCGTCACATGCTCGGGTGATGTTTACCGTTAGCTGCGCCGCCTTGCTGCTCGCCGATCCAGACAGTTGCATTTCCTCTAGTGCTAAAAGGAACATCTCCTTATCATAATCCTTCGTTTTCCAGCTAACTCTATTGGTCGTTGTACTCGTTCTGGGTACCTGTTTTGATATTCCTATCTCCATTATTATGGCCTGGTGATCACTATGTGTGTAGTGCTCACTTACTGTCCATGTGTCAACTGAGCCAATAAGGCTGCTGCTTACAAACGTCAGGTCGACAATAGACCCTGCGTCTCCTCTTCTAAAGGTGTGGGTAAATCCTTGGTTGACCAGGACCAACTCCAAAAGGGCGAATGCTTCTAGGAGTACTCGTCCTCTGCGGTTAGTCCTTATGCTGCCCCACTCCACCGCCCACGCATTGAAATCGCCTGCAATTAGTACCAGTTTCTTCCCCGCTGCGTCTTGTACAAGCCGATCTAGCATTTGCTCGAACTGCTCGATTGGAGCGTTAGGAGAAGCGTAGCAGCTGTAAATAGTGACACTGCTACCTTAGTACATATAAATCCTTCTTCGCGGGTCTTCATTTTTCCACGGAAAGCAACGTCTCCACATGCCCAGATCGCTGCCTTACCCGTGATGTCCATTTCCCACGATGGTTCGTCTAGATCCTTATATTGTTCGCACACAATGGCGATATCTACCTTTTTCTCACGGACGTACTGGTTTAGTAGGTCATGTGCTGTCTCACAGTGGTTTAGGTTTAACTGCACTATCTGCATTTTCGTTGTTTCTTTAGGTCTTCCAATGCGGCTAGGTAGACTGGGCATGTATAGCTACCAGCTGCATGGTCATTTTCTCCTTGCACACCTCTTTCGCGACAGAGTATACAATTCGGCTCGTTGTTGCAGTCTTTCACTTTATGTTCACTGCTCCCATACCTATAGCATCACTTACTTCGGTCCTGTGCTACTGTGCATTTCTTGGCGATATGACCAAAGCCTAGGCATTTATAGCACCTACATGGTCGCGTCCCTCGTTGTACCTCCCGTATTCTACAAACTACCCATCCTATCTTGATTTTTTGTTTTGCTATCATCTGTTTAGCCATTTGTGCTGGCATTTGGATGACCGCGGTCTGCGTATCGCCATATGCCTTCCGCATCGACTTTACTGCCGTCTCGTTCACAGCAGTTTCGCTGCAATCTTGGCGCTCCCTTTGCAGTGCTTCTAAGATGTCCTCCTTAGTGGTTAATACATCGATGTCCTTTATTTCATAGACCTCGGTATCTTGCAGTGTTCTTATCATAGTACCTTCTTCTAGTACTTCTTGCGCCACTTGCCGAAGTTCCGTTGCCTTTCCTTCGGCAGAGCGCTGGAGTTCCAAAAGCAGGTCACCAGCCGCCGTCCTGCGTACTCTGTTCACATTGTCTCCTAGTATCTTCAGCCTAGGCTCTGCCTTCATCTTTTTTAAGATTTCTGCATATGAGGTCCCTTGAGCAGCCTTTATGATAAGGGCATCCGGTCGGGTTGGTCTCGCCCGTGGTGGCTTACTTCTTTTCCTTGCCTATTCAGCATTGCCTTCTTCTTCTCTCCTTTTTCCCCTCGTACGCCTTGTTTTCACCGTTTGCCAGCCTGTCTGCGTGGTCGGCTTGGGCACTAGTAGTTGTGACTCGCTGGACTTCGCTGTCTTTCTCTCCTGTTGGGACGCAAGTCTCTGTTCCTCGTCCTTCTTCTTTTTTAAGGAAAACTCTTGTTCAGGTGAGCCTTCTCTTACGCTACTAAGGCGTTTCATACTCCGCTGAACCTGTTGCAGGCCCTTTTTTGTGAAACGCACTTGTGAAAATTGTGTGCGGTGTACGCAACTTCATATGCGCTTTCCAAGTACCCTTCGATTGTCTCCAGCAGCTTTTTCTCGATATCCGCTGCTGCCCGGATTCTATTCCAGGTCTCAAGCATCCTCTTTTCCTCATCCACATCACCTGGCATATTGCTATTTCCTGCGACCTGCTGTTTGCCTTCCAATTTATTGCTCTCATCCTGGTAATCAGTAGCACTTACGGCGCAGCATATACTGATGTTGCTGCTTGTTTTGTGAATTGCAATCCACCATCGTGCGATTTTGGCACCTTTAGTGTGTACCCTTCCAGGTCCTCCTTTGTCTTCTCTTCGAGTTCGTTTTTCTTCTCCATGTTGCAAACAGTGTTCTTCATCCCGGCATGTGTCCGACCCCCTGGATCCCCCCGTCTAGAGAGGCAGTTGACATGGCCCCGGTACCT
Organism: Pteromalus puparum; assembly: GCA_012977825.3. NCBI lineage: Eukaryota > Metazoa > Arthropoda > Insecta > Hymenoptera > Pteromalidae > Pteromalus > Pteromalus puparum. The sequence goes on from CM053170.1 coordinate 28,073,757, forward strand.
GACCGAAGGTGGTGCCAGACTNCCATGGCCCCGGTACCTGACCAATGGCGGTGCCAGACTGGATACATCATACCAGGATATAGCACGCGCTGTGGCACTAGCCCACCTCTGCTCTCTCGAGCCCTTCACCCCGAACCAAAGTGGTTGGCTCTCTGGAGAGTTTCCGGCAGGCGTCACACGACAGCACGCACTTGCTCAAGCCGATTGACCGGTACTAGCTAGGTAACCAGCCTCCCGTCTTGCCGTCAGCAGAAGCCAAAGATAGTTCCGGTCACTTCGGCGCGCAACCTTGGATCGCCTCCCTATCCAGAATCTCCTTTTGGCAGCTCATGGGTCGCACCGCACGGCAAACACGGCGGCCTGTTGGTCCACGAAGCATATTTCATTTCTGCTCTACCCTCCAGGGCTGGCGCCCCGGCGAGCACTCCCCCATCCGCCACCCGGGGGACACGCCGCCTACGGGGTTACAGGCTCCCCGCGCGGGTGTGTGTGTGTGTGTGTGTGTGTGTGTGTATGGATGTATGCACTTTCGTCTGCAAAGTTAACATTAAAATCTCCTGCCAAAATCAGTGGCATTTCATGGTCATTTGTATCGAGTTCCCGTGCTCCTACTTCAATGTATGCAAGTAGTGATCTATGGATAAATTTAATTATGTCTGTAATACTTTGATTGGGTGAAATGTAAATCGCAGCCATGATACATATTTGACCGTCTTCTAAAACGCAGTGAGCACAACATATTTCAGCTATTTCTGATTCCTGAACATCTAAGTTTATAGGTCGTCTAATTTGCAATGCTATATGTTTAGTGACGATATTGGTAGTGTCTTGTTTATTTTGAAAACGCCGAGCGCGTTGTGTATAGAGAACACCGAGAGCGCCGAGGGGCCCGAAATCCACGGAAAGATACGGAAGGAGAGAGCGGTGAAGGAAGAGGTGCGCATACGTGTTGCGCGGTGACGAGAGCGCGGTGGAGGGGAGCGAGAGAGAGAGAGAGTGAGAAGGAGAGCGCGAAGAAGGGAGAGGTGCGCGTATAGTCCGCATGTCTTGTGCGGCGAAGAGAGCACGGTGGAGGAGGGAGAGCTCTTCCCCTGCGGTCGTTCGCTTATTTCCCCTCCTAGCACTCGCGTGACGGTCGGTTTTTTCTCGATTCACTCCCCGGCAAAAATGTGTACCTAACGAGCCTATAGAAGTATTCACTTCAAAAATCCATTTCTCTGAAACTAAACATCATAACCTCATGAAAAAAATCATGTTGACTATATTCCATTAAAATTTCAAGTTATTTGTGTACTTATTTTTCCAGTAATGAATCGAAAACTAAAGAAATGAGTTTTTTTGTGCCTCGATTATGAGCGTAAAAAGACCTTATTGCACTCGAGTTTTCGGGAAAAGGTAGATATGTTATGTATATATCTAACAAGGCATTTCTTTTAACCATATGCCGAATTACAAAGTATATATCTAACACTCGTGAATTTACAGAAAAAATTATTTTTGAAAGTGTATAACTTTCTTACTACGGTGATACGAGTGAAACACAACAAATTATTCTCAAACAAAAATTATTGTCTAACTCCTCTTAGCTCCTGGTATGCGAGATTCAAAAGACGAGTTTCTTCTAACAATATTATAAAGCGTTTCGTCCTAGACTGTTGGACTGGACTCCTCAGTAAGGATCCAACAGTCCTCCTAAGACGCTCTGCTGCGAGATGTTACAACAGCCCGATATATGTAGGAGTCCCTCGTCTACTTCAGTTGTGGGAAGTAGTCAGCCTCCTACCGGCATTTCTTTCAACCGTATGCCGAATTACAAAGTATATATCTAACACTCGTGAATTTACAGAAAAAATTATTTTTGAAAGTGTATAATTTTCTTACTACGGTGGCACGAGTGAAACCCAACAAATTATTCTCAAACAAAAATTATTGTCTAACTCCTCTTAGCTCCTGGTATACGAGATTCAAAAGACGAGTTTCGTCTAACAATATTATAAAGCGTTTCGTCCTAGACTGTTGACTGGACTCCTCAGTAAGAATCCAACAGTCCTCCTTAGACGCTCTGCTGCGAGATGTTACGACCGCCCAATATTTGAGAATAATTTGTGCGCCAATAGGCCACTTATCATGCATAAGGAAGGAATGGGAAATTCGAGGACTTTTCAAAGTAAAACAAATTTGTATTGAAATATTGAAAATTTTAAAAATTTTGAAAATTTAAAAAATTTTGAAAATTTAAAAAATTTTGAAAATTTAAAAAATTTTGAAAATTTAAAAAATTTTGAAAATTTAAAAAATTTTGAAAATTTAAAAAATTTTGAAAATTTAAAAAATTTTGAAAATTTAAAAAATTTTGAAAATTTAAAAAATTTTGAAAATTTAAAAAATTTTGAAAATTTAAAAAATTTTGAAAATTTAAAAAATTTTGAAAATTTAAAAAATTTTGAAAATTTAAAAAATTTTGAAAATTTAAAAAATTTTGAAAATTTAAAAAATTTTGAAAATTTAAAAAATTTTGAAAATTTAAAAAATTTTGAAAATTTAAAAAATTTTGAAAATTTAAAAAATTTTGAAAATTTAAAAAATTTTGAAAATTTAAAAAATTTTGAAAATTTAAAAAATTTTGAAAATTTAAAAAATTTTGAAAATTTAAAAAATTTTGAAAATTTAAAAAATTTTGAAAATTTAAAAAATTTTGAAAATTTAAAAAATTTTGAAAATTTAAAAAATTTTGAAAATTTAGAAAATTTTGAATGTTTGAAAAACACATATTGGATAGTCTGCAGAGTGAGGAAAAAACTACTCCCTTGGGAGGATAATACTTTTTCCTCCCAAGGGAGTAATTTTTTCCCGTTGCTAAGAAAAACTCGAGTTTCCATTCATTTTACATGCATGAAAAGTGACCTTTTTCGTGCACGTATGATGAAATAGTGTGAATATATTGTGGAACTGGGGGGGGGGGGCGGCTTTTTCTAGCGAGGGGGATGTTTTGAGCACGAGTGGGAGTCAAGGGCGCCGTCATCCGAGTCTGAAAAGGCCACTCCCCCCTTGTTGCAAATCGTACTTTTTATTATAAGTGCATGAATAGGCCACTTATCATGCATATGATAGGAATGGGACATTCGAGGACTTCTCAAAGTATAGCAAAGGATAACAAAGTATAATAACATATACATATATATGGGTGGTTCTCTGACAATTCGTGCGCGACAAAAAAAATGTTTTCCCAAAACTATTTAAAAAAATTTACATTTATAACCGCACTATCTTTGTAGAGAATTTAATTCTGAACAACTTTTACTTTTTAATCTCATTACTTCTCTTCCTAAAACCAATAGCACTAGAGCTATTCACGAAAAACTAAAACAAAAATGCATTTTTCGAACTTATTTTGCAATTATAATGACTTTTCCAACCTGCTTCATATTAGAGACTCTAAGGTTGTATTCAGTATATTGTCAACTACCGATTCCAACAATAAAATTGCTGCTAGCATAAACTTCCGATACCATTCCCCTGACTCTTCGACTAATTATAAAAATTAATATAAGGATAATAGGACAATATAAATAGTCCGCAAAGCAAGTCTAAAAGAATATGGATTTAACTGTTCTAACAAAATCTTTTATCTTGAAATGTTCTCGATTCAACGACCTTACTGCTTCAAAGGGCGAGAGCTAACTGAACAAAGAAACTACTGTTCTCTCTATTCATACGCATTCTTACGCATGTACAGACCGCATGTATAAAAGTCGAAAAATCAATGAAAATTTATGTAAGGATAACATGGAAAAAAACATGCTGCTAAACGAGTGTAACTTTTACGGCTTTGACCATACAATTGTAATACGAGCCATTGATGCACGCCTTGAGTAAGAAAAGCCGCTGTCACTACATTGTAACTAATAGTAGGTAGGCTGTAGGTAGGAAGGTATTGTTTATCGTTCTTAGGATGGTTCTGCATGATTGGTTCTCAAAATTGTTTGGAGTGACCTTAATGCGACAATGATTCGACAGAATATTGTAATTAATGCTTCCTTGTGCTGTATTTAGTGATCCTTTTTTCCTATCCGTCTCTTGTAAAGCTGTCAATGATTTCTTCTATAATTGTCTTTAAAATCTAATCCTTTTTTACGGAAACTCTCTACCGGCTCATTAGCCAAAAGAAAAATAATCTCTTGAAAAAAAGTTAAACTCTGATTGATAAATCTGAAGTCTGAACGGCTGCTCAGCTCAAAACGGAGTTGCAGAGAAGCGTGGCTAGGGGACGCTCAGAAGTGGTTCTGGACCTCCTATGCTGTCCCCAAGCCCTACTTTCTCTCCGCTGCTTTCTCTCCGCTCGTTGCACTCATTAGGCTTTACGGGGCCTGGCAACTAATTGCGCGCTGAAACTACGACGCAGCTCCGCACGTGCGCTTCTATCTGCCGGCAAGAAAGTTGTTTAGGCCAGCCCTATTGAAAATTTATTGCAAGATCTGAGATAAGATCTTACATAAGATCTGGTACACGATCTTGTCCAAGATCTTATACAAGATCTTACAATCATGATAAGGGAAATTATCTTTATAAAACATTCATTCAAGATCTTTCGCAAATACGTGTACAAGATCTTACGTAAGATATTATGTAAGATCTTTTACAGGTTCTTACATAAGATATTATGTAAGATCTTTTACAGGTTCTTACATAAGATCTTATATAAATCCTTATATAAGAACTTATATTTCACTTAAAAAAACTCCTTTGATGATAATTTACACAAGATTTTACATAAACTCTTACAGAAGATCTTAAGTAAATTATTAATAAAGACGTGTTTTCTTATGTATTACGTAAGATCTTATGTAAGTTCTCATATAAGATCTTGTGTTACACTTAAAGTAAAATCAAGTTTTCATTGATTATTCACTCAAGATCTTATGCAAGATCTTATGTAAGATTTTGAGTAAATTATAAACAAACATTTTTTTTTCATTGACACATTAGTTCTTATATAAGGAATTACATAAGACCTTATGTTAGAACTTATAAAAGATCTTACATAATATCTTATGTAAGATCTTGTACACGATCCTGCAAAAGATCTTAAATGAATGTTTTATAAAGATGATTTCCCTTATCATGATCGTAAGATCTTGTAGGTGATCTTATGTAAGATCTTACGTGAGTTCGTGGTTGAAAATTGATGATAAAATCTTGTATAAGATCTTGGACAAGATCTTATACCAGATCTTATGTAAGATCTTATACCAGATCTTATGTATCTCAGATCTTGCAATAAATTTTCAATAGGGAGCGAGATTCTAAGCCACTTAGTACTTTTGTGGCTTTGAGTCCCGCAGCACCTTTCATGTGTATAATTTTCTCGAAGCTATATTTAAATGTATTTATTCAAATATAGCCACGGGAAAGTTGTTACTTAACAATCATACCCAGCATATTTTTAATGTTCTGTACGTGCTTTGCATATGTATACTCTTTAAATTAATATAGCGATAGCCCTTTTGTAAAACTATGCCATATTTCTGTAAAAATTGTTTAATACATATAACCATTAGGATGTTATCTATTGGGAGTTTAAAATAAGGTTTCGCGGGCTCATGGGTATTGTCACGTCCGTCGGTATTACCACGAGATCATGCAGCGCAGCGAATGGTACAAACGATCGATCACAGCAGCAGTCGGTACGGCAGACTACAGCTATACCTGCCAGAAATTCATTACGAAAAGAGACACGTGTTATGATACCGGAACTAATATCAGATCGTAAAGTGGAGCACGAAAGCTAACAGGAAAAATCACCTTCTGCGAAACTAAGCTATAAATGTCGACTCAAAGGACACCTACGAAGAGGCTGTATTAAGTTATGAGTATCGAGGCGAACCAGCCGATGAACAACTGACGCTCCGACATACGCTGAGACATTAATTACAACTATCACTCCTGGAAAAGGGGAACACCCCGAACCGCTCGATACACGAATGACCAGCGCTTCTATAATGGGAAACGCCATGAAGACACACCCTTTGCCCTATCCTTCCTAGACTTCTAAAATCCTATATAAGCCATGTGTGAATATGAGGGAGGGCCTTCAGTTTTCGGAGCTCTTACTGACAGGGCGAAGCTCTGCCCGATAACCATTTTCAATCTTATTTCCATTTCTTGACTTAGAATCTTGCGAGCAACTGAGTTCTTTATCCGCATACGAAACTAGAGTTGTAAAACTATATTTGTATCTTCACCAGTTTACCTTTAACTAGAATAAACGTAACTAGATCTTGTAAAAGTCAAAGCTCGAGTGGATTACCTTATTTAAACTCCCCGCTCTTTGGACGAGTCAACGCCGCAACCCGAGACGAGAGGACGAGTAATTCAGCTGTCACCCAACCAAGCAGCTAGGTCAGCCGATTAAAGGTAGGTTACTCCGTTCTCCAATCTTATCTCAGAATATGTGCATGAATGTTAAGTGTTGTTGCTACTTTCGTCCTCGCTCATATCTGCATTCGTCAATACTCGTCTCGGCCCAGGGATTGGGACACTGACCTACTCATTGCGCCGTACTGACCTACGCGTTTCGTTACCTTTGCCCTCGGCGGTCGGTCTACACCACTGTGCGGAACTAAAGGTCTACTCATTCCGGTCATAAAATAATTATTTCTTTTCACCGCGAGTATTCGCTCTGTGCGGACTTACCCGGACGTAACAGAAATTGGGGGCCCCTTTCCGGTTTGGGTTTTTAAACGAACGCGAAAGTAGGAACGAGCAACAATGAGTCTCGGTAAGCAGGAAAACAAAGCGCTTGTCGCGGCAAAAATATTAAGAACAAACGCAAAAGTCGCAGACCCACAGTTAAACGACGCGGGTTGGAAAATAGAACAATATATTCAATTTTTCCAAGTCTTAATAGGAAATGAGGAAGAAGAACCGGAACCAAGAACTTTAGAAACTCGCGAAACAATAATCGAATTATTAAAAAACGAAATAGAGCGCGAAGAAATCGAAAAAGTCGCAAACAGTAACATCATAATAAATATAATAGGAGATCTAATAGAAGCAAAAATTAATCCAACAAGGATAATTAGAGCATTAGGAGGAGACGATAAGGAGAAATTAGAATATATAGAACCACTGGAATTAAAGTTAGAAATGACAAAAGACGACTTTACTACACCGAAATCGGGATCAAGTGGGATAATACCGAAACCAACATTCACTAATATACCACTGCGGAGTTTTAGATTCACAAGTACACCTTTTAATCAGGACGAAAATGGAGGACAGAATTTTTCCGATTTGTATAATAATGCGTCGGTTAGTATTTTACACAGTAAAGCAGCGGAGAAAGTCATGAGAGATTTACCAAAATTTAATGGAAAAAATATGCCGGTGCACGTATTTGTATTGAGGCTACAACAAGCAGCAAACGCTTTAACTCCGGAAGGGGAAGCCGAACTCGCAAAAAATATTTACTCAAAATTAGACGGAGACGCGTATAATTCCACAATAAATAAAACGTTTACAAGCGTGAAGGAAATAAGTAAGCATTTCGAATCAACATTCGGTTCAGGAAAATCTTCAGACGAATTATTAGGAGAGCTAGCAAGTATACGACAAGGCAAGGGTGAAAAAGTAGTAACATATTCAAACAGAATAAGAATTTTAGACGTAAACATTAAAGCCGCCGCGAATATGGAGAAGAGAAACACACCAGCATTCAAAGCAGAACTTAGTAGAAAATTAGTTTATTATTTCAAAAAAGGGTTGGATTGGCCAATAAGTACACGAATAGGAAATTATAGCGATGTCAATGATGCAATCATAGCAGCAATACAAGTCGAACGCGACTTTGCATGCTATCAAGAAACTAAAGATTCGGAACGTATAGATAATGGAAAAAATGATAATAATGCGCGAGTCAATATTGTAACACAGCAAAGTGATGAGAAATGTCAAATTTGTGGGAGGAGAAATCACACGGCACTAAAATGTTGGTTTAGAAACCAACCGCAACAGCAGGATACGGGACGGCAGATGGGAAACAGATCGCGGGAGAACAATGGGGCGGAGCCCACCAACGGTTACCAGGGCTCACGGCAAGCGCCATGGCAAAGCAAGCCACCGCCCCCTCCAAAACCGCAAGATCAAGGAAATCAATACGTGCATAGACAAAAGGTCACTTTTGAAAATACGAATATGCAAAGCGCGGAGGTATGTAGATATTGCAAACAGGAAGGTCATACCATAGAAAACTGCTTAAAAAGAGAGTATGTGAACAAGAAAAGGCGCGAGGAACAGGGAAATGCGTCGGGCCACTCGTCGTATCAGGGCGCGGGACGAGCGGCCGAACAAACGCCGCGCTCGGAACAGAATTTAAACCGATCCAGTCAACAATAAAAATACGCGAAGTAAGATTAAGCTCGTGTATAAAATCACCCGCAATCGAGTTAGAAAATCCACTAACGAATAAGAAATTCCTGTTAATATTAGACTCGGGCGCGGGACCAAACTTATTAAAGAAAAAGGAATGTGGGATTGGTGTTAAAATCAATGATAAAACCATAATTAATCTGAAAGGAATCACGGCGGAAATGACGCGGACTCTCGGGACAATTACGTTATATCTAACATTATTCAAAATAGAATTTCACGTAGTAAATAACGATTTTCCGATAAAAGAGGACGGATTATTAGGGAGTGATTTCTTTGCGCAATCAGGGGCGAGTATCGACTATAAGAACAATTGTCTTACAGTGGAACACCACACGATACCGTTTACGGCAGAAACTCGGGCGAGCGACTCTCAAGAAGACGACGACATGGGAATAATCCACGCGATAAATAAAAAAGAAGAGGCGAAGCAGAATCAAGATTCGAATAACGGCGTAAATCAAACTCAGCGTCTGAATTCGAATAAAAATCAAAATCAAATTCTAAATCAAAATCAAATCGAGAATCGAAATCAGATTCTAAATCTAAATCAAATCGAAAATCAAATCGAAAATCAAAAACAAATTCTAAATCTAAATCAAATCGAGAATCGAAATCAGATTCTAGATCTAAATCAAATCGAAAATCAAAATCAAATCAAGAATCAAAAGCAGATTCTAAATCTAAAACAAACCGAAGACGGAAATCAAACTCAAAATCTAAATCAAGTAGAAAATCAAGGCTCCAACAAAGGCCAAAAATTAAGCGGTTTCATAAATAAGGAATCAATGAAAAAGCAAAAACCGGCTGAAATTCAGCAGCCGATAGAAAATCAAAATCGTAAGAAAAATCCAGAATTGCATGAAAATAAAATGCAAAATGGACATTCAAACTCGAATCGAGTCAAAAATCTAAGTCTGGATCTGAAGCAAGCTCAGATTCAACAATCAATAATAAATATCGAACAAACGCAAGATATGGAGTCCGGATTCGGAGAGAGACGAAACGGAACGAAAAGGTTAAACGAGAGCCTTCGGGAACAACAAAAAAGACGCGGAAATTTGTTTATTAAGTTTAAACATGAACCAGTCGTGGAATCAGGTAGAGAAGAGAGTCGTAGCGAAAGTTTAGCCGAAGTAAGAATACTCAAACGAGCGGAGACAATAGAAACAGCGACGCTGGGAGAGCGGTCGTGTAATAAAAGTTTAGGACAAGCAATGCCAAGAAAACCGAGCATAGAAAAATGGGATAATTATGAGAGCCTAATAAAAACGGAAGATTGCTGGGAAGCCTTGAGAGAAATAGAGGATTTACGGAGAATACTAGACGAAATAATAAATGGCGAAGTGGAAATAGAGAGAATTATTTTTACACTTCAGATACGCACGATGAGCGTACTAACTACGGTTCATGAAGTAAAATTATACGACTCGGAAGGGACGCGCAGAGCATTGGGAGAGTTATTGCAGTCAATAACGCAGAAAAAGTGGCGAGGAAAAAGCTTCTTCGCTTTATTGGTGGAAGCACGGAGGAAGCTAGAGAAAGTAGAGAGCGACGCAAAAAGGGAAAACGTGGAAACGGCGATCTGCCGCCCGGTCCTACTCATAAATAAGGAAAGGATAGAAAAGGTCACGGAACAACTACGACTTGAACATATCGGGGATGATAAACAAAGAAAAGTACGCGAGCTTGTAGCGGAATTTAGCGATATTTTTCATATAGAAGGGGATAGACTGTCAAAGACACCGCTCTTAAAATTAACAATACCGACTACGGATGAAGTACCGGTGACAACGAAACCGTATCGGAGGTCCCCGGAGGAACGGGAGGAGCAAGAACGTCAAATAAAAGAAATGCTAGAAGAGGGGATTATCGAAAGATCAACTTCGTCCTATTGTAGTCCCTGTTTCCTGGTACCGAAGAAGCCGGACTCGAAGGGGAATATTAAGTATAGATTAGTCATTGACTACAGCAAATTAAACGCAAAAACATTAAACGACCAATACCCGTTGCAAAATATCTTAGACATTCTAGATCAGCTGGGAGGTGCGAAATACTTCTCAGTTTTTGATTTAAAGTCAGGATATCATCAGATAGAAATTGCGGAAGAATATAGACATAAAACGGCTTTTGCAACACAGAGCGGGCTATATCACTTTACGCGTGGAAGTTTCGGACTGCGCACAATGCCAGCGACCTTTTCACGTGCACTTGCGATCGCGTTAGCAGGACTGTCAAGCAAAGAATTGTTTATATACATGGATGATATTATAGTACATTCAAATTCATTCAAAGAACATTTAGACAGAATTAGACATTTATTCGAGAGATTGAGAAAATATGTTTTAAAATTACAAGCAGACAAATGCGAATTTTTAAAGGAGGAAGTTTCTTATCTCGGGCATGTAATATCATTGACCGGGGTAAAACCGGACCCTAGAAAAATCGAGGCAGTAAAACGATATCCGGCACCAAAGAGTAAAAAGAATATTAAACAATTCTTAGGCTTCGTGGGGTATTACCGGCGATTCATTGACAGATTTGCCGATATCGCGTTACCACTAACAGAGATGTTGAAAAATGAAGCAGAATTTAAATGGTCGGAAGAAGCGCAAAGGTCGTTTGAAATATTGAGAGATAAGTTATGCGAAGAACCAATTTTAGCATTCCCGGATTTTTCAAAACCATTCACGCTAGTAACTGATAGCTCAGGATATGCGCTGGGAGCGGTGCTGTTGAATGGCGAAACAGGGAAAGAGCATCCGGTAGCATACATGTCGCGAACACTGACAGAGGCAGAGAGGAAATGGGACACATATAATAAAGAAGCGAACGCATTAGTCTCAGCAATAAAACACTTTAGACCGTACTTATTTGGAAGAAAATTCGAGTTGATTACAGATAATATCGCGTTACAGTGGCTAAAGTCGCACAAAGATCCTAACTCGAGAGTTAACCGATGGCGATTATTGTTGGCAGAATTCGAGTTTAACATACAGTACAAACCGGGAAAAACGAATATAGCGGACGCACTTTCACGAAATCCCGTCGAGGAGGTAATAAATATCGTCACGACAGAGGAAGGCGTAGAAAACGCGAACGCAGAAGAAAACGTGCAGGAGGAGACCGCACGGGGAGAGAATGCGGCGCCGGGACACTCGATGATGACGCGTACTCGGACAGGTAGGCAGCAAGGTGAAAAATATAAAGAAGCCATTAAAGCCCTCATGCCGAAGAAAAGGCGAGAAAAAAAGGCAACGAGTATGGAACAAATGTCAGAAGAAAGCCGTCAAGAAGGTAATAAAGTTGTCGAAGAGTTAGAACAAAGCGAGGGAGAGGTGCCGACAAAAGGCGGCAAGTGTGAAACTGAGGGAGATGAAACCAGCGAAGACGAGTTACGACTTGACGACGATGGGGGTGAGGAAAATGAAATCCAGGAAAAGTCAACGGAGAATAGGCGTGAAACGAAGCAAGATGTTATCGTAGGAAACGAAGCACCGCAGGGCAATGATGAAAGCATGGAGATCACCGACGAAGAGAGGGAGGAGCCAGAAGAGACCCAACGGAATGAAGGACAAACCACAAGCATAAGAAGAGACGCCATTATATGTAAGGAACAAATGTTTATGCGAAGGGACAATTTTTTGTATTTTTTAACAACAAAGGGAGAACCATGTGACGACGGTGCTCAGCAATTAAAAATCCAAGGAAAACTACCGCTCTTTACGCAATTACAAGTAGGAGTACCTAATTCGGTGAAAGTAAATAACAAACTACACATTGCGCTCCCGCTAAGAGAAGAAACGATGATTGGACCCACGAAGGTGCTAGAAACGGTTAAAGTTTTGTGCACCAACTTAACTCCGTATATGCGAAAATTTGAGATTCCGTCAATACGTGTCGCAAAGACAGATCTGATTGAGGGACTTGACTGGAGTAAAGTGAATAAACTATTAAGGGAGGTTTTCGCTCAACTCGACACCAAGTTAATTATATGTCTAGGGATAGTTAAATGTCCGCTACCGGAAGATCGCGAAGAGATAATTAAGGCAGCGCATGCATCAATAGTCGGAGGACATAGAGGCGTAACAAAAACATATAAGAGGATTAAGCAAAGTTATCTATGGGAAAATTTGAAAATAGATATTCAGAACTTTATTCGTAAGTGTTTGGACTGCCAACTAAAGAAATTAGTAAGGGTAAAAACTAGATTACCTATGATAATCACGGACACACCTACTGTAAGCATGGATAAACTCTCGATGGACGTGGTTGGACCGTTACCAATCACTGATAAAGGAAATGAGTATGTACTGACATTTCAAGATAATCTAACAAAATTCGCAATAGCCGAACCTTTAATGGACACGACGGCGACCACGGTGGCAACAGTGTTAATCAAAAAAGTAATTTGTGTGTATGGAGCTCCAAGGGTCATATTGACGGATCAAGGGACTAATTTTTTAAGTAAATTAATGAAGAGGGTGGCAAAACGGTTCCGAATTAAACAAATAAAAACGACGGCTTTTCATCCGCAGTCAAACGGATCATTGGAAAGGTCACATTCTAGTCTTATGGAATATATAAAATTTTTTGTGCAAAAGAATAAGAAAGACTGGGATGAGTATATAGATTTGGCAACATTTAATTTTAATACAAGCGTAAGTGAGGCTACCTGGCACACGCCGTTCGAACTTGTATTCGGAAGAATAGCGCGCACCCCGGCCGAGGACGAACTCGAAGCGGAAGATTTATTACCCACCTTCAACGGTTATATGAAGGACTTAGTTACGAGGCTAAACGGGCTACAAGAAACGGCAAGGGAAAACGCAATAAAAGCAAAAGAAAGAGCGAAAATATATTACGATAAACGAGTTAATCTACAAACATTGCAAATAGGCAACTACGTGTGGCTATTAAAAGGTCCGAAACCGCACAAATTCGATGATCAATATAGCGGACCGTATCAAGTATTAGACGTAGGGCAAAACGGGAACGTTAAAATCCAAATAAGCGCAACGAAGGAAAAGGTTGTGCATGCTAACCGCTTGCGTATGTCGCATGTAGACAGTACAGAGAAAGCTAAATAAATGTGCATGCTGCCTCATAACATAATCATGCATAAAAAAAAAAAAAACAATAAACATAATCATTAGCATTGAGTACACGACGTATTAAAATTTTTTTTTTGTCATCATTCTTATTAGGTAAACAAAGACACTTGTAAGTAACGAACATACAAAAAAGAAACAACACAATCACTCGCAAACATAACCTAGTACAATTATGCATGTTAAGCATAGCCAACAGACCAGGCTTAGAAAGCATGAATTTATTGCAAAAAAAAATTAATATGGGTTCAAATATTTTACAGATGATTAACAAACTACTCGTATGGTTATCAGCGTTAAACCAACTAAGTATCATCGGCGAGGCAATAATCGCATACGACTGTTCTCAGCAGGTTTCAAACTTGACAACGTTTTCATTAATCAATGTAGGCGAATGCGATATAGAGGCTCCGGTAGTAAATACCACAAGGGTCTTCGTGAAACTGTTACAGCTGAACGAATTTTCGAGTACACACGTGAGATTTTGTAAAGTCGAGATTAAGAGGACTGCAAGGTCATGCGGAGCGTTTTCACACTCCAGCGATGTATTTAAAGGAGAGATAAAATTCTTAGACGAAGTAACAAAAGAGGAGTGTAAAACAATGCATAATCACAGGGTGCATAGATTCCATGAAGAATTAATAACAAATCTAAGGATAAACGCTACTACAGTCCACCCCATGACCTTCGCGGGAAAACTCGACCACAAAGGTAATTGCGAGAAGGCAGGAAGATATATGGACCCATACGGAGTATACGACGACGTAGTCGTATCAGGATATCTAACAATCACATTGAAAGAGTATGAAGCATCAGTAAACTTAAATACTAATGAGATTATAATGAGGTCGGGAACACGATGCACACTAACGCAGGATCAATGTATAGACTCGGAAGATGGCTACGCGTACTGGGATCCAATTCCACCAACTACTTGTGAGTTTAGTAAATATGCTGAATTATATGCGGGAGAGGTAAACAAAGTAATGGAGGAAGGAACAGGACTGAGGCCGGTGTACATGATGGAATCCGAAGAAATCACTTTCGCGTTTACATCGGTCGGCACCGTAAATGTATGCGGGTATGATTTAGTGCGTACGGAACACCCGAAATTATTGTTTTTAGAAGGCCTCCAAACTGAGTATTTTCGCGCAGTAAAAGCACCATCAATAAATAATTTAGATATCTTTGCGTATGTAAATTCGAAATTCGTTTACGTTGAAAAACATATCAAAGGGCAGATTAAGAGATTGTATCATGACTTAATATTACAAAAATGTGAACTCGAAAAAAGAGTCATAGCGAATGCATTGAGCATTGCAGCGGCTGCGCCGGACTTGTTCGCCTATCAAGTCACGAAGCGAAGCGGGTATATCGGACTGGTGGCAGGAGAAGTAGTACATTTAATGAAATGCGTACAAGTGGAAGTACATAGAAGAGAAGAAACTTCCTGTTATCAAGAATTGCCGGTAATGAAAGACGACAAGAAATATTTCTTAACTCCGCGAACACACATACTAAAAACGTTCGGCTCGGAAACGACGTGTAACCCACTCATACCACCGATGTTTCAGTTAGAGAATGAATGGTATACGGTGCTACCGGGATCAATAACAAAAGGAATAACACCAAACGCGCTTAAACCACAAACAAAATTAACCTGGAATTATACGGATCCAACGAACCTTGCGAAAAGCGGTATATATACGCCGGCGCAAATTCAAGCGTTAAGACATCATCTGATGTTCCCGGTAGAAAAGCCAGCAGTGCTAAATACCATCGCTATGAGTATCGCAGGAAGAAGTTCAAGAATGGATGGCTTATCGGTAACGAGACTGTTCGACGAAAATGCGATGGCTAAACTAGCTGAATCAACATGGGGAAGAATTTGGGGAAAATTTTTAACTTTCGGATCGGCATCGGCAGGAGTGATTGGATTGTTTATGATTGCGAGACTTATTAAATTTGTAGCGGATACGATAATTCATGGCTATGCATTACATTCTATATACGGGTTTTCCGTTTATATTTTAGGCAGTTTCTGGAATTCGGTCACGCAGTTACTATTGCATCTGGGCTCGAGAAAGGGGACAAAGGATCAGCCTACCGCAGAAAAGAGGGGACAAGCGGACGGACAAGAGAAACCGAAGGATACACCTCCGCAGGCTCCACCCACGACGCCGAACGACGACTTCGCTCCCGGAGCGAACGTTTCGAAAGGGGGGGAACTGCCCTTACGCTATCACGTAGTGGCAAATCAATTATACCCGGTATTAACAGATAATAACGGAACGTTGCCTCCGAGAAAAATGTTTAAAAGAAACTTAGAAACGGAAGTTTAAAAGGACAACATAGAGATCGTAAAAATTTTCCGTAAATTTTTTTTTTAACATAATGCTAAGACTGGATGATAACGCAAAACAGAGATTGGTAAATCAGCTAATCGAAACTAGACGAAGACTAACGTGGATGGCACAAGGTCGTGGAGAAACAGCAGAAAGTTTTGGGCAACGCATAGAAAATACCTTACAGGATTATAAAAATAAGGGTAATCTAGCGAAATCGGAATTGTTCGAAATCTCAGACTCATCAGAACAGCGAGAAAGGCTTGCGATTTACGCGTTATTAAGAGGAGTCAGAGGGGAAGTAAAAAGATACTTGTGCGAGGTAACGGTATACAGAGACTTAGCGCACGCTAGGAAACACGTGAGACAGATAGTCCGTACATTGGAGGATATTGAACAGATAAAAAAGAACATGGTCACGCTGTTCTAGGCAAGGAGACAAATGGATCTATATGCAGTGAGCGAGGCGCTGGAAGGATATTACTCATATACGACCTTACCGGACACGGAGACTTACTTTACCAAGAATCATGAAGTATTGTATTGTCCTGAGTGTTACCATACAAAAGTAAGCGATAAATCCGCGGAGTACCTTGAAATGAAATACGCGCACATCCTGTCAAAAGTTAAGTTACAGACAGCTTGCAATACATGTAACGAGCCCATTTTTAGCGAGATACCGGCAAGAGAATGCGTGCATTGTCACGAAAGATATAGGCATGACGAACACTTTAAATTAGATTATGTTAAGTGCGTAGTAAGTGGATTCAAGCAAGCATGAACGAGGTAATTAGAAATTACGAACGGGTGGCGTATATGTACGCCGGCCGGACTGTATGTACGCAGTGCTACGCAAGGCTAAGACCACTCGATAAAACGGAAGCCGTCCTCAACGTGACTAGAGCGACTAGCTGGCAACAAACGGGGGTACCGCAGTTAATCTGTAGTAATTGCCGTAACCTCATCGGCTTTATAGCATGCTATATCGATCAGTCGATTAAAACGGGAGTACATAAGGTAACGTTATCAGGAAAAGTAAAAGTTAAGGTGGAAATGCCCGGATTCTTTAGAACTAAGAAGAATGGCATAACGCATGCGCAACTCAATGTGTGGAATCGAGACTTTGTTTTTGAGACCAAAATGCACGAGGCCAAAGATAAAGCAGAGAGAGAAGAGGCAAGGAGATGGGCGAAAGCCCCGGTGGAGAGACAAGGAGCAGGTAGCTCGAGAGAAGCCTGGACTAGGGATACGCGTGAAGCAAACAGCGCGGTCAATGGACAGGTAGACGCAGCAGGGGGGAAAAATTACGACTGTATATACTCCGGACTAGAACAGAGTATGATAAACGGTACTAATGACGGAGGAAATTCCGGGTTAATAACAAGCAACTGGGCGCTAGATTATCTTAGACCCGAGGAAGACGTAGGAACGGACGTAGTTCAGGCCATAGAAAACATGCTTGACAGTTTAGAGAATAACAGGAGCGAGGACGGAGACGAGCGGGAGTATGTGAAATTCCAATAATGCTGAAATTGCTGTAAAAGTTATCAAATTGAAATAAATTACAGATGAAAAACATCCTGGCAACCGTGATCCTGATTCTGGTTGGACTGGAAGAAGCCATCGGAGGAATTCGTGTCACAGAAAGGAGCAACAATCCAGGACTGATGTACCGGCGCGACGCAGACACCCGTCTGACGTTAGGGGAATGGACATTCGTAACAGGAATCAACGTAGACAATGTGTTTGACAACATAGGGACCTTCCAACGAGCGACGCGATTGTTAGTTCAAACGGAAGAGTACATGAACGCAACGGACACGATTTTAATCGGACAAATGTACACCCTCCAAGATAAGATAATGCAGTTAAACAAACAGACTATAACATTTAGAATGATAAGGAAGCCGTACGATATTGGTACGCATAAACATGGAGGACAAATCATCGAGGCTCTGGGACAGGAAGGAGTGAATAATTTAATCCTGCTCGAAGACTTGCGCCAAGGAAACATGGATGAATTATATCAGTTCCCGTACTACAAGGTCGTAGTGGAGAACGACGTGCACCTGGATGCAAAAGGGTTGAATAGAAGGGTCAAGGAATTAAAAAAGAGATTAAAGCTGGATGAGGAGGAAGGAGAAGAAACAGAGATCTTGGCACCACCGTCAATTGATGAAACTATCCACATAATAAACGAAAATATAGATTTAGCAAGTAAAATCATCAATATTATGCAAACTAAAGAGTACGCATTGGATACGCGAACTATAAGGAATGCATTAGCATTACTAAGAAGACACGAGGGTAGAGATTTCACCACGCCCCTGGAGTCAGTAAATCAAGGAACTCTTTCGGAATACGGACCGATGGATATGTTTATCATGCAGGGACAATTAATTTTACAACTCAATTTGCCCCTCGTCACGAAAGCAATCTATCGAACGTACGAACTTGTGCCAATACCCGTGTTCGACCCAGTAGAATTGCCAATAAACACGGCGATGACAATAGTACCTGCAGGGAAATTTATGGCAATAAACCATGAAGACAACGAGCATTTTTTCATGAACGACGAGGACTGGAGAGAGTGCTTAAAGATTAGTTACGGCAGAATTTGTAAGGCAGTCAAAGGAACTACAACGAGAAAAGATTGCGAAAGTAGTCTTACATCAGAGCCAGAGTCTTATCAAGCTCATAGTCAATGTAAAAGGAAATTAATGACAGGACCAGATCATTATTTCATAAAAACCACAAACCCAGCGAAATGGATATACTCGACATCGGGACGACTAAACTGCACGGCAAAGTGCAAAGACGAAGACACTATTTTGATACTCGAAGGCACAGGAGAGTTAAGGGTTCCGGAAAAATGTCAAGTGAAAACGGGTGACGAGGCATATTACGGCGGAGCAGATCAAGGAGAAGAAGAGCGCGAGTACTTCTTACCGAACGTACAACTCACTGCAGCGAGCACGGTGTGGGCGGAGAAAGCAGCAGGGCTGGTAAATATCCAAGGGCGAACAGCAGTACCAGGCCAATTAGCTATAGTATACACTGCACTGACGGTGATAATTGGTGTCGTCGGAACGGTAGTATGCGCAACCATATTCGTAGCTATACGCAGAATAGCGGCACCAGGGCACCTTAAAGAGGCCGAGGGAATATACGTCCCAATGAAACCATTAGATCATTCAATAAGATGTGAATTCACGGGGCCTGGACAGGTAGAACGTGTTTACGCAGTCCCGAGAACCCCGCCCACTGCGGTGAGAACCATATCGTTGCACACAATTGTGGAGGGTGACGAACCCGAGACGGCAATATAACAATAACAAGAAACCAAGAAAGAAGAAGAAGGGAAGGATTCCCCGAGTCGGTAGGTAGAGGGAAAGACAAAAGAGTAAAAAGACCATCAGCGACTACCTACAAGAATGCAGAAAGGCCCCGCACCAGATTCTGAGATCTGGGACCACTTATAAATGTAAACTCATAAAGCACTTAATAAAATAATCATCTTAGGGAGTAACAAGAGGCAGGTGAATTCGGTAGTTAGAATTAGAATAATGAGTGTGCAAGCGAATATATATATATATATATATATATATATATAATCTTAATAACTGATATTGAAAATAATAAGAAAAAAAAAAAAAAATGTAATTAAGTATCAAATAAGCAAGTAAAGTAGAATCGAAACTGGATTAGTGTATACGCACAGCCTAAAATAGAGGCACTTATTGTAATCAATCATGTAATCGAGTGGAAATATAGTCAGTAGAATAATTTTTTTTGTCTCCAAGAAGCGATGTATTAGGGAAATAAACAAACATTACATGTGTGACTAGGACTCTTAGGGAATTAAAGGTAACTTCTTTTAGGAATTGAGGAATTAACGATTCTACATGGTACGCGCGACACTTCTGATCACGAGTTAGGTATAGTAATTAAAATAATCATGTACCTTATAAAAACTTAGGAAAAAAAAAAGAACGCGAATTACGAAATGTCAACTAAGCCTATTTACATGTTAATATTTAAGCTTATCAAGTACTAAGCGGACAAGTAAGTCCGCGCATCAGTGTTAGGATTAAGCAATTATATTCGGTGTGAGTTCAATTATTTGCAAATAATCAGGGCCTAGAGCATTCAAAACCTCGTAAGCTAGGCAGTATTTAACCGATAGGAAACGCGATAATCAATTCTTTTAAGCTAAGAAAATGAAGGATGACAGGAAATATAAGAATAAGTTATAATATTTTAATACGAAGTCGAAATCAAAAAGAAGTCGGAGGAGTAAAAAAAAAAAAACTTAAGTAATCAATAAGAATAAGGGAACTAATGTAAAGATTTACAACAGAATTGCATAAAATGGATAAGAAGGCAAACTGTTCTAAATCTCAAAAAAAAAAAAATCAACTGTAATCTCTAATGTAAGCAAAACTAAATAATCTCTGGATGTTGTAAAAGCATTAAATAAAAATCGGCTATTATAACTGCCACAAAAAAAAGTATAAAAAAAAAAAAAAACTGACTTGTCATTTGAACTAACAAACTAGAAAGAACTTAAGGGTTAAAGGTAAAAGTAAAGAAAATGAACACGAGACAACTTATTTTAAAACAAATGAATATATTCATGAAAACTAGTTCGATCACTACAGCTGACCACTAAAATAATTGAAACGGGAATCATCTTCCGGCGAATAAAGGGCACCGTTCGGAACAGGAACCCACGGCTAAAAAAAAAAAAAAAAGAAACAAGATTGTTAGGATTTTGCTCATTTGATCAAATAAAAAAGAACGAGACAAGAAAATCGGTACTTACTCCGGTGCCGGCGAGTTGAAAACGACGAGGAGAAGCCTCGGTTGGCGCTAGGCAGATGGAACATACCACATCCGCGCCCTCGGGGAAATTCCAGAAGACACAATGGCAGTAAAGCCATGTGATATTTCGCATCTCGGGGGATAAGGCACTGAGTTCCGGACGCGAGTGAGCAGAATAATAACCAAACTGAAAACGGAAAGAATAGGAACTATAAACATACTTGAATTTAAGAAACCAGTAAATAGTATACGGAAAGCAGATAACACTTACCCAACGGGAATTATCCCGGTCACCTTCATACACATCGATGCAGGAGGGATCGGAGGCATCCTGACCGCAGATCAAACATGTCCCGTAAAGAATACGAATTCCAGAACCAAAACGATGACAGGGGTAGACGATCACGCTCGACGTATCCGAGGAGGAAGGCGGCACAGAGGAGTCTGCGTCCGAAGATGAACAGGATGAATCATCCTCTGGAGCAGACGACGCAGGACTTGGCGGAGGAGCAATCGCACTCAACTCAATATTCTCGGTGCGAGGAAGCGATGTACGTCGGGTAAACCAAACACACCACCAGCACACAAAGAAAATCGAAAAAATACATAGAACTGCGAGCACGGAGAAGAGCATGGTGAAGGTGCCGGAGCGAGGAGAGAAAAGAGACTAACAGAGAGTTACAAAAAACTACCTGTGCTAGGAGAAACACAAAGGGAGAGGCAAAGCGGTTACGTCGCAAAGACAAAAAGGGAAGGACTAGGTAAGAAGCCAATCGGGAAGTGCGGAAAACACGACTCCCAAAAAGACACTAAAAACTCGGGGAGACGGTAGAGGGGATGCACCTGCATTTCTGCATGGTCAAGATGAAACAACTATATGGACGGGCGGGCCCAAGAAAATGGGACGGAACGCCTACGCAAGCGGGTGCAGAGAGAGAGTTCGAGCGGAATGAGACGTCATTCAGCATCTCAACTACGGTCAAGAGAGCATTGCATTCGACGAACCATGAAAAGGAGCAGCAGGACAGCAGGACTTAGGAGGGCTACGGGAGAGCCTGGATCCAAAAAGCCAAGAAGAGAAAGGAAGATTGCGCCTGGGTCACGGCATGAAGAGGACGTAATGGAGATGTTGCGGTGCTGGGCCGCAAGATACTATCACGCGGGAAGAGAGGACCAGGGACCGATCGCGCAGTATGATCAGGACCTAGACATATCAAGGCAGCAAGTGCGGGACTGTCATCGGACCAGTAAGCTGCATCACATACTGGAGATAGTATGTGAAAATAATTTTGAAGCAAGAGGAATGGCAGGAGACCTCCACCGAAGAATCCGCATTCCGCGGGAAATAACAAGAGAGGCCAACGAGCAAAACCAACACCCAGCTTACCCGAGAGAAGAGGGAGAGTGGGTGAATTTATTCGAAAATTACATCTACGAAGGAGATGACCCTCTCACAAAAAAACTACAAGAAGAAATCAACGGGGGTAGAGTATGGCTTGGAGTACTGCGTCAATTAGAGCAGGAAGAAGCAGACGAAAGGGCAGGTTGGACCCATGGAGAAGAACTCGAAAAAATGCAATACGGTGGACGACTCGAAGAACACCAGCCAGGACCGGAACCGATGGAAGAAGAAAATTGGGACGCCGACAATGAATAGCAATAAACCAAAGAAAATGAATGCGATTTTTTTTTTTTTTAGGACATGGGACGCGAAGGAAAAAAAATTATTATTGTAAAAATATATGTAATTTGATAATAATAAATAATAAAGACAACAAAACACACACACACACAAGCACACACAAGCACACACACATCAATTCAAAAAACCATTGTAAAAAAAAAAACACTTACATTTAAAATTGTAGACACACACAAGAATATACATACAAACCCAACAAAAAAGAAAACAAACCCTGCAAAAGGGACAAAAAAAAAAAAAAAATTTTTTCACAACAACAAAACAACAAAACAAATTACAAACGCAATCACAACAATGATTAAGCTATACGATAGCACACACACACAAAAAAAAAAAACCGAGACCAGGGATCGAACCTACGACCCCTGGAACTCTAGACCAACACGCTAGCATCACGCCAACGTGTACAGTTTCTATCTTAAGCACTAATGTTAAATGCTATGTGAAGAACTCAGCACGGGCGAATTTTTTCAGCTTTTTTTTTAATTACTCATAATCACACAATAAGACAACCACTATCCTTAAACAGTGCCCGGCACTGACACAAAATGGGCGGGGTAGTGTCACGTCCGTCGGTATTACCACGAGATCATACAGCGCAGCGAATGGTACAAACGATCGATCACAGCAGCAGTCGGTACGGCAGACTACAGCTATACCTGCCAGAAATTCATTACGAAAAGAGACACGTGTTATGATACCGGAACTAATATCGGACCATAAAGTGGAGCACGAAAGCCAACAGGAAAAATCACCTTCTGCGAAACTAAGCTATAAATGTCGACTCAAAGGACACCTACGAGGAGGGCGTATTAAGTTATGAGTATCGAGGCGAACCAGCCGATGAACAACTGACGCTCCGACATAAGCTGAGACATTAATTACAACTATCTCTCCTGGAAAAGGGGAACACCCCGAACCGCTCGATACACGAATGACCAGCGCTTCTATAATGGGAAACGCCATGAAGACACACCCTTTGCCCTATCCTTCCTAGACTTCTAAAATCCTATATAAGCCATGTGTGAATATGAGGGAGGGCCTTCAGTTTTCGGAGCTCTTACTGACAGGGCGAAGCTCTGCCCGATAGCCATTTTCAATCTCATTTCCATTTCTTGACTTAGAATCTCGCGAGCAACTGAGTTCTTTATCCGCATACGAAACTAGAGTTGTAAAACTATATTTGTATCTTCACCAGTTTACCGTTAACTTGAATAAACGTAACTAGATCTTGTAAAAGTCTAAGCTCGAGTTGATTACCTTATTTAAACTCCCCGCTCTTTGGACGAGTCAACGCCGCAACCCGAGACGAGAGGACGAGTAATTCAGCTGTCACCCAACCAAGCAGCTAGGTCAGCCGATTAAAGGTAGGTTACTCCGTTCTCCAATCTTATCTCAGAATATGTGCATGAATGTTAAGTGTTGTTGCTACTTTCGTCCTCGCTCAAATCTGCATTCGTCAATACTCGTCTCGGCCCAGGGATTGGGACACTGACCTACTCATTGCGCCGTACTGACCTACGCGTTTCGTTACCTTTGCCCTCGGCGGTCGGTCTACACCACTGTGCGGAACTAAAGGTCTACTCATTCCGGTCATAAAATAATTATTTCTTTTCACCGCGAGTATTCGCTCTGTGCGGACTTACCCGGACGTAACAGTATCATAGATGGCGGCGTCCTACCTACACGTTACATATGAAGTGTATGGAGTAGGTTAGAAAAATGTTGAAAAAAAAAGTTTAAGCGCGACAAAAATGGAATCAGAGCTCTATAGATATTGTAGGCAATCACGCTAATGCCGTAGATCATTTTCTGTGCTGTGACAAAATTCTGTAGGTGTGTTTCGTACAATTTAGAGTTTGCCCGTCACGGTATAATGTGTGTAGTATATCTATATATACCGTATATACAGATATACTACACGTGTTTGCAGCACGATTTACACATACTGAATAAAAGGGAGCCAATGTTTTGTTTTGGACGATATTTAATGTTTCGTGAATAAAACAATTAATGCGGATGATAAAAAGCCCATAGACGCCTTCATTTTTAACTAAATTGATAAAAAGTGACACATCCCATGTTAAAAGAATGCAAAGTGTAGGTAGGATGACGCCATGTTTTGCTTCCTTCCTAAGGAAGCCTTGTAATAGTAATTTTTGGAGTTTGTGTAAAAACATGTGGGAAGTGTGTTTTGATGAATTTTTAGTCGAAAAATGGTGTTTTTAGAAAATGTCCGTACGGATATATGTGTGTGTGTGTGAGTGTGTGTGTGTGTGCGTATGTATACGCCTGTTTCTCAGCTTCTACTTGGTGGATTTTAACCCACCAAGTCTCATTTTCTTTGTTTTTGCTAGAAGATAGTGGGACGAAAGTCCGTTTTTACAATTTATATACGCGTTTGTTTTTTATAGTGATTTTTTAGTTTTGAGATTTCAGTTTTTGCCAACAAAGTTTTCGGAAAAAATAATAAAAGTAAATTGCTTAATATGTACCTGAAAGAGAATAAAATTGCCTGTTTTTACCGTCGTTCTTTTATTATACACAATACAGTGCAATTTTTTAAAATCGTTATAACTCAAAGACTAAATAGCGAATCATTCTAAAAAAATATATGATTATTGAAGGTAATTAGAACTATATACCACTTAAATTTTAAGTCATTTCATGGGGCAGATCCTGAGAAAAACATCAAAAACTGAAAAAAATCGTTTTTCTACGTGACGCGATAACTGGAGTAAAAAGGCAATAATCAAGTTCAAATTTTGGATTTAGTTAGCATTATATAGCACAATGATCCCTTTCTTTGGGATTTTTATAAAACCAGTTAGTTTCAAAGATATTGAGCTTCAAACTTTTGTTTTTTCACCCTGTATACTATGAGTCGTTTTTTCTACGTGAAGCGATAATTGGAGTAAAAAAGCAATAATCAATTTAAAATTTTGGATTTAGTTAGCATTATATAGCACCTTTATCTCTTTCTTTTGGTTGTTTATGATACCAGTTAGTTTTAAAGATATTAAGCTTCAAAATTTTGTTTTCTTACCCTGTATACTCTATATAACTGAAAACTGTATCGCTTCGATCTCAGTTTCCATTAATGGATTTTAATCTATACTTAGACTCGTTTTTTGCTGTTTTTGTTTTATTAATTCGTTAAAAATAAGATTTTCAGTTAGGCATGTGCGTATATTCATGGCGATTTTTCGATCACTGGTGATTTTAGATACGTTCCGTGAACTATATCCTTATCATTATATCTCGGAAACTAAATTTTGAACTTTTCGTTAAAACATCATGATTATCGAATGTTATTCTATAGACTACTTTAATTTTAAGTAGTCTACGGCAATTAAAAATTTTGAATTTTTTCTATGCGTCAAAGAGTTATGAAACCAAATGGTTTCAAAGATATTAAGCTTCAAAATTTCGTTTTCTCACCCTGTATATTGTATACTCTATATAACTGAAAACTGCATCGCTTAGATCTTAGCTTCTATTTGATGGATTTTAATCTATACCTTGGCTAGTTTTTTTCTGTTTTAGTTTAATTAAATCGTTAAAAACAATATTTTCAGTTACGCATTGATTATGTAATATAATTATTTCGAAATAATTTTATCCATCAAACGAAAAAGTATAAAAACTTTATAGAATTATATATGAAGTAAAAACAATTTAGATATTAAAGCGATACATATGGTTGAAGGAAGCTACGTGCCAAAGAATTGGCAGCGATTTTTACTTCTCTCAGCAGCCGCTAGGCAGGCTTATTTTAAACTCCTAATTGCCTGTTATTATTAGGAACATACTGCATTTATTTGATTTTCTGTTAAATTTTTTTTTGTATATTACTTTCTTTCTAAGAAAGCTTTAAAAAGTAGTCACCGCATGTAGAGAATATAGAAATGCTGTTCCTTATATAGAAGGTCAGATCCCAAGATTTCATGAAGCTAAACTTGGGGGCCCTGTTGAATAGTTTAGCCCCTCGTAAGGCAAATGGCGTGAAACCAGTTAAAATTCTAACCGATTAGAACTAATAAGTCAAGTTAAAAAAGACGATAAACATATTCAAGTTATATTTGTGTACTCTATCAGTCTACCCGAGGCAGGTTGAATTATGCAAAAACAAAACACGTTTTTCCGACGTTTCTACGGTCAATGCCGTCCTCATCAGGAAGCTGAAATCGGTGATGTAAATAAAAATGAAATATATACAATTTATAGAATATCATAATCAACTATACTTAAAATTATGGAGAAGTAGACATTGGAAAGATCGAGAAGGCGCTTCTTCGTCGGGTGGCGGGGGGAGAGTGCCGGTGTGTCGGAGAGAGATCGGTGTGCCGAATAATTGTTTGTAGAATTTCCCATTAAATTCAAACTAGCGCGCCACAACGCGGCCTTCGGCCGCTATGTGGCTTGCCGCATTGCATCGCTTCGCGACGCAAGGAACGCAAAACGCTCGCGCTTCGCGTTTTGCGCATAAGGCACGACCGCCGACGCTCGCGCTTCGCGCTCGCCATGCACCCTGACGATCGCGCTTCGCGCTCGCTGTCTAACCTTACTACTTAATCTAATTATTAGAAAAAAATCAATGAAAAAACATTGATTATTCATCGTTTTTTCGTATACAATTAAAAAATGTGTTGGCCATACATAGCTTCAAAGTTTTTACAAATATTTTAGTTTTTGACTTATGATTTTCAATATTGTTAATTTTCGAATAGACATTCATAAAAATTTTAACATGTATTCTCTTATGGCAACGAAATAATTAAAAACCCTTTTTTATTCCGTAAGATTAGAAAAAATTATCTTTTTATAGTACTTGAATTCAAATTATACACGCAAAATTTCATAAGGTGGCCAAATTCGGAACTATCCTATTGGTGGAAAATACATTGATTTATATGTAAGCTGTGACTGTGACGTCACGTTTAACTAACCGAATTCGATCCCTTTCCTAAAGTCGTGAATTTTGTGCAAAGATAGTTTATTACATAATTTTAACAGAAAAAGTATTAGTTTTATTATCAGCTAAGCAAAGCCGAACAGCTGTTCGTTGGCTCTGTCGAAGCGAGGCAGCGAGCTCGACCACTGCGCATACATTGTGCGCATCGATCTGGCGACCGGTTGGCGACATGCCTATGCAGCCGTCTGCCGTGTGTGTTTTCTTCTCAGATTTTGTCCTTTTCAGAACTCTGGAACGTCTATATGATAAGCTGAATTTGAGCAAGCAATTCCACTATGTTTTAACTCAAAACTGATTAAATTTTAGAGTCAGCACTGCAAATCCAAGTGTGTTAAAATAACACACTTAAGTGTGTAAAATCCCTGTCGCCAATTTTACACGGATACAGAAGTGTACAATTTTAAGCATTTCATCTGTTTAAAATGAAACATTCGTGCATTTTAAAACAAAACGTTTCAAATGCATAAAACGCATTTCATAAAATGCTTAAATTGTGTTACATTCCGTGATACGCCCGGCCCGACGTCGGCCCAGTACTGCATGCTGATATTCCGACGTTGGCCCAGTAGCTAAAACTAACGGGCCAATATCGGACCCAGGTTGGTTGACTTTTTTTTTTTTTTAAGTGGCATTTTGAACTCGAAAGTTCATCGCCTCATCTACGCAAGCCTTCCACGTATCCCTATTTTGTGCTAACCCTATCCATTTCGCGCTGTCCTGCCCGATTTCAGTTAAGTCGCTTTTACATTGTCCCCCCACCTGCGTCTAGGTCTACCTAGAGGTTGCGATGTATTTGGCTTTCCTTTCATTATACGCGCTGCCGTGTGATCATTTCCCATTCTTGCAACGTGCCCTGCCCATCTTAGTCTTCGCGATTTAATTATTCTGTTTATATTCGGTGACGCGTATAAGTTATGTAGCTCGTCGTTGTGCAGTTTCCTCCACTCCCCATGTTTCCTCATCTTTCTTTGGCCCGTATATTTTTCGCAGAACTTTATTTTCGAACACCCTAAAACGTTTTCCTCTGCTTTAGTGAGCGCCCAAGTTTCGCAGCCGTACAAGATTACCGGCATTATTATAGTTCTATATATCCTAATTTTTACATTTTTAGACAGCAGTTTTGATTTTAGTAGTTTGTTCACGGCGTAGAAGCAGGCATTACCCGAATGTAGTCTCTTATTAATCTCGGCTTTGATTTCGTTTCGATCATTTATAGTTGTGCCTAAATATCTGAATTCGCTAACCTTTTCGAAAGTAAAATTTCCGACTCTAAGATCCCCCTCTCCTTCGCAAATGCCCAGTTTATCCATAATCATATATTTCGTTTTCGATTCGCTCACCTGTAACTCCGTTTCCTCGGCCGCATTTATGAGTATTTCCGCGTTTCTCGCTACCGTTTCGCCATTATCCCCCACTATGTCCAAATCATCTGCATATCCTAGAATCTGCGTTTTTCCGTTGAGTGTTGCGCCCAGCCCGCTAGTCTGCATTTGTCTAACAACATACTCTAGCGTTAAGTTAAAGAGTACCGTGGAGAGCCCGTCACCTTGTTTCAAACCGTCGTGTATCATGAACGATTCAGATACATTACCGTGCTTCCGTTCAGACATATTAGTATTAATTTCACAAGTTTTTTTGGTACGCCGAGGAGCACAAGGATTTGATACATTTTGCTTCGCTTGATAGAATCATACGCTTTTTTAAAATCTATGAAAAACTGGTTTATTTTTTCGCAATATTCCCATTTTTTCTCTAACAGCTGTCTTATAGTAAACATTTGATCGCTCGTCGACCTGTTACCCCCGAATCCACACTGATAATCTTTCCTATTATATCTTCCGCGAAGGGTGTTAGTCTGGCCTATATTACGTTTGACAGAACTTTGTAGCAGGTAGCTAAAAGTGAGATTCCCTGATAGTTATTGCAGTCTGTCTTATCTCCCTTTTTGAAAATCGGTATGATGTTGGATTCTTTCCAGTTTTCCGGCATTGTTTCATTTTTCCAAATAGAACGTACTAGTTCAAAAATTTTCGATGTCAGCGCAGTGCCCGCATATTTAAGTAGTTCAGCTGGTATAGAATCGTTTCCCGCGGCCTTATTGTTTTTTAGTTTTTTGATTGCGGCTTCTACTTCTTTATAGGTCAGTAGTATACCCCGGACTATGGCGCGCCAAAACAAACCCCCACCACCTGCCCATGGTGAGGTGTCTGTCTGACGCGCCATAGTCCGGGGAGTGGGGGGGATTGATTTCGATAGGGGGAGTGTGGTGGGACGTAGGCCCCGAAGAGTAGGGCATTTTCACACACACATACACACACACACACACGCACACACACGCACACACACACACACACGCCACAGAGAGAGAGAGACAGACAGACAGAGAGAGAGAGGAGAGAGAGAGAGAGAGGGGAGAGAGAGACAGAGAGACAGAGAGAGAGAGAGAGAGAGAGAGAGAGAGGGAGAGAGGGAGAGAGAGAGAGAGAGAGAGAGAGAGAGAGAGAGAGAGAGAGAGAGAGAGAGAGAGAGAGAGAGAGAGNGAAGAGAGACAGACAGAGAGAGAGAGAGAGAGGAAGAGAGACAGAGAGAGGAGAGAGAGACAGAGAGAGAGAGAGACAGACAGAGAGAGAGAGAGAGAGAGAGAGAGAGAGAGAGAGAGAGAGAGAGAGAGAGAGAGAGAGAGATAGATAGATAGATAGATGCTCTTTTATTCGCTAAATAGCAAAAATACAATAATGAAGCAACTAGGTTGCTAAAGTAGCTTACATACATGGTAACCATGGTACAGTTAGTTTACGCACGCAGTTATATAATTTACGTGCGGCACAAATAAAATATTTTCAGATAGTAGTGCATTATAAAATATATAAGGTGAAAACACCATCGCATATCACAGTAAATCAGTACTTTTCGACATTTTTGTCATAGAGCTATCCATATTGCACGACATTAAAATTATACGCTGTAACATTATAGATAAGATACAGATAAATACATTATATATAAAATACAGAATAAAATACTATATACAGCCAATAAACTGAGTCAGACTAGAATATAATTAGCAACGCTGGTCGAATTGGGGCAGTCAGAGATCGAGAGCAAGCAGATGCAGTCGCAGCGCTCTTTTAAATGATGCAAGCGATGGAAGATTGCGCAGGGTGGAAGGGAGAGAATTCCAGAAACGAGCACCATGAACTTGAAAGGCCCTAGCTCCGGCCTCGGTGCTCGCTACGGGAATGTTGAGTTCCGGTGGATCTCCCCTACTGGAGGCACGTGGCTTATACTTCGTGAAAAGTGAGGCCAGGTACTCAGGCTCACCGATTCGAACTGCCTTGTACAGAAGAATGGCCTCGAAGTAGAGCCTACGAGAGTCCGTGCGAAGCCACTCCAATCGCCTCCTGTAGGGGGTGATGTGCTCATCCCTTCTCACTCCAAAAATATATCTCACACACGATATGCTCAGTCGTTGCAGCCGAATGCGCTGTTCATTTGATGCGTCGAGGACAGTCACAGTACAGTAGTCCAAGTGTGGTTGAATAAGGGTCTCGACCAGCCTCCTACGGAGAGTCTCGGTGGTGCAGCCCCTAATAAACCGCAAGCTATAGAGGGCTTTATTTACTTTTTTTGTGATTGAATCTACTTGCGGCTTCCAAGTGAGTTTACTATCAAGCACAACACCGAGACTCACGACCGTATCGCTGAAAGGGACGATCACGCCGTCCCGCAACGGAACTCCAGGCAAGCTCCATGACTTGATATCATTTACATTCCTCATGGAGCCGAAAAATATGGCTTTGGTTTTACTGGTGTTCAGTCGCAGGCCGGAGCTCCCCGCCCAATCAGCAACCAATCGTGCCGCATCAGCCAGCCGAGCCAGGCCCTCGTGGAATTTATCCTTGGTGGTATGCAGATAAATTTGAAGGTCGTCAGCGTAGAGTAGATGTTGAACCGCAGAGCCATCAAGTACGTCTTGTAAGTCGTTAACGTAAAGACTGAACAGCAGGGGTCCCAGGACAGAACCCTGTGGTACACCCAGATTGGTTTCCAGCCATTCTGAGTTACCATTTTTATTCG
Organism: Pteromalus puparum; assembly: GCA_012977825.3. Lineage (NCBI taxonomy): Eukaryota > Metazoa > Arthropoda > Insecta > Hymenoptera > Pteromalidae > Pteromalus > Pteromalus puparum. The sequence goes on from CM053170.1 coordinate 28,105,218, forward strand.
AGATAACCATTTGCGTGCGCCCTTGTATGTAAGATTTTATCCACAGGAGGGCCGTCCTAGAAAACCCCAACTGCTGCAGTTTAGCAAGCAATTTCGTAGGCGAGATGGTATCAAAGGCTTTGCTGAAGTCAAACAGCAGCAAAAGAGTCACCCTCTTTTTGTTGATGGCCATGCGTATGTCATCAGTCAATTTTAGTAACGCTGTCTGTGTACTGTGGTGTTTTCTGAAACCTGCCTGGAGGGGGTCTAGTATATGATTTTTATTGAGATACTCCGTGATCTGGGTGTGAGCAATCTTCTCGAGTACCTTTGAGAGGCAGCAGAGCAGTGCAATTGGACGAAAGTCCGTGATATTCGAAGGAGTGCTGGTTTTCCTAAGAGCTATCAACTGCGCCTGCTGCCAGATACCCGGAAAGATTCCCTGAGCGAAGGAGCAGTTAAATAGATTAAGCACGAAGTCGCCAATAATTGGGAGGGCCTAAACGACCACCCAGCACGGAACACCGTCGACACCTCTCGCCTGCGAGGAAAAATGTGAGATAGCAAGGACGACATGGCTCATACTGACAGAGCTAAAAGTGAAACCCTCCTCGCTTGCAAGTGAAATTATGTCCATTGCTTTGTCGATATTTTCGAGAGGCGACGCCGATACTCCCGCGAAGTGCTCATTCAGCTCGCCCGGCGTAAAACCGAAAAACTCCTCCTCCTTACGCCCAGGCAGGAGGCCAAGATGCCGCATAACCTTCCATATATTTCTGTTTTCATCAAGAGCGCCGGAAAGTTGCTGGTGAAGGAAGGAGTCTCGCTCTTGAGCAGAACGCATGTCGACCTCGTTAGTGAGTCGAAGAACCTCATCGAAGAGCTCCGCCCTTCCAGTGCGTTCATATCGTCTGAGAGTAGCATTGCGCTTGTCGATGAGGAGCCTCAACTCCGGACCAGACCAAGGAGCATATTTCTTACGCGGGCAAACCGTTTTCATAGGTGCCAATTCATCTATTGCTAATTTTAGATTGTTATTTAAAGTACTCAAAGCGCCCTCCAGATCGGCTTCGATTGAACTCATGGCTGTCCAGTCACAGCAAGACAGAAGGTCGACAAAGAAATGTTAATGCTCTTGTAATCGGCCGATAAGAAAAATAGAGTTCTCCCCAGATGGGAGAGACGATGTTTATCTGAGACATCTATGAGCTCAATTGCTTGCCGAAGCCGGGCAGCCACTGGTGCTAGGTCCGGATCTCGTCATTTTCGTGCATAATTATCAGGTCATCATGTGTGAGACGATGCGGGGTATGATCGTGGGGCCATGATTGATTATTTTAAGAGATAACTCCTCGTCAGACGCTTGACTCGTAACAAGCGTCGCTGAATTGCTGACAATAAGTCCGAGTGTCAGACGCCCATTAAATTGGCTATACTACTACCTCTTTTCTCAAATGAAAGAGCAACTGGCGGATGCTGGTTTCTTCTACAGTGGAACTGGTGATCTTACTACATGTTATTATTGCGGGGGTGGTCTAAAAAACTGGGAGTCCAAAGACGATCCGTGGGTGCAGCACGCCAAGTGGTTCTCCACCTGTATTTACATCCGGTTGGTCAAGGGTCAGGAGTTCATTAACAATGTGAATGCAAATCATGTGACACTACTACCAAAAGAGGTAAGAATTTGTCACACTTTATTTTTAGGAATAAACCAATGAAATTATATCAAAGTAGTTAATCTTATTCTTTATAATGTTTCAGGAGAAAAGGCCACTTCCAAGTTATGTTGAACAAGTAGAAAAACGGACTAACAGCGTGGAATGCACGGTTCCGATGCAACGAACGAATGCAGAATCACAAACACCCAAACCTCAACAGCTAAGCGATAAAAAATCTATCGACGATGCATTTATTTGCAAGATCTGCTACATCGAGGAGCTCGAGGTGGTATTCCTACCATGTGGCCATATAACGACCTGTGTGTGTGCCTCGAGTATGACAACGTGTGCTATTTGTCGTCAACCATTTTCTATGACCGTGCGCGTCTTCTTCTCCTAGTGTGTCAGATATCGCTAGTATATATAATAAAGCTTCAACATTAAATACAATATGGCTTACTTCGACACGCAATTTAATGTACATTACATTAAAATTAATGTACATGAAATTTAATAAAAATTTATATTAAATTTACGAACGAGTCATTCTTTCCTCGCGCGTAAAGCACTGTTCGATTCATAGGTGAGAGGTTTTGAGAATGCTGACGAAGCAGCCGTCGTCGTCAACAGTAGCAGCAGCATGCTAACAACGGCAACGTTGGAATCATCCACCGCCGCCGCCGCCGCCGCCGCCGCTGATGAGTCATCAGTGTGCGCGGTGTAGTTGATGCACTGCACTGGCAGTTGCAAGCATGCTCTTGTCGCGCGAGGGCGCAATTTTTTTTTGTATGTATCGCTCTGTCGCGGTGCGACTCGGTTTTTTCTCTGTGTGTGTGCGACTCCGTTTTTTCTGTTTGTGTGTGTGTGTGGTATATGGAGATTCGTGCCGAAAGATGATGAAGGTGTGTGTGTGGCGCGCGCGCAGAGCCGGAGAGGGAGGCCGAGGGGGTAGCAGCGAGCGACGACGGTCGAGGGTGTGCGTGCGCCAACGGACGAGCCAGACAGACTCTGAGCGAGCGTCGCGACAGACGTTGAAGCGCTCGCCCTCGAGTGCAGCGAGTAGGCCGCTGGATGCAGGAAGCAGAATCGTGCGCGCGTTATACCCGAGCGGCGGCGGCGGCGACGGCGCTCGGGTATAACGCGCGCAAGTGTGCCAGTGTGTGAATATCCGGAGCGAGGTAGTAGGATGAGGCCCATCGCAGTGGAATCGGGCCGATGACACGGCTCCGACGCCGCATCGCCGGCGCCGAGTAGACGCCTCGCTCGCGCGCACACAGCACTGCATCCGCAGTCGCAGCTGTCTATCTGTCTCTCTCTTTCTCTCTCTATCTCTCTCTCTCTCTCTGTCTCTCTTCCTCTCTCTCTGTCTCTCTCTACCCTTTCTCTCTCTCTCTCTCCACTCGCTCTCCTCTCTCTCTCTCTCTCTCTCTCCACTCGCTCTCTTCTCTCTCTGTCTGTCTGTCTCTCTCTCTCTCTGTGGCGTGTGTGTCTGTGTGTGTGCGTGTGTGTGTGTGTGGTGTGTGAAAATTCCCTACTCTCCGGGGCCTACGTCCCACCACACTCCCCCTATCGAAATCAATCCCCCCCACTCCCCGGACTATGGCGCGTCAGACAGACACCTTACCATGGGCAGGTGGTGGGGGTTTGTTTTGGCGCGCCATAGTCCGGGGTATACTACTTAGGTCGGTTCTTCCATATGGAGTTCAGCAGTGTGGATTTCGTCTCCCGTTTCCTCGCAGTTTTCATGTACGTTTAGCAGCCTATCAAAAGAGCCCTTCCACAGCTTTAGCAGTTCACCTTCGCTTATGACGAGATTCCCGCCCTCATCTTTCATTAATTGTGATCTACTCTGGAAATCCTTCCTAATAGCGTTTATTTCTTTGTCCATCTCGCGTGGGTTATTTTCCTTACTATTAGTTTCTATTTTTCTAATCTGATTCTTTTGATACTTGCGTTTTTTGTTCCTGTAAATCGCCCTCACTTGCCTTCTTATTTCGTGGTACTCTTCTACGGCCCTATCGCCTCCATTGTGTACGCTGTCTAATTTGGCCTTTTTACGCCTTTCAAACCAGAGTTCGCACTCTTCGTCAAACCATGGTTTGCTCTTTGGCTTTTTCTTTCTACCTAGCACTTTATTCGCGGCCTCTTTTATCGTTTTTTCGATATCCCCCCAAAGACTATTCGGGTCGTCATCTACCTCCGTCGGTGCATCCGTTTCTTCGAGTACCTGAAACCGATTTCTTATTTCTACTTGATACTTAATTCGTTCTATCCCGTTCCGTAGCTTTTCAATATCGAACGTTTCTACTTTGTTCGCCCGTTTACTATTTTGCCCAGCTACTAATTTGGCTCTTACTTTGGCCACTACTAGAAAATGATCCGAGTCGCAATCCGCCCCCCTATAGGTTCTTACGTCAAGTACGTTCGTGTGGCGCCTCTTATCGATAAGAAAGTGATCGATTTGATTTTTCGTGGCTCCGTCCGGCGATGTCCACGTTACTTTGTGTATATCCTTGTGCTTAAAGCACGTACTCTTTACTATAAGATCTTTTGCCGCCGCGAGATTTATGACTCTAACACCGTTATCGTTGCTTGTTTCGTGCAGACTTTCCTTGCCTATAGTGGGCCTGAACATTTCCTCTTTCCCTATTTTAGCGTTGAAATCCCCCACTACTATTTTGGTGTCGTAAGACGCGAATTGGTCGATTAAGGAGTTTCTATACTAAATAGAAATTACGCCAAGATAATTCTGAAATTTTGTATACAGGTTCGCATATGCCTCAAAATTATCTACATAAATTTTCAGAAAGCTAGGATACCTACAAGTCGATAAATCAATGTTTTTATTTTTTGCTGTCTAACACGGGCTCTTATGGGAAATTGCAATTTCGTCGTACTCATATATGTATTGCTAAAGATTTAACGCCAAGTTTTTGTTGAAAAAAATTGTACTATAAGAAAAATATCTGATAAATAATTAGAGCCCTTAAAAAATATCATTGGATACCTCTGACTAATAAAAGAAATTACAGAATGCCGAAAACGGGCATTTAACCTCAAAAAATTTAATTTGTTAAGTTTACGGTTACAGCTTCTTTAACAGTGCATATTTAAAAATAAACGAAAAGTAAAAGAATGCACCGATTTTGACTAATGTAGTAGGGTTAGAACCTCCTTAATTGCTCCAAGGCTTCGTAATAAAGATCCTTCTCTTCTTCCTCTTTGTCCTCCGTAGGACAATGCACGTTAATAACCACGTAATTGTACCACGCTCCTTCGATGACGATACATGAGAATCTGTCGTTTACGAATTTGAAACTTTTAACCGCGTGTATAATTCTTTTGTTAATCAGGAATCCGTTACCTAGGGAATGTTCGCTCGCGCCCCCGTACATAAAGGTGAAGTTTTCGTTTCCTAACATACGGCTATCTTGCCACCGAGTTTCTTGTATAGCTACTAAGTCTAGATTGTACCCGTCAGCTTCTTTTAAGATTTCCCGATACGCGCCTGCTCTGTATAAACTGCGCACATTCCACGTTCCTACCTTTAAGTCCCTATTGATTTTGGTTTGGTTTTGGTTTTTTTGAGCCATGATAGTAAGTGAAACCCACGCGTTTTGGATCCTGTTTCCGATCGCAGGTGAATCATCCGTTCTAGAGGTGATAACTCCCATACCTCTCTAGAACTAAGTATGATAGCTTTCCGACTTTGATGAGGACGGAGTCAGCTCATCGTCGGACACACTACGGAATCACGCTCNTACGGGATCACGCTCGTATCTTAACGCCCCCCTGCAAGGCAGCGCGCCTTCACTGGCTTCGTTGCCGTGTAAGACCAGGTGGCGAATCATTCTACCCATCCCCTTTCGAGGCAGTTGTCATCGCTCCCGCATTCTCTACGACAGCATGATTTTTGTAATGTGTGCTAAGAGAGATAGATTATAGACATAGTTAGGTATGAAGAGAGAGTGAAATAAGAATTATTGTTGAGTGTTCGTTGTTGTGGTGCTTGCGTAGTGTTTCTAGATGAATGCGTTCGATCGCCAGTGCGGGCTCATCACACCCACGCCCGGGCCTATCGGCTGTCCGCGGCTGCTTATTCGATTTATTCGCAGCTAACCTCTTCCTCAGGGGCCGTTCCTCTATCCGCAACCTGAGGACGCGCTGTGTAGTGGTGATAGGCACCCACCCGTCCGCTATGGACGCACAGTTTTGAAGTCTATATAGAGATTTTAAATTTATTAAATTTATTATTATTTTTTAACTCAGAAAAAATCTTACCCTGGGGTGGATTCGAACCCTCGACCTTTAGATCTGGAGGCAAGCACTCTAGCTCGGCGCCATGGTTGCATTGGATAGTCAATACTCTTATTGTCCTTATATAGTAATTAATGCTGCCGGTGCTGGCCCAACGCTTTCTTATTATTAGGTTTCAAATCCCGCCCCCTTGCGTAGCAGCACCGCGGTGCAGATGTTTTTTGCTGCTACGCCGCGCGGTAACTTGTAGACGTCGCCTGTTTTCTTAGCAGAGTCACTTACTAAAAGCTTCTCCAAGCGTCTCGGTCAGCGGTAATAAATTAATCGACATTAATCCGCAAAAGAATATAAGATGCTAGGGCAACATTGTTCAAAGTTATTCAAGCACACGAGATTGAAGCGCAAACTATCAGGTGCGACTTCGGAAGTGCATCAAGTAACGACGGAATCAACATGGCGGCGAACATGCCACACGACTTTTGTGTGTTATATTACACGTCAAAATGAGTTACGTAACATACTTTATGCATTTAAAATATGAACACAACAGATATGTTTAAAAGTAAACGTTAAATGCGTGTACTTATACGTTAACGCACTTAAGCGTGTTATTTTACAACACATAATGTGAATAAACGCTCATGTATGTTAAATGACACATTTTAGTTGTTTAAATTAACACACTTGGTTTTGCAGTGAGATTATCTACTTATTTTGTTGTAACTTATCAAGTGACAATTTACAAATAAACGATTTCTTTTGATTCCAATTCATGAAATCGTTCATTCTTAAATTGTCACTCGTATATCTAATTTAAAAAAAAAAAACACACATTTAGCTTATCAAATTTTGTCTTTTTAAAACTGAAACTGATTCATATAATGAGCTGAAATACATCAGCTAACCAAAATCGGATTCATATGATGTGCCTGTCACAACGGTCAAATGTACCTTTTTATTAATTACTTCACACCTTATCCTTTAAACTCAACACCCCACTCTTGCAACTGACGGCCTACCCTTTAAGGGGACCTAATTACCTTAAATTGTAAAAAAATGAAAAAACGGATTTTATTTATATATTAACATTAAATTGTTTAAAAAATGTATTAAACAAACATATAAACTTGAAAAAACTACAGAGAAAAGGAAACAATTTTTAGATTTACCAAATACCAGGTGCAACATGTCTCCAAAGGCCGAAATTCACAAATTCCATTTTTTCACTCACCGCAGACTTACTTCAATTCTAGGCATCGAAGAACACTAAAACATGTTTGAAATACACATAGTTCTGACATGAGTGTAGGGATTTGTAAGTAAATCAAATCTTAAAAAGTTATCTTCAATTTAAACAAAATATTTGTCATTTTTAACATATTTTAACAAATATTTTGTTTAAATTGAAGATAACTTTTTAAGATTTGATATACTTACAAATCCCTACACTCATGTCATAAATATGTGTATTTTAAACATGTTTGTAAGGTTTTAGTGCTCTTCGATGCCTAGAACTGAAGTAAGTCTGCGGTGAGTGAAAAAATGAAATTGTGAATTTAGGTCTTCGGAGACATGTTGCACCTGGTATTTGGTACATCTAAAAATTGTTTCTTGTTCTCTACACTTACAAAAGAGGATACTTGCGGCAAGTACCAGATTCCGCTTTACGTCCATCCGTTTGCAGCCATAAATATTCTTGCCCCAAGTAGAATTCAATTTCCATCAAAATTATGATAATCTTGTAGCTATTTTTGAAAATAAAATATAGATATTCTTAATGAAATACTTTTTCTTCAAACAAAATTCTACTTGTCTCAAGTATAAATTTGTTTCCAGTAAGTGGATATTGTTAATAAAGACAAACGGATTTTCTATTTGAATCAAACAGATTCGTCTTGCTTCAAGTAACCTCTTTTCTCAGTGTATAGTTTTTGTAAGTTTATATGTTTGTTTAATACATTTTGTAAACAATTTAATGTTAATATAAAAGTAAAATCCGATTTTTCATTTTTTGACAATTTAAGGTGGTCAGGCCCCTTTAACATAAAGCTTTATCAAAACATTATAGAAATCAAAAGATTACTTATAATTTATTAACATTTCTTGATTTTTGAGGAAGCATACTGCTATTTCAGTTAGCAGCAATTTTTGCTTTCTTCCTAAGGAAGCCTGAAGTAATTTTTAGATTTGTCTAAAAACAGTTAAAAAGTGTGCTTTGGTACATTTTTAGTCAAAAAATAGTGTTTTTGGAAAATGTTCGTACGGATGTGTATGTGCGTGTGTGCGTGCATGCGTGCGTGTATGTGAGTGTGCGTGTGTGTGTGTGTGTGTGTGTGTGTGAGACATTGAATTGTTAAGTGGAGGACAGGGGTTCAATCCTTGGTCAGGGGAATTTTCTTTCTATTTTATTGCAATTTATTTATTTGAATTATCCATATCATCAACTATTTTATAATTGTTTAGATGGAAAATAAACAATTTATTTCAATATAAACAAATATTTAAATTTTATCAGTGATTTCTGACGTGATTTTAAACGTGATATATCGCGTGATAAATCGCTCCAAATAATCATGTAATAAATTACGTGATATATCACGTGATCAATCATGTGATTAATCACGTGATTTTTTTTCCAGGGCATCGCTTAGATCTTAGCTTTTATTTAATAGATTTTAATCTATATCTTGGCTCCTTTTTCATGTTTTTTTTAAAACCAATTCGTGAAAAACAAGCTTTTAGTTTTGCATGTGCGTTTTTTTCATGGCAATTTTTCGATTACTACTGATTTTAGACGCGTTCCGCGAACTATTCTAACCATTATAAGTCGGAAACTAAATTGTGAATTTTTTAAAAATAAATTGTATCATAACTATATACTACTTGAGTTTCAAGTCATTTTATGGAGCAGATCCGGAGAAAACCAGGTAGGAGGAATTTTTACTCCAACATGCAGAGTTCCTTCTCCTGTTCCGGCTCGGAACCAAGAGAGCGATGTGCGAGACTCGTCTAGTCTCGACACCGCAAGTAGTCATGTGACTCACACTCATACGTGAGAGGGGATACGTGCATGTGTCCGCTCCCTCACACACTCGTTAACGCGCTCACTCATTCTAGCGCGAACTATACTATACATACAGTCAAATGTACTATATTCTCAATAGTTTCTCTTAGGCAATCGGTGTGCGTTATCGTGACAAATGTCAAAAAGTACCAATGCTTTATAGAATTGTATATAAAGGGATGATAATTCTGATATTAAAGTAATACATAATGTTGGGTGCCAAAGAATTGGCAGATACAGACCACGGTAACTAAGGGAAAAAGCATGAATCACATTAAAATTTTGGATTTAGACAGATATCGATGATGCCCACACACACACACACACACACACACACACACACACACACACACACACACGCACATACACACACATATATATACATATATTTATATATATGTACTAATTATTATTATGATTTTTTTACAGAGCTACAACGAAATATTAAATGCTGATTTTGGGACCGTTAAATTACCACAATTAGAGACCCATGTACATGCACAGCAGCCATGCACCAATCCATTTCACCAGCATAATTACGATTGGTAACGATACCAACTAGAAAATCGACTTTTTTGTTATCGCATATGAGCATTTGGAGAGAAAATGCAGATGAATTTTATTACAAATTTAATTAGTATAAACAACAGTAAACTCAGCAAATTAAAATACTGCATGATTCAGATATTTTATTTCTGGGCAAATAAAATTAATTTTTGGTGAGTTTTTATCTCCCTATTTGTGTTTTACAAATGCCTTGATATTGCAAATCCAAAAATCATTATCAAACTCGATTTTCGTTATTGTTTTTTGAAATCAATGTTTCACACTAAAATTAATACAAACTTGTACTCAATAGTTGTAGACAAATATTAAGGTTCTGAATTTCGTAAAACAAGGGCAAAACCTGTATAAAACTACAAATATTGTTTTTTTTTTTTAATGTAAGAAGTATTTCACATATTATCATTTTTACTGAATTTTTGTTTCTTTTAATTTTAAAGTTAAAATAATGTCTGATGCATATTAAGATAATATTCATAAATAAATTATTCAAAAGCATCTACAATGAACATAATTAATGTAGGTCCTAAAAACCAAAGTAGACAAAAAAACATTTTATTTCATTTTTGATAATTTCAAGTAATGTTTTATGTACATCATGATTTATGATTAATACATTTCAAAACTATGTACACTCAAGGATCAAAATAACTTTTTGGCATACTCCGGTTTAAACTACAAGCTTTATCGCTGCTGAGTCGGGAACAAAGAGCTACATCCATTCCCTACCTTCACTCAAGTTTACAGCGCTATGTTCTTGTTTTCTTGGCTTTGCTTCGAGAACAAGCAGTGCGCAGCTCTAAAAACTAGAGTGAGGTTAAGAAATTAATATCTAGCTCTTTTTTTCCTTCTCGGCAGCGATCGAGTACAAACTTTACGGTGGGCATATTACAAAATCGTATATTCCCTGGGTGCACGATATACTATTAAATATTCCTGATTCCCCAAATTCCTTGCGGATTACCTACCATGACACAACCGCAATTTTATTTGGGGTAGTTATAGTTGTTATTTTGTATTTCGAATTTACTTATCTAAAGTACTCGACGCATCAGCCAGACTTGTATTTCATTACATTCAAGGTTTCAATTAGCATTATTACTAAGTGAGATTTTCGTAATTGATTTAGAGATTATAGATCGTTTATTATTTAATTTTTATTCTTTTTCAATTACGAACCTACATATTTTAAAACTCCAACTATTGAGTATGTCTTACCAGATTTATAAGAAAAAATGAATGGTGTGAAAAATTTTAAAATAACAGTAAAACTTTAAATTAAAAAAATATATTTTTGTAAAATACTTGTGTTAAAAATTTGTTTCATAACACGTGCATCAAAAACGCGCTTTTTGCCTACGAAAAAGTGGAGCGCAAGTCGAGTGTTTCTAGCCTGGGCGAAAGGCCGTTTTAGTATTTTTGTGTGTATATATACATGTTTATATGTATAAACACACCCAAACACATATATACACATATATCTTAAAGCGAGTTTTTCAGCACTTTCGCTTCCAACATTTTCAAAATTTTTGGAATTTTCAGAATTTTCAGAATTTTTAGAATTATTAGAATTTTTGGAATTTTCTAAAATTTTTGAGATATTCAAAATTTCTCTCCAAAGAATTTCTTCATAGACTCTGCTTTTTTAGTCAGGCTGAAAAGAGCGTTATCGATGCCCTGATTATAAAAAGCATGGTACCCTACAAGGGCCGAATTGGCTTTTTCAGATTTACAAAAATTAAATTAAGGTAACTACTTGCCAAAAATTAATTTCTTCTGCTCTCAGAAATCATGAGTGTACAGTGCTTTAGTGATTTTCCAGTTATGGGTTATACTATATGCTGCCGTATGTTTTGAGGCGTACACTTTAACTAACATTGAATATACTGTATAAATAATAATGCTTTGTAATTAGGTTGTGTAAGATAATTTAACTTTTCTATTATTAATGCGAAAAATTTAAAGTGTGTTATCATTTGACTTCAATTTTTTAAAGCATTGTTATGTTTTTAAATATAATAGGCTATTATTATGTACTAATTTAATGACTAGGATAGTATTATATTCTTCTACGTTTCTGATAAATAGTTGAATATTATCGAATACATATCATGGTCTAAAGAAACTGAATTAGATCATCCATTAATAATTCTAGTTTAAGAAATAATTAGTAATTATATTGTATGTTGAAAGAAAATTTTCTAAACTTGTACAAAAATACTTTCACAAAAGTATGTATAATATAGCTTCATCATTAGGATTCTACCACGACAGAAAAATAAGAATGTGTTTATTTAATGTACAGTAAATATCAGTGTACTTTTGTGTAATAAAATTTTCTTATGAATCGCTATTTCATTGAATTAAAACGTTTGGAAAGGTTGAATAAATGTTTGGACACCGAGGTTAATAATTATCAATCAAGATGCGCGACAGCGCCGCGCTGGCGAGTAAAAGTATACGAAGTATACGACACGATGACGGCGCGGGTCGCGTCCCTATTATACTATGATATTGGGTTCTCTAACCTCAAAATAATTTTCCAAACGCATTTATATCATTATTGTTGCACCTAAGCCTGTTCTATCGCTATCGACTTGAAAGCTATTTATCTAATCTTTCTGGAGAAAAACATTCATTCTAAAAGATTACTTCATTAGCGAAATATTGCAAGTTGAATTTTCGCTCAGTATATTTCTTTTCGCTGTGCATGGTCTTCATCGTTTCTCGTCGTCCGGTCACGTGGCTTCCAGTCATCGAGGGGCGAATATTTGAATAGTCGAGAAAATAAAGCAATGAATCATAGATTTTTTAAAGCAGTAAGATGGAATGCGGTTATTTGCGTTCGATTCGTGAGAGCATCTACAAACATAGTGAACTAAGTTTATCAATTACTTTTAAAAAAATGCATTTTTGCAAAAAAAAAATATGCATTTTAGAAGTGCATTGCGAAAAGACAATAAATAAAAAATTTACATTTCGGTAAATATTGATGCAAATGAGTCCAGTCTTCTACTCAGGGGTTTTTGAGGTCGCTGAACGCGAATATCGCGACGGCAACGGTCTCCGAGGTACCTGATGCCCAGGGTGGACAGTATCAACGTCGTCTCCTGGAGTTTTATGGAAATTTGTAACATAATTAGTCGAAACTCGTTACTTGGGAGTTTTTGAGGTCGCTGAACACGAATATCGCGACGGCAACGGTCTCCAAGGTACCTGGTGCCCACGGTGGACAGTATCAACGTCGTCTCTGGGAATAATCTTGAGTATTAAATATTTTTACTGTTGATACCGTATAATGTAAGACATGTATAATCTCTATAAAAGTGATGAAATCTGCTTAAAAAAACCTTTCTAAAAGGTAAAATATTGGCGAGTAAAAATTTCTTTACAAAAGTAGTGAAATCCCCAAAACAAACATAACTGATGTCAAGTAATTGTTTTTCATATTTTTTAGTTATACGCACGCAGGTAATTATTTTATGAAATAAAATATTTTTTACTTCAATTCTTAGTTGATACAATAGTTTAGATTCATAAGTAAAATTTTTAATTACTCATCTTCCTTGGCATTTCCAAAAGCATATTCAATCATATACTTTTAATTCATAGTTCAGAAGTTATTAGAAAAATTTAAAAAATTATAAAATCTTGAGTCGTATATTCCAATATTATATGGTTTAATCATTTAAATAGCTTCTGAACTATGAATTAAAAGTATATGATTGAATATGCTTTTGGAAATGCCAAGGAAGATGAGTAATTTAAAATTTTACTTATGAATCTAAACTATTGTATCAACTAAGAATTGAAGTAAAAAATATTATAAAAAGTATAAAAATAAATACATCAGTTATGTTTGTTTTGGGGATTTCGATCTATCGATCACGTCGGGCGTTTGGTCGATAATCAAAATCTGAGTGTGAATTGTAGGACGGCGATGTACGAAGCCCACGATCTGCTACAAACTGCTTGTTCAAGCGTGTGCAAGGGTTTTAAAGCCTTCGTTTATTAGAAAATTATTTCCAATATTGGCAAACTTAAAATTACTGACGGTGTATACGTTAAAAGTAGCACTTGCTTGCTACGTTACGAATTGCTTATTGAGAATTCCGCTGAATCGCCGCTAAAATTCCTTTGATTGTACGTCGAACTCGCAATGTATTTTTTGTTTAGAGAGTTTAAATTTCGACGCTATTGCTTGGAAGATGATTTAAATAATGCTACTATTTCGGTTTTGACTTATGTAGGGATGTGCACGGTAACACCTCAGGGCCCACAACATTGCAATTATTGATGATTAATTAAAATAAAATCACTAAAATTTGTATTTATTATTAAAAATTATTCTTAACTTATTTATAAATAGCCATCGTAAACAAATATTACAAAGAAGAAAAAAACCGCTGCCATTTTATTGGCACGTAGCTTCCTCCAACGAAATTTATTGTTCCAATAAATAAAATATTGTTTCAAAATACAGTATGTGAATGCTATTTTAAATACTTCCAAGTTTAATTATTTTGTTGTCAGAAACCATTTCTTACTTGCCCAATAAAATATATCGATATAGAAAGATCCCGATTCAAAATCTTCTAATAGCAACAGTTGCAGAATCAAATCGTTTAATTTTAAACACACGACACAACCACACTACAACACACCAACACACACACACACACACACACACACACACACACACACACACACACACACACAAACATACATATATATATATATATACACCTCCTGCTCGCTCCGCTCGTCAATCCCCCAATTTTAAATTTAAAAACAGATTGATGAATAAAATATTACATTTCTTAAAACATATATAAATTTAAAAGATATATATTGGAAATGGGTGAATAAAATGAAACGAAACTCAGAATATTTTAACTTGACTTTGAATTTATTCTGAGAGCACAGAGAAATAGGCACGTCCGATTGCTACAAGGAGCTGCCAGAGACTAAGGGCTGCTGAGGGCTAGAGTGACCGGCAAGCTATCGGTAATGCAAGGGAATGCATTCCGCTGCTCCGTCTGCTGCTTAAGCCTAAAACAATGGTCCCGTTTTTATAACTGCATGCGGGCTCCAGATGGCTAAGCTCTCCATAAAATCGGAGACGAGTGACGCGTCGCAGCGCGTCGTATTGCGAACCCGGGCCACTCATAAAACTATAAATCGGGAAACGGATTTACTTTCCCCGCCTCAGCTTTCTACATCTGTTTAGGATTTGTTTTTGAAACATAAAAACTAGCAATTCCAACACGCCCCCTCAAAAATAAATCTATTGAACGTTAATTTATAACTCTGTTGATTTTACTTAAAGAAACATATAACGACTATATTCTATATACGTTGTAATACAATTTTGAACATATAAGCAAAATAATAATAGACGTGCTTACTTCTCTGTGCTTACTCAGTTTCTGGGGAACAATTACATATGGTCCAACATTCATTGCGAGGATTAGGGAAACCCAGAAAAACATAATCAGACCATTTCATATATGTTTTACATCATAAAACTTATATGTAAATACATTTATATATTTTACTCCAAGCCCATCTCTTTTCTGAACTCCAGAAATTTAACTGCAGGCAACGGCTTGGTCAGTACATCTGCCAATTGATTTCCTGTAGGAACATACATCAATTTTATTACATTTTTCTCAACTTGCTCTCTTGAGAGATGATATTTTATATCAATATGCTTTGATCTCTTGTGATTGGTAGGATTGCTTGCTATACTGATACAACCATTATTGTCTTCATAAATTATTATAGATTTTGAAATATCAATCTTTATACTAGTTGCCAATGATTTTAACCAAAGAGCTTCTTTTACAGCTTCATAAAGAGCCATATATTCAGCTTCTGTAGATGAAGCAGCTACAGAGGCTTTTTGCTTCCTCCTCAAGAGGAAGCTTTGTAATAATAACATTTTCAGTTTTGCTAATACTTCGTGGAAACGCATTTGGAGGTGTTTGGAGTACGAATCATACATTTTTAGAATATGTCTGTGCGGATGGCTGTGTGTGTGTGTGTGTGTGTGTGTGTGTGTGTGTATACGTATACCGCCATACTTTTGGAACCATGCATATTTTTTCTAATTCTGAATTTAGGTCATTTTTTGTTTGATGATTCTGACCATTTTACGGCCATATTATAGCCATTTTTCTATTTTTGAAAAAATATTTTTGCTTTTTTATAATGATATGATTTATACAATATATTCAACAATAGTGTATATAAAAGAACATAAATTTGTCTACTTTTTCCCGCAAAATTTTCTAGATTGACTGATCTGTTCATTTTTTATGATATAAAAGGTAATTTTTCGATAAACATATATAACTCAAAAAATAAATAGTTAAATGTTTTGAAAAAATTCATGACAATAAATAACAACGATATCTACTAGTTTTAAAAATTTTAAGCAATTTTGGCGACTAGTTTTTGAGATAAAAATCAAAAAATAAAAAAATGTTTTTTTTTATGTCGTACGATTACGGGAGTAAAAAGGTTTAAATTGAGTTGAAATTTTAGGAAAAGATTGATCTTTTGATCACTTCGGCTAGGTTCTTTTTGTAGCTTATGAAACCTTTTAGTTTAAAAGATATTAAGATTCAAATTCTTCAACTCTCACCCTGTATACTCTGTGTGACTGAACATTATTATTTTTGTTAAACCATATAATTTGATAATTAAAGCTTAGTATATTTTGAGAGTTTTCATGGTTTTATAAAATGTCCGTGCAGATGGTTTTGTCTGTGTGTGTGTGTGTGTGTCTGTGTGTGTGTGTGTGTGCGTGCGTACGTATACTGTTATAATTCTGGAACTACGTGATCGATCGTAATAAGATTGGACGTGCATATATGTTTTCTGATTCTGAATTCGAGTAAATTTTCTTTCAAGATTTAGACTATTTTATGACCATTTCATGGCCATTTTTAGATATTTGAAGAAATACTTTTGCTTTTTATTATGATATGATTTATACAATATATTCAACAGTAGTGTACCTAAAGGACTGCTACCCACAAGGTTGAAATATTTTCCCGCTTCTCCGACGCCCGCGCTCTCTCGTCTTAAGAGAGCTCGGGGCTTCAGTCCCGAGCAGATCTTCGGTGAGACCACTCTCCCAGGAGCTATGGAATATAGAAAACTATTACGAAGGTCTAAAAGGCGACTGTGGGAGTACTGAAATGAGCTTTTAAATTTTAATAGGCGATTATGGGAATATAGAAAACAACTTCAAGGGTCTGAAAGGCGGCTGTGGGTATGTAGAAGAATCCATTGCAAATGTCAAAAGGCAACTGTGGAATACAGAAAACGATTACGATGGTCTAAAATGCGACTGTGGGAGTGCTGAAATGAGCTTTAAATTTTAAAAGACGATTATGGAGTATATAAAACAATGTCAAGGGTCTGAAAGGCGGCTGTGGTATGTAGAAATCGGTGAAAATAATTTTAAAAAAAGGTTTTTTTCACAAAAAATGAAGCCACCCGCAATTTGTAACTGCAGTTGTTAACGTTATTAACGATTCCGCAATTACTGGTATTTTTTATTACGATTATTGTAAGTTCTTTTAGGAGTTCAGCGAGGCTCTATCCTTTGATATCCACCTAAACCCCCAACTCCGCTGATACCCCTCCGTACAAGTGTCTTCCTAACTATCTTTTAGTATCGAATAGTAGCGAATATTAAATCAAAGAATGAGTTGATTGTCCCATGTAATTATCTTCCACTAGCAGAATAGGAGGAAGCTAAGTGCCAATGACTTGGCAGCGGTTTTCTAGTATTCCACAAATCGTACAATTTTCAAATAACTTAAATAAATATCCGGTTGTGCTTTTTCCTATCAAATGGGTGCATTACCCCAGTCAGAGTCTACAAAACGACTTATAAAATCATTATAGTTCGCGTTTTACGTAATTTATTGTTTAAATTTGATACTGTTGAACCTTTTAGATATCTTAAAACTCTTTTAAACATTGCCGGAGTTCTTTATTATTTTTATTTGTATATCTACTTAAAATATTAATTGGCAACACTCAAATCAGGTCGTGTGCAAATCATAACATCATTAAACATCCAATTAAATT
>CM053170.1:28123590-28167608 GCA_012977825.3 Pteromalus puparum
GTTTTAATCCATACAAAGCTTTATTCAATTTGCATACTTGATTTGCATTACATTTGACTCCTTCAGGAACTTTCATATTAAATTTCGTCTTTTAATATGTCATTTAAAAATGCAGTTTTAACATCCATATGATGTAGTAATAAATTAAATTGATTAGCAAATGCAACAATGAATCTAAAACTAGAAATTCTTGCTACTGGAGCAAATGTTTCATTATAATCAATCAAGTATTCTTGACTAAAACCACGAGCAACAAGACGAGCTTTGTACCTTAATGGATTTCCAAATTCATCATATTTTATAGTAAATATCCATTTATTATCAACAATATTTCTATCTTTAGGTCTTGGTACTAATGTCCAAGTTTTATTTATAATTAATGAATTAATTTCGTCATTAATGGCTTCTTCCCATTTTAATCTATCATCTCTAGTTTTTATTTCATGAAATGATACAGGAGTATCTTTTACTAGAGTTTCAGCTATCATAATATAATCATACTCTATATTATATTCATTATAAGACATAGGTGGCTTTTGTTTTATCCTCTCACTCCTTCTAGACTCATTATTTATTATGGGATTTTTATCAACTATCTCTTTTTCTATTGACTTCGAAACACTTAGTTTTTCAATCTTATTATTTGATTTATTATTATCAAATTTATTTAGAATATCTGAATTTTCTCTTTCAGATTTTTCTAACTCTCTATTTGATTTATCATTATCAGATTTTTCAAGCATATCTGATTTATCATTATCAGATTTTTCAAACATATCTGATTTATCATTATCAGATTTTTCAAACATATCTGATTTATCATTATCAGATTTTTCATTATCAGATTTTTGCAACAATTTCTCATCTGATTTATCACTATCAGATTTCATAAGCATTTCAGATTTATCTTTATCAGAATTTTGCAATTCATCTACTGATTTTGACCTCATGTCAGATGCATCAGTTTCTTTACTCTCATTTTCACCACTTTCCATTAGTGGTCTAGTAACTAAGTAGTTTGTTTCGTCAATAATCACGTCTCTAACTACAACGAATTTTTCGTTTTTCACGTCCCATATTTTATACCCATTAGGCTCATATCCGACTAATATGCCTTTCCATGATTTTTCATCAAATTGAGTTTTTCAAACTTTATTATGTGTATATACAGTTGAGCCAAATACTCTTAAATATTTTAATTGAGGCTTTCTACTATGCCACATTTCATATGGTGTTTTATCACATTTCAGAGCTTTGGTTGGCGTTAAATTAATTAAATACGTAGCAGTAAGAACTGCCTCGCCCCAAAATACTTTTTGCAAACTTGCACCGTTTATTATTGCACGTGCTTTTTCAGTTATAGTTCTAACCATACGCTCGAGACTAGCGACGCGTCGCAGCGCGTCGTATTGCAAACCCGGGCCACTCATAAAACTATAAATCGGGAAACGGATTTACTTTCCCCGCCTCAGCTTTCTACATCTGTTTAGGATTTGTTTTTGAAACATAAAAACTAGTAATTCCAACAATATATAATTAACTTTAGAAAAAAAATCATTTTTAATAATAACCATAATTTTATATAATTCAATCATGTCATTAAATTATATGAAATTATTGGTGATTTTTATACAATATATTAAAAAAAACAAAAACAAAAAAAAAATCAACGTACCTGAAGTATATTATATTATGACCCTAATACAATATACTTCTGACAGTACCTCTTGGGTGGTGTGGAAAACTGTCATCTAAAATTATACACACACACATATATATATATATATATATATATCGTATTAAGTCTCCTGGTGGATATAACATTGCTCCCGCTTCCGCGAGTGTTCTAAATTTTATATAATTATTTTCCCAAAATGCGATTCTCAGAGCGGTGTAACCTTTGTAATCTCTTTTGTTGATATCAACCCTCCGATTCTTCAGGTGTAATTTTATGGCTCTATCAGTTTCGTAGTCTGCTGCAACGTGCAACAGACTATACCCGGTTCTTGTAGGCACGTCTATATTGGCCCCCTCCTGAAGAAGTAATGCTAATGTATGATCATTGTAATATAGCTGCTTCGATCGCATATCTGCCTTCGCGTCAACAAGAGTCCACAGGTATTCCTTCCTCCAACAATAATCGCACATTGTTTGCAGAATCGGTGTAGTGAGCACCTGCGGCTTTTTCCAATAGCCAAGGTTAATACTGATATTCCCATGTGTTTTTGCATATGTGAGTAGTATTTCGAGAATTTCTGTATGCCCGCGCGCAGCCAAGCCCAAATAGTAGTATTTCCTAATATTTGCTCCCGCTTCCAATAATATTTGCACAGCCTCAAAATCCGAACGTTCTATGGCATACCCTAATATGGTTTGTCCCATGCGATTCGAACTGTTGATTGGGATTCCTCTCATTATCAATAATGATAAAAATCTTTTGTCGTCAAGTTTCACAGCTTGTCGTATCGTTGCATTAATCTTGATTCTGTATGCATTGAGAATAGCTCCTAAATCAAATAATTTCTCCAAAATGTCAAGACGTTTTGCCAAAAGTGCGATGTAAATCGCTGGAAATTAATGACTTCCTAACGACGTATAATTCACCTTATACTCTAATAAGAGGCTGATCATTTCTTCATTTTTCATGGTCTTAGCGTTGGCTAAGGCTTTAGTTAAGCGTAATGTTGAGGTCCGTAGATACTCTTCCAAACAAAACCTCGCGGTTTCCAAGTCTGAGATGCTCAAGAGTCTTTTGATTAAGTCTGTCATGTCGTCGGGCTCCAAGGCTGAGACTATCATGTTAATCAAGGTACCGGCTTCTTGACCTTGTCCATCAAGAATTTTGTTCTTGATCATATTTAATCTTCGCCGATATCTCGCAAAGATGAATGGAATCCACGTACAAATCAAACTTTTCCAAAATGCTGCCATCTGTTGGATAGAAAGAGTCTAAGTGTCAAGCTTGTTTACCAATTATAACTGATTGCAGAATTCTTACTTTGTACCTCTCGCGAATTAACTTAAACAATTTTAATCATATAAATTCTAAAGGATCTCTCAATTGTTCATTCTAAACTTAAATAATAAGCTATTCGTTCAATGATCAAATCGGGGATGTAGCCGTAAGTTGCTTCTTGCAATTTTTCTTCCTGTTCCTTCCATTCTCGTTTCTTTTCAACAATTAGTTTGTAACGGTTCGACTTTCCCCGGGTGTTGAGTAGTCGGCCGGACGCCAGGATTTGGTTAGGGGAAAGGTTAATTGAAGAGACTTGTTTATGCAAATAATAACAATAAAGATATATTCTAATGTTTAAGTTAACAAGTTGATAAATCAATTATGAGTCTCCATCTGTAACAGAAATCGATATCGCGGTGATTTAGAATATTTCGCCTTCACAAACAATTTAACTTAATCTATAGCGGTTTACGGTACATTAACGCGTCGTTGCCGGAGTTACGTAGTTTCGGTGCGACTACCGGTTTTACGGATACGGTATCGGAGGACGGTGAAACGGGTTCGGGTTAAACAACGGATTTTCGGAGGTTTAGGTCTTCCTCGAGTCCATGAAGTCGTGTGCGCACGGCTACACGGATCGAGGTCGCTCGTCTCGTTCTTCTACTGATCCTGTGTGCTCACAGTGACCAGGTGAATCTCAAGAGGTCGGCGGTATTGAACGGACAGGAGTTGACCGGTGCTTCACCAGGACGTGTGCTCACGACCTGGGGAATCGTCGGCGGGCTTTAGTTATTCTCTCAGCCCCGTGTGCGCACGGTGGCTGGGAAGACAACCAGTCCCTTGGGGCGGATGTTCGGGGGCAGGTGGCGACGTCGAGTATCCACTACGTGTGCTCACGTAGGGGAGCCTCGGCGCTGTTCGGTTACTCCTAGTTGTCTCGTGTGCGCACGACGGCAACTCGGAGTTTCGGGTTCGTCGACAGCGTCGTCACGTGTGCTCACGAGCCGACGTTGCTGGCGTCGATCCTCTCTAGCTGTTCCTCTCGGTAACGTGTGCGCACGATGCCGACAGGAGTTCAACTCGAGTAGAACTGCCCGCTATGCCGCGCGGGCCGCTTTATATAGGCGTGTTCGCGGCGCGCCGCTCGCGCCGCCTGGCGCGTCTCCGCTGAGTTGCTAGTAGAGTCTCGCGCTCGTGCGGACTGGCCTTTCGGTTGGTGCGCGCGCGCGCTCACTTCGCTTCGTGCGGACTCGCCTTTGTTCGCTGCGCGCGCGCGCTCGCTGGCGTCAGCTGACTTACTCGGCGCTGCGTTTGTTTACATCATGTGCGAGACTTACGTCTCGTCACAACTTTAAAGGCTCTCATTATTTGTGTGCCGTATATAAGGAATTCGATTTACATCAGCTGCTGTTTCGAGTAGCTGATGTAAATTATCAGGGAGATTTTGCATCCTCTTAGTATAATCTAATAGTAATTTTAAAATCTTGAAACTTCCTCTAGTGTCTTTTCCTAGGGGTGTTTCGTTGAAGTGATCTATTACATTCGGATTGGCATTAGCTTCTAAGAGTAACTTAATGACTTTTAGCTTGCCTCGAGTCACGGCATACATTATTGCTGTTGTTTCGAAGAAACTTTTTGCATTAACATCTATGCCTGCGGTTATTAGTTGGCACAAATATTCAAGATTTTCGCATTCCATGGCTTTTTCTAGCAATTCATATTCTTCGTACAGGTGTAGATTTTTACATGCTCCTAATTTTATTAACCGAGTAAAAACATCAAAACTCCGGTATGAAATCGTTGTTAAAATGATTGATGGTCCTGATATCTTTATGCACTGCCCAATTTATGGGAGGTTGCAATAATATTATAATAATCTCTTCCTGACTCCCTTGTACTCCGAGTGCTAATATTTCCTCTAAATCCACTTCCTCAATCCTGGGATAGGACTCTAAACATACTTTAATAATTGATGGCTTATCAAGAAAGCTCGCTTGCTTCATGATAGTAGTTACTTCGAATAGTTTTAAGAATAACGACCACCTAACGAGTAGTTCCTTTACTTCGTGTCCATGTCCTTGTGCTAGCTTGGTTTTAATGATTCGGGCCGTTTCCTCCTGATTCGGTGTGATCTTTAACAATAATCTGTTAATCCATTTCCGAAGGTATACAGCCATTGTAGAGCTGTGAGACAATAAGGAATTCAATAATCACTATACGGTTTCTCTTTTATTTTCTAATTGAGATATCATTATGAAAATTTAGATATTTCATACTCTTAAGAGTGCTCTCAACTCTCCTAATTTTAGTTTCCTGACTATCAAGGTTCAAATTCTTACGTTACAAATATGTATTCTAAGTTTTTCCAGATTTTGCCTTAGTGATCCATATTCCCAAATATGATAAGTATGATTTTAATTATTTTCATTTGTCTATTCTCTTTCTATTTATATTACTTTACGTGTTATAACATCAGCTAGTTTTGAATTCCCGTCTGTCGCACCTCTGCCGCGCATGCGCAGCCCCTTGCCCTTATTCCAACTCTACTCATTGCACGATATCGTCGCGATCCTTAGTAAAATATTAATATCGGAAGCGATCTCCTCTTATGGAATGACTGCATAATTTGAAATTCAGATTAGTTTTCATATGTTTGGACGAATGAATCAGAGAAGGAAGAAAATATGGTTTTAGTAGGCAAATGGCATGCTTAATCGAATAGTATATTTAGATCCGATTGCTGATTATTTTAACGAGAAAGTGACCAACTGTATGCTGTCAAAAATTTTAATGATTTCGAAAATAACCTACTTTATTGATTGGGTGGAAAATTTAACGTTTTAAAAGTTTATTTTTGATTTTGCAATTCTTTATTCATTTAACAACGGTTTGAATTGATCGTGATCACATGATATGAAACCACGCATTTTCACGGTTATCATACAAATCTTTTCTTTTCAACATTATTTAAACAATGAATCCGCAATTTTCGTTTCGTATACTTCTCTTAATTTTAAAAACTTTCTTAAGGAACGTGAAATCATTTTATTATAAATGGGAAATCGTTTCATCGTAATAGTGATCTCGCTGGTCTCTTAATTATTTGGGCGTGCGATATGTTTCCAATAATCGGCGTTGTCTGCATTCCTTGCCACTCCTGACACGCTTCCTCATAAAGTGAATATTCACGCGAAAAAAATTTATTGAGTACACGGATATCTTCTTTATTGACAAATCTTCCTTCTATTGTTTCTTGTGCCAACAAAGGAAGTAAACATGTTATCTGTTCATTGTCTCGTAATGGATATATATATATATATATATATATATATCGTAATGGCAGGCCTTGTGGGTAAAGTTTTGCCCCATATTCGATCTTTTTCAACGGCAATGGAAAGTGTAGTGGCAGTAGAATCGAATTCGGTTACATTCTGACCGATTTCGTCTACGTCCAGTTGTCCATTGTCTAATAATAGTCTTAAACCGCCCGGATTCTTGTATTCTATAGCGACGTATAATAAATTGTGGTTGTTTCTTGTCGGTATTTTGGGGCTAGCGCCAGCGTCGAGGAGTACTTTCAATGTGTCCGATTTACAAGTTTTTATGGCCACTTCGATAGCGTATTCGCCTCTTTCATCGCATGAATCTGTAGACATCCCTGCTTTTAAGAGACATTGAGTACTCTTCATTGGACTGAGGCCACTAATGGCCATTGGTAATAAATGAGGCATCGAGATTATGGATCTCCCGGTTTTTTTTAACTGTTCGACTAATAATTCTAAAACCTCTGCGTTTTTATAACAAGCCGTTTCTAAATCGTACGAGCATACGTCTGCTCCTATATCCGTTAGTAACTGCACTGCTTCAAAATTGTCCGTCTCTACGGCACAAGTCAGCTTGAAGTATTTGGCGTCGAAATTGCAGCTTAACGTCACTCCCGTTTGCATCAGCAATAATATATATTTTCTTCTTTCGACACTATCTATATCGGTAAAAACAGTATTCACGGCGAATTCTTCTACGTTTCTTCTTAAGTAAATTCCTAGTGCAGCCAACTTCTCTTGTATGTCAGTTCTCTTATAGAGAATGCAATTATGAATGGCTGTGGTCCACGAATAATTATTCGCGTAAGTCAGGATTAAGTTACTTATTTCTCCCGGAACATCTGAATTTCTTATAATTTGATACACTGATTTACGTAGATCCACCTGGCTTGTTATAGTATATTTTTCCAAACACCATTTCAGTGTTTCTACGTCGCGCACTATCACTACCTTGTTGATTATATGTTTGATGTCTTCCGAATTTATAAACGGGGCGATGACTTCGATCCACTTTCTTGCTTTTAATCCTTGTTCTTTGGATACTCCTTCTTTAATTCGTGCTATTATTCTTCGAAAATCTAGTTCAGGATGCAAGTCTTCCTCACTGTCAGAGTTATTATAAATAAACTCCATTATGCTTCTAACACTGGTTTATCAACTGTCGTTATTCACGAAGCACTGTTCATAGATCCTTGAATTGGTCGATAATTCGGACCTGAAAGGTTTTTGTCTTTTGGGCTTGTCGCTACGGGTGGTTGCGACGGAACTGTCTTGTCGATTAGACGTTTTTTGGCTTTTATACTCTGTCTACAATCGGAAAGTGTGCATCCGTAATTTCCCTCAATAGCTCCCTCCTTTCACTTTCCCTTTTGAGCCCTTTTAGACGGAGTGACCGAGATTTCCAATGAGGACCGGTTGGGCACTTTTCGTTTGGAACGATCCCCCTCTCTTACTTGGTGCTCACACCTTTCGTTGACAGATCTCCTTTTCGTACGGCGACGATCAGTCCTCTCGTGTCTCTTTATCTCGTTCGAACTGCTTAACCCTTTTGAAAAAATGAAAGTCCTATTTCAAAATTGTCTTTATTTAGATCGACAGTTGACGCGTTGCAGTACTTAGTCCCCTTTTTTTTCGAATCGAGACTCTCTGCGCGCGTATAGAGTACGGAAATGTAGTTTACCCGTGGGGCTTCTTTTAATAGTCGTGAGTGTTTTAGTGGTTCCTTTTGGATTTAAGGAAATTATGCCCGCGCCTGCTTATCTTAAGTGTTCTAACGATAGGAAGAGGGAGGAACATCCTGTTCACGACAGCGAGATGGTAAGTTTCCTCTTTTCTTTTATTTTAGATGTCAGAAATGAAATAATGTGATCTTTTTTTTCGAAAAATTATTTCCCTCTCTTTATTTTAGCATTGGCCTGGGGTTCCTTGTAAAGCTGGAAAAATTCCGGAACTATGCCACACGCCGAGGCCCGGCTCCACTACACGTTGGTCCATTTGTCAACAGGAGCTGCTCGAAGCAACTCAGATGTTGGTACACCCAACATCCTCCGGAAATAGAATAAGTTTGCAAAGCTACTTGCCCTTAATTATCGATTAAATAATTAATAAATCTTTTCTTATCCTACTTTAGTACTCATATCCACTAAGTGTCCCTTCTGATGGCTGCCAAGTTCAGGGGTTCGTGGCTAATCTCTGGGTGGCTTGCCATGAGCCTTGCACTATTATCGGCTGTAGGTACCGACACGAAAGATGCGGATTTTGTGGCTTTGACTTCGATGAGCCTCCTTATCTCATGAGATGGCAAAATCGTGGGGTGAGTGAGTCTCAATTCTGTATTATGTGAGAATTCGTTGGGTTTCTTGTTATTAATATGATTCGGTTCTCTCTCGTATGTTTTAGTCCTGCATACGTATGCTTCAGTTTGACGAGCAGCCTCTTCGATGGGGCGTGGATCACTCTTAGATAGGTTAATACAAGCCTGAAGCTTTTATCCGACTGCTTGGTCTATAAACTTCTTCCTTTTCTTTTGTTCCGATATTATTTATCTCGCTGTCTTACGTACATGTTCTAGATGGGTATTATGATTCTTTGACGGTCGCTTTTATAAAACTTTCTTCTCATTACTGATATAAGAGTAGTGCTCACAAGTTCCCGATGCAACTTACTTGTGTTTTCTCGATTTTTACATGTCGAGTTGTATCTTACGATTACTGTCGTCCTACGTAAGTATGTATACCCCTATAAAATTATAGCAAAGGTACTATCGGACTCTTGATACACGCCTATGATGCATTTCTACTTTATATCTAACCTTTTATTTTAAACTTAAATGTAACTTTAATCTTATGTATTATTTTGTTAGTATGCTTTTTTATATTCTTTTTTTTCTGTCGCTTACGATTATTACTCTGCGATGCATTACAGTTAATTGCAAATAATAATATAGAGTCATATTCAAGATCTTAAATTATATTCTAAAATATTTTCTTTTACTTTGCTTAGGCCTTTTCTGGTTCGATGTACGATATACGCACGCGATTCATGTGCACGACCTTGTACTTGTTAGGTTTTAGTTGTATCTTAATATTGCCGTTGCGTAAAATGGGGCCTTCATACTGATCTTTTAACTTGTGAATCTTTCCGCCTTCCCTGGTGAACCAAATGTAATCTCCGACTTTATAAACTTGTGGATTCGCGCTCTTATCGTAATAATATTTTGCACGCACTTGGCTGCTATTAATTTTTCTCTCGCTATTTCCTGAATGTTGTTTAACCTTGTTGTCAATTCAATAATATAATCGTTATAGGTTGGGAGTCGATCTTCGGTTTCGAGCGGGTCACTCGACGGTGAACGGGCTAGCCTCCCGAAAACTAACTCGTAGGGAGTGTGTTGCGTTGCTTCGTAAACCGAAGTATAATATGAAAAAGCAGCCATTTCCAGCCATTGATCCCACTGTTCGTCTTGCGATATAAATTATTTCAAGTATTCGCTTAATACATGATGACTTCTTTCAAGAGAGCCATTTGATTGTGGATGAAAAGCCGTTGTCTTGAATTGTGTGATTCTAAATCTTTTCGCGACTCTTTTTATTAAGCTGCTTAAAAAATTCGAGTGTTTCTATAGCGAGTGAATACTTAATTAAGCAACATTGTATCGTTAATATATTATCATGCCCATTTTCTGTGCGTTCAATGGGCCCCACTATATCTAAAGCGACCTTTTAGAAGGGTTGAACGGGTGTATCTGTGATAACCATGCAATTTTTAGTCTTGACTCGAACTAGTTTCTTTAGTTGGCAAGGTAAACACTTGCGGATATACATCTGCATTTCTGCTTTATGCGTTTGTAAGTTTTTTCACGCCCTTGTGCCCTCCGATAGCCTAACAATGAGATTCTTCTATGATCTTAGTACGCTCGCTCAAACTTGGATAAGTAATAGTACCTTTGCAAATTATTATTTTGACTTGCGATCCTCTTAGTGTGCTTCGAATTTTATCTATTACATCGTCCCATCGTACATTCTCAATGGAGACACTTTTTGCAAGACTAATTGATTTCATTTGCTCCTTTAAAATAAATGCCTTTAATTGTTTTAAACCAGAAACTAAATTTTCCGTAATTTTCGAGATACTTTCGTGATGTAGTCCCCGCAATATTATAATAAAGTGTCGTTTATTACTTTTCGGCATCACTCTCAATTCCCTTTCAATTAATTGAGATAGTCGCGGCACTTCTTTATGACTCTCTTGCTCCTTGATCGCAGGGCTGATGCATAGTAGATAGAAAATATAAATAATTATCCTTGCGCATAGATAATTGTTCTCTGGTTTCAGCGAACAGTTTGCCATAAGTTTTTGTAGTTTTCCGTGTGTTCGGTCTTTCAACAGTTTCATTTATCGTTAATTCCGGGGAAACACCATCAACATTATTAATTATTGGTACCCCAATGTTGCTGTTCTTTGGGTTGTGAATGTCGAAGTTCATCGGTTCCGGCGTGGCGTGTGTATTTTAAGGTGGAACTCCACTGATTTTTAATTTTTCTTACCTTTTGCCCCATCCATTGTCAGATTTTAGGGGTTTGATTGTAGTGATAAAAGAAGGTTACATAGCAATTTTGGGCCACTTTTATACACATATACTCAAGTTATGATATAAAAACCAAAAATAATCATTAAAATTAAAGGTTTTTGAAAAAGTTGCTTGCGCACAGGGCTTCGACTAAACTAATCCAAAAAATTTGGACAGACATTTTGACCCGTACTTAACAAAAGTTAATATTTTTTACTACGGGAACTCTCATAGTTCATCTGTAATAAATCAAGAATTTATTAAACAACTAAATCTATGAAAAAACCCTATAATTTACTAATATTTATAATAAAACAAATTTTTCTAAAACAGATACCTTAACTTAAAATATTAAGTTTTGTTCCAAATGTTCTAAAGAATACGCGTAAAAATTTTCAAAAGGATTAATAGAAATGCCTTGCGCAAGGAACTTTTTAAAGTCAAACGAACAAGTTACGAGAAAAATGCGTTTAAAGTTTTATGTTTGTATGCTATCTAATGTAAAATATTTTACTCAACTGCCCATAACATTGGTATAACTTTAAGTTTTTACATCGGGTTGGTTTCAAAATGTTCATAAAACTATAAGCAACTAAAATATATAATAAAAATTTTTTCGAGTTTTTGACCAAAAATCAGTGGAGTTCCCCCTTAAATAGACGTTTCCAATTGGCCCTCGATTTCGTGATTTTCGGGGCGTTCTTCGGCAGTGTGATTAGCGGTCGTTAGGTCGACTTCCTTGAGCCTCACCTTCCCCCTAAGCCCTTTAATCCCCGTGTTTACGCTTGAAGCCTTTCTACGGTTCTCTCGATAGTCGGGCCTACTCAATTTTCTCAAACTCCTGCTTCGTTTCCCTCGTCCTCGCGAACCAGCATGACTGTCTCCGGTGTCTCTTCGATCGGATTTCGAGAGAGAGCATCAGCGTTAAGATTTATGCGTCCCGGTTTGTAGACCATTTCAAAATTATAATCTGTTAATTTAAGTCTCCAGCGCGTTGCGCGTGAATCGGGATCCCGAGAATCCTTCCATCAACATAACGGTAAATGATCTGTGCAGACTACGAACTTGGTCCCTAATAAATAATGTCGAAAATGCTGAATACCAAAAACCATGGCTAATGCTTCTCTTGAATACGTGTCGTAGCAAGTTTCGGCATCGTTTAGCACTCGGGATGCGTATGCGATCGGACGGTCTTGTCCTATAGTGCCTTAAGAAAGTACCGCTCCGATACTGGTAAGACTGGCATGAGTAGTAAGTATGAACGGCTTCGAAAAATCAGGAAAAATTAATACAGGTTCTTTACATAATTTTTCTCGCAGAATATCGAAAGCTTTTTGCGCTTTTTCGTTCCATTCAAAAGATACATTTTGTTTGAGTAAATTGCTTAGCGGCTTCACGATTTTTGAAAATCCGTCAATAAATCGTCGATAATAACCAGCTAATCCTGGAAATTGACGTATATTTTTAACAGTTTTCGGTCGCGGAAATTTTCTTACGGCTTCAACTTTCTTAGGATCCGGCGAAATTCCTTGATTACTTATCAAATGCCCTAAGAAACTTACTTCTGTGCGGAGAAAATCGCATTTGTACGGTGATAATTTAAAATTAGCGGCTTTCAATCTTCTTAATAATTTCGCGAATTTTTCGTTATGTTCTTCTACACTTTTCGCGTAAATAATGATATTGTCGAGATAAACGCACACGTCTAGTGGTCCAGAATCTAATTCTTTCTCGGTTGAAACAGCGAGCGCACTTTCAGGCTTCTCCTCCTCTTTCATGGGCGTATTATATATAATTCGATTAATGCACCGCATGAATGTAGCTGGCATAGAAGTTAATCCTTGCGGGCAAACATTCCACTTATAAAATCCTGAATTCATTACAGTAAATGCAGTTTTATGACGATCTTCTGGATGTAACGGAATCTGATAATAGCCCGATGCGAGCTCTAGGACCGTAAAATACGTCGAGCCGCCGAGTTGATCGAAAATATCTTGAATGTTCGGGAGTGGATAATTATCGGTTATTGTAACTTCGTTCAATTTTCGGTAATCGAAGACTATTCTATACCTTGGATTTCCGTGACTGTCGCCTTTTTTCGTAGACACCATAGCGGACTATTATAATCAGAATTTGATGGTGAGATAAGCCCACCATCTAAAAATACTTTAATTTTCTCTATTATTGGAACTCTATGCGCTCTAGGAGGGAGATATGTTTTGACATTTACAGGACGGTTATCTATAGTTGGAATACGATGTTGAATAATATGCGTAGTAGTAAGCTTTTCCCCGGGTAAATGAAATTGTTCGTGATATGTGTCGACTAGTTGTTCGATAGTTTCTCTTTCTTTCGGTTTTAAGTGATCGAGGCGCAATAAAGCCTTGAATTTCTCACAGCGGGAAATTTCCGTCTCGTTAGGATTTATGAGCATCACACAACGGCAATCCCCTTGCTCGTCGTCCCAAGCTGGAGCTAGATATCACACAGAGTCCCTGCACTTCACTTTCACGATTTTTAATGTAGTCTTGGCAACCGTTTAATATTTCCTCAATTTTCTCACTTTCGTTTAAATATTGCTTCATTTCTCGCGAGTCATCTTTTCGAGATAGCATCAAAGGATCCTATTTTTCATCTTCTTTCCTTTTAAATGTGGCGATATCTGCTAATGCCTCGTTCATTGCATCGAAATTATATAACTCTATATTTTCATTTTCTTTATTTGTATCATATACTTTACTTGTTTGAGTCTTTGTAAAAATATCATTGAAATCCTCGTAATTGTTGTCGGACGGACGAATTTTCCCAATTCTCTTTCTTACTTTTGCGGATTTTGGAATTGCACCCTTGCTAGCTATGCTCCTCTTACGAGTCTCTATTTTTGCAACATGACTGTCGTCGCTGTCATCCCCCGAGCACGGTACTCGGAATTCATTATTTCATAATAATTTGATATTTATTGACCAGAAATAAAATACAGAAATAAAATACATACTCTGCATTCCTACAAAGATAAACAAAGTTATCTGACCGTAGGCCTGGCATTTAGTTACAAACTAAATAAAGATATAAATGTAAAAAAAACACTTAAAACTAAAACTTATGTTATATTTACGCATGACTAGTAATGGCCTCCTCACTACTTTACACATTATATGTATACATAAATTATTTTAAGAAAAAAAGAACGCATAATATATTAACATCAAGGTCTCGGTTGACTTTGATTTCGCAATTTTGTAAAAAATGTATACTAAATACTTAGTTTTCTTAACAATATATAACATATGCATATCCCATTTTAGTTTATAATCTATAACTATGCCCAGGTGCTTGTAGTTCTCAACTCTAGTTAATTTTTTATCCTGTATTTTACATCTATTTGGTTAGGAACACTGCCGACATAGCTACCGAAAGTCATTCAAACCGACTTATCAACATTCAATGACAGCTTATTTACCGCAAGCCATTTGTGTATTTGTAACAAATAATTATTCATGTTATCTTGGGCTTTCTCCCAGTATTCTCCTGTAGCAATTATAGCAGTATCATCTGCATACGACAGAATAGCCTCCATTGGTATCTCCTGTAGCAAATCATTTATGTATAAGATAAACAATAGTGGACCAAGTATCGTACCTTGTGGAACCCCGGTGTTTATTAATAGGTTATCGCTCACACAACCATCAATTTTTACCTTTTGATATCTGTTACTAAGGTAATTAGAGAGCTGTATCAAAGCTTGCCCCCTAATTCCCATGCAGTACAGTTTATCCAATAAGATAATATGGTCCACCGTATCAAAGGCCTTAGCCAGGTCAAGAAATGTTATATAACGAGTTCATTAAGTAGCTCAGTGTATTTTTTGTGCCCTTTTTTTTAACAAAGCAACAACAATAATACTTATTTATTCTTGCATTCTTATAATCTTCTGCGACTTTCAACTTAAGCATACTGCCTTCTTTCTGCTCAAGCATATAGCGTTCAAAATTTGTATCCACATCGTTTATTATCTCTTGAATATTTCTGCTCTTTTTCACAGGGTCAAAATGCTGACATAGTTCGTCTCGCAATAATTCTGCTTTAATTCTTAAATTTTCTCCTAGCTTCCTCTATTATCTTCTTGACATATTCTCATAAGCATTTGGAGATTTTAATTTTTCTTCATAAGCCATCGCGCGTTCTATATCATGAAACTCATCCATTTCAAGCCTATCATCGATTGTATGTAGTCGACCCAATGAGTAATTAATGCCATCTTCCGGCTCCACCTCTCTTAGATACAATACAATCGTCCCATAAGTCTCTCATATTTTTCCATTATTTCTTGAACAGTATCACTTTCGCGTATATTCTTCGTCTATCCTTCTCATAATCGGCTGCAATATCCTCATCACTATCGGACGAATAATTATTTAAATTTTTAGACTTTATAACTTTTGTCTCAGCTTTACTCATCAATTTTCCAATTGAATTAATATCATTATCTTCGCTCTGGCATACATACACATTTTCAGCGTCACACTTAGCGCTTTGAATTACCATTGTATTATTTATTACACCTTTTGCCTCATTCTCACCTTGGGAATCTACAAAAGCGTTATCATTATTTTCTTCACAGCAATCAAAGTTAGTCCCTCTTTCCAATGGGGATTCCTCAATTATACTCTCTCTTCGGCTCACTGGGCCCGATAGAGTTTTAATGCTTTCCAACGGAACTTCTTGTATGTATGCACAGTTTATTGTCTCGCCGCTTGTTATTACCAAGAAAAATATTTTCTAGAGACTTAGCACGCTCCTTTCTCTTATCTGCACCGTTCTTTGAGCCCCACGACTCATCAATGTATTCATCATTTTGAAAGTTTTGCATATCATTAATTCCTCTCGTAACAGATTTTTGCACTCATTTGTTGAAAGAAATCGCTACCCAATATTCCTGCTTCTTTGATTGGAAATTCATCAGAAACTATATGAAAATAAATATTTAAACCGCCTTAATTGACTGTTATTGTTCTTAAAGTCCGTATTGACATTGACGTTATTCCTCTTAACAAAATTATTTCTTGCGAATTTATTGGCAAATATATAGGAACATGTGAAATTTTCAATAAATTTGGCGAAGACCCGGTGTCTAACATAAAAATAGCAGGACGTGTTAGTTCTTTAATATAAATCTCCACATTGGGCGCGGAATTCGTTTGATTTCAGTTGACTGTTGTCTCGTAGAGGATGCACTCGTTCTTTGGGTCTCTGGGATAGGGCGAGCGTTCGAAGCAGTAGCCTCTCCGCCCGCGCGAGGATTGCCGTGACCGTTTCCCGAGGGCAAATTCCCTTCTTGTTGATCTCTCATAAACTTATAACAACTACGCTTAGAGTGCCCCGGTTTTTGACAGTAATAAAAAATGAAATTTGCAGGTAGATTAGATGTATTATTCGGATTCTGATTATTATGTAACGGTTCGACTTTCCCCGTGTGTTGAGTAGTCGGCCGGACGCCAGGATTTGGTTAGGGGAAAGGTTAATTGAAGAGACTTGTTTATGCAATTAATAATAATAAAGATATATTCTAATAATTAGTTAACAAGGTGATAATTCAAATATGAGTCTCCATCTGTAACAGAAATCGAAATCGCGGTTGTTTAGAATATTTCGCCTTCACAATCGGTTTAGCTTAATCTATAGCGGTTTACGGTACATTAACACGACGTAGTCGGAGTTACGTGGTTTCGGTGCGGTTATCGGTTTTACGGACGTGGTATCGGAGTTTTGGACGGTCAAACGGGTTCGGGTTAACGACGGGTTTTCGGAGGTTAGGTTTCCCTCGAGTCCATGGAGTCGTGAGCGCACGGCCCTACGGATCGAGGTCGCTCGTCTCGTTCTTCCCCTGGTCCTGTGTGCTCACAGTGACCAGGCGAATCCCGAGCGGTCGGCGGGTGGTCGGTTTTGTACAGGCAGGAGTTGGCCAGTGCTTCACCAGGACGTGTGCGCACGATCTGGGGAATCGTCGGCGGGGCTTTAGTTATTTTCTCAGCCCTGTGTGCGCACGGTGGCCGGGAGAACAACCAGTCCCTTGGGATGGATGTTCAGGAGCAGGTGGCAACGTCGAGTATCAGCTACGTGTGCTCACGTAAAGGAGACTCGGCGCTGTTCGGCTACTCCTGGTTGTCTCGTGTGCGCACGACGGCAACTCGGAGTTTCGGGTTCGCCAACAGTGTCGTCACGTGTGCTCACGAGCCGACGTTGTTGGCGTCGATCTAGCTCTAGCTGTTCCTCTCGGTAACGTGTGCGCACGATGCCGCTAGGAGTTCAGCTCGAGTAAAACTGCCTCACTATGCCGCGCGGCCCGCCTTATATAGGTGCGTTCGCGGCGCGCCGCTCGCGCCGCCTGGCGCGTCGCCGCTGAGTTACTAGTAGAATCTCGCGCTCGTGCGGACTGGCCGTTCGGTTGGTGCGCGCGCGCGCTCACCTCGCTTCATGCGGACTCGCCTTTGTTCGCTGCGCGCGTGCGCTCGCTGGCGTCAGCTGGTTTACTCGGCGCCGTGTTTGTTGATCTCGTGTGCGAGACTTATGTCTCATCACAATTATTATTATTATTATTGTACCTCATATTATTATTCGAAGTTGCTCCGTTATTAGGATTAAACCGATTATTGTTATTATTATTATTAAAATTATTTAGACGGTTTCCGAAACGATCATTGTTCCCATTAAAGTTGTTTTGACGGATATTATTATTATTGTCGCGATTCGAATAATAATTATTCCCTTCGGGCGGTCTTTCGAAGCGGGTGTCATTCATTGCGTTGGATCCTGTATCACGAGAGAAGTTATTATAGTGAAAATTTCTTTCGAATCCGTTAGGATTATTACTCCGATTGTACAATTGTTGATTATTATCACGATTATTATTCTCATTAAAAGATGAAAATCGGTTATTACCGGGATTCCAATTCGATTGAGGCGGACGGTTATTATTTAATTGTAGGCAAAATTTTAAACAATTCATTGCGTTGTGCCCAATTTCATTACAAAAATTGCAAGCTACTTCAGGGGTCGCTTCTACAACGTTCACTCTACGCGTTTCTTTTGGTTTTTGGCGTGCGTCTTCTCGTCTTGAATTCTCTTCACTTTCACCCGTATACGCGAAGTCCCTTTCGATTTCTATAGCTTTCTCACGTGCTTTTTCAAGCGTCCTGATGTCGCCCATTCTCGCCTGAATTTCCCACCTAAGTCCTCTAATAAAAAAACCAATGCAATCCTTTTCTAATTCTGGGTTGAAAGTAGCATCGGTATCCGTCGCTCTTTCTTCACGAATAGCGGCCTTTTTGATTTCTTTCTCAATTTCCCGGAGGCGATTCGAATACACTACAACGCTTTCCGTCGGGCGTTACTTAATATTAGCTAATACACCCGAAACCTCTTGATATGTTTTTGATAACCCAAAATTATTCTCGAAAAATGTTATTATTTCATCCATAGTTTCAAATTTGCAAATTTGTGTCCTCTCGCGCAGGATATATCCGAAAAGTCGCATTCGAATGAGACGTGCAAAATCTTCTTCATTCCCCGGCGGAAGGATATCTTGAACTTCCGTACAGCCATCGACGAATTGGGTTAGTGATATATTCGATCCGTTATAGCGCGGAATTAAATCGAGCGTATCTTTGAGAGAAATTCCTTTTATTTGTGGAGCCATAATTGTATCTTTATCCTCGGTTTCACTTTCGTCTAAACTAATCTATGCTCATGTCGTCGGGATAACTTAAACGCGTTTTAGGATGAACTAATGGTGACGGCTTTATTATACTTCCCGTAGGGGTAGCAAATACTTCTTCACTCTCTGTAGTAGTTTGATTATTGACCGGACTACTTTTGAGCGCAGTGTCTCCCCAAAAATTCGTGATCCATCGGCGAATATGATCGTATACGTTCGAAAATTTTTCACCTCTTCTAAGTTTTGCACTCAACTCGTCGGCATTCTCGGGACTTTGAAAATAATCATCTAAAACTTCTTTAATACAAGGACTTAATTGATTTTTTATATGCGTCACGAATTTAGCTCGTAATTCTTCAGTTTCTTTCGTCACTTCGTCTTCTGATTGTGCAAGTGATTGCTTTGATAACGTCTCTAATTGTTCTCCTATTTGTACTTTTTGCGTTTCTATCGAATTTACGGGACTGGTTTTATCGTGAATTTCCTTTGGTGACGTTGTTTGATTTTCTGTTACATGGAAGATGGTTGTGTTTTTAATGGTCGAGTTTATTGCGGGACTGGACCAATCGATTATATCTTCGGTATTTAGAGATTCAGATAAAGTCAGATTTATGGCGAATTCGTTTGATAAACTTTTTTTGGTTCTGTTACGTTCGATTCTTGTGTAATCTCTCTTGAGGCGGCAGGAAAATGCTCTTGCGCACAGAAGTGAGGTTCGAATGCACAGATGTAGAAAGGGACGGAGCTTTAGAGCACACGGACTCTGGAGCGACTACCGTGGAGTTCGTGTGATCTAATTTGCTGGGTTTTAATAGGGACGGTAATAGACGGGGCGGTTTCGAAGGAGCTTGTAAAATCGAGACACTTACGCTAGCTTGATTGTTAGGACTATCGTCTTCGTCTTCGATGACTTTGTTTTCTCTATAAGTGCTGAACAATTTGAGTCTGTCTATTCCTTGAACTCCATCGTGAATCAATTTTCTTGCTCTAGGGCTCGCATAAGGGGTTTCTAAATGATATTTGGACAATCTTCTTTCTATTCTTTTATAACTTTGCTTTGCGTCCTTTTCTAGTATTGGATTTACTGGAGTGTCTTTCTCCTATGATTCTTTATATCTTTTTATTACTGCTATATCCGAACTTTCTAAAATACTATCGTCAGAGTCAAATATCAGATTTCCACGGATTTTTGTTACGTTTTTCTCTCTATTTATCGTGGTTTTATCGCTATTATCGCTACTCGACATACTTAATTTTTAGTGCATTCCTCATTTTTCGACTTTTGTTTTTTTAATTTGTTTGCTCTAAACTCGTTTTCTGCAATTGCAATCAGTGCGTCGAACTTTTTTCCTATTTCGATTTGAAATTCGGACAATTCTGCTCTAGGTTTCGATTTTAGCTCTGCTTTTTGGTTGTCAATTCGGCAATTCTCTAGTGCTGAACTTAATTTTTCTTCCGATTTTACAAAATTTGTCCTCTTAACTGTTGTACTAAACAAAGCTACTTTCATTCCTCTCCTTCTATTTTTTCGTAAAGCTCCGACCGGGTTAATTCCGGTATTCATTAATTTGATTTTGCGCTCGAGAAGCAGGTCGCTGCTGAGCGATACTTCTGCTTAAAAGGATTGTTGATAAAACAAGCCGCTGCACAGCGGTCCCTTGTCCTTTTGGAAGGATTATTGTTGAAATTCAAGTCGCTGCAGAGCGATTCCTTGTTTTTCGGAAGGATTATTGTAAAACAGGTCGCACAGTGAGGCGATTTCTCTATTTTTCGGAAGGATTGTTGAAATTCAAGTCGCTACAGAGCGGTTCCTTGTTTTTCGGGAGGATTGTTTGTTAAACAGGTCGCTAGTGTCACGGACGAGCTTTGGGCTCTCCGGCGACATCTCCTATGGCATGCATTACCGGCGATGCGCTAGAAGTCTCGTCAGCGAAGGAACACTGCGGCCGAAAGTCTCCACGTGCAGAAGTGCAACGCAGCACTTCGGCACGTGGAACCGCTCGCCGTCGACGAGTTGCATCGACGAGCGAGCGGGCAGATCACCGGCGACCACGAGTGAGGACGGAGATCCTCCAACTGCAACCATCAGTAATATACGTTCTATACACCATCCAGAGTTCTTTTCTCCCTTCTCGTGACCTTCATCTCCAGTCACATTTTGGCATCCCTTGTGACGCGAAGATTCGCAGGGACAAATAAAAATACGGAAAAGAGAGTTAGTCTGTCAGAAAACTCGACAATTTTTTTTTTTTTTTTTTTTTGGTTGGAAGAAAAAAAAACTTTAAGACTTGGAGCGCCTTTGCACGGACATCACCTCCGCAAGGCAATCATCAACAGCATTACACAAGTAAGCGTCTGAACAAGAAATAAACTCCTGGTCGCCGAGGCTCACAACATCCGTGGAGCTTAAACAAAAATTCGCCAAGGCCGCACGGATCTCGTCACTCGACAGCAACCACGTCAAGTGAAAAACAGCGGCCTTAGTAAATGAGCAAGCGCCGGCGAGCCTTGCAGAACACTACCAAGCCCGCCAGGCTCCACAAAGTCCACCTGGACCCACAAAGCCCGCCTGGGCCAGCGTTGGAGTCAATATAGCCGTCGACGCGGACCAGCCGCCGACGAGCCGAACGACCGGCACCAGCCTCCACGCGCAGCACAGTGTCAGCGCGGACCAGCCGCCGACACGCACGAGAGCAGATCCAACAACCAGCCCAGCCGAGCAGCTAAATCATCTCCAGAGACAGCCTCTACACGGAGAGAAACTGTGCAGTAAAATTTACTAAAAGTATAGGAAATTTTACTAAAAAGTACAGTAATCTGATCACAGACCCGAAATAGTGGGCAAATTACTGTACTGTACAGTAAAATTTACTGTACGTGTAGTAAATTTTACGATAAAGTATAATAAAATTTCTAAGACAGTACAGTAATTTGTATGGCGACTGTTCGTTTGTACTAGACTACGTGAAAAATTTTACTGTTTTTTTTTCGTAATTTCAATGCCATTTCCCGACTTTCTATAATCAGCTGTTCAAACGTCGTGAAGCGCCACCATGTAGATGTTTTTAACGGACGCGGTGGCGGAATGTATAAGTGATCCGCCTCTCGCCCCAAGGTTCCAGGTTCCAGTCCCAGTTGGAGCAGGATTTTTTCAGCGGTTTTTTCTAAAGTTCTACAATTTCAATTAATTTGTAATAAATAAAATCGCGAAAAATGTTGTAACAACGTGACTTGGCGAGGCCAGAAATTCATTTTCAATGCTTCCATAAAAATTACTGTACTATCTAGTAAAAGTTACTGAACTGACAGTCTGTGACGACATTACTGTTCAGTATGGTAAAAATTCCTGCAGAAAAAACTAAAATTTACTGGATGATTTCTCTCTGTGTAACAGCCAACATGCGTGCAGCCACCGTTCTCTATACCGTCATACCGTAAGTCTCTTTTGCTACTTTCTACAGCTTGGCTTTTCGATAATTTTATTTTGTACAAATTCGGTAACGGTGTCAAAAAGAAAATCCGCATTGCAAGTGTAGGTTTAGAGTTCAAGTGTGCGATGCGAGCAGAAAAAATGATTTTACGCGAATCGACGAGTGAAATAAACAGTGAGACGGGAGAAAATTCAGACGAGCATGTATATACGCACAGACAAACAGCTCATCAACGCAGTGAATCGCGTTACCAAAAACCAGGCATTTTTAATATAGACCTAGACGTAGTTGAGTTAAACGAGCATCATAAAAACAGAGATTCTCTCTTTGCGTCCGGAAAACGATATATAAAGAGGTTGCTCGCCGATTTGATAAGAATGGATAGTGATTTCGCGAACGATGACTGGCAGTCTCGGAAGGCTCTGTTTAAAGCAGAAAAATCCATATGTAAATTCGATTGTATAAGTGCACAAGCGCTCCGTGAAATATTATTCAGCGAAGCAATCGATGAAGTAGAAAAATAGGCCATGTTTATGAGAAGTTTTGTCGAAGCAGGTCGTATTAGAGCCGCGTGCATTTGTGAAAAACGAATGCTGCATAATTCGCCCACAAGCACCGAATCAGGCGTTGCGCGAAATTGAGTCAGAGATCGAATCTGACATCGTGCCGATTGGTGAATCTGGCAGCGAGAGCAGCAGTAATTTTAAAATCGAGTCGCGTGGCGAGTCAAATAAAGAAGCAAGATTTGGTACGAAAAATGAATCAGAGAAAGAATTAAAAGACCGCGGGCGTTCCTGCAATTACTGAACAAATCATAGATGCAAAACGCAGCAATTAAAACATAAACGCAATTCTCGAAAAGTTTATAAGAAATGCAGGCCAAAAGAAAAAGTACGCTAGTCGACGCTATATCGTCTAAGCGCAATGATCGAGAAAAAGTAAACTTAATGCGTCAATTAATCGAACAAGGCTGCCCAAGCCCAGGAGGCACGGTAAATGGCTTTAATACTTTAAATAATAAAATATTTCTCAATAACTTAAAAATAACGAGCACCGTTGCACACGCCGAGAAACTTAGCATCAGCGAAGATTTGAGACTGCAGTAACCGCTCGCCAGTGAATTTCCGCCGTACAGCGATACACGCAGCGCGAATATTTTAGCAACTGACCAAGTCGGCTTGTTAGGCGATCCCAATTTTCGAAAAATAATCGGCAACATTGGAAACTTTTTCCTGACGGCTGAAGTCGCTCGAGAGACCAACGCCAAAATTATATAGCGTATACAAGCTGACCTGCATGCGCTGCACGCGTCAAGGTCAAGATGCGAAAGGACGCTGCGCTGTCTGCATAAACGACTGCGGCTTTATCAGATGTCTCAAATAGAGATATGCTGGCGATGTAATTCTTTAAATCGTAGCAATAATTTAAATTTAAGTAATTAAAAAGTAAAGAAGAAAGGAAATAAAATCAAAAACAATGACAATGTAATTAATATCATGGACTGAATAAAAATCATTGAATAACCGAAGTAATTTGTAAAATGAGTTTAAAATATTTTAAATGCATAATTTCAAGCGTAAACATTCGCAGTAAATTTGACGACTCAGAATTAATTTTTATAGAAAATTTTACGAGAAGCTGGTTATAATTTTTCAATTTTGAATAAAATATAGCTTGCTTAAATATAATAAGTGGCCAAACGGGAAAGAATATAATATTCAACAAATAATAATTTGATTATTTTAAAAAAAGCTTTCTAAAGCTTATGGAAGTCCCTAGCTTCATTCGTTTTTTTAACTGTTATTATGACGTCACATTTGTATGAAATAACATCAAATATGAACATATAGGGGAGTAGAGAGGAAATTGAGAGGAAGTGGTGGGGAAGTGGAGGGGGGATGGAGGGGGTGAAGGGAAAGCGGATGAGAAGTAAAGGAGGTGGAGGGGAAGTGGAGGGGGGCGGAGGGAAGTGGAAGAGGGTGGAGGGGAAAATTATGAAAAAATAACGTAAATTTTGAAAGAATTTAACGTTATTAGGTGGAAGGGAAGTGGAAGGAAGTGGAGGGGTAGGTGGAGGGGGTGGGGGATTTCAATTTAAAATCACGCTTACAACTATATATATATATATATATATATAAGGGTGGTTCTCTGTCAAATCGAAGATGAAAAAATTTTTTTTGGTTCAAACTTTATATATATGTTCTATACGATGCCCGTGGCTCCCAAACAAATTTTCAGCGCGATCCCTTTACTTTGCTTCATGCTATAGCTGGTCAAAGTTGGTGTTTTAAGCGATTTTTGCATTTTTTGCCTATTTTCAACGATTTGTAGATCATAATGGATGCATTTTTAACTAAAACTACCCTGATACTTTTTTTTCTTATGTAACGGTTCGACTTTCCCCGTGTGTTGAGTAGTCGGCCG
Source organism: Pteromalus puparum (assembly GCA_012977825.3). NCBI lineage: Eukaryota > Metazoa > Arthropoda > Insecta > Hymenoptera > Pteromalidae > Pteromalus > Pteromalus puparum. The sequence goes on from CM053170.1 coordinate 28,148,009, forward strand.
GACGCCAGGATTTGTACTCGAAGCCACAATAAATGTTCGAATGAATTCATTTTAGGTTTAGTTTTGTAATGCAAGATATTTTGCACTATTATCATGCTAATATAAACAATATCTATAATTTATTTAATTTTGACAGCATAACACAATGAAACAAAAGTTAATGACTTGGTTCGGTCAAGTGAAATGAAGTGCAGTGCATGAGTGTCATATAAACCTTGTACAGATAGTGGAGCAGGACTGTATTGAATATAGCTAATTAAAGTATTGATAGAACTAAACTGATTTATTATCTGGGGATTATCCAAATCTCTTAACAGGGGACCTAACCACCTCAAATTGTAAAAAAATGAAAATTCGGATTTTATTTTTATATTAATTTTAAATTGTTAAAAAAATGTATTGAATAAATATATAAACTTAAACAAACATAAAGAACAAAAGACAATTTTTATATGTATCAAATACTAGGTGCAACGTGTCCCCAAAGTCCAAAATTCACATTTTTCATTTTTTCACTCCGCAGACTTACTTTAGTTCTAGGCATCATAGAGCACTAAAACTTTACAAACATGTTTGAAATACACATAGTTTTGATATGAGTGTAGGAATTTAAAAATAAATTCAATTTAAACAAAATATTTGTCATTTTCAACATTTTTAAACAAATATTTTATTTAAATTGAAGATAATTTTTCAAGATTTAATTTATTTTTAAATCCCCACACTCGTATCAGAACTATGTTTATTTCAAACATATTTGTAAAGTTGTAATGCTGTTCGATGCCTAGAACTGAAGTAAGTCTGCGGTGAGTGAAAAAATGAAAATTGTGAAATTTGGCCTTTGGAGACATGTTGCACCTAGTATTTGGTACATCTAAAAATTGTCTCTTATTCCCAGTAGTTTTTGAGTTTATTTGTTTGTTATATACATTTTTTAAACAATTTAAGGTTAATATAAAAATAAAATCCGAAACTGTCGCCAGGTGCAAATTTTTCTGGGCCGAATCTGGGCAGAAGATCCTATCAATTAATTGCGCGACCAGAAATTATGGCCTATTTTCTAGCAGGGTAGTTGATTTGTGCACTTGTTAAACTTATTTACGAAATTCATTTTAAATTTAAATTATTTAATCTCCTGTATTTTATGCATGACATTAGATTTTATAGAAAACAACCTATAATACTCAATCTTTATTTATTATTATCGTCATTTCATTTTTGGATGAAGTTGCCCATTTCACATGACCATATCTCGGCACTGGGAGCACCTAGACGCACCTAGACACTTGAATAAAATACGAAATTAAAGGTCTTGAACTCCAGTTTCTGATATAATATATTATTTGAACCTGGCATAGTAATAGAGCATCCATAACCTCAAAAAAACGAAAAAAAACACATTTTTTAACATTTTTTCGAGCTTTTAAAAGACATTTTTCATTAAAAATATTTCTTTAGCTCCAAAATCTTTTCAAAAATGTTTTGTTTCACTCAAACAAAAATTATAAGTGTGTTTGAAGATTTTAAAAACTATTCTGACGACTTACGTCAGTAAAATTATGAGAAATTCTGAAAAAAACGCAAAAAAATGGTTTTTTGAAAAGTGGCAGGGTTAAATCACTATGCCGACAGGATTTTTGGGCATTTTTCTAAGTTTTTAGTGATAACACATCGATTCCTGAGTCTGGAGCAGGGCTTCAAGCACTTTGGGAAATAAGGACCAGTCTAATATATATATATATATATATGAGGTGTGTATATATATATATGTGAGGTGTATATATATATATATATATGAGGTTCTCTGTCAAATCGAAGATACAAAATTTTTTTTAGTCCACACTTTATATATATGTTCTATAGGATGCCTCTGACTCCCGTAACAAAATTTTCGTGCGATCTCTTTACTTGGCTTCGAGTTATAGCTGGTAAAAATTGGTGTTTTAAGAAATTTTTGCATTTCTTGCCTATTTTCAATGATTTGTAGCTCATAATGGATGCATTTTTAACTAAAACTACCCTAATACATTTTGTTCACGCCGTTATTTAGGGGTTATTTGAATTAGCCGTATATTTTAAGATTTGAATTTCGCGCCACTACGCGCTCTCTCTTGAGATGTTGCGCGGAGCGCGCATGCGTCAATGCGTCTGCCGCCGGCTCGGGGCGCGGGCCGGCAGCGGGCCCGCGCGCTTTTTTCCACACGTGTTCAGTCTTCACAGAACCGCTAAGCGACTAGCTCGTGCAGCATTATCTTCAAGTTTCTTCAGCTTCGTTATTGTAATTTCTCTTGCGCATTTGTACAGGTTGAATCGTACTTTTGCTCTTTTCAGAGCGAGTACTGTTCACCTCGCGTTCGTGCGAATTAGTGTAGTTTTACCGGCAATTTGCGCGACCGCGTGCGTCGGGTTGTGTGTGTGATAGAGCGCGTGCCTCGAGGCCTTAGTATTAAGGACTGTTGGCGAAGGTTGCCACGTGTTGGACGTGACATCTTCGGGGCGAGAGAGCAGCAGCAACATCTCTTGTTGCCCGAGTGCCAAGCGTCTGGTTTCTCGAGACGTCGAGGTGTGCTTGGTGCAGGTTGCAGACCAAGTCTTTCTTCCCAGGCCCGGCTTGCCATCCTCCCAGGACTTGGCGAGAAGCTGCGGCAGCGTGCGACGAGCGGTCGACTCAGCGTCTTCCTGGCGACGACGTTCGAGGTTGCGGCGATTGCGCTGGCTACGACAGCCCTTTAGGTAAGAGAGATCTCTCTGCGTGCGATAAAGGTACCTCGCGTCTTTGCGTGCGCTTTCTTTGTTCCGTTTATTCTCTTCTAAAGTTTCTTTCTCTTTCTCTTTCTTTACAGTGTATAATTTCTTTTCTACCTTATTTACATAAAGTATACGCTTGCTACGGCTTTTCCCTCTGTTCCGTGAGGGTTTTTACGCCATAGCAAGTGCGTTTTTGTTTTACCGCGAAATTGTGTCTTTTATTGAAAAACCCCTCACTCACTCAACCCTTTCCTTGTCGGAACACACTCTGAGTTTTCCCCTTAATTTTAGATTATTGTTCATGGTGCCCCGGGTGAGGAGTGAGTGATGAGTTTTTTATGCGGTTTTGTTTAATTTGATTGCGAATAATCGTGTAATAAGCCTAGTGGAATTCTGTACGCAAACGCGTTCACACTGTAACGGTCTTTCAGCAGCATAGCATTTTGTTCAAATTCCGAGTATTGTTTTTATCGACCTCGTTCTCTTGTTTACAAGTTCGGCCGGCCGTGCGTTCTTGGAAGCGAGGCATCGCGCCGTGCGTGTGTTTACTTTCGCGAATTATAGGTAGCGGCGACTTCTTAGACGCGCTTTGGCTGCGGCCACGGATTAACGGCGTGCGTGCACGATACTTGTTTTCATTAAGTTTGCGATATCTATAGGGGAACTCTTGCGAGCATCATGGCTCCTACTGCGCTGAAAAAGCTGACAACGTTGCAGATAGCTCGCGAGGCCGAGCTTGAGAGCATTCGCACTCGCGTGATGGCTAAGCAGCGCGACTCGCTTAATAGAAGCATAGTCCGGGCGCGACTTGATGCTATAAGGGAGATTTGGACGGAGACTAGGCGTACGCATTCTGAGATTGTCGTTAGGGAAGATGCTGAGACAGATGCTTATATTGCCGATTCATGGTTTGATCGGATTCAGGGTGTGTATGAAACGGCCCTCGATGATATTCTTACACTGCTGGGTTCATTTGACAAGCCTGACGCTGATGATAGCATAGGGAAGTCAGACTCAGATTCGCAGGTTGTTAAGCTTCCGAAAATTAATTTACCTACGTTCTCAGGTAAAGACGAGGATTGGGCTAGTTTTAGCGATATTTTCACTTCTCTTGCTCATCGTACTGGAATCTCTGACGTCATGAAATTGCAGTATCTTAAGCTATGCTTAACTGATGGGGCCGCAGAGCTGATCAAGGATGTGATGACAACCAACGCTAATTATGCAAGTACTTGGCAGGCGCTGAATGATCGATATCACAACCCCAGGCTGATGATCAAGAAGCTCTTGACTTCTTTCTTAGAGATTCCACAGATGAGGAAAGAATCGGCTGTTGAAATGCGTGCGTTTGTCGATGAGGCTAAGAGAATCGTTCGAGCGTTGAAAAACATGAAACTTGGAGTTGAACATTGGGATATTTGGCTTGTTTTCTTACTGTCTGATCGCTTGGATCCGGAGTCACGGAAGCTGTGGGAGGCTGAACTAAGCGAGAGGGACCAAGAAATCGTGCCGGAGGAGGACAAGTCGGAACAAGACATCAACAGCACGCTTCCGAAATTCTGCGATTTGGTTAAGTTTCTTGAGAGAAGAGCGCAAGCTCTTAAGATGCTGACGTCAGAACGCAAGGCGGTGAAAAGACCGACCTCTACGCCGACATCGGGACCTCAGGCTCGAAAGGTTTTCCATGCTAGCTCTTCTCGTCCGTCTGGAAGTTCCAATTGCGCTATTTGTGAAGGTACGCATTCCCTGTCGAAATGCTTTAAGCTTAGGGACAAAAATCCGCACGAGCGTTATACGACAGTCAAGAACTTGCAGCGCTGTTTTAACTGCCTCGGATCTCACAGGGCCAATGCTTGTACTTCTTCGGGACGTTGTGCGACCTTCCAGGGCAAGCATCATACGCTCTTACACCTTAAGTTTCAGGGTAATTCACAGGCTTGGCAGCAAAATTCCGATACTTCCAAGGCGGGTAGTTCAGGCTCAAAATCCGTAGTGAGTTTGCATGCAGCGGGCGTCTCCTTTCTGAAGCGAAGGATCGTTCTCGCTACGGCGCAGGTGCAGATTATAGGTCCGAACGGAAACAACACCTTCACTCGAGCACTTTTCATTTAGGATCAGAGGCCTCGTTCGTTTCGGAGTCGATTGTCCAGCTGTTAGGGCTCAAAAAGGAGCACACTTGCGTACCATTGTCAGGGCTTGGCGCTAGCGCAGCGGGCACTGCGCATTCGATGACACAGCTCGTTTTAAAGTCTAGGGTCGACACCAACTTCCAGATCTCGACAGAAGCACTCATTCTACCTCGCTTAGCGTCGCAGCTTCCAGTCAACAGCATTGACAATCTCGACCTCAAGCAGTTTGCAGGACTCACTCTCGCAGATCCGGAATTTTTCCTATCCAACAAGGTCGATGTTATTCTCGGTGCTGACGTATACGGGCAGCTGCTCCGATCAGGCTTAAAGTGTTTTCCTTCTTCACAGCTCGTCGCTCAAGATACAGCTTTTGGTTGGATAGTTTCCGGTGTTTTGCAGGCGAAGGATTCACGGCGGGCGGAGTCGCATATTTCCTCCACACTGTTGCAGGTATTGCATTGTGCTTCGATGCAGGCGTTAGATCAGATGTTCCAGAGGTTCTAGGCATTCGACGAACTGCCTTCGTCGTCCATGAAGTTATAGCCAGACGATGAAGCCTGCGAGAGTCTATTCAAGGAGACTCACACTCGTGATTCGCAGGGCCGATACGATGCTCGCCTTCCGTTGAAATCAGGGGTACCTTCAGTGGCAGGTGAGACGCGGCAAATGGCTCTTGGATCGCTCCATTCTTTGCATCGTCGCTTTGCTCGTAAGCCGACGGTTGCTCATGCATATCGCTCGCTTGTTCGACCCGCTCGGGTGGCTTTCGCCAGTTACAGTAACTGCGAAAATTTTGATGCAGGATTTGTGGATCCAGAAGTGCGATTGGGACTCGCCCTTGCCTGAAGAAATACGCGAGCGGTAGTATGCTTATTGTAAGTCGCTGTCCGATCTGCCGTCATTATCGATTGATAGGTGGTTAGAGGTCACTTCCAAGTGTTCATATCAGGTACACGGATTCTCTGACGCATCTTCTCGTGCTTATGTTGCGGTTATCTATCTGCGGGTCGACAAGGGAGACGGCACGTTTGGTGTGTCTCTTCTAGCTGCTAAGACGAAGGTTGCGCCAGTAAAGACCGTCAGTATTCCTAACTTAGAACTCTGTGGGGCTACGCTGCTCGTCAAACTCGTTTGCCATGTCAGGAAACTCGATTTTCTCGGTGCGGCTCCGGCTTTTGATTGGTCTGACAGTCAAATTGTGCTCACATGGCTCCGAAAACATCCTTGCCACTGGAAGATCTTCGTTGCAAATAGGGTGTCCTACATCCAAACGGAGCCACGAAGGAGAATCCTGCGGATTTGGCAACTCGAGGTTCTGGAGCAGCAGAGTTGGCAGGGATTAATCTGTGGTGGCATGGGCCTAGCTGGCTTTCACAACCTCCGAACGAGTGGCCACAGCCAGCAGAGACTCTACGAGCTCTCCACACGAAGAAGGCGCCGGCAGAATCGGAGCTGCTGAACTGGTTTTCCTCGTTGCCTCGCTTAACACGCTTCGTTGCATTCGCTAGACGTTATTTTCTTAATCGTCGTAGGCGAAAGGGGGGTCAGGAACCGCTTCCCGACTTTTATACCTTGTCGGAGTTAGAGGAGGCTTGCTGCATTGTCATTAGTTTATCGCAGGCGAGTAGTTTTGCAGTCGAAATCGAAGCGTTGAAGGCTGGAAAGGGACTGCCGAAGTGCAATCGGCTCAGCAAATTAAATCCTTTTATTAGTAAAGATAACGTTATAAGAGTAGGAGGTCGACTATCTCATTCCAGCCTATCCTTCGATCGCAAGCATCCGCCGATTTTGTCGCAGGATTGAGCTCTTAGTCGCTTGTTCGTATATTATTCCCATCGACTTTGTTTGCATGGTGGACTAACTTTGACTTCCAGCGTCCTAATGCAGCAGGTCTGGATTGTAGGCAGAAAGCAGCTGGTAAAGTCCATGATTTACAAGTGCGTGACGTGTCAGTGGGTCAAACCTCAATCGGCTCAGCAGTTAATGGGAGATCTCCCCGCCGATCGAGTGCATGCTAGTAGGCCGTTTTCTATTTCAGGTTTGGATTACGCTGGTCCCATTCAGGTTCGCACTACCAAGGGTCGTGGACATATTGTACAAAGGGTACATCATTATGTTTGTTTGCTTCTCCAGACGCGCGATACATCTGGAGCTGGTGAGCGATCTGACGACGGCTACTTTCATCAGTGCGTATCGTCGTTTTGTTGGTAGGCGAGGAGTTTGTCGAAAGCTCTACAGCGATAACGCCACTAACTTCCATGGAGCAGACAACGAGTTGAAGGCGATGTTTCAACGGTCGTCGGAGTTTTATAAAAGGGTTGCTTCGGTTCTTGCGAACGATGGGAAAGAGTGGGTCTTCATTCCTCCTAGCGCTCCACATTACGGAGGTTTGTGGGAAGCCGGTGTGAAGTCCGTGAAGCATCACCTGAAGCGGGTCGTAGGGGAACACACTCTCACGTTCGAGGAGCTGTCGACAGTTCTTGTCGAAATCGAAGCGTATCTCAATTCTCGTCCATTAGGGGCTCTGACATCTGACATCGATGACCTTCATGCCTGGACACCGTTTCATTTTTTGACAGGGAGTGCTTCAGCGTTGATTCCAGATGCTGATTCGCCGGACGTACCTCAGAATCGCTTGAGTCGATATCAACTGCTCCAGCGGATACGCAATCAGTTCTGGAATCGTTGGTCGTCGGAATATCTCCTTCATTTGCAGCAGCGAAAGAGAAAAGTGGAGGAATCCAACCGAGAATTTTGGTGTAGGTAGGCTTGTTCTCATCAAGGATGATCGTTATCCTCCGTCCAAATGGCCGTTAGGTCGAATCGTTGAGGTGCATCCAGGTCCAGGTGATCTCGTCCGTTTCGTTACAGTGAAGACTGCCACTACTACTTCGTCGTCACATTTCACTTCTTTGTCCTTTGCACATTGAGGAAGTGAGTAAAAGCGCATAAGTATGTTTCAGGTGGTTAGTTCGTCCGTCAGACGAAGGCGGGCGGGATGTTCACGCCGTTATTTAGGGGTTATTTGAATTAGCCGTATATTTTAATATTTGAATTTCGCGCCGCTACGCGCTCTCTCTTGAGACGTTGCGCGGTGCGCGCATGCGTCAATGCGTCTGCCGGCGGCGGGCCCGCGCGCTTTTTTCCACACGTGTTCCCCTTAATTTTAGATTATTGTTCAAATTTTTTTGATAAATTTTCTGAATTTTTCAATTGAAATACTTTTAAAGTCATATATAAATTTTAAGGCTACCTTATTTGCATTTTAAACCTTAAAATGTGAAAATCTGAGGGTTTGATCCGGACTCCGACTACTTTCGTACAGTGAAAAGATACCTTTTTAAAGTGCAAAATTACCTTTACAAGAGCCACAATAACAGAGGCCTTTGTTTTTAGATTTCATGGTACAATAGTAGTAGTGAAAAACCTTCAGAAATGATTTAAATGACTAAGAATTGCTGTGAAAAAGGACGTCAGATTCTTTTTTATCAACATAACCTACCACTGTGATATTTTCATGAATGATCTGGATGGATGCGTCCTTTGTCACAGCTATTATTAGTTATTTAAATCATTTGATTGATAGATATGCCAAAGGATACCATCATGTCTTATGCGGACGACACTGTCATCATCTCGAGTGATGATAAGTGGTCTACTGCCCAGGACAGGATGAATGATTGTTTAGAGTGGGTATCCAAATGGCTTGCTCTGAACAAGCTTTCATTAAATCTAAGTAAAACTGTGTTCATTACGTATGGCAACTATTGTAATAGCGTACCTGAAGATATACAAATAAGTATTGGTAATTATCCTATCAAAAGGGTAGAAAATCATAAATATCTTGGCGTAATTTTCGATTACAATATGCGATGGGACAAACACATTGAAAGTAATGGTTAACAAAAAAACGAGATATCTCATTTTTATTTTTGCCAAAATCAAGAGTTTCTTTGATCGAAAAACCGCTCTTGATAATTTATTATGCATTTTCCAAAGCCATGTCAAATATGGTATAATAGCGTGGGGAGGAGCCTACGATAGTTGTCTTAACTTAATTCAAAGAATACAGAACAAAATTTTGAAAATTATTAATAAAAATCACTTTGCAGTGAACGCATTAAATGCCATTATCAATCAAGCAGTTATTCAAATTAGAGGCTGTTACATATCATTATAATAGTTTAAAAGAGCAATATAAAAATAGCTCTAGTATTACTAGGAATAAAAACCTACAAATACCAAAATCACTTAAATCAATTAGTCAAAAAGACAGCTATTATGCTGCAGTTAATGTCTTCAATATGCTGAACAATGATCTCAAAGTTTTAGATCTTAGTAAAGCTACAATAAGGAATAAATTAAAAATGTTCATAAGCGAGAAGGTACCCTAGACGAGTACAGTTTATTTCTTTTTGTTGATTTGGATGTCTTTTAACTTTTAACTTTTGTAAAAATATTACGATCTATAATATGTCATCGAACATGATTTGTTTTTTTTTTAGTTTATAAGTTTAGTTTATAGGATAGTTTGTAAGTTTTTTTTTTGTAATCCACTCTATGTACAGGCAAGCTATGTCTTGCCTCTGTAGAATACCTTAATTGGTATATATAAGTGGAAATAAATAAATAAATAAATAAATAAATAAATAAATTTCTAAGGGTTATTCACTACTAGTGTACCATGAAAACTAAAAACAAAGGCATCTGCCATTCTGGTACTTGTACAAGTACTTTTGCACTGTAAAAAGATATCTTTTCATATTTTAAGGTTTAAAATGCAAATAATGTAGCCTAAGCATGTATATATGACTTTCAATGTATTTCTATTGAAAAATTCAGAAAATTTAATGAATAGTACATTACGATACGAGTATGCAAAGTCGGTCGTTCCCGCTCGAGTAAAGCAAGTGCGGGATGACCTACGTGCGCACGAGTATCGTATACTATTTTTCCAATTAAGTGCATAAAGTTCTACAGAGAGCAGTGGCGCAGGAGTGTAGGGTGGAGAGAAGTGGGGGTCGGAGCCCCCCCCCCCCCCAACAAAAATAATGAAATTAAAAATGTTTATTTATTTATTTATTCATATATTTAACCAGAAAGAAAATACAGAGATATTTACATCCTCTGCATTCCTGCAAAGATAAACAGGTGTATCTATATGATGCATAGTTAGTAGCCTCCTTACTACCTTAGCATCATCTGTATATACATTTTTCAATATTTTAACATTTAACATTTTAACTCGTAGATATATATTTAAGTTATCAACAATTGGATTTAATCCATTCTTTAATTATATTCAGTTGACTTGGTTTGCTTATTTCTAACGCTTTTAAGTTGTTCAGCAAAGCATTAAATGTTGAGATCGCTTTAATATAACAATTCTTATTACTAATTCTTTTTTTATTGATCGGTACAATAATACTTTTATTTCTCGTAACACTAGATGATTTGAGTTATTGGCTTTTGAGATCATTATAGTATATCTTTAAGGCCTCGAGTGTAAACAATTGCTCAAGATTGAGAGGAATATTTTGCGTGACAAAATTATTTTTGTTTATAATTTTAAGAATTTTTCTCTGTATTTTTTGTATTAGGGCTCTATTGTTTTTATAGGCTCCACCCCAAGCAATTATACCATAACTCATGATACTATGAAAAAAGGCATAATAAATTAACATCAAAGTTTCAGTTGACATTGTTTTCGCAATTTTGTAAAAGATATACACTAGATATTTAGTTTTCTTAATAATATTTAACATATGCATGTCCCATTTAAGATTGTAGTCTATTACTATGCCCAGATATTTGTAGTTCTCAACCCTTGTTAATTTTTTATCTAGTATTTTTATATCTATTTGGTTAGGCACGCTGCCGACATAGCTGCCGAACGTCATACATACAGTCTTATCAACATTTAATGATAACTTATTTACCGCAAGCCATTTGTGAATGCGTGAAAGGTAGTTATTCATATTATCTTGTGCTTTTTTCCCAGCAATCTCCTGTTGCAATTATAGCAGTGTCGTCAGCATACGACAAAATAGCTTCCATAGGTATCTCTTGGAGTATATCATTTATGTATAGGATAAACAAAAGTGGGCCAAGTATCGTACCTTGTGGTACCCCAGTATTTGTTAAAAGTTCGTCACTCACACATTCACAAATTTTTACACTTTGGTATCTGTTACTAAGATAACTAGTGAGCAGGTTCAGAGCTTGCCCCCTAATTCCCATGCAATATAATTTCTCTAGCAAGACACTGTGATCTACTGTATCAAAAGGCTTTGCCAGGTCAAGAAAAGTGACTAGAGTAGGAATACTCTTATCTATATTGTTGTACAGTGTGTTCATTAAATAATTAAGCGCATTTTTTGTTCCCTTTTTCTTTACGAAGCCAAATTGGTGTTCAGAGATTATGTTGGATTCATTTATAAAATCATATAATCTAATGTGTAATATTTATTCAAATATTTTCGCAACGTTTGATATCAGTGAAATAGGTCTATAGTTGTTGTTATTGATATTACTTTTTTCGCCAGATTTGTAGATTGGGACAATTTCTGCCTTGTTGAGTGCATTAGGCCATATACCTGTTTCAATGCTTAGGTTTATAATATAAGTTAGAGCTTCAGCTATGTAGCTGCTTATTAATTTCAACGAATATTGTATTTGGATTCATAGTTTGAGTTCCGCATTATCCGGTTTCTTAATGCGTCCACTTAACTCTCGAACTATTTCACTGAAAAATCTGTTCATATTATTTGCAATTTCTGTTTTATCCGTTATTTTCCTATCACTAATTTTTATATTATTTATGGTTTCACGGATTTCTTGTTGCCGATTTTACTATTAATGACTTCCCAGAGCTTTTTGGGTTATTGATATTATTTTGTACTTGTTTTTGTTCATATTTGATTTTTGCGTCTTTTATAACTTTGTCTAGTATTTTAGCATATTTTTTGTACTGTAATTTAAGTTGTTCATTGCTTATATCCTGTTGCCATAGATCATACAAAAACTCTTTAGTTTCACATGATTTTATTATTGCACTTGTGATCCAACTCTTTCTTCCACCTTGCTTGCTCTTTCCTTTCTTTGTGGTAGCTATGTCTATGCAATCTTTGATCTCATTTACGAGTACATCGGTCGCCAAGTTAGGATCCTGAATCGACAATATTCGTCTCCAGTTTTTATTTCTAGCAATGCTTATTAATTTTTTATAATTTACAAAGTTTTCCGGTTGTTTTGCTTTTTCCTTGATCTTGTTTAACGCAATAACTATTGGGTAATGATCTGTTATTGAAAGTTTTATTTTGTATGTAGTTGTTTTTAAATTGTTTGTTTTGATAAAAATATTGTCGATACAGGAACCCTTAGCGATACCAACTGGCGGCTTGGTAATACCAACAAAGCCAGGGATGTACCCTTTCTCAAAGAAATTACATAGGAATTCCTGACTGTAATTATCATATTCTAGTAAGTCAATATTGAAATCACCTATTACTAGGTGATTTTTAACACTTTTATTCGCAATTAAAAATTTATTTATCTCTAGAATAAATTCAGATTTTGGAATCCCATGTGACCTATAAACCGCTGACACCTCAAGATTACTTTGGTTACTTAGCTTAATACTCGTATTTACAATCTTAATCCTACCCGTTTCAATCACATCTGTATTTTGGTCTAATATAACATTAACAAAGACTATGACGCCATCATTTTTGTTTATCGAACTATGGTTATAATAACACTTATATTCATAGTCAGATCCTTTTAATTCGTATATTTTATAATTAAACTGTCGAAAAGTTTCCGTGCAGACAACAATATCAAAATTAGCATTCATGCTTCTGACATTTATATACATGATCGTATCATTTTTACTACTACTGATTTTATTAAAAATATCAACACTAATACATGTATTTTCATTTTGAAAAGAATCATTTTGGATTATATCTAAGTAATCAAAAGTAGCCATTATAACCTATTTATTGTTATCTTTGACTTTCTTATCTTTGCGAGCCGCCGGTGGAGTAGTGTACTGATCCAGTTGTTGCTTCTGTTTTTGGAGTGCTTGTTGGTTTCTTGTGACAACCCTCACAATCTGAGGTTTGTCTAATTTCAGTTGCTGTGGAGTATTTTGTTTTTCATTCGGATTAAACTTGCTTGGTTCTTCTAGATCCTTGTTACCCTTGTTATCATCCGCCGATTTATGATCCGCCATTTTGAATTTTTAAAATCTGATAACAGATTTGTAAAGAGCGACCTCGAAAAACCCTATATACAAGCTTTCTACGAAATTTTATGGATTAAAGTACGTACTTAAAATTATTTTGTGTAAGGGGTGGTTTACCCCAGTTAGGGGTAATATTTTTTAAAAAGCCGAAAGACGTCAACTTTATTTTTTTAATATGGATGTTTTCAAATTGTTTCCAATTTTTTTAGGCTTTTAAAACTTTTTTATTGTTAAATTATGCCAAAAAAAATATGTTTTGGACCCCTACAAAATAGGGGATCCACCCTTCCTCTTCAAATTACCATGGATTACTTGCTCTAGTTGTAAGAGATAACCTCAAATTGTTTCGTTAAAAAATATGTATTGTAAGGCGAGATATTAAAAAAAAAACGCTTGTTGGGGGTTAACTTTAGGGGCCGTTTTCACCCCCTAAATACGCTTATGAGCCGATAAAAAAAAATACGTGTCTCTTATTTTCACATGTACTACAACATATTGTAAAATCATTAAAATCGGTGAGGTCGGGTTCGGGTACCTTCCATGTTAGATTCAATCTCAGCCAGTACTTCTCTTTTTATTTCTTCAGTGGTTTTAGATTTTATTTGTGCAATTAGTACTCTTTCTGGTTCAGTCAGGCTTTTCTCCTCGATTTTAGAGGTTATGTTCTTCTCTGTGTGCTCGGGGCAGATTATAAGGTATTTCCCCAGGTGTTTATAATTGTCCGATATCTCATTGAGACAGTTGACGTGGAAAGCCTCATCACAGATGATGCACACCACTGTTTCCACTTTTTGTTCCGTATGACATGCAAAAAATGCGGGACACTTATCAGGAGGCCTGCGTCCTGGCGCCATGTTGGATATATAAGGTTTATTAAAAAACTATAATAAACGTATTAAATTGCAGAACGATCAACGCCCGTTTTGACAGTACAGGTCTATACTAAACAAAACAAAGACAGTAGCGAGTTGTAAACGAATCGGCGCTCAAGCCATCAGCGGCGCTCGACCAGGTGCGGGCACGCGCGCGGGTCGTCGCACGTACGAGTGTATATTATACAGTAACATAAGGTAAAAGTACCAATAGCGGGACGCTTAAGAACGCTAGAGATATTTACTTCAATTTTAAGTTATAAAATGCAACGATACCGTATGAAATCTATAACCAATAAAAATAATGTTAGTTCTTACTATTAGAAAAAAACGTTTTATTGGTAAAAATAAGCTCGTATAGACGAACTTTGAATAAAATACGATCCGAGTGCTCGTACTAATACTTGGAACATGTAAAAAATCTTATACTAGTGTCCTAAATTTCCAGTCCAATAATTGGTCAATATTATTCCTACTTCTTCTAACTTCCGATTTTTATTTAAAATGCAGAAAATCGTCTGATATTGGACTAAAAATGCTTTTTAGAACATAAGTTGCCACTAACAATATCAAATTCTATCAAATAAAGGTGTTTAATATTTCATGATTTCCTAACCTAAAACATAACCCTACATTACCATCAAAACATTGAGCTGAATACATAGGACCAAGTATTGGACACATGTCATTTTAGCTGTACCAGTAGATGACCTTCGATTTATTTCATCAAAAACAATGCTTTTGGCAAAATTTCGCGTGCATAAGTAATTTTCAACCATCTAAGATTGTCTTGGTGTCCAGGTACTGGGTACTGGCTGCTCATTGGTACTTTTACCTGAGGTAGCGCACGCGTATCTCGTGCGACTACTCTTGTATATTCCCGCACGCTCAGCTAGCCGACATTATATTCCCGGGAAAATTTTGCTTTCTTCTAGAGGAAGCTTTGTAATAGTAAAATTTTCACTTTCGCTAGAACATTGTAGAAACGCATTTGGAAGTGTTTGGAGTTCGAATCACACGTTTTTAGAAAATGTCCGTCGGATGTGTGTGTGTGTGTGTGTGTGTCTGTGTCTGTGTACCGCAATATTATCGAATCCAGGTTATAAATCTCTACAAAATTTGGCACGTATATTCTTTTATGGATTCTGAATTCGGGAAAAGAAGTTATTTTCAATTGTGCTAACTAAATTTAATTTTATGGCCGTTTATTGAATTTTGCAAAATTATTATTGACATTTTTCGTATAATCTTAATGTTACACAAAAATACAGTTATAGCGAATTTAAAAGAGAATAAAATTACCTTCCTTCCCCCGCTTAGCCCTAGAGATCGACCGCATTGTTCGGCAGCAAAGGCGAAAAAGGTGATTTTTGCGAATCAAGGCATATCTCCGAAATTAAATATCAGAACCTTACAAAAAAAATATGTAGAGAGGTTCTGAGTCAAGCAATATACCACAAAAATTTCAAAAGTTTTGGATTTAGTTAGCATTATATAGCATCTTGATCCCTTTCTTTGGGTTGTTTATGATACCTGTTAGTTTCAAAGATATTAAGCATCAAAATATAATTTATTAAATAATATACATTTATCAATAATTGAAAAATAATTTTAAATAAAAGTAAAAATAAAGTGGATTATGCGTCTCGCATAATATTGTGCATATTATGACTTCCTTTATCCTGTTGCAACAAAAACATGTCAATAATATAAATCAGGTGGAAAGTATAACTTTTCCTCTTCATTCGGAATTAGTTTAGAAAATATTATGCGATTGGGGATACCACTTTAACCAAAGTTTTATATCATCCATTCAAACACTTCTATATGTAACTTTCATTAAATAGTGAGACATAAAACATTGTTTTGAGGAAATGTAAAAGAAAATTGAAAAATAATCCAGCTTAGTTTATAGACAAATATTGAGATATTATTATTATATTCTTATTATTATATTATTTTTCTTACAAAAAAAAGTGCCAAGATATCTTGGTGGTGAGGAAACGATATTATTTAAATGTAATTAATACAAAAATTACATTAAATAAAATTATTTTAAAGTGTTAGTAAATAAGGTGTTAGGTAAAAAAGGGAGGGTGATGTCTTTTGGAGATCATTCTAACAATTAGCTCTGCGAGCTATGCAAAAGAAAAATAGGGGGAGAGAGAGAGAGAGAGAGAGAGAGAGAGAGAGAGAGAGAGAGAGAGAGAGAGAGAGAGAGAGAGACAGACAGAGATTTAATTATATATATGTAATTGATTCGAAATAATGTTATCGATCAAACAAAAAAAAATATTTGATAGAATTATATATAAAGAAAAAACAATTCTGATATTAAGCAATACATAATGTTAAAGGAAGCTTCGTGCCAAAGAATTGGCAGCAGTTTTTTACAATTTAAGGTGTACTATCTGCCCACTTTAGGAGACATTTAGTCAGCTTGTATTCATTTGGTAGTCATGGCAACTAGTTTCCTATGCCATGTACAATCTGTATCATTCACAGGACTTCAAATATTTTTAGATTAAACAATATTCTAATAATGAAAACTGGGAAAAAATTAAAGGTTAATAAAAACATCCTGAAAAGGTATTGTATTTATTTACTACATTAGATTGATATACATATAAACTAAAACAGAAACAAACGAAGTGGTCTTCACGTTCATTCTGGTATTTACGCATGTTTTGTTTACGTAAAAGTGTTTAATAGTTCATGGCAAAGATAATATATTATAAAATAACCAAATTGCATGCATTTGTTGCAGTAATTTAAAAAACTACATTTAATCAAGTTGCATAGTTTTTTTTAAATTCTCAATTATTATTTTTGGATAATGTCTGTATAGATGTGTTTGTGCGTTCCAATACGCCTGTATCTGTTTCTATTTAGTGGATTTTGATTTGCCAGGGCTCATCCTCTTGATTTTTAAAGTAACACAATAACAAGAATTTCATTTTTTCTTTTGTTTTCGCGGTTTTTTTTACGGAGGTTTTATTAATTTAGGATCTTTAGTTTGTTGTGATAATTTTATTAAGAGAATTGATAAAATTAAATCTATAAATATATATACCGACGCAAATAATTAAGATTATCGTGCAACCTTATATTTTTATACACCAAAAAGTGAAATTTTTCGAAACGTTAAAACTCGATAACTATACTGTGCAACTTTTCAAATAAAATTTCGATGATTGAAAATGATAAAAATTACACACTTTCTAAATACTAAGCAATTTTACTAATTATATCCTCAGAATACATTTGATTGCCGTGAAAAAACCGCTGCCAATACTTTGGCACGTAGCTTTCTTCAAGATTATGTATTGCTTAATATTAGAATTGATTTTACTTCACACACATATATATATATATATATATATATATATATATACATATATACATACAATTTTATAAATTTTTTGTACTTTTGCTTTCTCCTAGAGGAAGCTTTGTTATAGTAAAATTTTCATTTTCGCTAAAACTTCATAAAAACATGTTTTAGATGTTTGAAGTTCGAATTACGTGTTTTTAGAAAATGTCCGTATGGATGTGTGTGTATCGTAATATTTCTGAAACTACTTCGTCAATTTCACTAAAATTTGACATGCATATCTATTTTTGGATTCAGAATTCAGAAAAAACAGTTATTTTTTTTTATTTTTTCAACTATTTTTCTTTTTATGACCATTTTTTGATTTTTGAAAAACACTTTTTTGCGTTTTTTTCAATCATCTCACTATTACAAACAATTTAGCTAAAAGGCATTTGAAAGATAATAGAACTACCTACTTTTCCTCGTTTGGTCTTTTGGTTCGATTGCTCCGTTCGGCAAAAAAATTGAAAAAGGTGATTTTTGTTTAAAAATTTATATCTCTAAAACTAAACATCATAACCTCACGAAAAAAATCATGTTTATGGTTCACGTGTCAAACTATATTCCGTCAAAATTTCTTGTGATGTGACTACTTATTTTTTCAGCAATAAATCGAAAACTGAAAGAAAAGAGTTTTTTTTGTGCCTCGATTACGGGCGTAAAAAGTCCTTATTGCACTTGAGATTTTGGAAAAAGGTAGATATTTTATGTGTTTTGGCTAAGTTCATTCCGCAGCTTTGAAACCCCTATGGTTCTTAAGATCAAGGTTTCAATTTTTATTTGAAAATTTTCTGATTCCTTATATCTCTAAAACAATGCAGTCAAATGCTTCAAAATTTTATTTGGCGATTCGCCATCAACAAAGCTATCGACTGTTAAAGTTTTAAACGATTTCGTTGAGCAGTTCTTAAGTAAAGAGCTGAAACATAAGAACCGATTTTTCTCAAAAGTCAGAATGATCTGCTCCTCCAAGAACTAGCTAAACAATGCTGATAAGACGAAAATTCATCGTAATTCAATTTCTGCGCGATGTTGCTGCTGCGACAGCTTAAGGAGATCTAACCACTTTAAATTTTCAAAAAATGAAAAATCTGATTATATTTTTGTATTAACATTCAATTGTTTAAATAATGTATTAAATAAACATATAAACTTAAAAAAACTATAGAGAATAAGAAACAATTTTTATATGTACCAAAAACCAGGTGCAACATGTCTCTAATTCACAATTTCCATTTTTTCACTCACCACAGACTTACTTCAGTTCTAGGCATCCATGGGCACTAAAACTTTACAAACATGTTTGAAGTACACATAGTTCCGACATGAGTGTAGGGAATTGTAAGTAAATTAAATCTTAAAAAGTTAAAATTAAACAAACTATTTGTCATTTTTAACATGTTTAAACAAATATTTTCAACAAACTTTTTAAGATTTAATGTACTTACAATTCCCTACACTCATGTCGGAACTATGTGTACTTCAAACATGTTTGTAAAGTTTTAGTGCCCATGGATGCCTAGAACTGAAGTAAGTCTGTGGTGAGTGAAAAAATGGAAATTGTGAATTAGAGACATGTTGCACCTGGTTTTTGGTACATAAAAAAATTGTTTCTTGTTCTCTATAGTTTTTTAAGTTTATATGTTTGTTTAATAAATTTTTTAAACAATTTAACGCCGCCGCCGCATCAAGAATGGAGCTTAGCCTGTTGCCATGGCAACGGGCCCAACCACCTGCTGCCTTATACATGGTGACTATATACAGGGTGACCATATACAGGGTGACTATATACAGCCATGTTAGGCTCTTATACCTTATACGTTCACCCTGTATATGATCACCCTGTATATGATTACTTTGTATAAGATCACCCCTTCTCATGGTTGCTAACGCCGTCGCCGCGTCAAGAATGAAAATTTATAGACCAACTTTTGATCTTTAAATAAACGCTACCAGTTGTAAAATACGGATCCAAACATAATATCATTGATGAAACTATAAAACGTTCATTTTTATGGGAAAAATTTAAAATATTCACGTTAAAGAAAAACATTCGAAGTAAAAATAAAGAATTTTCCAAATTTTTATTGACAGTGGGTAATGGTTTAGTAGACAAGTTAAATATTCCGGAGTATTGGAAAACCAACGATGTATGTGATAAAATTTACGGAACTATCATTAAAGAGGATGAAAATTTATCAGATAGAATCATTTTATCGTCTCATAA
>CM053170.1:28169185-28198075 GCA_012977825.3 Pteromalus puparum
TAAATGGGGAAAGAAATTTTAAAATTCTATAGAATAATGCATAGATATTAAAAAAACTTAACAGTGAGAAAAAGTTTATTTATGTATTGACTATGCAAACATAAGGAGTAGAATAAAACAGATTTAGATGTCGAGTTGAAATTTTCCTACAGAATATTTAAATGTCACTCAAATTTCCAGCTTTCCAATCCATAAATTGATTTTTAAAAGTCGGGTGCTATCGTAATGCTTATTTAGAGAATTTAAGTATACACGATGGTTTTGTAATGGCACTAGATTAAAATTATAAAATTATATAAATTTAATATTCCAGCGATGATTATAACAGGAGTTAATGAAGGGCAAATAGTTTTTCATTCAAGAATTAATTTTAGATACAGGAGAATATACTTCATTACCGTTCATTTTATATCGTAGACAATTTCCTATAGTTTTAGCTTTTGCATGACAATTAATAATAAGGACAAAGTTTTGAACTGTTGGATATATCTTTCATCGGCTGCCTTTTTTCGCATGGTCATTGTATGTTGCTCTGTCTAGATCTCAAAATCCCAAAAAATTATTCATTGAAAATGATACAGAGATAGAGATATATACAAAATATAGTTTGGAAAGAGTGCTGGAATATTATCGTTATCTATCTATGAATTAAATTTATTCACAACTGTGTATCAATGAACAAGTCTATTTTCTATAGTATAAACATGTCTTTATTATATAAATTATTTTCTGAAATTGATTGAATTTTAAACTCGATTACTCATATAGATTTCAAACAAATGCTAAAGTATGAAAATATACGTATAACATACATGCATTAGTTAAAATTTATATGAGTTTTATTATCGGTGTTGTCATATTTTCAATCAATATTTAAAATAGTTGTTGTCAATGAAAAGATATTTTTGTTTATAGTTCTGTGATTTGCAATGCAAATTTTCTGCTTAAATATGCATCTTTTCTTAAACTTATCTGTGATTAGGCCTACTGGGATACCACATCTCTGTTGACAATTGCATGAAGTGAATTTAAATAGATGTTTGTTTGTTAAGATAGAAAATATATGCAACATTACACGCAATATTTTCGCATTTAATATCTTATTGAATATATTTATTTTTGTTAAAATGAACTAAAGTTTATTATTGTGATGAATACACTCCACTACCTCGTATCCCGGACCTGTAATATATTTATTATTATATTTATTTAATTTATTAATGATATTTAAAATCATAATAAAATCACTTTATTTGGCCTGCCGTCACAATTACGACGCAGAGCAGTAAATGTGCACGACTTTTATAAATAAAAATCAATAACTTTTATATCAATAGAAGCACCCAGGACCAACAAAAGTCGTGACCGTTTCAGGTGGTGTGGAAAGAATAGAGAAATATCAATAAATTAAACAAATTTTATGTGTAAAATCAAAATCAAAGATTATTATGCAAGTTATAAATAAGACATTGGGGGTTGGCGAGCGAAGCGAGCAGGGGGGAACCCCCTAGTATATATATATATATATATATCTTCAAAATTAAACGATCGATTCTACAACTTCGCTTTTTTAAATATTTTGATCGAATCTTTCTGATTATTATAAAAAAAATTAACTTTATAAAAGTAAAAGTTTAGGCGAATTTGATATATTCCGCAACGAAATTACAGATAAAAAAGAACTGAGATCAATTAACTAAAGTCAAGTTAATTATATTTAATTAAATGTAGCAAACATTTTTTTTATGTTCAATGGAGGGTTTACATAATTTAAAGTTGAGTTATATAATGATCAATTAGGAATAACTCTCAAGATACTTACTACGTAACTTGCCATGCCTATTTCATTTTGTTTATTGGTGAACATCTAAAATTTTCTTTTTATGTATTAGAACGTCATACAAACAACATAAGTACAATGAAACGGGCATGGCAAGTTACGTAGTAAGTATCTTGAGAGTTGTTCCTAATTGATCATTATATAACTTAACTTTAAATTAAGTAAACCCTCCATTAAAAAAATGTTTGCTTTATTATGATTAAATATAAATAACTTGACTTTGTTTAATTGATCTCAGTTCTTTTTTATCTGTAATTTCGTTGCGAAATATATCAAACTCGCCTAAACTTTTACTTCTTTAAAGTTAATTTTTGTTAGAGATTTCAGTCCTTTCTAGTAAATTTTTGGAGTTTGTCGTAAAAATAAAATATAACCATCTTTAGCACTTTTTAGCACCTTTCTGCCATGGCTTTTTGGTAACATTTTTATCACTTACATGAAATCACTGATTGTTCTGATATATCACCCTCGAAAGATTTCTACACCTAGACACCGAAAACCACGGTGCGAACCATCCAGACCTCGTCACCGGCCACCCTGTACACCTAGACGCCGTCCTCGTATGATTTATTTACCTAGACACCAAAAACCACGGAGCGCACCACCTAGACGTCGTCACCAGCCACTCCTTACACTTAGACACTGCCCTCAAATGATTTGCCCACCTATACACTAAAAACTACGGTGGAAACTACCTAGACCTTGTCATCGACCACCCTGTACACTTAGACGCCGTCCTCGTGTGATTTATTTACCTAGACACCAAAAACCACGGAGCGCATCACCTTGACGTCGTCATCAGCCACGCTGTACGTCTAGACACCTTCCTTGAATGATTTTTACACCAAAACACCGAAAACTACGGAGCACACTATGTATGCACAAAAAGTAACAAAATGCACTTCCGGGGCTCCGTCATCAGCCACCCCGAACAGTCAAAAAGAGTTTGTGCACTGACAGAGCAGCAGCTGTTTAAAAACATAACCTTTAATTTAAGCAGTAGCAGACAGTGTAGAGGCCCAATAGCTTGTGCGGCCAACTTCACGGTTTAACCACTGGTCAGACCAACTGTGCTGTATATAAAAATACGAATCAAGCATGTTTTTTTGTCAATATTTTTATGACAATTAAACATAGACACCAAATAAATATGTGACTAAGTCAAAAAACAACAATCACATTATAATCAATTGTAAATAATGAATTAAAACTCTTGCTGCGGCCAACTTCACGGTCCTACTTCATGGTTATACTGAACAAAAACCGCTGCCAAGTCCTTGGCACTTAGCTTTCTCTTATTCCGTTTTTTGCTATTGTTTTAAATGTAATAGTAGATTGTGCTAACGTCACACGAGTTGCACTCACTACTTTTCCATGAGTGGGAGGTATAATACATTTTGGTGCCTGCATTTTTTATCAACTAGCCGTGGATTATTTGTTATTTGACGCACGTCAATGATAATGTACAGTCATTATTAATTATATTAGCATCACAAATGTACTAAAGAAAAAGTAAGGAAAATCTACGATATGCATGCTGCTGAGAGCAGCTGTTTGATGTCCCAAGGATTAGTGCGCTTGGAAAATTTTTTGCGCGCATCATCCAAAATCTGTTACCTTTATTATATTTATTATAAGTTGTTTAAAATAAGTAAAATTTATAAATTTCACATAATGAGAGCCAGTACTGGTGTTACCATCAGGATGATAACACGAAAACTCTGGCTGTAAGCACCAAAATATCAGCTGATTATCAGTTGATTGTCATCTGATTTTTTTTTAGTAGGGATGAATTTTATTGAAATTAATTAAAAACTTCAGAGGACATCTGAATCGTAGGTGCGCAGTCCACGCGCTAAATCGGGGTGGTATGCGATGGGTGGATTTGCACCGAAACAAAATAAGTATCCCAGGGCACCGTTTGAATGTATCGAACTCCATAAGAGCGTCTGCTTCTTGTTGCTCAGCTGATGTTGTTTACTTATTAAATGAAAATTAATTAATTAGTAAAAATGAAAGTACAGAAAGGAAAGATTTACAAGTTCAGTGTGACTTTTCGCTGGTGCAGCTGATTCCTGTTCTGACGACGATAAGTAGGCCAGGGTAAAGTTTTCCTCATCTTCCGAAAGCATTTCCTTTTTTATTGGAGTTTCTTAGGATTATCAGCTGTAAGAGGAGAGGGCTGCGGCGATTGTGGTGGTCGTGCCGAGGAAGGCTGCTTTTTTGGAAGCATAGCCTCAGTGTACGATGGTGTTGGTAATGCAGGTGATGGACATACGCAAGTATCGAGCATGCCACAAACTATGCATGCATATCCAGGCGGAGACGGTTGACGCGGTGGTGTTGGAGCTGGTGAGCACGTGCAGATATTACCTACACCACAGACCAGACATGCGTATAACGGGCAAACATGTCTCATACTGCAGTCAGTACACAGAAGGGACTTAAACTTGTCACACACTGCCCACGACAAACGTCAGGTTTTTTTATATTATCTCGTGGGACAAATATCGCACTTAGCACCCACGTCAACAAAGTTCGCGTGCTCCTCAAGGTTTTTACTTTCACTTTGCACGATAATCTTACGCAGCCTCGCTTCCTCCTGATCTAATAGAAGCAGCGTTCGCTCGCGTAATCTATAATTGCAATTGTAAGCGTCGCGATGCTCTGTTATTAAGGAGGTTCACCACTAAATTCATTTTCTTAAGAAATTAATGAAACTGTGCACACTGCTTCGTAATGATTTTGTCCATACACACCTAAAATTTCAGATCGATCTGACGTCTAGAAGCTGAGATATGAGGCCTCAAAGTTCGGGCGTTTAACACGCGATCCCTATGCTGGGCCCGCGCGAATCTTACATTTTCGTTGATTGTAGCGGCGTGTACGTGTGAGTCTCTCGCTCACCGACGCGGCGCGCCTAACGATGTGTGCGTGCGGCCGGTAGAGGCGCGTTCAAAACTCTCTGCGCTGTGGAGAGAGGGGCGCTATGCGGAGAGAGCGCATCAGCGAGCCGAACTTTTGGCAGGGACTGTCGGTGGTGAACCTTCTTAATCTGCCAGACCGCTCTAGCTTCACTTGTAAACTTTCAATTCTCAATTTGTATTTGAGAATCTTACTACGCGAGGCTAACATTTAGAATGCGATGGAGACTACAATGTATAAGAGAACAGTCATCCACCACTTCGTGCAAATCTGAACTTTATATTTAGGCTTTGACGATAAGGGCACATGCGCCTTGAATTAGCCGTTTTGGGTATGCAGATAATACTCTCGAATCAAGCGAGAATTATAAAGGATGTTTATATAATTCACGATTCCGTTTGACCTGAGAGAGTTAGATAAATAGATAGATGGATAGATCTTTATTCACTTTGACATTAAAATAATAATATACAATAATATTAAAGCAGCAATATTGCAATAAATTCAATACAAAGTCATGGTACTAAAAATTCGCATGTCTTGCAAGAGGATGGCAATATAAGTCAGAATATAACAATAAAAATACGTTGGTGAATGTACACCGCTGATAATCATAATTTTGCGCATAAAACAAAGTTTACAATTTGGTCATAGACCTATCTAATTACGCAGCATCACAGTACAGCCACCAGGCTAAATCGCAGTATCACATTACAGCCAAAAAGCTAAGTCACAATATCACAGTACAGCCAAAAGGCTAAGTCAGACTAGAAACAGGAATAGTAACAGTAAAAATAAGAGTGCCAATGCCGGTGGATTTGAGGGGCTCAAGAATCGAGAGCAAGCAGATGCCGTCGCAGTGCCCCCTTGAATGACGCGAGGGATGGCAAGTGACGCAGAGCCGAAGGGAGAGCATTCCAGTAGCGAGAACCCTGGATCAGAAAGGTCTTGGCTCCGGTCTCTGTGTGCCATGTAGGGATGCTTAATTCCGGGGAAACCCCCCTACTAGAGGGTCGTGGCTTATGTCTACTAAAGAGTAAGGCAAGATACTGTGGTTCTTGAATTCGAAGTGCCTTATATCAAAGAATGGCCTCAAAGTACAACCTTCTAGAATCCACGCGAAGCCATTCTAAGCGCCTCCGGTAGGGGGTAATACGCTCATCCCTTCTTACCCCGAAAATGAACCTCACACATGAATTACTCAGTCTCTGTAGACCTATACGTTGTTCGTCCAGCGCGTTCACGATAGTCACAGTACAGTAGTCCAAGTGAGGCTGAACTAATGTCTCAACCAGCCTTCTGCGGAGAGTCTCGGTGGTGCAACCCCTAATAAACCGCAAGCAATACAGGGTTTTATTAACTTTTTTCGTGATAGATTCCACCTGTGGTTTCCAAGTGAGTTTACTGTCAAGTACAACACCGAGACTTACGACCGTTTCACTGAAAGGGACGATCACTTCGTCCCGCAACCGAACTCCAAGCAGGTCCCAGGATTTGATATCGTTAACATTTTTTTCTGGAACTGAAGAATATAGCCTTAGTTTTGCTGGAGTTGAGTCGCAGACCGGAGCTCTCCACCCAATCAGAGACTTGACGTGCCGCTTCTTCTAGCCGAGACAAGCCTTCCTGGAATGTATCTTTGGTGGTATGCAGATAAATTTGAAGATCATCAGCGTATAACAGGTGTTTAATTGTAGTTAAGTATGTCCTGCAGGTCATTCACGTAGAGACTGAACAGCAGGGGTCCCAGCACGGAACCTTGTGGAATACCCAGATTGGTTTCTAGCCATTCTGAATTTCCACTTTTGTTTGAAATTACCATCTGGGTTCGCCCTTGTAAATATGATTTTATCCACAGGAGAGCCGCCCGCGAGAACCCCAACTGTTTCATTTTAGATAGTATTTTAGAAGGTGAGATGGTATCATAAGCCTTGCTGAAGTCGAAAAGCAGCAGGAGGGTCACCTTGTTTTTGTCAATGGCCATGCGTATGTCGTCAACTGAGCCTGCTTCCAGATACTCGGAAAGACTCCCTGGGCAAAGGAGCAGTTAAATATATTTAAGATGAATTCGCCAATGATTGGGAGAGCCTTGGCAACTACCCCGCAGGGAGCACCGTCCACACCCCCCGCTTGCGAGGAAAAATGAGAAATAGCAAGGACAACGTCGCTCATGCTGACTGGGCTGAAGGTAAAGCCCTCCTTGCTTGCTGATAGAATGGTGTCCGTTGCATCGTCTATATTTTCGAGGGACGAACCCGATATCCCCGCAAAATGCTCATTCAGCTCTCCCGGCGTGAAATCAAAAAACTCCTCCTTACGTCCAGGTAAGAGGCCGAGATGACGCATTACCTTCCATATATTTTAATTTTCATCAAGAGCGTCTGGCAGTTGTTGTCGAAGGAAGGAGTCACGTTCTTGAGCCGAATGCATGTCGACCTCATTGACAAGCTGGAGATACTCATCGAGCAGCTCGGCTCGACCAGTACGTTCATAACGCCTGAGCCTGGCATTGCGTTTCTTGATGAGTAGATTCAGCTCAGGTCCAGACCAAGGAGCACATTTTTTCTAGGGCAAACCGTCTTCACAGGTGCCAATTTATCAATTGCAAGCTTTAGATTATTATTAAGGGTATTCAAGGCACCTTCCAGATCGGTTTCAATGGAATTCATGGTCGACCTGTCTCAGCAAGACAAAAGGTCGACAAGGGCATTAGTATCGATGCTCCTGTAATCACGGTAAGAAAAAGGCTCATTCACCGGAGTGGGAGCGTAGATATCTAGAGAGACATCTATGGCACAATGCTTGACGAAACTGGGTAACCACTCGTTCCTAAGGTTCCGAATCGTGTCGTTCTCGTCAGTCATAATCAAGTCAATCCATGTGTCAGATGATGAGGTGTGGTGTGTGGGACCATGACGGACTTTCTGAAGAGATAATTCCTTACACAGACGTCTGATGGTGGTAGCGTTATCGGTCGCGGACAACAGATCCGCATTCAGATCACCCATAATAATCTTATAGCTGAAATCGCTACAAAGAACATGAAGGACACCAAAGAGATCGGGCCTGTAAATAACACTGACTAGAATTGAGGGGATGGCGCCCCGCTGTATACTGCAGAAAAGATACTCAGGGATGCCAAGTTTACCTGGTCCCTGGGTATTAGAAGAAGCCATTATTTTAACCTTGTAACAATTACGTACAAACAACGCGACACCACCTCCATTTATATTGCGATCCTGCCTGATGACCGAAAAGCCTCTGATCTGAATGGGGCTGTCGTCCACGATAGAGCCCAGCCATGTCTCAGCAAAACCGAAGATGTCATATGAAGGATGCTCCTCAAGAAAGAGACGAATACTCTCGATGCTAGCTCTAATCGA
Organism: Pteromalus puparum; assembly: GCA_012977825.3. Classification (NCBI taxonomy): domain Eukaryota; kingdom Metazoa; phylum Arthropoda; class Insecta; order Hymenoptera; family Pteromalidae; genus Pteromalus; species Pteromalus puparum. The sequence goes on from CM053170.1 coordinate 28,177,334, forward strand.
GTTTACATTAAGGGGACAGACCACTTTTAAATCCTGAAAAATTAAATTCTATAGGATAACCTTTTTTAAACCTAGTTTATCCTAACTGCATTGCATACACTGCTTCATGTATTTTTTCACTCTCCGCCGGAGAGTCCCCTTCAACGCTTGATGACTTGCGTGCCAGTACAAGTATGTAGTGTAGGAGGGGCAGCTCCCGCTTCTCCCGCTTCTCCTCGTTCTGAGTCTCCGGTGAAAGCGCATGGAGGGGCGGCTCGTGCTTCTCCTCACTCCGAGTCTTCGGCGTGAGCGTGCGAGATGATGGGGGGTCTTTACTCACACGTGTCTGCGGCTTTTTGATGGTAGGCGGGACTGTTTGCTTCGCACGAAGAGTCCCCGATGTAGCACTTTGCGATGAGCCAAGAGGGACACGTGTGTTCGCCTTGCTCAGTCTTGCTCTGGTTTAGGGCCTATTCTGGCAAGTGTCGCACTGCCCTCCGAGTCTCCTGCCCGTGCAGCACGAATGGCAACGCCTCTGGCAAGACGGACAAATACTTGTCGGAGGACTGGAGTCGTCGTTGCACACGGGACACACCTCATTTTTGCTTGCTGTCGCTGAACTCATGACAGATGTTGATGACAGGACAGACTTCAAATTTTTGGCGCCAGTAGGGAGGTAGAAAAGTCCCCACTTGTTCGGCAGTCTTGCCAACATTAGAAAGAGAGAGGATAGCGACTCCCATCAGCCCACACGCTGCTGCTTACATAACCTCTCCAGGAAAATACGAGGTGAAAAACGGTCTCCTCGGCTCCAAATAATAGGCCTTGCACTTGTTGTTGACTGCCCTTGAAGTTTGCGGGAGGCCGGTCGTTTGAAATAGTATAAACCTGCACCAGGCGGTGAGTATACAAGAAAACTGTGTACAAAGTCGGAGTAATCCGCTAGTGCAACTACACACGCTGCTGCTCACCTAACCTCTCAAAGAGAGAGAGAGAGAGAGAGAGAGAGAGAGAGAGAGATTTCGCCAAGGCTGGGCCGTATGGCGCTGCATAAATAATACACAAATAAACAAGCGCAGTACAAAATAAAATATAGATATATATGACTGAATACTACGAGTATTAAGATATAGGACCGAATATAAGCGCAATTTTTCATACAAGCAATATGTCGTATTTTTGCATAAGCCATAAATAACATCTATATAAAATTCATATTAAATTAAGTAACAAGTGTAACACAAGGATATAGATAAGGATAAACGCCCGCAAGGCGCTTTCGAGTCCCTTAAAGTTCGAGTGCAGATGAGGACAAAGGTCAAAAGAAAAATCAAATCAAACGCTCGCAATAGGCTTTTGAAGTCCGCGACTACAAGTATTATGCGCAACATTTTTTTTTTTTTTGTTACGGAGAGTTGTGGAAAGTGCTTAATGCCACCATGGCAGAGCGTGCGGGCTCCGTGTGTGGGACTCTCCTTGGCGCGGGACAGACGCCAGCATACCCAGTAAAACTCCACCTCTCATATGGCGCGAGAATCCCCCGGTAGCCGCTTTCCCATTCCTTCGGGGGTCTGTCTTGTACTATATAGTCATCTATCTCGTCGAGTCAGCCTAAGCACCCGCTCACTTTATTTTCGCGCGGAGAACGTCTCACGGAACGCCGTTATGGCGTCCCATTCTGCTCTAAAAGCAATAGATATCACTACAACTTGTCAAGAGAGAAGATAAGAAAAAAAAAAAAAAAACACAATAGCACAGTCAACATAAATAAAGAATCTAACATAACGAACACTAATAAAGAAAAACAAAAAGAGAAAAAAAAAAGGCAAGTCAAAAACAAAAATAATTAGATAACTAAGTCGTCCCCGTTAAAGATACAACAGAACAAAAATAAATTATAGCAACCAGTGTCGAAATAAAATAATGATATAATAAGAACAGAGTAATATATAAAGAAGTAGCATGTAACGCGAAGAAATTGGGTGAAATAAAAATTGACCTCCCCCCATCGTCTGCCTACCCACGGGCCTACCTCCTTAATCAATGATTTCGTCCATTTCGCATGCCGGCATTCACTCCATCGGTCCTGCCATTTCCGTATCGTCCTATCGCGTTCCTCGGTTCGGATTTCCACCCTAGCCGATTCCCGGAGACTCTCGTAGATCCGCTTGCGTTCAATTGCAAGCAGATCCACGGGAATCACCCCCGCGATAACCATTGACGCGTCCCCGAATACCGTTCGGTACGATCACGCGATCCGAAGCGCCCCTCTTTGTTGCACCGCCGTTATCTGCTTACGATACTTTTTCTTCTGCATGGCATCGGCCCACACCTCCGCTCCGTATAAAAGAATAGAGTTTGTGGTTGCCATTAAGAGTCGTCTGACTGCCGGCCTAGGCCCGCGCACGTTGGCCATTAATCGACTAAGCTGCGTCATCCTAATCGCCGCCTTTTCGCATACGCTGTCTAAATGCGCCCCGTAGTTCAGCTTCGTATCTAGGGTTACCCCCAGGTACTTGGCTGTCGGCTTTGTCGTTATTGTTACGTCTCCGACGCGCATCGGTATGATGGTCGAGACACGCTTCCTATCAATCCACAATCAAGTGCTAGTAATAGATTTTTCAACGCTGTAACAAAACATATTTAGATAGCTAAACGAATCAAATATTACACATCACACATTTTTCGCAGTGCATCGACGAAAATCGTTTAGTAACGTACTACGGAAAGTATCGAAGGTGACATAATTTACCGCGTCTCTCAGTTTTAAGGGGAGTGAGGTCTATAGCTCTGCCGCTACAACAATGAACGAATTCCGGAAGGTTGCAGTTCTAAACTGGGGTATAAGGATTTGGGCGGTTTGAAGACGCTCTGAGCGACAGAGATCGAGAAATATTTGCTGGAGGAGCTCGTACAGATATTTTGGTCTACTAGTAGAGAGAACCTTAAAAATAAAGCAGCCAAGAAAGCATTTCCGACGGTCTTCGACTGGGATCCAATCCAACCTCGTTCTGTATGGGGTAATGTGAGTGTCTCGTCGCTAGTTGAACACATAGCGAACTCCGGCATTGACAAAACGCTGCACTTTTAAGTCAAGATACTGAGGGACGTCGTTGTAAAGTAAGGAGGAAAAATCGATATGCGGAAATACGAGGGATTGGACCAGCATCCTCTTTGTATCTTCTGGCAGCAACCGATCGTTGGTACCTCAACCTGTGAATAACACCATGGCCTTTGACGCAATGCCTGAAATTTCACGATTCCAGGAGAGATCTTTGGACAGAGCTATACCCAGACATTTCACTTGAGAGACAAATTCAAGCCTTTGAGCATCTACGAGAACTGGCGGGAATAGTTGCTCAGAAACGAAGCCAAAGTTAGGAGTGCCGCCGAAGACGATAGCTTTAGTTTTAGTAGGATTAGGCTGAAGACCATGCTGAGCACTCTCGTTTATATTCTGTATGGCCCACAGAAGTAGGCTTGGAGGGCACTGTATCTATAGCTGTAAATCGCCAGCAAAAAGAAGGTGCAAAGGCTTACAATAACGCAAGGAATTAGGGAGAGAGTTAATTAACGCAAGAAAAAATACCGGCCCTGGAGAGCAGCTCTGCGGCACACCCGAACTGACCTGAAGAAAATCTGAAGTTTTGCCCGTTTCACTCATCACTTGAGAGCTTCATGAGACAATCCAAGCTTTCGGATGGCCCGTGGCAAAGACTCGTGCTTGATAGAATCAAAAGCCCTGCGAAAATCAAATGCAACTATAAGAGTAACGAGGCCGCGCTCAACACCTTTACGAATTTTCCCGGCAAATGCAGCATTGCAGATTGGATGTTGTGGTCAGAACGAAAACCAGACTGAAACGGAGTGAGTAGGTTGTTATCTTCGAGGTGCTCCATAATTTGGTCTGCAATGATCTTTTTAAAGTCCTTGGCGTGGTGCGAAAGATTGGCGATGGGGCGCGTGTCGACAGAAAAATAGAGCGATGCACATTTGTCCAACGTTATGACAAACCCGCGCTTCCAGGAAGATTGATACTTGCAAGTCAAAATAGAGTAATTGAATAATTGTTTAAAAAATTGTTTAAAGAATGATATAAACTCAGAAACATTGTTAAAAACCAAAAACAATGTCTGTATATGTCATATCTTAAAAACCGCTGCCAAGTCATTGGCACTTAGCTTCCTCCTATTCTGCTAGTGGAAGATAATTACATGGGACAATCAACTCATTCTTTGATTTAAATATTCGCTACTATTCGATACTAAAAGGATAGGTTAGGAAGACACTTGTAGGGGAGGGGTATCAGGGGACTGGGGGTTAAGGTGGATATCAAAAGGATAGAGCTCCGTTAACTCCTTGTAAACCATGAAAACTCTCAAAATATACTAAGCTTTAATTATCAAATTATATGGTTTAACAAAAATAATAATTTTCAGTCAAACAGAGTATACAGGGTGAGAGTTGAAGAATTTGAATCTTAATATCTTTTAAACTAAAAGGTTTCATAAGCTACAAAAAGAACCTAGCCGAAGTGATCAAAAGATCAATCTTTTCCTAAAATTTCCGACTCAATTTAAACCTTTGTACTCCCGTAATCGTACGACATAAAAAAAACATTTTTTTTAGTTTTTGATTTTTATCTCAAAAACTAGTCGCCAAAATTGCTTAAAATTTTTACAACTAGTAGATATCGTTGTTTTTTATTGTCATGAATTTTTTCAAAACATTAACTATTTATTGTTTGAGTTATATATGTTTAACGAAAAATTACCTTTCATATCATAAAAAATGAACAGATCAGTCAATCTAGAAAATCTTGCGGGAAAAAGTAGACAAATTTATGTTCTTTTAGATACACTATTGTTGAATATATTGTATAAATCATATCATTGTAAAGAAGCAAAAATATTTCAAAAATATAAAAATGGCTATAATATGGCCATAAAATGGTCAGAATCATAAAACAAAAAATGACCTAAATTCAGAATTAGAAAAAATATATGCATGTCAAATTTTATTACGATCCATCGCATGGTTCCAAAATTATGGCGGTATACGCGCGCACACACACACACACACACACACACACACACACACACACACAGCCATCCGCATGGACATTTTCTAAAAACGTATGATTCATACTCCAAACACCTCCAAATGCGTTTCCACGAAGTATTAGCCAAACTGAAAATTTTACTATTACAAAGCTTCCTCTTGAGGAGGAAGCAAAAATTAACTTTTAAAAAAGTAAAAGGTTAGGCGAGTTTGATCTATTCTGTAACGAAATCACAGATAAAAAAGAACTGAGATGAATCAAACAAAGTCAAGTTTATTATATTTAATCATAATGAAGCAACAAAATTTTTGTTTTTCAATGAAGGGCTTACTTAACTTAAAGTTAAGTTATATAATGATCAATCAGGAACAACTCTCAAGATACTTACTACGTAACTTGCCATGACCGTTTCATTTTGTTTATTGATGAACAACTAAAATTTTCTTTTTATGTATTAGAACGCCATAAAAAACCGTAAGTATATTAACCATCTCAAGACTGCGTGTGCGGCAGAACATTAGGCGCTGGTATACTTGGCAATGTAAACAATGTAAACACTTCTCTCTCGGCTGAGAGAAGGATGTAAACAGTGCTTCTGGCTGATAGCTACTGTGGACTTGCGGCTGAAGAGATAGATAAACTGATGAAGGCGGCAAAGCAAAAGTATTTTCTGATTGAGCTTGCCTAGAAAAATTTCCATAAAGTGACTGGTTAAGGTTAACGAGCCCTATCCGATTACCATCCATGACACGCTGTGTAGCTGTAGGGTTAGGCACCTGCGTCAAACCTCTAATACACAACACTGTCTTGCACCCCGCTGCACATTATAAGTTCGCGCACAACCAGGATGAAAGCCACATGCACGAGCAGACACAGCACTGAACCTTCTCCTTTGCAATGCGACAATTGCACTTCGCACACTCAGGCATTGGCAGCTATTGAAATATTTGGGATATTTATTCGCAAAAGTCTCTCTCTCTCTCTCTCGTATCGTAACCGCACTGTCAAATTGCTCGTCACCAAACCTCGAAGAACAGTTGAGCTCAAATGAGTAGAAGAAATGAGGCGGCAAAAATGACCGTCAAGAGGACTGTTGGCGAACCGAGGCGTCGGACGTCACTGGTTAACCAAGATGGCTGGGGCCTCAGACGATCAAGCGTTGGAAAGCTCCCAGAAGAACACCAAAAACGGCAAAAACCGACGAAAATCACAGAGCCGACGCGACACACGTCCGATCGACAAGAAGAACAAGAAGAAGAAGAAGAAGAAGAAGAAGAGAGAGAGAGAGAGAGAGAGAGAGAGAGAGAGAGCAGTCATCTTCATGCCCTGTGTTATTGCAAATTTGATACCTCGACTTTGGCTCAAAGACCACGAGGGTCTTTAGTCGACCACGTCGATTTTTACAAATTAGGTTCTTTAAGCAGATATGCTGGAATTTGCGTTATCTGTTCTAGTTTGAAAGATTTACAAGTATTTGAGAATAATGAAAATTGTATAAGTATAGGAAAATAATGCGAGAAAGATCTCTAAGTATTATCTACTCAAAGCGTAAGTTGCTCTTGAGTAGAGACTAGTCGCTTAAATTGCGCTGGAGCTAGTGACTGGCCAAAGGCCACGCAGGTCCTTATAAAGGCTCACAGAGAGTGGGGCTCAAGCCGATGAAAAAACTCTCACATTCAAATATACACACGCACATTCACACCTATGTACAAAAATCATTCATACAGACGTAGGGAGATGCGCGCGCCGCGCCGCTGCTGCGTCATCACCCCTCTCTCACATACTGTGCACGCCGCACCGCTTGCCGCTGCAATATATAGATATAATATATACGCCCGCTCGCGTTTTCTGCTGCTGTTGCGCCGTAACTCCTGCCGTTGCTACTACTGGCTACTGGCACTGCGGGCGTGATGTTGCGATCAACTGCTCAGCTGTGACCCGGAGCGTCGGTTGAAAGAGTGGGGGAGCTCACGTATTTACGCGTGGTTTAGCTAGAAATAAAGTCGTGAGACTTTAGTTTTTTTAAATTTTAGATTGGATACCCCGCGGAGCTGGTGTAGGGTATTACAACCCACCTGTGCTGCAACGCTTTATGGACACATACGAGGAAAATAACGGTAAGTTTATTAATATTTTCAACGATTTTTTCAAGAAAATATATCCTGACAGCGCTGAGTATTTACTTATCACTCTGAGAATGACGGTACGATCCTAACTAAAGTCAAAATTTGTTACTGTTTTTACTTTTATTATTTGTATACTATATAATATTATTAAAAAAAATCTATTAAACAATTATTTTCGGGTTATTCAATCCGATTTCATTTTGAAAATATCTGTTCGGGTGGACATCCATGCTGCAGATTGAAGTTCAATCCCAAGCAAAGGGGGCACGATGAGGTTGACGAGGAGACTTCTACCAATGATACCGGCGATGAAAACGATGGAGGTTTATCGAATTTTGATCACCTGCTAGCCACCTGTGAAGAGCCTGAGATGGCTGTTTTAACTGTATTAAACAATTTGGCGACACGAGCGTACGTAGAAATTTCAAGCGTGCGTGAATGAAGTACTAATGGACATGCTATAAGGAGACAACAAATAATTGACTTTGTGTCGCGAGATATAGAGCACCGTGAACGCGGATGCTTTATTTTCGAAGAAGAAAGAGTGCGCTATGGGTTTCTCGACCAGGAAATTGTGAGAGATCGCCAAATAAACGAACGCAAGTATTTTTATCGTTCAAAAATTTATATTTATTTTATAAAAATCTTTCAAGTTATTTGGCGCAGTAGAGATTCTCTCGGTAATCTACTGAGTGAAATACTCAAAAAGATAGGCCGCATGATACACGTGAGAAGAGCTCAAGAAATCAGATGGCCTTATGACGTTTGCAACGTCAAAAGTTATATTATTTATGAAGAGCCTGATTTACGGGATCTATGCTTACGTTTAGGAGAAAGCTTTACTGGGCCACTCGAACCATAACAAATTTTAAAAATACGAAACTGTACGAAATTTGTTTACATGTTATTATTTTTAATAAAATTTAAGAAAACGAAAATTTCGGAGCATCTTTTTCTTTTTCATCAGTCTATCCCTTAACCCCATCGCAATCTTTGAGTAGCAACAGCACTATAGTAACGGCAAGTTATTATACATGGTCATGAATCTTTTTATGTAGCCAAGTTTAGATTGGATGGCAGGTAACTTTTGTTAAAAATACGTTCTCCGCCAGAGCAAAATATTAATGCTATCGTTTGGTTAGAATTAGCAATACGCGATATTCATGCATACTTAATTTCATTATCTAATCAAAACGACATGATTGTTATTTCTGTAACGACATGATTGGTGTTTCTGTCATCTTTACGTCCAGTCAACATTTTTCTCTACAATAATCTGTGGGGTTTAATTAGTGGATTATCGCAAAGTAATGCCGATTTTGAAATAGATGGAAGTTTTATATTAACTGTAACCTTCGTTAACGTACTGATCGGCGAGAGAGGTGAAAAGTTTTTGTATTAATTTTCAAAAAATTAATGCAATTGCAATTAAGTATTCATACCTTTTACCAAGAGTTGACGATACTCTTGATAAACTTGCAGGTTATTCATGGTTTTGTACTCTGGACTTAAAAAGTGGATATTGGCAAATCAAGATTCGAGAAGAGGATAGAAAAATCACGGCTTTCTCAATTGGAAAAGGACTTTGGCAATTTACAGTTATGCTATTTGGTTTATGCAATGCACCTGCAACTTTTCAACGTTTAATGAAAAAATTACTCAGAGATTATCTTTCGGATTTCTGTTTAGTTTATTTGGATGATGTCATGGTATTGGGAAAGTCATTTGATGAAGTAATAATTAACCTGAAGAAAGTGTTTGTTCGTTTTCAAGAAGCTGGATTACGTCTTAATAAGAAGAAATGTATTTTTTTCAGCAGGCAGTTGAATATCTTGGATACATCGTTTCAGGAGAAGGGAAGACGGCTGATCCAAAGAAGATTAAATCTGTTGTAAATTGGCCAATTCCACATAACAAGAAGGCTGTTTTGAGTTTCGTGAGTTTCTGTGGTTACTATAGACGACTTATTAAAGGATTTGCTGACATAGCGAAACCTTTATATAAGTTAACTGAAAAATCGACTAAATTCATATGTCAGAGGATTGTCAAAAAGTATCAAAATTAAAAGAGGTTCTTACAACACCTCCAATCTTAGCATTTCCTTCTCTTTTATCTGAATTTATTTTAGATACTGACGCTTCTGATCATGGAATTGGGTCGGTTCTTTCTCAGAAACAAGATGGGATTGAACGTGTGATTGGTTTTTATAGTAGGGTTCTTTCAAAACCAGAGAGAAATTATCGCGTCACTCGACGTGAACTTCATGCTATTATTGAGTCGTTAAAAAATTGTCATCATTACCTTATTGGTAAACCTTTTGCATTCAGACTGACCATTCTTCTTTAACTTGGTTATTGTCGTTTATGGAATTGGATGGACAATTGGCTCGTTGGTTAGGGAAATTGGATCAGTACAACTACAAAATTATTCACAGAAAGGGCAATTTACACGGGAACGCTGATGGACTTTCAAGACGCCCTTGTGAAGATTTTTCTTGTAAATATTGTTCCAGAGTAGGAGAAAAATTCAATAATGTGGAAACTATTTGCCGTATTATTTTTGAAGAAAACACATCAGAAGAATGGAAAAAGAATCAAGCAGACGATGAGGCAATTTCTTTTATTTGTCAAACGAAAGAATTACAGAAGAAACCAGGATGGCAAGATATTTCTTCGTTGGATGAATTCATCAAAATCTATTGTTCACAATGGGATTCGTTGGTACTAATTGATGGACTTTTGTATAGAGAATGGGTTTCGACGAATTTAGATTACAAAATTCGTCAATTAGTTGTTCCTCAAAATAAAATCAAAGATATTTTGGAAGGAGCACATGATTCACCGTCTGGAGGACATTTCGGAGTAAGTAAGACTTTAGATAAAATTAGAAAAAGGTTTTATTGGGCTACTTGCAAAAGAGATGTGGAAAATTGGTGTAAATCTTGTAAAGTTTGTATTTCAAAGAAAGGTCCTCCAGATAAGGGTCATGGTGAGTTGAAAATCTATAATTCAGGAGTTCCATTTGAAAGACTTCAAATGGATATTTTAGGCCCATTTCCACTTTCTTCTTTGGGCAATAAATTCCTCTTAGTTGTGACAGATTGTTTTTCAAAATGGGTTGAAGCTTTTCCTCTCTCAAACATGAGAACAAAAACCATTGCTCAGATTTTCGTTGATCAGATTATTTGCAGGTATGGAGTACCTTTGGAAGTAAATACTAATCAAGGAACGAATTTTGATTCGAAATTGATTAAAAATTTGTCTGAATTGTTAGGAATCAAGAAGACAAGAACAACACCATTACACCCACAGTCGAATGGACAAGTAGAAAGACAACACCAAACACTTCTACACTATCTCACAAAATACATACATGATAATCAGAAAGACTGGGATCGTTGGGTTTCACTATTTTTGTTAGCTTACAGGTCCTCCAAACATGCGACGACCGGAGCTACTCCAGCTGAGATGTACACCGGTTTTGATCTGAGGCTTCCTTTGGACTTGATTCGAGGGTGTCTACCAGAGGAGGTTGAGATTGAAGGAGACGGGGACTACGTACACAGGCTTCGGAGGAAACTCAGCGAGATCCATAAAATGGCACGAGACCGGATGAACTTACAATCTGAAAAGACGAAGTCTTGGTACGACAAACGAGCTCTCAACGTTGAATATTCCCAAGACCAGAAAGTTTGGTTCTTTAACCCTCGAAGAACCAAAGGAAACGCACCAAAACTTCAGTCGAATTGGGAAGGACCTTGGGAAGTTGTAAGAAAAATCAATGACGTCGTTTATTGTATTCGTCGTTCACCAAGACACAAACCCAAGATAGTCAACATCAATCGTCTTGGGACTTACACTGAGAGAGACACCCGATAATGAAAACTGCTCTGCTCACGGTTCTTTTGAGCTGTGGTTTTTCCCGTGGGCGTGAAGGTGAATACCGGAGCAGGGACTTGAGGTAAGGTTCCACGGCATGTCAATTTTCCCCCCTCTTGTCTGAAGATGGATTTTTCGACCAACCCTATGTTAAGCAAATAAGGTGGATAATTGAAATGAAAAGGAGATTGTTCAAGAGACGGGTCCGTCTTAGTCCTGCAAGTGATGATTGGTTCGCATCTGTAAGCATTGCTCGGTAACTTGATGCCTAGGATGGGTCAAGGTAGAGGATGTTGATGTCGGTTCCTGTAAGTCATCATTGGATTGTAAGAGGATCAACCCGCTTGAAGGATGGATGGTTATGATTGTCGGGTCGAACCTGATCATAACAATATAANGCGCTGAGAATCGCGCATAGCGACCCCTAGTAACGAGATCAACGACGTCGCGGATGTTATTGTTTATGCTCAGTCTGATTGTGACAGCTGATGAGAACAGTTGTGCTTACGTTCGAATAAAGAGTCTGAGTTTATGTGTGCTTTTCTATAAATACGCGTTGACATCTTTATTACGCGAACCTGATCATAACAATATTTTGCGGCACGCTTCTATACTGGCGTATGTCCATCACCTGCATCAGCAACACCATTGTACACTGAGGCTATGTTTTCAAAAAAGCAGCCTTCCTTGGCACCATCGCTACAACCGCCGCAGCCGTCTCCTCTTACAGCTGATAATCCCGAGATGCCCAAAGAAACTCCAATAAAAAGGAAATACTTTCGGAAGATGAGGAGAACTTCACCCTGGCCTACTTATCGTCATCAAAACAGGAATCAGCTGCACCAGCGGAAGAAGAAAAGCTTTCCGCTAAAATAGAGTGCGAGGAGATAGTCAGCATCGATCCCGAGACATTGGTCAAAATTAAGTACTGCTCGGAAGATGTGGTCATCGAGTTTTAGGCATCATTTATGAAGACAGTGTAGTTTTAAGTGTAGTATTACGAGTAGTTCAAGTGGACATTCGATAAACATTAATTCTTCTAGTGGGATTTTCTAGAGCAGTATATATGATAAACAAAGAAAAGAGATGAAAGAAAAAGAGCGCTTAAGAAAAGGAGTAACGGAGAGGAGGCAAGAATTTTGCTGTAACAAGAGCTACACTTCATCAGCTGATACCATTGCAAGCTGATTCTGTTAATAGTAGCATACAGCTGGACTCGGATCTCCTTTCTCTCTCTCTCCTCCCCCCCCCCCCCCCCCCCNCCTGGCACATCCTTGTTTCATCAATGTATTGTTTATATTCTTAGCATAGTAGCAAGTATATAAGATAGTTATTTGTCTATAAATATGTTACAATAAAACATTATATCGTCGCTCCCTAACAAGAGTAGGACTTTCCGCGAAGACTAGTACATTTGACGCTCCTGCCGCGAAGACAGGTTGAAGGATATTAAATACATAAAGTACATAAAAATAACTATTTATTATCTTAATTTGTTATAAATTTATAAAAATCATGAAACTGCGGTGGTAAATAAAGCAACCAACTATCGATTTTTTTGACAGTAAGCCGGATTTTAATGCGGTTTTTTGCATTCGATTTGTAAGAGCGCCTACAAACTTTGTGAACTAAATTGATTAATGAATTGTTTGAAAATGCATTATTGCATAAATAATATGCATTTTAGAAGTGCACTTCTAAGAGACACTAAATACAAAATTTACAACTCGGTAAATATTGATGGAAATGAGTCCAGTTTTCCCGAGTAGGGGGTTTTTGGAATCACTGAATACAAATATCGCAATTCACTATCGCATATTCACTATCGCATAAGATCTACGACTGGTTTTCCTTTGTTCTTGTGTTCATTATGTTTACAACAGATATCTATTGTGTTAAGTGTAGTAGTTTAATCAGTGTAATTTTATGATCTGCTTTTTAGAGTTAAATCAGTGTTGTAATTCCGATGCCTCCCAAGATCACCCTGGACTGGATTCACTCTCTCTTTCTGGTTAATGTTTCTAGGTACTTCAACTGCCTCAACACAACCCTGAATTTATAGTATTTGATTGTGCTATCTGGCGTCTCTGGCTGATGTAATCACCCGGAGACAACCTTGGAACTATATTTGAGATTTCTGGCAGTGCTGGTTGGCGTTTCTAGCTGCCTCAAACACCTGCAAATGATCCTGGAGCTCTATTTCCATTATTCGGCAGTCCTGGTTGGCGTTGCCAGCTGTTTGAACCACCTTGAGACGATCTTGCAACTGAATTGATGCTGTCTTGGAGTGTTGGTTGGCGTTCTTGGATACTTCAACTATTTTAATACGAATCTGGATATGGCTTTATATAATCTGACAAGGTAATTTTGAAAATATTAGAATAAACTTGCACTGCATGTTGAATTGATATTGTATCTTCAATAAGTTTTAACTTGAAACGCTTTGCCCCCTATCATCAGTTCAGTAAACAGAATTCTTATGGCTTGCGAATACCTTTTCAGTGTTCATAATGATAATCTTCTGTTTATAAATTTGAACTATGTGACTGAAACATGTTGTTTGACGGTATTCATACTTAAAAGCTGGCTTGTTTCAAATTTTTATGCAGAGATCAGTGGTCTGAATCTCTCAATAATTATTTATGAGTATGATTTTATGATGTTTTTCTATATGTCTAGGTCCACTCTTAAAAAAGAGATGATCGGATGTTGTGAAGCCTTTTGAAACTCGATTTGATTAGTTATGGCTAGACATCCGGTTGAATGGCGCCAAAATTTATTTAAAATGTTTTAATATGGTTTAAGTTTAATATCTTGATTTTGGGTCTATTATTCAGTTGATTCTTTTTATAATCATTCTAGTTTATTTCGTATCATATTAATATATTATAACCTCAAAAACTAGATTGCGTTATAATCTGCTTTGTTTTAGAAAATACTACTTATCTTCTTGAGAAAAAACATCAATCAAATACAAATGTGAACTTAATTGTGAAATACATGTTAGCGTCTTGAATACTTTTAAGACATTATAATAAACAAACCGCGTGCATTAAAAATGAGAACGCGAAGCGCGCTTGAATTTAGCTAGTGTATAAACACTTCCGCATTCGTTGGATTATGGTCTACTGCATCTACCAGATTTAAACTAAGGATAGTGTTGATAACTGAGCTATCAAAATCTTGGAGTTGGAACGTAACTTCATTCAAATCTCAGGTACTACTATACTACTACTGTACGTATCTATAATTATGTAATTTATAGAGGCTGGTTTTTCTTTAACAGTTAATTATATTATACAGTCATTTTTTTCTAATTTTATTAATTTAATTCTATTTTTCTTGTAGGTGAAAAAAAAAACAATTAACATGGAAGGACTCAAGAGGATATTCAAGAGGATTTTAAAGACAGTTAACAGAAGATTCAAGATTTGATCAAGATTTGATTTAGTAATCGGATTGAAAGGAAGGTAATTTTATTCTCCTTTAAATGCGCTATAGCTGTATTTAAGTGTAACATTAAGATTATACGAAAAATGTCAAAAAATAATTTTACAAAATTCAATAAACGGCCATAAAATGAAATTCAGTTAGCGCAATTAAAAGTAACTTCTTTTCCCGAATTCAGAATCCAAAAAAGGATATACATGCCAAATTTTTTAGATATTCATAACCTGGATTCGATAATATTGCGGTATACATACACATACACATATACACACATACACACACACACACACACACACACACACACACCCACACACACACATGAACATCCGAAGAACATTTTCTAAAAACATGTGATTCGAACTCCTTTCAAATGCGTTTCTACAAAGTTTTAGCGAAAGTGAAAATTTTACTATTACAAAGTTTCCTCTAGGAGGAAGCAATACTTTTAAATGCGCATATATATATATATATATATGTGTGTGTATGTGTGTGTGTGTGTGTGTGTGTGTGTGTTATATCTGTCTTATAAGCCATTTAAACCTTAATATTGGCTTTACCATAGGCTTCGAATATAAATTTTAATCATTTTCAGCATTAATTTATGGTTATCTTCATTTTGCACTATAAAAAGGATCGAACTCTTGCTTTTACCAATATTAAGGTTTAAATGGCTTATAAGACAGATATAACACAAATGCACACACACGCACACACGCACACACGTCTATATATATATATAATAAATAGCAAATCAATCTTTATATGGGTCATTCTGCCGTAACTGGCTCATTCTGCGCGCCTGCTTCCCAGGGGTTCACACATTTGAAAAAAAATCGTACAAGCGGTTTTATGTATGTCTGGCATAACTAACTATATTTACCAATAGTTAAAACCGAGTATGCAGGCTTATATATTTAAAACTACGCAATATAATAGGCCTCAAATGTCAGTTCCGTAACCTGTCTCCAACACGGATTTCAATCTAAAAGGTCGATGCAGATAAAAGTACGACATGTAAAAACAATTCCATCATATATAGTATGAACTATAGACCTATTACAATATATTTTTCATGGTTTCAGGATTAAAATTAATTATTTAATATTAAAGCTGGGCGCTTACTCATTGACGCCCGTTTTTCCATTAAAAAGGTACCCTCTACATTACCTTATGTTAAAAGCGTTCTAGTGTGTCATATAGCGCCGCCTATCGGTCATCGTGCGGCGACTCCTAGATTCGGAAACACTGATAGCTGTGTAAGACGACGTGCGAAGCTCCTGGTTAACGAGTGCTCAAGGGTCGGACAACGACTGCGCCCTGTCCGAGTCTTGCGCAACTCCGCTACGTCCGTGGCTTCCGAGCAATCCAACCACTCGCCTGCGAAGGAGACGTCCTGGGCTGAGCCGTCGTCACTGTAAGTGTCAGCTCTGCATCTCTCTCTCTCACCAGTGCCCTCCGCGTCTCTAACTGCCTCGTTCGTCTGCGTCTCGCACACCCGCGTGTGTGCTCGTGTATCTACTTTTCACTGAACAATATCTTTACATTTCTACGCTATCCAGCGTTTTTGATTTGTACACCGGTCCGTAATCCTATTAAGTTCCGCGCCTCGCGGGCACGCGCATCGCTTCACGGTGCACGTGCGAACAAACTGCAGCTAGCCAAAATACGACCTGGCAGGTCCACCTACGAACTCGATAAAACCGGAAACGAGACTTGGTCTCGATTATTACGCGGTTGTCTCTTCCGCTCCGGTAGCTGCACTGCACGCAGCTAACGTCTGCGCGCTACGACAACAAGCCAGATATTCCTTACAAAAATGTCAGTTCCGTAACCTAGTCAAATATGGATTCTTCACATAACTTGTTATAAAAGTTATATGTTGTGGTTTAGCTTTAGGGACTTGTTTTGTATGTAATTCCAGTTAGAATGACCGTCCGATAAGTTAAAAATAGTCGATTTAGTATAGAATTTTGTGCCCGTTTTGAGCCAGTTACGCAGAATCACCCATATATCCTACCAATTGTGTTGAGATTCGAAAACTATAGATACATTGAAAAACAAGACTGGAGGTGTTGATAATATCAATGCAAAAACGATCAAATTTCTAGTGAATATATAGATAAACCATTAGAACATATTTTTAATACGTCTATACAACAAGCCTCCTGGCCATCTGCACTAAACAAGCTGACATAGTTCCTATTTACAAAGCTGGTGACAGGTCATGTATGACTAACTATAGGCCGATATCACTAATATCGAACTTAGCAAAGATATTTGAGAAAATCTTGTATAATAGGTTGTATCTATTTCTAATGGAATGCAATATCATATCGGAAAAACAATTTGGTTTTGTTAAAAATAGAGGCACAACGGATGCGTTAAATTATATCTCAGACATAATATATAAAAAAATCGACAATCGAAACCGTTATAACTACTTTCTTAGACTTAGCTAAAGCCTTTGATACGGTAGATCACAAAACCTATTGGATAAACTAGAGACATATGGAATAAAGAGCAGTGCATTAAATTTAATAAACAGCCACCTCTCTGGTAGGAAACAATGAGTTAAAATAAAGAATTTGAAAGTGAATACAAAGATATACCCAGCGGAGTTCCCCAGACCATACTAGGACCGTTATTTTTTTATTTTATACGTTAATGACCTACTGAGAGGTATGCAAGAGGATACTGTTGTTTATTATGCTGACGACACCTTATCATTGCTAGTGATAACACGTGGGGTCAGCTCAAGAGAAAATGAACAAATATCCTAGGGAAGTCGCAAAGTGGCTTACTGTAAATAATTATCTTGAAATGTTAATAAAACTGTATATATTGCTTATGGTAGCTACTGCCATAGTAATCCTGTCTCACTTAATATTGAGATAGGCAATAATACAATAAAAAGAATAGAAAGTTATAAATACTTAGGTCTAATTTTTGATTCTAACATGTATAACGGGGTTGCTCTAGAGCAACCCCGTTAACAGTTAGAATCAAAATTAGACCTAAGTATTTATAACTTTCTATTCTTTTTATTGTATTATTGCCTATCTCAATATTAAGTGAGACAGATTACTAATGGCAGTAGCTACCATAAGCAATATATACAGTTTTATTAACATTTCAAGATAATTATTTACAGTAAGCCACTTTGCGACTTCCCTAGGATATTTGTTCATTTTCTCTTGAGCTGACTCCCACGGTGTTATCACTAGCAATGAAAAGGTGGCGTCAGCATAATAAACAACAGTATCCTCTTGCATACCTGCTCAGTAGGTCATTAACGTATAAAATAAAAAAAACGTCCTAGTATGTCTTGTTGGGAACTCCGCTGGGTATATCTTTGTATTCACTTTCAAATTCTTTATTTTAACTCATTGTTTCCTACAGAGGTGGCTGTTTTATTAAATTTAATGCACTGCTCTTTATTCATATGTCTCTAGTTTATCCAATAGGTTTTTGTGATCTACCGTATCAAAGGCTTTAGCTAAGTCTAAGAAAGTAGTTATAAATGCGGTTTCGATTGTCGATTTTTTTATATATTATGTCTGAGATATAATTTTAACGCATCCGTTGTGCCTCTATTTTTAACAAAACCAAATTGTTTTTCCGATATGATATTGTGCATTCCATTAGAAATAGAATACAACCTATATACAAGATTTTCTGCAAATATTTTGCTAAGTTCGATATTAGTGATATCGGCCTATAAGTTCAGTCATACATGACCTGTCACCGCAGCTTTGTAAATAGGAACTATGTCAGCTTGTTTTAGTGCAAATGGCCAGGAGGCTTGTTGTATAGAGCGTATTAAAAATATGTTCTAATGGTTTATCTATATAGTTCACTAGAAATTTGAATCGTTTTTGCATTGATATTATCAACACCTCCAGTCTTGTTTTTCAATGTATCTATAGTTTTCGAATCTCAACACAATTGGTAGGATATATGGGTGATTCTGCCGTAACTGGCTCAAACGGGCACAAAATGTTCTATACTAAATCGACTATTTTTAACTTATCGGACGGTCATTCTAACTGGAATTACATACAAAACAAGTCCCTAAAGCTAAACCACAACATATAACTTTTATAACAAGTTATTGTGAAGAATCCATATTGACTAGGTTACGGAACTGACATTTTTGTAATTCGCGCTACTAAACTCCAGTAATTTTTAATTTAACTTGGTAAAAAAAAAATTAAATCGTCTAAGATATATATATATATATCTATCTATCTATATGTATATGTTTATTCACTCAATATTTGACAGCCTGTTCGTTATTCACGAAGATCGCAATATCGTTAAATGACGAATTATTTAAAAAAAAATTAGACTCTTATTAGACGTTTCCTTGTAACTTGGAGGCCATTTAAATACTAAAAAACCAATGATTAGGACATATATTAAGTATTAATGATACTTACTGTATTATGTGTTACGGAACTGACGTATACGGAATTGACATTTAGGCGTTTATCAGCTCGCATAGCCTATCGTAATTATTATAAACAATTCTTTGCACATATATTCGAAAATACTTACTATTTACTCGAGAAAAACGCCCTATATGTTTAAAATACATTGTTGCTAAGTAGTAGTTTACTAGCGTTACGGAACTGACAGGTTGTGCTTTTTTTCGAAATTTCTGATGAAAATCAGCTCTCACTTCCATAATTTTGAATTTTGGAACCATGCTACGGTTGGATTTCATAAATAGTAGTATATAGTTTGGAATTATCTCTCTCTCTCTCCCCACTTACCGTGCTTTCTCCCATTTCACTCTCCGCCGTTCGTCTGTAACAGAGCTGTAATACATTATTATACATTAGGATATTTATGCTGGGGAGGTTATGACGAGTTAACATTGTTACTCGTCATACATGAAATGGGATAAACATGTAAATTATTTGGTTAAAAAAACAAAATACTTAGTTTTTATCTTTGCCAAAATTAGGAATATAATGGACTATAAAACTTTAACTATGATATACTATGCTTTTTACCAAAGTTTAGTCAATTATGGCATAATTGCTTGGGGTGGAGCGTACAATAATTGTGTTTATCTAATACAGGGTATTCAGAGGAAAATATTGAAAATTATAAACAAAAATAATTTTCAGCGTCAAGACCCTCCACTTACAGTAAAGCAATTATTCCATTTAGAAGCTATATCTTATCATTATGCTACGTTAAGAAATAAATATATAAATAGCAGAAGCTGTTAGAAAAATGAGGTAAGGCAGAGGATTAATATTTAATAACGATGTGGATTTATTCGTCTTCTATGTACAGCTATGCGTCGCACACACCTTGTGTATTCGGTGACGGCTCGTTCCCAAGAGAGCGATGTGCGAGACTCGTTTAGTCTCGACACCGCAAGTAGTCATGTGACTCACACTCATACGCGAGAGGGGATACTTGCATGTGTGCGTTCCCTCACACACTCGTTAACGCGCTCACTCATTCTAGCACGAACTATACTGTACATACAGTCAAATGTACTATATTCTCAATACGCCTCCTTACATTTGTACTGTACATTATATTTTTACATTTAACAACTGTCTGAATTTTTCAAATTTTTCTCTACAGAGAGCTTTTGTAAAAATGTCCGCAACATTTTCATTAGTATCAATTTTACAAACTTCAATCAATTTATCTTTCACGCTTTGATGTACATCCCTATGCATAATGAATTATTCCAATATGCTTGAAATTTTTCCGTAGAAATTACCGTGTATTTGCAATGTTTATTGCACCTGAATTGTCTTCAAATAAATTTAATCGATCTGCATATTATTTTCGAATATTTACCAACTTCTGATTTATTCTAGTTGGCTTAACAGATTCGATAGGGCTACATATTCTGCGTATGTCGAGCTTTAGTTAACAAGCATTTTTGTTTCTTGCTTCAGTCAATTACATTTCGAAACATTCTATAACAACACTGTCGTAATTTTCTATCATAATACGAACCAGCCAATCTGCATGCCCACTGCAGCGTGATTAATATGTATTTACCATTTCTTCTGCTTATAAGTTTAAACATTAATGTCTTTCGTTAAATAACAAATATCTAGTACTCTTAAAGCATACTTCCCAATAGTCTTGGTCATCCAAACAAACTTTCTGATACTACTTAAGTTAATTTACGCTAAAACTTTATGATCGCGTCGTATTCGAACTTATATTTACAATAAAGCACTCTATCAATTTCTATTATTATTATTAT
>CM053170.1:28204837-28216282 GCA_012977825.3 Pteromalus puparum
AAAAAAAAACGCGTATATAAATTGTAAAAACGGACTTTCGTCCCACTATCTTCTAGCAAAAACAAAGAAAATGAGACTTGGTGGGTTAAAATCCACCAAGTAGAAGCTGAGAAACAGGCGTATACATACGCACACACACACACACACACACACACACACACACACACACATCCGTACGGACATTTTCTAAAAACACCATTTTTCGACTAAAAATTCATCAAAACACACTTCCCACATGTTTTTACACAAACTCCAAAAATTACTATTACAAGGCTTCCTTGGGAAGGAAGCAAAATTCAGTGTTTTTTGTAAAAGATGTGTTGTTCAAGAGCTATAAATCATTGAAAATAGGCAAAAAATGCAAAAAATGCTTAAATAACCAACTTTGAACCCTTATAACTCGAAGAGAATTGATCGAATCAATCTGAAAATTTACAGCTGACATCGTAGTGACCTCTAGAACATATAACCCAAGTTTGGGCAAACATTTTTTTGGTCGCGCACGATTTGTCAGAGAACCACCCACACATATATATATATATATAAAAATACTTTTAAATGCATATATATATATATATATGCATTTAAAAGTATTTTTATTGAAAAGGTGAGAAAATTTTACAAAAAAAATGTATATCAATGTCTATAGTGAAAAATGCTTCCCTGAGCAGCTATGAATTAATTAATTCATGCTGAAAACCTAAAATTGCCAAAATTGACATCTTCGGCTCCATGCCATTTTAGTAAAAAGTAAATTAAAAATCTGAAAAAATTCAGTGGCATTGGAAGCACTTTTTAGAACATATTTACCGTTGGTTGCAGAAGAAAAAAATGTTTGCCGGTTGATGTCACAGAGAACTACCCATATATAATCAATTTAAGCATACTTCATGACTAAGCAATTTTTTTCTTTTAAAAAATATTTTTTCTCGGGACTTGGATCCATATTCTAGAGACCAAAACCTAAATAATTACCATTGCAAAAATGAATTTCCATAAAAACCCAGTTGAATCAAGACTTTTGAAACAAAAAATCGTGTTTCACCCCACTGTGCGGCGGGCCCACTGGCTGGATAAGAGAGTAACAACGGATAACTTACTGACGCCGGTAAGTTGCGACCTCTTGGCGCTAGTGGTCACATTGTAAATAGTCTACCTAAGCGTAGGTAGATGGCGTGCAAGTATTTAGCATTGGAGATAGGGTATATAAGAGACCAGCAGCAGTACAGCGGTCACTCTTAATCCGGCTTTCCTGACGGGTATTTGACGAAGGTTAAATCTCGTCTCTTATTCAATAAGCAAAGCGCTCTCGAACAACGTGTGCCAAACTGGTCCCAAATCATGCGATATGTCCGAAACAGTATGAGTTTAGCACAATGTGGCACAGTTTGACACATTGTGGCACATTTTAGCACAATGTAGCACACTATAGCACAATTTACATTTTCACTAGTGATGCTAAAATAACTATTTCAAACAATTATGAATTATATAAGTGATTCAATAAAGGAAGCCAAAATCTGTTAAATATCTCAAAATTAATAAAATTGAAAAACCGCTGCCAATTCATTGGCACGTAGATTTCTCCAACTAAATTTATAGGTCAAAAGAATAAAATATTGCTTAAATATACAGTATATTTATGCTTTTTTGACGTGCAACAATACTCTTATAAGTTTTTTTTGACGTGTAATAATACCCTTATAAGTGGAAGCAAAATTTTTGAGAAAAAATCGGTTTTTACATTTCAGCTCTTTACTTGAGAACCGCTTAACGAAATCGTGTAAGATTTTAAAAGCAGATAGCTTTTTTACGGTGAATTACCAAATAAAATTTTCAAGCTTTTGACTACATAGTTTTTGAGATAGAAGGAATCAAAAAATTTTCAAAAAAAAATTCAAACCTTGATATCTTAAGGGAACACACGACTTTTAAACACTGAAAAATAAAATTCTTATAAATACTTACAAAAATAAATTGTAATTGTTATATAATTTTTATACTAATATTAGGTTATATTACCTGTATTTTTACTATGGTAAATCCATATTAGCACCTATTTACCCATATTGACTCTCCGTATACTGTTTTGAACATTTTGGCACTGAAAATACAATATTATAATATTATAATATTATAATGAAAATACTTAATTTTTCGCCTTTTTTAACCTTTTATGCCACATTTTTTTTATAGAAGATTTTCTAAGCATTCAAATCAAAATCGCTTTATGTATACCAAAAGTATAAGTGTACAAAGCATGCTCCTAAAATTTTAGCACTATCAAACCTGCAGCGGCCACATTTTGGGTCCGTGCAGGTACGGCCCTGATCTACTAGCTCAGGCTCAGGTGCCGCGGAGCGCAGGTACAGGGCTGCCTCGCTCTCTCTCTCTCTCTCTCTCTCTCTCTCTCTCTCTCTCTCTCTCTCTCTCTCTTACACGGCTCCCATACGATTATCGATCGCATGAGAGCCGCCGACGCAGCAGATCTACGCCGCAAACGAGATTTCGTCCGCTGCGCATACCCCTCTCCTAGCAGTCCCGCTTCTAACAAAGAATAATTACGAGGTCATTGCATTTCATTGTCAATATTTCATGTATAACACTTTATCTAATCGTTGCCTTTTCCTCACCTTCGTTGACATTAATTTTGTTTAATAATAATTGTAAAATCATATATGAAGTTATTTATTTTCTCTGTAAGAATCCTTTGAAAGCCGGGTTTCATATCTGGATACACGGCGTCATTCTTTATATATTAAATTTCAACTCAATAAATTAAATCCATATTTCAAAATTGTAATATCATTTTCTTTGTTCATACTTTCATTATCATAATTTTATCACGAATATTTTCTCTTTCACATCCTATTCATTTATACGTATAACTCCATATTATCATAATAATAATTATTATAAACAATTTCTCAATTCATAGGTTCAAGCTGATCTCAATATATAACTACATTTTTTGCATATCTCTTTTATATTGTAGTCATAATCAGTGCATTTGCGAATTCGTAATTGTAATTATTATTTCTTTTATCTACGCTGCGGCGTTTATGTGTAATATTGCTTCTTTCGATCTCGCTACAATTTCTCTTTGATATTCGTTGAATAAATTCTTGAACAATGAATAAAGTGAATAAAGGCTGTTAGCCACAACCATTTCAATTAATATAAATTGTTGTACAATTTACTTGACTACCTGCATCCTATCTATTCCCGAATATATCTGAGCCACAAGTTCTATTTTATTATCTTACAATTAAATTAATAATTATCTCTAAATTCGAACTCAATAATTCTTATTCTTGTCGCGATATTAATTCAGCTCAAAAATAAGATTCTCCCAAACCATGTGGTCACATGGAATCCTACGGACAGTGCCAAAATGCTCAAAACAGTATACGGAGAGTCACTATGGGTAAGTAGGTGCTAATATGGATTTACCATGGTAAAAATACAGGTAATATAACCTAATATTAGTATAAAAATTATATAACAATTATAAGTTATTTTTAACACAGCGTGCGCGAAATCGCAAGAGAGAGAGAGAGAGAAGGAGAGACGGATGTCATGACCGGCATACGCAGAGTGTGTAGTGGACGGAGAGAGAGAGAGAGAGAGAGAGAGAGAGAGAGAGAGAGAGAGATTTGATGCCTTGCGTGGCGAGGAGAGCGCAGTGGAGGGGGAAGAGAGAGATCTGCCTCGATTTCGTTACTGTCGCTTTTTCGTTCGTTCGTTCGTTCGGTCGGTTTTTTCTCGATTCACTCCCCGGAAAATTTGTGTACCTGACGAGCCTATAGAAGTATGCACTTCAAAAATAAGTAGTCGAATCTCTTGAAATTTTAATAAGATATAGTTTGACACGTTACTTATCAACATAATTTTACTCGTGAGGTTATGATGTTAGTTTAAGAGATATGAGTTTTAAAAAAAATCACCTTTTTTATTTTATCTGCCGAACAGAGCGGTTGATCCGAGGACCAAACAAGAAGAAATAGGTAATTTTATTCTCTTTCAATTGTATTATAGCTGAATTGTTCGTAACAATGGGGTGATTGAAAAAAACGCAAAATAGTGTTTTTCAAAAAATGGCCATGGAAAGAAAAATAGTTAGAAAAATTATGAATTATGACGCCATACTGCGCTTATTCAGTGCATCGTGAACAACCTTTCAAACTTTTACACTGAGCACAAAAGATAGCCAGTTGTCTTTTAAAGACGCAGAAATTACCTCAAGTTAATTCGTTACGCCGGGAACACATTTTCCGTACTTTAGCTTAAACATCTTTTTGTTGAGACACGTTTAAACCAAATTTGACATCCAAAAATGAAAATAATGTTTGACATAGCTTTTTTGAACTTATAGACTAATTTTGAAATAATTTTTTTTATCCTGAAATATTTTATGGACTTGGGTCGTTTTGCAGGTAATACGTTAATTTATAATTTTTCCATATAATTGAGTTTCGGCAAAATTTGGTTGTTAAAATAAATATACATTGTTTCTACGTGATTTGTACGTTCAAAATTCACACAATAAAGGTTTTTTTGCCCGTGTCTTGCCCTATAAAATCATGGTAAGCATTTTTCATAAGGTTCGAGACCCAAGGTTAGTTGGAAAGAATTGAGTACATTCACATAAAAACCCCACTTAAAAATAGGGTACTACCATCCTGATCCTGAGGGGTATCCGAAGAGAAGAAGGGGGAGAAAACAAGGTGAAAGGGCAAAAGAAAATGTTGATAAATTGTATATTGACTGAGATTATTTACCTGATCTGACTCTTATTAACTATAACGGGATAATGAAGGTCTGCATTTTTGATGTTGAGGAACGCTATGTCCATAGGTATTACTGGAGACAGAAGCAAGAGAAGAGAACTACCCCTCTTCTAGAGCTCCGCAAGACAGAGCCGGATGTGTATAACTCGCTGCTGGTCTCGGGCTCCTTATATATCCGTAGCCTTTCTTCTGCTCAATGCTATATGCTCGCATGCCGTCAACCTATGCTTAGGTAGACTATTTCATGATAACCACTAACGCCAGTTTATCAGTAACTTACCGGGGTTGGGAAGTTATCCGTTGCTGCTCTCTCATTTATCTAGTGGGGCTGCCGTCATTTTCAAACGTCATTTTAAAAAAATGTAACTTAAGTCGTTTTGCCTGAAAGCCACAGATAAAGATCATGATATCGAATAATATTATTCAGTTTGTCACAGGCGCACATGTCTGCAACGCCAGCGGCGAGACGAGTCAGCGATGAGTGTCTGCCTCGTCGTACTACGACGTATAGGATGCGCTTATATCGTAGATGCTAGCTCCGTAGTATGAGCACTGGCTTCTGGCTCCAAGGTCCGTGGGTTCGAATCCCATCCGCATCTACTCTTGTTTACTTTCCGACTTGTCTCCTTTCCATCCGTCAAAGTTACAACTTTTTTTCTGTTTTTTTATATATTATATTATAGTAACACGTTAATTTTTTCGTTTTCATTAACTAACATTTCGTTGTTTTATTTATGTTGCAGTAATTTTTTACATGGTTGTTTTGTAACAGACTGGCCATCAGAATTCATCAAGATAAATAATTTTATTCCTGATAAACGATTAAACGTTTTTATCGGTACTTGGAACATGAATGCACGAAGACCAATTGTTGATTTAAGTGACTTTATACTACCAAAAAACATTCAAAATAAGGCTGATATTATTGTAATTGGGACACAAGAAACTTACCTTTGTAGTAAAAATAAATGGGAATATGTCGTACAAAACATACTAGGTCCAGCGTACAATCTTATAATGAAGGAATCATTAGGAACCTTACAGCTAGTTTTATTTTCGCGATGTGAGCTATTCAAGTTCATCTCATTAATTAAATCTGAAACTTTGTCTAATAATAGATATAAAATATTAAAAACAAAAGGGGCTATTGCTATAGCAATAATTATTCTTGGAACAAGTTTTCTATTTATTACGACGCATTTGACACCTCACACGAAGAATATTGAAAAGCGTACCATAGAAATTGAAAAGTTGCTCAAATGGACTAACTCAATGAATAAATTATTGAATAAAAAAGAAATTAATGGTATGTATGACATATATACTATTTATATAACACGTGAACGATTTTCATGTTTTTCATGCCTATCAATCGGACCTAAAGTGACTCTTTTATTACCTGCGGGCAATAATAGTATATTGTGTACCATGAGCGTACAGTGGGCTCTTTTATACCCAAGATGTTAGTACAAGTCGAGGCGAGCTAGCACAAACTGGAGGCAAGTGTGTTTCCGAGCCGAAGACGACTACTGCAACCACACAAGTATTCGAAAAGTTTATTCCTTGTCCTTCTGCATAATATACAAATCGCGAAATAATGCACGAAGTAGAAAGGGGCAAAGTATATATATCTAGACTCAGAATGCAGTATACTCAGTGCATATATACATATATTATATACTCAGCGTGAAGTATACTCAGCGCGCATATCCTACCTCAAAGTTTTGATTGCGCCATCTGGAATGAGTTTTATTTGTCGTCTAATTGGTCAGTTGAAAAAGGGCGCGGTCGAGGTTCGATTTCGAATTCGAAGTTGTATTTTAAACTTTATAAGAATGATAAGTAAAGCAATAATGCTTGTACTAAAATAAGATATTTGGATGGTTTCATATTTTATTTGAACAGCTACTGATATTTAGAAATATACGACTTTAGACAGTGCACAACATAACCTATAAAACTTGTAGATATGAATTTAGAACCTCGAAAAAATACTTTCTGACTAAGATGTTACGTCCTGACTATCCAGACTCGAATATGCAGAAACTTAATGCTATGGGTAGTGGCGAGGCTGGAAACAATGTTAGTACGCGCCTAGTACTCTACCTCTCTCGCTGTTAGTATGAATAAATAAAGGTACTTACTTTTATGATGAATCTCTGGAAACTAGACAGGTACTCGTTCTACTCGTATCAGATTAGTAAGGTACTCGTATTGAAATGGGTTGCACTCGCATGGAGAGGAATTTCCGCAATAAATAAATTGAACACACACGAAATTGAGATAGAAGAATAAGAATTTATTCAGATTCTTCGCGACGATTAGAATATTGTATATAATAAATGAATAAAGTTGAGCTTTCTAAATAGGCGGATTTAAAGTAATGAAAAATTTTATTCGCGTTGTAGCGAAGTTTCATTGAATTGACACCGATTGTCGGACCGGCGCGATACGGAGCTCGTAACTGACGACGAAAAACTACTGAAGTAGGCCGTGCAAGGCTTATTTAAACCATCGCATCTTTTCGCAAATCGAAGTCATATTACAAAATTAATTAGTTTGCATTTTGTGAACTCGACTCATAAGCGACACTGACACACTAAAACATTTTAGCTTGCAATGAATGCTCAAAAATTGAGATTCAGCAGTTTGGTTTAATAAGGATACGTCGTACGACGTAACACCTGGGGGCCAAGTTATTGCGATAGAATAATTGCAATAATAATATAAATTATAAAGTTGGTCGGTTATAAGTGAGCTTTACATGTGGAGATAAAGAAGTTGACAAATTAACATTGATTACAAACAAAAAAATTGAAAATTTCGTGATTATTTCGCTTCCCTCAGTTGTTTTGAAACTATTTACTTCAATGAAATCAAATTATTCTAAAACTCAGTAGTCGTCGTAAACAAATATTACCAAAAGAACAACAAAAAAAAAATTTATAAACAAATATTAACTTAAAGTCGAATAGAAAAGTAAAAAAAATTGTTTTTAAGGTTAATGGTTCGTAACAAAAAATACTAATAGACTATCTTAAAAACTAGTGGATGCAACGTTTACAATTATCATAAATTATTCAAAATTTTAACTATATCCCTATTTTTAGAAACATTTAAGGAAACGTATATTTAATCTAAACTCAAGAGAAAATTCCATTATTTTTCGGGACTTGAATAGTAGGCTTATTCGGTGCAACGATTGGTGGTCTGTTTGGGATAGGAGGTGGTTGTATGGGTCTAGAAATTGCTGGAATGACTTTGATCTCTTGCAGTTCCGTCTCTTCATACACTTAATTTCTTTTTTGCTTATTCTTGGAATCCTTATTTCCTGGATTATTTTGTAGTGATGTCATCAAATGAGTGATGGAACTAAATAATGCTCCAATCAAATTTATTGACCATCCATAAATCGTGTGAAGAGTATATCCTCTGATAATTGTATCTATTATTAATTTTCCAATATGTAGAATAATTAATATCATTATGAATGACGAAGAAAACGAACCCCATGTCATTAGTTTTTCAATTATTAGATGCCAGGTGCTATCGGCAATGTGTTTTAGTGTGTTTTCTGTGAAAATTTCTCCTGACGTGTGTTCTCCTGCCATGTCTCTTGCTATTACATTGAGCAGTGATGCTTTTTCCATTGGAAACATTAGTTGCTGTTGTAGTTGGTCCAATTCTTCTTGAGAATACACTCCGCTTGTTGCTAGTGTCTCGACAGATTCAAACGTCCAACTGAT
The DNA here is from genome assembly GCA_012977825.3 of Pteromalus puparum. Taxonomy (NCBI): domain Eukaryota; kingdom Metazoa; phylum Arthropoda; class Insecta; order Hymenoptera; family Pteromalidae; genus Pteromalus; species Pteromalus puparum. The sequence goes on from CM053170.1 coordinate 28,213,374, forward strand.
CTTCGTGTTTGGTTTCAGAATATGAGGTGATACTAATTTCATTGGTGTTGGAGTGAATTTTATCCACTCTTCTGCTATTTTGTAGTACGTAGGTACAATCGACTTGCAATTTTCTTGAACTCACTTTTTTATCAAGATGTGTGTTCTCGGTGTAAGGAACCATGTTTCATTTCCTGAAGATACTGGTAGTTGATTATAGCATTCTTTTAAATGTAGTATTTTGACTGTTTTCGGTACACATTTGATTAAATGTACTACTTCTCCTGCAATCCATGCTATGTATCAAGGTTTTTTCATGATATTATATGCAAATTCATCTGGGGAAAGGGTAGCGATTGATAGGGAATTTTGAATTACCTTCCTTTCAAGTTCACATTTTTCTGTTATTACGTTTAAATATAGATTATTAAGTTGCTTCCTTAAATGTTTTTGTACATATACGAATTTGGAATTAACGTACGTAAATAAGTCTAAGTTAACGCTATTTTTAGAACTAACTTCATCATTCTCAAAATGATACGCATTTAAATAACTACTCTTCTCGAAAATTAATAACTTAGGATGTTCTGTACGTATAAATTCTCTGTTACAACGCATGATTTTATCTTTGATAGCCAAAGCAAATGTTATTTCGTTAGAACTTAGTGTATAAACAATTTCGTGATTTGCCTCACTAAAATATTTTGTAGCTACTCCCTTAAATAGAATATCGAAAGAGTTTCTGAAACACTCCCCCTGCGGTAAAACTTCCCAAAATGTATGTCCGCCCTCCATATCAATACAGTGTTTTTCTGAAAATTTGCACACTTTTCCTGATAATTAACCTTAACTTATCATTGTTTAAACTAACCTTAGCACTATTTTGAATTAACGTTATTTTGATTAAGTCATGAACAAATACCTTATTCCATGATCCAAAGCTATCGGCATAAGATGCACCGGAGCAAGAGTTGCCCTCAGCGCTTCCTGCAAAATCTATACCTTTCTTTGTCGTCGAATTTACTTTTAAATGATCGTATTTAAAAATTCCCATTTTATGAATTAATTTACATTGCTCATGACTTATCTCATATATATATTCTTGTTCTCCGTTTTCTGTAGGTATAAAATGACCGAAAATCCCGCAACTTGATACTGTTCGATGAATTTCTATCTTGCATTGTATTACCGTGACTTCTCGAAATTCTGCGACTTGTATCAGCTCGATGTTGACGCTTGTTGAATTCACGGGTGTATTGTGAAAGTCGCATTCCCCTGAGTCCAGTAGAGAGAATGTTGTTATATTTGGCGTTGTTGTGCCGCAGTCATAGCCAATGATTGCTTCATTTATTTTAAAAATTGTCGTTAATAAAAATATTTTGAAGATCATGGTTCAGGGTTTCCTAAAACAGAAAAGAACGTTAGTTCTCTTTTTTATACATAATTAATTTATTTGCATGAACTGTGTTTGGCTTTCCATTTTTATTTATAATTTGTGATGGAAAGAGGTGGTACTCCCAGAGAGCACGAGGCAGGCAGGTGAGAAAGGAGGAACGCAGTGACTTCTGTGTTCAGACTTTATTTGGGGGAGAGGAGCTCCGTCCTCGTTGCGTGTCGCCGGTGATCTGCTCGCTCTGTCCCCGACGCGACACGTCGGTGGCGAGCGATCGCGCGTGCGGAAGATGCACATGCTGCATTTCCGCGAGCGCGAGACCTTGGGCTGCGGCGTTCTCTGCTGACGATGCGTCTGGCTTCGCCAGCAGCGACCGTCGAAGGTGCCATCGGAGAGCCATGGGCTCGTCCGTGACACGTCCGAGGCCGCGCGGGCAGACGTCCTCGTCGCCCCCAAAAAACAGGGCTTCCCAGAACGCCGCGCCGAAGGGCGCTTGTGTCTTGTGTGTGTTTGTATTTATGTTGTGTGAGTGTCCGGATGCCAGTGCATAATGCACGAAATAGGAGAAAAAAAAATTCTAAAACAAATGCTTTAAATTGTTGGTCCCTTGGCGCGAGTAAGCGCATTGGACTCTTATCCAATCTTTCCGCTTACGTGAGTGTGTGTATTTGTGTGGCTGTAGTATATGCGCGGGTGTTGTTGGCTAGCAGCCGCTGCTGCTTTACATTTTTCTACGTCGGAGCTCCAGTTACAAATTTGCTTAATTTACGAAATGATATGATATATTTTTGCGAATATTATCTGTCGTATACGTATAAGTTTCCCTTGACAGCCGCTGCTGCCTTACACTTGGCTGCGATGGTTGTTTTTTCTTCCTTTTTTTTTGCTTGTTTTCTCTTAATCACAAAGGATATATAAGTTATTAGTTACCAAAAATTTCGTAGTTAATCCCATTACCTTATCATTATTTCCCCTATTAAGGGTAAAAATATATATTAAAATACAACATCATGATGCATTCCGATGGCTGGAGGCTCTAAACTCCCTTGTTGCCCTAGACAAAAAAAAATCTTAATTATACGTATGTAGTTAATATTCTCGCTAGCATGCGAGTGGCACATTAGGAGGTAGTTGCGTTGCGGTGATTTCTGGGTGTATTTATGTACCCCGTCCCTCACTGATTTGCGGCGGCTTGGCTGATTGTAGTTACTATTTGTACTATAGGAATTTTATTAAGCCGGTTTTGTGGGTAGTACAGATTAAAATAATTATGTGGCTCGAATTGAACGTTGTAACAGGCATGTCAGTGTTTAGATTGCTGACAAATATTTTGAAGGATGCACTCAAGATTTCTACTCATTTGTAACTTTCTATTTAATTTAGCGTGTTCTCGATCAAACTTATAGAAAATTATGCTGATTGGCTTTTTGTTTGTTATCTTGCGATTTTTAAGCTGCGTTAGATTATCTCGGCTGCCGCGAGATTGACGTATGCGATGCGATGGCTATGCGCTCCCTTCTGTCTCTCTATCATTTTC
>CM053170.1:28219054-28239512 GCA_012977825.3 Pteromalus puparum
GGACGTAACTGTTCAACTCACCTTGGAAATCACCTTGTCCACTTCCTTAGCCACTATCCGTAGAGACGAAAACTCACTCATCTTAAGTTCAGGAACGTTATGTATATATAGTACGGAACAGTGTATCGAGCAAGATGATACTTACGCTTTTTGGGAAAAAGTAGAAGCATCGCCTTGTGGTTTTAATAAATTCGTAATATTATTTGAAGGAACGGTAGCTAAAACATTCAGTAAATCAAGTAACATGCCTGCTTTGTATTTTAATAATAACACGGGAACTAAATTTGCGTATACGGATTCGGGTAACGAATTTGTGTGCGGCCACACCTTAAAAATCACAGAACAGAGTAGCATATATATTTTTGAAACTTCAATTGGAAATTCTTTTCCGACAAAAAACGTACAAGTCAATCCGAAAGACGTACGGATAGACGCTTATTTTAATACTAAAATATTATTTATCGCACATCATTTTAAAAATGAATTAAAATCACTTTACCGAGACGTTATCACACAAAGATGTATATTAGAACAGCAGGTTATAAAAAATTCACTTTCGCAATCTTCCATAAATCCGGACGAATTTGCTTTTACGATCATGAAAAGTCCAGGCTATATGGCCATTTTTGCCGGCGAAGTAGCACACCTGATACAGTGCGACGCCGTTGCTGTTAAATTACGCAGGACTAACTCTACGTGTTTTGCAGAACTACCGATTACTTATCAAAATTCTTCTTTATTTTTGACACCAAAATCTCGTATAATAACAGACCGCGGAACGCAGCGCGATTGCAATAGATTACTGCCGACTATGTTCGAAGTCGACGGCCGTTGGTATCAACTAGATCCGGTTCCGACTACTGCAGATGCGCCGCAAACACTGCAACCCTTGAATAAGCCTACTTGGAGATACACCGATCCAGGAGAATTAGCTAAAAGTGGCATTTATACCGACAGTGATCTAGAAGGCTATAAAAATGCTTTAATGTTTCCAGCAACAAAATCAGCTGTTTTAAATCAAGTAGCTCGTGGAATTATCGGAGAAGACGTATCTAACGATCAGCTAAACGTATTAAATTTAATGAATGAAAACGCGCTTACTAGCTTCACCGAAAATGCAGTAAATAAATTATGGGATAAATTTGTAACTTTTGGTTCAATTAGTGCCGGAATAATGATGATAGGAATTATTATCGGACTAATTAAATATTTATTAAACACTATTATACACGGATATACTCTTTACAGAATTTATGGATTCGGAATCCGGTTATTAGGAGCCCTTTGGGGAACAATAGCAAATTTATTGATACATTTAGGCCAAGGCCCTCTACCTAAGAAACAAAGGAAAGAAAACTCCGATATAGAAACAGGTGAAAATAGGTCTTTTCCTCCAGATTTACCACCTTCCGGAAAACCTATGCCCGATAATATCCAACTCCCTACTGTACCACCGAGAATTTTATATCCAGAACTTCCGAATTGTCCGTCTCAGGGATCTCTTAATCAAACCCGAGCTCAGTCTTCGCGCGGCTTTGATTCTAACGGGGGGGGTGTGACGTCGGCCAATTCTCAGTCAAATTTTCTCGATGATAAAAATACAAAAATGTCAAAGCAAACGTCTTCTTGTAGCACGAACGACGACAAAGTCACTGTCGTGCCGGCCGAACGTAAATCCATTATCCGCGAGACACATATGATAACTAATCCACACATGATAAATGGTGCCGGTAATATACCGACGTCCGCTACACCTTACCAACTCAGTGATCTTACTGCCCGCGATCGATTACGTATCGACCACAACCGCATGATAAATGATTACCGCCAGTTAGCCGATGGTAAATCAATAAAGTAGTCAAAAGTCATGCTGCTTAAAAGCACACATATACTAGTATATAAGCCAACTAACAATACTATATATATATATATATATATATATATATTACTTTATTCAATGTATTTTACAACTTCTACGTAGCATTTAAGCGCGAGACCGATCAGGAAAGCATAAGATGCAAGGAGTAGTATCGGTTCGAATCTATAAGACATGCCTCTAATACACGCCCACTCACTATGTGGCAGCGTATCAGAAACTTTAACTTCGATTTAGACCACGCCCACTTCTCATATACGCTATGTATAAGCCTAAAGATGGGCGGGGCTTCGCTTCACTTCCTTCACCCTATTGGATTCTCAGTATACATTGTGTGGCTTGAGGCCACGCCCCCTTTCCATATAAGCTGTGTATAAGCTCGGAGATGGGCGGGGCCTTGACTCACTTCTTCCACCTCATTGGTTCTTTTACTTCACCAGTAGTACGCTTTACAGACTTGCATCTTGTGCCACTTCCTCGACAGTCCTACTACTCTGATACACGAAAGCGTAATTTCGTTAGTTATAAGCCGCTTAATACAATGTAAAATGCAAATATCGACGCTTTACTGTATGCACATACCCACGTATGACCGCAGTACATATACTCCTTCCACCCACTCACCCATCACCACCCACAACCACCTACTCCCAACAATTCACATTACCCGACCTATAGACACAAGCCCTCCTACAGTATACTCCTATATCATTATATTCTCCCGATACCTTCCAGGCCTTTCCTCTCTCTGCTTTACCGTTAAATAATTATTGAACTAAGAATATTCATATGTATACCGTTGCGGACCTCTTTGGTCATTTAAGCCTTGAGACATTTTACACTCTTGTTTATAAAAATCATAACAAACGTATATCTTACGCCTAAACTAAGTATTAGTCACATGCATCGTGTGCCATCGACACTCTGTAATCTCCGCTTCTTTCTCACGAGACTCTTCTGCGAAGAGCCATCGATAGCCGATATATATCCGTTGACACTCTATATATTCCGCACTTGTATATCTTTAGCTTATAAACAGTTTGCTCTGGTTTCTTTCCGATACACACTATGTATAGCCTTCTCATGCAAGTCAAGACAAGAGGACTGAGTAACCGTTGCATCAGCCGTATACGTCACATACGACTCATGTAGAGAGAAGAACTCCTCTAAAGTAGAAACCATGAACGTCGCCTCCACGTGCCACCCGCCTCCTCAATAGAAACCTTGATCATACGCCTCCCGTCCAACAGAATCTTCGATCATTCCCTTTCCATAGTGTAATCCATGCATACCGCCTTCGTATCTCTTATGTTCTCCTTATACCTCCTCGTCGTCCGCAGCCCGTATCTCTCTCAATTTTGCAACTAAAAAGTTATTGTTAAATATAAAAATTATGTAAAAGCCTTTATTCTTCACCGCGACTTCGTCGAACTCAGTAACACCGCATTTAGTTTCAATATCGATAAACCCGAAGACTATACATCCGCCGATAACAACATCGACTCCAATATAACTCAATGTGATACGATGCTCCGAGATTCACAAGAATCGGCTCGTACATTAGCTCTTTGTATATAATATTATCTTACGCATACGGCAACGAACTCTCCCATCAAAGCATAAAGCCTTTGACTGAAGTCATAGCGGCAGCGGCGGCTCAAAATTTTGTTTGTATATATAAATATCACGATTCAATAACATCGACGCTTCGATCGAAACCGAGACTCGAGCATGATGCAACGTAGATGAGTTCATTCGACTTGTAGTTCCTCTCGCTGAAATATAGGGGGCAGATAAATCGACCAATCAGAGAAGAAACCACTACATCATCCATCTTGGACTGCTACAGCAGCCATCACCGTTACCATGGCAACACCAATAAGAAGCCAGCAAGACTCCGCCCTCAAGCCTCTACCCCACCATCAATCCTCAGTCTGCTCGCGAGACGGAGCAGAGAAGTCAGTCCACCACCGGAGCTCGAACTGAGCAGTCACTTGTACTTCTTGCATTTATAACTTGTCTTGATTTTGTTTGTCGAATAAAAACTTATACTTTTACGCTTAAACTGTTGAGTTTCACTTCGCGAATCCAAGTTAAAATCGTTAATTAATTTCAAAAATTCAAAGTTACTTTATTATTTTATCCGGAATTTCGAATTGAATTATTATTTGAATTATTATTTTACACAACGGCATAATTTATTCACGCTTTCACACGTTTTAATAACTGTAAATTCACTTAGAATTTACCGCGAATAACATATAAGCGCGATCGTCTTTTTCGCGACATTCACAGCTTACACGAGCATCTTGCCGTCTGGATACTGCAGCCTGGAAGCGGCCCGTTTTCTACCTCTTGGACATCGTGGCCCGAGTGCAGAGCAGTATTCTCTACCCGGGACTCCTGGCCCGGCATAAAATCATCTCCGGGAGTGGTGACAGCAAGCCCAGCAGCCAACTACTTACCATAAATTTAGCACGAACCAGCTCCAGCCCTTTGCAGGACGAGTAAAGCCGCCTTGACCGCTCCGAACGTCAAGTCCCACTGACCACCTAAAAGCTAAGTAGATAAAATTATTTTAAAAAACTTAGTCTTCCACGCCGGGACGTGACACTACTACGTAATTTATATACGCCCTGTACACCATGTGTACTGTACGACGGTTCGGAACCAAGAGAGCGATGTGCGAGACTCGTATAGTCTCTGCACCGCTAGTAGTCATGTGACTTACACGCATACCGCGAGAGGGGATACTTGCATGTGTGTGACACTGACACTCGTCAGCGCGCTCACTTATTCTAGCGCGCTCTATACTATTCATACAGTCAAATGTACTATATTCTCAATAATTACATATTTTTACTTTTGATACCGTATAATGTAATACATGTATAGTCTCTGTAAAAGTGATCAAATCCCTTCTAAAAGGTGAAATATTGGCGAGTAAAATTTTATTTACAAAAGTCGTAAAATCCCCAAAACAAATATAACTGATGTCAATTGATTTTTATATTTTTCAGATATACACATGCAGGTACTTTATTTTATAAAATACTAGAGGGGTTCCCCTTCTGTTCGCTTCGCTCGCCAACCCCACGTTCGTCGTAGTAAAAACTTTAATTTTAGTTAGCTAGTAATATACGTAAAAGCGTACATACGTGGACTAGAATAGGCTATGCACGCGCTGATAACAATACTTCAGAAAATAAAACTAAAATTTTCGAAGTGCGAATTGTGTAAAATCACTTCCTATCCTCTCTTTCCTCGCTTATTCACGCCTGAATTATATATCATAGCAAGCAGCTACTGCTAAAAATTAACCGTGCGTGCGCATGTGTTCTGGATTTTCCTTCTTGAAGAAGACAATCGCTTTTTAACATTGAACGCTTTTCAACGCGTTTTAGATTTTATATTGCAGTCGCCACCGCCGATTTCACATTGATAATTTTGCTCGATACGCTCGATACGCAACGCTGGCTGGCCCGAGCAGTTTTTTTCGCTCTACTTGCGCGCATAATCATTTGTAAATTTACGGTATTAAGGTTGTTAGAAAACGCACCCATTGCTGTGTATGCATGCTTATTATAACGAATCGAATATTATAACTTACCGGTACAAGAAAAGAAAAATTTTTATTCTATATTGATTACGAGCTACTGCTGAATTTAGTGTAATCTAAACGCTTGTATAATGTCGAGATTTTTAGTTGATATATGATTGTTTCGGCGCATGTGTTTTGGATTTTCCTTTCCAAGGAGTTAAAATGATAGGGCACGTGTAAACAATACATTTCTTTCTTTCTGTGTATGTGTAAAACACATTTTACTTACTAGAGCTCAAATACGTCTTAATTGTTCAGTATTGACTTGTCGCAATAAATCGGTCGTTACAAAAGTTACGCAGTTTCGAATTTTACAACAACGGGCGTGCACGCGCCTATTATCGTGTGCGAGTCTGCCGATAGGTAATGTAAGAGGCAGAACTGTTACCCACGTTAAAAACTAAACCTTAAAACTACTTAAAAAACATCTTAAGGGAATATTTCGAAATCAAACCAATGCGTCTTTCAGTGTAGACGATTCTTAGCAACTCTTTGAACGTCATCGATCGTGACCATTTTTCTATCATGTCGTGATCATATCTGATCCGCAACCACTTGTGATACAGCGGGTAAAGAAGCTTGTACCTTTTGATCCTAAACTCTTTGATAATTTTAGGATAACTTACGTCAGAAGTCATTACGTCTATCAGCTTGTTTAATAGATTGTAATACGAAGTACCTTCGATTTCAGAATTGGCACAGCCCTTTCATAATAATCAAAAATCGGCTGATCCCTTTGTATTAATGAGATCGCTTTCTTGTCGAAAGGAGTTTCATCACAACACGCAAATCTCTTGACTTCTTCTTCTAAAAGGTATTCAGTATAGTCCCAATATTGCTAAACCTTGTAAACCCACTTAGAAGTAAATTACATTTCCTTGAACATCTTGAGTTTAACGATCTTAAAAATCGTCTGTGAGAAGAAGCTGATGAAAAAATATAGATAAGGAAGACTTTTGTGATATTTCATCGTTGGGTATTGAATTGACCGTTAATGCACATAACAGCTTCTGCTCATTGAATATCAACTTATTTGTCTTTGCTACATACACGGCTAATAGCTGTATTATAAACAACGAATTTTTTGCCTACCCTCTGGTCATACTGATTTGTAATAATCTTTTAAATATTTTGTTTGATCTAGATACGACGAAGAAAAACTATTCTTATTTTTGCTTAAATTGTAAACTGTATCTTTATATACTTATTCTTATCTACAGCTTTATTTTACTTGAATTTCATGTGCTCGTGACTATTCTGGGACATGGTTTTGTTTATTTTCAATATTGCTTTTAAACGCATTTTCAAGCATTTGGGAGGTTATGTGATCGGAAAAACAATAAATTATTTATGTGGCTTCAGTAAATACGCTTAAACAATTGCCTTATGTCCTTTAGTTTTATAATTATAGACTTTTAGGTTAACATTTTTCAAGCACAGGGTATATTTTGTCGAGAGTTCATCATCTTCAAGCACAAATTACATATATCTTTACATCGAACGCCACGAAGCGCGTTACAAAGATTTTGTTTCTTTCTCTGCCAGACATCTGGACATCGTCTACCGGAGTCCCAGGTGACAGGCTTATAATCTTGAAGCATAACTTACATCTCTGTATTAAAAGCTAGAATGCTAGTAAATAACATAGTGCTCCTTTTCTTTAAAAGACCTGTATAAGCTATCCATAAGCCAAGGCTTTCATTCATTGCGTGACGATTTTGTATTCAAGCGTTTGTAAATCATTGACCAACATTGTCCGATTGGCTTTCTAATGGTAAATGGTTGTCTTACGTTTCTACCAATGTTGTTCTGTATAAATATGAATGTGATTCGTATCTTTAAAATTTAAAGGGGTTATTATATTCTGTTTTATGTTTTTATATGAAATCTTAGAATAGAAATGTATGTTCATTAATGTGTAAGAAGGAAACAAACCGATTACCCCATGCAAAAGTACACATACCGTTAATTGAAATTTTCAAATTCAGGAAACTCCCGCTAGTGCTGATCACAGATTAATGGGAAACTTGCATGAAATAATCTATTAGGTCTGTCATGTAGAATGTCGAAAAATAAGGGACACGTATTTTTTCTTTTTTCAATCAAACGATTATTGACAAAGGTACAGCGGGTCGAAATATCGTGTGACGTCACTGAATCGGACGATATAGATATACTATACACAGTCCGAATCAGTGACGTCATACATTTCAACTATCTACATCTTTGTTAATAATCGTTTAATTGAAAAATAAAAAATACGTGTCGATTATTTTTCAATATTCTACATGACGGACCTAATGAATTTTTTCATGTAAGTTCCCCATTGGGGATATCCAGAGCCGACAAGCATGCGCTGGACGCGAGTGGCCGCGTTTTGATATAGAGCGCATGCGCGTTGGCCCCAGTTAACAAGCGGCTGGTACTGGCAAAACTTTCCGGAATTCCAAGTTTGAATTAACCGCGTGTGTAATATTAGAACTTATTACAGAATAGGTATTAACAGTGGTTTAGAGATAATAGCTGAATGGCAGTATTGGAGGGTAATTAAGAAGCAAACATTAAAGGGCAGTAATTGAGGGGCACTAATTAAGGAGCACAATTTTTTAATCGGCAGCGGTGAAACTTTTTTGATAATATAGTGAGACTACAGAATCTATAATATAGAATTCTAAAATCTAGATTTGAGACGATATGCATTGAGAGGGAAAATTGTGGGGGAAAATTGAGGCTGAAAATTAAGGGGGAAAATTGAGGGGGAAAATATCTGAAACGGTGGCGGCGATATATAATAATAATAATTTTGAGTTTATACAACTCTTTTATCATGATCCCTCTACCTTAGTAATGATATATATATATTTTTTCCCAATATATTTGTCCTTATTCCTTTAGGATAATCATTGTATATGTGTATATAATAAAAGAAATGCTTATTTTTTGTAAAAAAAAAATTCTTTCGTGGAAGTGCATGATTTATTTTTTTGTTTATCACTATATAGCTTTTAGTTGCTAGGAATAACGGTATTTTGGTTATTTTTCAAAGTATTTCCTGCAAAATCATGGCTCCTTTCCCTATGTTATGTTCCTCGTTCTACTGAAATCTCGATACTTCTTTTTTTTCTGACTAATGGTTTTGTATTTGTTTGGAACATAGCATGTAGGAAAAGATCCAGATCTCACTACAAAATATATCTTATACTTAATCTCTACTTATTATATCTATTTACTTCTGATTTGAAGTCTTTGTCTGGAATGGTGTAGTGATGCGTGGCCGATCCTGAAATACCCTCGTGATTGCTTCCTCGATGACGCTTCGAATGGGACATATACACGATATGCTCACTCTGAGAGTGAGGTGAATTCTCGATCGGTTGGAGAGAGAAGGGAGGGATCTAAAAATCCCTCTATTTAAAATACATGCCTCGGATTGTAACTCACTTTGAGAGAGGGGAGAATTCTCGATCGCTAAGGGAGGGAAGGGAGGGATAGACAATCCCTCCATCTAAAATACACAGCACGGGTTTTGGCTCACTTGGAGAGAAGAGGGGGTGAGCCAGAAGCAGTGTGAGCCAGTATACCTATAGCCTATCTACTCCTGATGGCGTCGTTAGCGCCGCTCGAGGACTACCCAGCTCGTTGCTCCACTCGCGCGCACCAGCGACTATGCTCGGTGAGGGTTACGCGCGGCTACCTTCGGGTGAAGGGGGGAGGGCTACGCGCGTATGCTATGGTGCGCGAGCGTACCTCGTATACAAGCTGCCCTTTCGTGGGGGCAGAACGCCCGTGTGTGGCCCGGCACTGTTATCAACCCACAAAAGATTTCTACGAGTAAAACAAACAAACACACTTACATTTGGACACACGATGACACGACTGGACGTTAGCAGAAGACAGGAGTACATGTAGACAGGAGCCGTGAGAGGTTAGCTGCTCCTCTAGTCCTCTCTCTCCTACAAAAGTGAGACAGAGAGAAATAAATACTTATCACGGTGACGAAAAGATGGTGTGGGCTTGAAACGCGAACGTTATATTGCATCGCAGTTTGTATATCTGAATGCATCATATCGGTGCTTGGCGTTGTACCGCCGCCTTTATTTCATATACTTATTGTATATATAGTTGACAAACACAGTGCAGCTGATGTGCTCAGCTTGATTTTCGATATTTATTAAGAAGAAACGAAAATTACAGTGACGAGCGAGTGAAAGGGACGATGAAAATGTTGAAGACGAAGAGTCGGTTTTATTACTGTTTTGGAGAAGTTTCTAGAGGAGACATGCCGGGTTTACGTCATGTTTATGTATTGCTGCTCTTACCTCAACAACGGCTCTCGATTGTTTTTCTAAACGGTAAATCGATACGGTGCTTGGTAATTTGTTTTGGGAGTTTTGTAACTCAGTATGTTTATAAGATTATCAATTTTAATTCTTTTAGGTGGTAGATGTCTGATCTTCCTATATCAGAAACCAATGTCAGCAAGTTGGCAAAGAATCTTCTGAATATACAGTGTAAGAAGATAGGGATCTGAAAAAACCAGCTGCAGAGGAAAAACTATCTAACAAAACCAGATTAAAAGAAATAGACAACAAACTGTTCAGTGCTCTGGAGCAGAACTGCTGAAGTTGGAGGCCAAGAGGCGATACTTTTTGTCAAGGATCTGTTAGAGATGTAACCCAAGGAGGATAAGGACATGGCAGTGTTATGACCTCCCGTAGAGGGTCATTTAAAAGTTACGTCATGGAGCTACAGTGCACAGAGTCAACGATTTCTTGCCACTAAAAAATATGGAAGGGTGTTTTTGTCTCAACCCAATGAAATTCAAGTCGAGATACATGCCAAAGGCTTGAGGATTGATACAAGCTTCTGGTGCTGGGGGTCAGCACATGAACACCACCTATTCTGTGGTCAGAGTTTCTCATTTGCCAACTGGAATGATAGTGGAATGCTAGACGGATAGGTTGCAAATGAGAAACAGCGATTTGGCACTGGCAAAATTGAGAGCAAAAATGTAAAAGCAGAAGATGGGTATGGGAGAGAGGCAAGAGAAAATCAGAACTTACAATTTACATCAAGGAAGAGTGACGGATCACAGTCTCTCCAACGGTATGCTGAACAATTTGGAAGGCTTTCTAGGGGATAACATGGCTCTGGACAGTCGAGACTTCGCGAGAGGCTCAGCACAAGCTGCTAATAGAAGTTGCAGAGAGTGAGAAAAGATGATCACCTTTTTAAATCAATCGAGTAAATACCCAAGTAAGTAATGATTTTTATTCACGGCTTAACCATAATAGCCACTTTATTCCCTAAAAAGCGGGACTAGTAGTAGCTTAGTAGTCAGTAGTAGCTTCTTATTCCATCGTGTATTTTTTGTCCCTCGTTTGCGGGAATAAAGTAACTGTATGTCCCTCGTTAACGGGAATGAAGTACTGTATTCCCACAAATGCGGGAGTAAAATTTTAGATTTAAATTATTTTTTTATTTTTTGACCCTGAACCTTTATGGTTATCTAACGTTGGAGAGTCTGGACAAATATCCAAGCTTAACATCCAATGACTTGGAATGAGATTCGATGAACGAGGTCAAACTACTAAAGGTGGGAAACCTATTGACCTATTCCTGCGAGATGCGCCAGCTTTTAGCTGTTTCCTGGTCCAGCTTCCTCTCCACCAAATGCACCAACCAACTATCCCATTCCTTGACCGGACATTTTACATCGATGAAAACCATCAATGCTACCTCAGCAGCGTCCAACAATCTAATCATCTCGTCAGCAGATTCCTCCTTTGCCGGTTTCAAGTCAATAACCATATCGATATAAGTATGCATTCGCGCAATCGGATTATCGTACTGACGAACCAACTTTTTCCAGGCAACCTCGAAGCTAGAACCGGCGATCTCAAGACCCCTCAAGCGGTGCGCCGTGCAGGAGCCATGATCTTATCCTTGACCATTGAAGTGAACTTTTCCTTGAAAGACTCCCCACTCTGTCGTTTTCCGGAGAATTTAGAAATGTGAAATTTCGGCATGCTGTTATACTCAGACGCTCGAAATTCGCGTTCGATCGCAGCAGCCTGCGCGTTAGCCGAGGTGTTGTTATTACGTTCAGGATTCACGGGCCGATTTACAGACAAAGTGAAGACAAAAAAAAATGTCCAGCGTACAACACAAGGTCTCGACTACGATGCCGAACAACTGAGAGAGAGAAAGAGAGAAGACTCCGACGAAACGCGCCAAAAGCGCGCGAGAAACCGACGCTGAACGCCTTACGTGTCAGTAGGAGAGAGAGAGAGAGAGAGAGAGAGAGAGAGAGAGAGAGAGAGAGAGAGAGATTTAAGTGTTTTATTACCTGTACATTATGTTGTACAAATAGTATTATAGAAAATATTTACAGATTAATGGTTTGAGCGATAGATGATTTGAAGTATGTTAAGTAATAGTGGTGAGATGAGATAGCGAAAAGTTATGAATGAGGTGTTTGTGTGATAGTTACTATTGTTTGTGAAGGTGTTTGAGAGAATGTTGCGAATTTAGTTGTTTCTACTCTGTTCTTCTTGAGCGAAAAAGTATTGTCTAGCCTGCGTTTTGAAATAAGAAGTTGTACTATTGTTACGTAAGTGAGATGGTAGGGAATTCCAGAGATATGAGGCGCTGATGTGGANCAGAGCACTCACTTCACCCCTCACTGGGCGGAGGGCGACGTGGAAGTTATAATAGGCTAAGATATAGGATGGTACAGCAGTATTAAATAGTTTTCTTAGAAAACAAGCCATAAAGTACCTCCTACGTCCGGCGGTGGTGAGCCAGCCGAGCTCACGCCTGTAAGGAGTGATGTGCTCATCCCTTCTTACACCATAGATGTAACGAGAGAGAAAGAGAGAGAGAGAGAGAGAGTGAGAGAGAGAGAGAGAGCAAGCCAATATGGCCGCCTACTTGCGCGCGCGAGCTGGTGTGCGCCAAGGTGTACCGCTACGCTATCAGCAAGCAAGAGAAAATATCGTGGGCCGTTGCGCAACGGCGCACGGCTGTGCGAAATACACGTACGAAGAAGAAAGAGAGAGAATTCGACTATACGCCTGGTGCGCTGCCGCGTTGAGTGAACGCTCTGCTATATGCGCGAAGCAGTTGCCGAGCGACCAAGAAAAGCGGGGGAACGCCTCTCTCCTCCTTACGCCGTGCGAAAAGCTCCAACGCTACTGCGCGCCGAGCGAAGATCTAGAAGCCGATAACGGCTTTTGAACTTTGAAAATGTTCGACTTTACTGAGGCAGGTACGTATATATTGATACGCCTGCTCTCACGTAAGCAACTGCTTAAAATCAGAGGACATGCCACAATAAAAGCTGGGCAGAGAGTGAACAACAATAAAAACTAATTACCAACTCCTCTCCGTCCGTTGCTTACGACAATGACTGTTGGCCCACGCTGCCCAAACTGCTGTCGAAGGCTGAGTCCCCCTGGGGTCGGATGACGACAAGCTGGTCCCGGTGTTGCCTCTTTACAGCCAAAGGCGTCCCTCCGCTGCACTCGGCTTGCCACTGGCATGCGACGATGATGAAAACTTGATTTCTTCTGCTGACCTCTAAATAACCTTCTAATCCTCTAAACCTCTAACTTCTAGACTTCTAATTATCCTCTAACAATACGTGTACTCTAATGCTTCTAAGGAAAATTGACCGTTGGGACAGTTACAAGGTAGAAATCGGTCGCTATAGCTGTTTAGTTCACTCACTTTAAAACAACCGATAAGCTTTACACCAACACTTTTCACACGCTCTTCTACCAAAATATTTAGCGTCTATTAAAATTAGTAGACGTTGGATCTTCTCTAGGATAAAGGTTGGTGTGAAGTAAAAGCGACTCAATATTTAAACAAACAAAAGCTCGCAAATAGCAAAATCTATTCACGACAGTGTGTATGTACACTTGAGAATCGTTCCTGGACTTTTTACGAAACCATTTATTCGAAAGACATTTATTCGACGGACACTTGTTCGAAAATCATTTATTCGAACGGACTTTTGTTCGAATAGACTTTTGTTCGAATGGACTTTTCTTCGAAAGGACTTTTGTTCGAATGGTTTTTCTTCGAATGGACATTTGTTCGAAAAATTTTTTTTTTTTTTATGTATTGTAAGACCATCCAAACTTTTGTTTTTAGTTTTATTAGGGATTAATTTACAATCATACACTGCGGTAACAGCCCGAGTCAGTGCTGTTGGGGTTTTAGGTTATTTCCATAATACTGTGTGATCAGTAAAAAAACCAAGGTCAACCAACACGGCACTGGAACCACTGCGGTAACACCCCGAGTCGGGGCTGTTGGGGTTTTAGGTTATTTTCATATTACTGTGTGCTCAGTAAAAAAACCAAGGTCAGCCCGAGTTGACCCGGTGGGTTTTGGGTGTGGAAGGGCGCGAAGCGCCCGACACACCCATAACCCACCGGGTCAACCAACACGGCACTGGAACCACTGCGGTAACAGAACCACTGCGGTAACACCCCGAGTCGGTGCTGTTGGGGTTTTAGGTTATTTTCATATTACTGTGTGCTCAGTAAAAAAACCAAGGTCAGCCCGAGTTGACCCGGTGGGTTTTGGGTGTGGAAGGGCGCGAAGCGGTGATGGCTGCTGTAGCAGTCCAAGATGGATGATGTAGTGGTTTCTTCTCTGATTGGTCGATTTATCTGCCCCCTATATTTCAGCGAGAGGAACTACGAGTCGAATGAACTCATCTACGTTGCATCATGCTCGAGTCTCGGTTTCGGTCGAAGCGTCGATGTTATTGAATCGTGATATTTATATATACAAACAAACTTTTTGAGCCGCCGCTATGACTTCAGTCAAAGGCTTTATGCTTTGATGGGAGAGTTCGTTGCCGCATGCGTAAGAGTATATTATATACAAAGAGCTAATGTACGAGCCGATTCTTGTGAATCTCGGAGCATCGTATCACATTGAGTTATATTGGAGTCGATGTTGTTATCGGCGGATGTATAGTCTTCGGATTTATCGATATTGAAACCAAATGCAGTGTTACTGAGTTCGACGAAGTCGCGGTGAAGAATAAAGGCTTTTACATAATTTTTATATTTAACAATAACTTTTTAGTTGCAAAATTGAGAGAGATACGGGCTGCGGACGACGAGGAGGTATCAGGAGAACATAAGAGGTATGGAGGCGGTATTCATGGATTACACTATGGAAAGGGAATGATCGAAGTTAAAGTTTCTGTTGGGCGGGAGGCGTATGATCAAGGTTTCTATTGAGGATGCGGATGGCACGTGGAGGCGACATTCATGGTTTCTACTTTAGAGGAGATCTACTCTCTACATGAGTCGTTTGTGACGTAAACGGCTGATGCAACGGTGACTCAGTCCTCTTGTCTTGACTTGCATGAGAAAGCTATACATAGTGCGTATGGGGAAGAAACTGAAGTGAACTGTTTATAAGCTAAAGATATACAAGCGGAATATATAGAGTGTCAACGGATATATCGGCTATCGAGCTCTTCGCAGAAGAGTCTCGTGAGAAGGAAGCGGAGATTACAGAGTATCGATGGCACACGATGCATGTGACTAATACTTAGTTTAGGCGTAAGATATAAATTTGTTATGATTTTTATAAACAAGAGTGTAAAATGTCTTAAGGCTTAAATGACCAAAGAGGTCCGCTACGGTATACATGTGAATATTCTTAGTTCAATAATTAATTGAAAAAAATATTTATAACTTGGTTAGTGCCTAAAAACGAACCTCAATGTTGTTACTTCTTTTATTTCAGTACTTTAAAAACAATCGTTGTTTAATATATAGGTTAGTGACATATCCAAATCAACTTTTGGCATGTTCTGAGATGTACCTTGCACAAACCCTTTATTCATTATAAGTACTTTGACTTTTATGACCTAAGCAGAAAACGTAAACAAATAAAAAATTAGGTACACTCCAGTGTATAAATAAACGTCAAACTATTTTTTTTCCCAATATGACCGTCTGAATACGTGGCAAAACTTGCTATCCTTGCAGTTTTCCTATATAATATAATCACGTTACCTTCAATCAAATGTTATTTCAATTTCTATAAGAACTACCTTACTGCAAAATCTCACATGAGATCTCAGGTAAGATCTCACGTAAAATTTCATGAAAAATTTTGTAAAAGAGTTTAAAATAGAATAATTAGCTTTTCATAAAAATTAAACCGAAATACCCCCATTTTTCGATGTATCATCCAGATGGTAGCACCAATGTGGCATGTCAATCCACACTTAAAGCCGATTCATTAGGTTTTTCAATCAATATAATTATTTTTGCCCTTCTGTGTGATCTCACATGTGAGATTTTGCAGTAGAATAAAATATGAATAAGAAATAGGCGTGGGCATATTTTTTCAGTATTTTTTGCTAAAGTACCATTTTCGATGATACTAACTCGAGTTAAATACTTGAAAAAAATTTTCTTGGACTTCTTCAAATTTCCCACCATTATAGGCTTCTTATATGCTTAGTAAATTTCGGTTTCGAAGAGTAATTAATATGTTAAATCTTATATTATTTACAGATGCAAATGGATTGAGCAATGGAGATATTATACAAAAAATTAGACGTCAAATTCAGATAAATTTAGAAGATTATATTAACGATCGTCAATATGACAATCGTGGCCGATTTGGAGATATATTGCTAACACTTCCAGCTTTACAATCAATTTCATGGCAGATGATTGAACAAATTCAGTTTGTTAAACTGTTTGGTGTAGCACATATTGATAGTCTATTACAAGAAANGCTAAAGATACAAGTGCGGAATATATAGAGTGTCAACGGATATATCGGCTATCGATGGCTCTTCGCAGAAGAGTCTCGTGAGAAAGAAGCGGAGATTACAGAGTGTCGATGGCACACGATGCATGTGACTAATACTTAGTTTAGGCGTAAGATATACGTTTGTTATGATTTTTATAAACAAGAGTGTAAAATGTCTTAAGGCTTAAATGACCAGAGAGATCCGCAACGGTATACATGTGAATATTCTTAGTTCAATAATTATTGGGACGCGTGCAACTCTCTCTAGATCACTCAGTAAACAATAAGGCTTTTGAGCTAATGGTTGGTTCCCAAATTTATTAATAGAACTCGCGCAGCTGGTATCTCTACGAAATACGGTTTTTATACTCACAATGTGGAAGTATTCAGCTAATTTAGAGGATATACTCGCTATTCTAGGGGCCTTTGATGTGCTGTACGGTTGTGTCCTTAATTTCGCGGAAAATCTAAATAGGAAGCCAAATTATAAAAGCTAATTTTCTTGGATATCGAAAAAATGTTACCCAGTATGGAATGCCGTTGATATTCACGGTGATTACGATACCTATACATTCTAAATGTCCGAAAACCATTAAAATTGTTTGCTATTATCGAAGAAATTTCGTTTATGCCTATTAAAAATAGTTTTTAAGATCCAAGATAAGATCTTATACAAGATTACATAAGATCTGATACAAGATCTTGTCCAAGATCGTACACATGATCTTATCATCGATTTGCAACCACAAAATTACGTAACATCTTACAATAAGATCACCTAGAAGATCTTACGTTTATGATAATAAAAAACATTTTTTTCGAACATTCATTTAAAATCTTTAGCAAGATTGTGTACAAGATCTTACATAAGAGCGTTAAGCCGCGCCTGTCATCTCTACAATTCTTGAGGCGGGAGGTATGGCTCAACTGGCGTTCTCAAGATGCAGGGGTGGCAGTAGTACCACGAGTTGAACGAACTTAGCACACGTGCCTTGCTTACTCCAAGAGCATAAACTATAAGTGCTGCAGCAGTTCAATTTTTTTTCCGTGTGCGTAAATCCCATTAGCATTTGACCAGCTGACGCTCACCGTATCACGTATAGTATATTTATACTTCGTTTACCCAGGGCTCTACTGACGCCTTGATCCCGTTCCCACCACCTTTGCGGTACTGTTTAAGGCGCGTTGATTTTTTTTATTATACTTTGAATAACTTTATGTGAAAATTTAGTAATGTAATATGATTCAAGGACATGTTTGAATAAAATAACATTACATAATTTTTGCATAATGCAATTCAAAATATAACCGTGGTTTCATCGCCATTAGCCCTACACACCACGGGAGTCGCCTCCATATTCCTCCATCGACTCCACCTACTTCCTTCCTCCACCAACTGGTACACTCGATCGAAGAAAATATCAGTTTAATTTTCTTTTAGTTGCAAAATTTATCTATATACGTTGCATATCTTCCGTTAGAAAGACGTTTACTTATTCAGATAAATTCATCATCTAAATTCATTAAAATAAACTTCAAGTTTAATCCAACGAGTGTATAAAAAAATAATCATAATAATGCCTTGATGCTATTAAGTATTATCACACCATGTCATGCAATAAGACGAATTAATAGTCTCACTGATTATATTATGATTATTTTTGCCTATATAATGCAGTTTTTTCTCTATATAATACATTTATTTAACTATTTACATAAAACTCTCTACATCTAACATTTACGTAAAATTTGAAAAAAAAACTATTTATATGCAACAAAAATATTTACAACAATCAACTAAGAAAATGAAACAACAAATGGACGATTAAACATGCTTAAGAATATTTAATTTCTGATTTTTACTAACGATATCTTTCTTATTTGATTGCTTTGTGATGCGATTATGTTCACGTGTTTTAGAAAAAATTTTAACTGTCAGTAGAATTTTTAAAGCATGCATTCTGTGTTCATAACAGATATTGTCTTGATCAAACCAACTTTGGAATTTTTGACGAGTGTATGTTTCAACAATTTCTAATAAATGAAATAATAATTTTTTTTGGTGCCATACACTTTCATGGTAAATTTGGAAGGCTTCTAATTGACAGTTCACCACATTCGTGAAAAGTTCAGTTGGTCTAGTCAAGTACATAATTTCTGGTGTGTCTGGATCGGTATGCGAGTACTCTCTGAATCTGATATATTCTTCATTATCTGTAGTTTTAGAGTCAATATTTTTTATAAAAGCCTGTTTGCAATCAGGGCAAGAAAATTTACTCGAACATTTTTTAGCAATATAGCCAGCAAAGAAAGTTATCGCATTCGATTCAAATACATTCCTATCCGTTATTTCCGGCATCTCAGTGGAATCGACATTCATATACAAATCCATAGATTCAGCAGCGTCTATGAGTTCTTGAATTTCATTTAATTCAATTGCTTCGTACTCAAGTAAATCCATGTCGTTGGTAGAAGTTTGAGATTTTTTCAAAGTATTTTCGCTAGTTGAATCAATCAATGATCGCGAATCCTGACAAGTAACGTTTCCTTTCTTACTACTACGAATAAAATCTGTTGACAAAATATGACGAAACGCTAATCTATACATTCTGCAGGTTGGATTAGCATTGAATCCACCTCTTCCACGTAATTTTGAATGAGCGTGTTCGACCGAATCTTGATTGCAAAGGCCTGTTGCTAACTCAAAGTTTGGAAATTCTAATTTTAAATCACTGAAAAGACTAAGCAAAGCTTGTACAGTCAAAGGCAAGCCAACGAAGCATGGTGGTTTCGAAACATTTTTCCCTGTTCGTGGCACGACCCATTCTTTCGACCAGGGAACAAAATGTTCAAGGCGCTGCTGAATTTCAGGATTCCTATCTGATAATGGACGTTTTAGGGGATTTAAAGAGTTCAAATATAATGAATTACAGCCATCTATGACCGAATTAAGCGTTTCAACAAAATCAGCTGAAGCTTGCCAAGTCGGCGATGACATTAGTCCATTTGGATCTTTACCTGCGACTCTAATAGCGCTTGCCATTCGTCGGCTTAGCAATTGAAAAGCTAATTTAACTTTCATAGCATCAAAACTATTGGGGTTGAAGTGATTTTCACTGAGGTGTCCTAATAGATTTGATGTTCCATGACTTCTGTCAAGTTCCCATGTTTGAATTAAATCTGTGAAACTAATAATTACATTGCCATTTACGCTAATTTTATCATGGGATCTTAACTGAGCAAGTAGACGTTTGATAAGGTGAGGCCAATCAAAAGTTGCGAAATATTTACTTCCATTGTAATAAAAATATGGCATATCTATAGTGACATTTAAAAGTTTAAACAACTTTTGGTTGCTGCTACCTTGATCACAAACGATCGTTCGAACGTCTGCATTAATTTTTTTTTTTAATTCACTCAAAAGCAAATGAATCATTTCAAGAAGTTCTTCAGCGGTTGCGCCATTTTCATTAAAACCGAAAGCTAGTAATTGACGCCATGGATTCTTAGCATTTATACTATCCAAACAAAATAATAATGCATGCTTAGTAACTGCCCTGCCTCTACACGTAATACCCATATCAACTAATCCTTCAATTATGTCATACTTCTTGGAATATTCTTCATACGCTTTTATCGACATTTCATCAAATTTAAGCGCACATACTCGTTCTTTTTTAGGTAAATCGTTTAAATTTTCTTTTAGACGTTCAAAAATGATTTTATTTACTCCCGGAACAACATCGTATTCTGAAACCCATTTTCTAACAGTTGATTCTGAAGGCAAAGCTAACCCCGCATTTCTTAAACGAGTATAACACGCTGCAGAATGATAATGTTTAGCTAAATCTTTGTTTATCTATTGCAGTACATCGTCGCTAGTCGCGTAGCGTGACTAGTACATTTTATTAGAAGCCCAAACAATTTAAAAGCAATATAAATATATATAAACATACACTTTTTTTTATTTAACTTATTTTAGCTCCAATCTTTTTGACTTTACAATTGTAAACCTCAAGCTATGTGAATTTCAATATTTGAATATTCTAGACGATTCATCAGCCTTTTTTTCACAAGGTGTTTCCATGCATCCCGCTTGACCAGCTGACGCTCACCGTATCACGATTCAACCATCTGTCTCAACTCGATTGTGTATGTGAATTTATTACTTCATACAA
>CM053170.1:28239612-28272094 GCA_012977825.3 Pteromalus puparum
CGGATACTCTAGATCTACCTCGAGAATATAGCCGATGGGACTGTCGTCGGCCACGTCGAAACTCGTGTTCTCGATGTCCTCCATCCACTTGAAACCAGAACAAGGCAGAGATTGCGTCATGGCCCATCCGTACAGATTGTTGACGTCGAAGTACGTCAAGTACTTGCTCTCCTTCGACGGATCGTAATCCTCGCCCATGTACTCGTTATTGGCTTCTGCATAGCGATTGCAGCACTGACTCACCCCTCCACGAATGCCTCGCTCGATAAAGAGTAGCATCTCGATATCGGTGAGCAGCTCGAGNCGATCACGAGAGACCGGGAGTCGTGTAATAGTGAGCAGCATCCAAACCGTAAGCCTCCATGCAGTTGTCTCGAAAATTCTCGAAGATCTCGACGAGTAGTAGCACATCTGTTTTGAGATACAGATCGGAGTACTCGCCGAGTGTCTGAATATTGAAAGCCTTCCAGACTTCCTTCGCGTGCTCGTAGTCATCGCTGGAGATGTCGCTGTCTGTCAGGGTGCTGTAAAACTCGGACTGAGCTGGTAGACTAGTCGTCTCGAGTTTCTCCAGCGTAGACACGAACTCGTAAGGAAACACTCCCTTACGTTTCAGCAGATCGATCTATTGAGCGCTGTAGCCGTCATCCTTCTCGAAAACTGCCTCGACAGTCTTCAACTCTTGCAAATAGGATGCCAGCTTATCCAAGGAGGAGGCCATGAAGCGAATAGAGTCGAGGAAACGAAAGTTTACTTCGCTCTTCCCCATGAATTTGGTGAAGGAGATGTAACGCTCCTTCGTCTGAGGTAAGAGGACGATACGGCCCGGAAAACCAGTAGCGATCTCTCTGATGAAGAGATGCGAGTCGTAGCCACTCAAGTTGTGAAAGATGACTGGTATCGTCCTCGAATCCTTGTAATTAATGTTGCAGCCGTTGTGAGCCGGACCGCGATACTTCCCCGTGAAGTGGCAATGATCCTTGACTTTCTTATCCTGCTCGGTGAAAGGTCGACTGCAGACGTGACAAACCTTAGCCCAGATGTATTCGCGTCTTTCTTCATGAGTCAACTCATCCATGGGAACTGGATGTTCGTAGAGCTGCTCGAGTTCTTGACCGAGCTCTTGAAGGCTCGCAGTGAACCATTTAGCCGCTCCTTCTTCATCCATGGCTGTCTTCCTGTAGCTCTTGTACGTTGACTTGGAATCGTCGAAGCTGCACTTTACGTAGTAACCCACACTGAATGCTTCGTGCTCTTGATAGGCACGCTTGCTATCTTCGACAGGTTTGAGCAGGCATTCAAAGTCAGCGTACACTACGAACGGCGAACGCTCCTTGTAGCGGAAATTTTTGAATATCAGCTTGTTGTTTGTCACATCCGGGAGTTTGACTTTGAAGCTATTGAGCTTCGTGCAGTCTCTCTCATGCTCCGCTAGTTTGTCTGCAGACCAAAAATAGTGCAGACAGCGATCGCATATGAATTGCTTCGCTTTGCGAGAGCTCAGCTGAGAGGAGACCAGTCGCGATAAGTATTTTATCCACACATAGTGGAATTTCAAGGAGGGGACTTCGTCATCCTCGTCGTCGTCGTCGTCGTCGTCGTAGTCATTGTCCTCATCTTCGGAGTGGTCATGTACGAAGAGAAGATTTACATGCTTCTCTTTCTTCGAAGCCGTAACGTGACACGGAGACACGTCGAACTGTCCTTCTTTCTTCTTCTTTTTTAGCATGTAGAGATTGACCGAGATCTCGTTCTGTCTCTCGAACTTGGCGATCTGCTTGGGCACGACTGGAAACTCGATGCCTGTGAAATCGAGCTCGTTCTCGAAGGCTTTGTACTTGGCAACACGGTTCGAGTTCTTGTTTACCGGATGCAAGGCGGAGAGTATCGCCCACTTGAAGCACTGGTCATCGTCGTTTTGCACGTTGATACAGGCTTGCTTCTTCTCGATGACCGTCGGGAGTTGGATGTACGAGCTGCCTCGCATCGGATTGAACTTGTTGATATTCACAATGAGGTGTAATATCGATCGAAGCGACCATCCAGAACCCTCCTCTTGAAACTCATCCATGTCTCTTTCGATGGGCTGACATACGTAGGTATTAAACCACGTATCGAGGTTAGAAGTTTGGAAGATCGAGTGCGATTTCGTATTGAAATACTTGATCGCAATCGTCTCCTCTCCATCACTCTTGTTGATGACGTACTCGGCGGCGAGCTCGGTATTGACCTTGATCGATTTGTGTTCGGTCAAAGCGAGCTCGATCTGCTCCTTGAACAGCACTGTAGCATCTTTCATGAAAGTCTTCACGTCGATGTGCTGCACGTTCGTTATAACACCGCTTCTGATGCGACTTTGGAAAGCCGAATGTACGTCATCCCAGGTGACTCGCTGCTGCTGCTCCAGGCCACCTCCTCGCTTCAAGCCGCCTTCGAGAACTCTCCAAATGCTCTGGAGATGAGCATGGAAGTTCTGCAGTTGACGAAGTTTACCAACTGAATTAGTTGATTGCTCTAGAAGAGCATTCAACGAATCGATGGCTGCTCGCGCAATATCCATCCAGCGCTGGATGTCGTCGGCGTCCGCATCGTCTAGGCGATGGGCACACAATCTCAGATTGTCGATGGTAGAAATGTAATACTCCGTGGAGATCATGATGCTCTTGTCACTTTGAAGAAAGTTTCAAGAATGAATGCTCGCGCTCAGTCGCAACGACTTAAATACAGTTTTCCATGAGTCCACGCATGCGCAAGATTTTTCGCAGAGAGAGAGAGAGAGAGAGCACACAAGTCTGCGCTTGTTCTACGTTATTTTTTTTTTTTTGTCGTGAAAACGACAGTTTTTATTAATTATAAAAAAAATACATAAAATATATCAATAGCAAATATCTTCCCCAAAGACACTGCGATGCGTCTGCATCCACGATCTCAGAGCGTTGACGTTTCGACCAGCACACTGAGATTCGGAGAGCAGAGGATGATTCTCGCATTCGCCTGTCTTGGGGAAATGCTTGAGTGATGGACATCCCAAGACCTCCATATCGATGACTTGGATAGCAGTCGACGATAACCTCTTCTCCAACCACCTCTTCTTCTCGAATCCCTTGACGTAGATTCTCTTGGCTTTTTTGAGGGCTTTCTCAAGGATCTTCGTGATGTCATCGTACTCGAATATTCCAGCAGACCAGGGGATTCCGATGAGCTTCCTTTCGATCCAGCTGTTTTCACGTCGCTGCTCGGAGCTCAAGCTTTCCCACTCGAACGGTGGCTCGAAGAGGTATACGTCTATCGGCGCATCTCCCTCGAGCGTGACTACAGCCAGTTCCTTGTGAATGAAACTACTGCCGACCTTGAAGCTCTGCAGATCCAAGACGTAGTCGACGTCATTCTCCTCGTAGTAGTGGTAGTAGTTCCGAAGCTTCTCGGAGATGCTCATCGCCGCCGCTGTCGTCGCAGTCGTAGTACACAGATCAGGAACGCTTTGAGGAAGGACAATGTCCGAGAACACTCTGTAGGCCCACATGTTTCTCGTTCGAGAGTTACACGAATAATGACTCGCTCTCGCTCGCAACGTCCTTCTTATAGCAAGCAGAAGATGCGCGAGAAAGGTGCGCATTCAATTAGATTCATTCCATACGTTTTATGAATTATTTGTCGTGAAAACGACAGTTTTTTTTATTTTTTTTTATTTTTATTATTATTTTTTTATTATACAAATTTACATCCAATAGTTTTTCAGCCATTCTCTCAGTTCTTGGACGTGCAACTCGGCACATACCGGGTTGCTCTTGCTACTCCTGTGATTGTCGCAGTTGGTAAACCGCCCTGCACAGAGATCACGCAGCGGCGGGCAGCCATAATCGGCCAAGTCGACCACTTTCAACTTTGGATAAAGTCGGCTTATGATCGACTTCTTCTCCGCGCCCTTTACGTATATTTTGTCAGCGTAAAGGAATTCCTCATCCAGAACTTCTTCCATCTGCAGGTAGGGAACGTCGCCATCATCCCAGACGATGCCATGAAATGACTTCGTGAGCCACTGGTTCATAGGCGTGTACTCTGCCGCAATATGTCCTGGGCAGCAATTTGGCGGGCCTATGAGGATGGTCTTCGGCTTCGCGTTTTCGTCGCTGTAGAAACTCGCTATGATTGAGATCTCCTTCAGGATGAACTCCCGTGCTAGAGTTTGAAAGCCTTGGATGTCGACGATGAGTTCCATTTTTCTTTTTGCTGTCGATTACTTCTGTGTTCTCTCTCGAAGAGCTCAGAATTTTCTGATTTTTTACCGCTCGCGCTGCGCCTTTTATTCACTAATTTCCAAGATGGCGTGTATGCATGTGGTGGGGGCAGATTATTCAATAATCCATAGTCCATGAGAGGGAGGGGAGAGTGGCAGCGTTGGGACATTTCTTGGACCTTTTTCTTCTAACTGTCTAAAAGGAGGACGATTGATCGAACTTGTTGGAATCTTTTTAGGTCTCGTAGGATTTCGTATCCAAGGCCTTTGCGTTTCAACATATTCTCCTTCTTTAGACATTTTCAAGGTTATAGAAAACACAAATAGATGTTTTACGTTATGATATATATTGGTAGCCCTGAAAAGGGCTGTTTGATTTTTTGACGGCTACTGTACTAAGATGATGAGTATGAGCTCGTGGACGATGACGGGGATGATGATGATGAATCGCTTGACAGTAGGATTGGTGGTGACTGTACTCTTGGCGTTCCAAGCCAAGAAGCTGTTAGTATTGGAGAATGCGGCCTGACAACGTCTGTCTCATCCTCCTCTTCTGCTCGTAGAGATGACGTGAAAAGTCGACGTCTCGTTGGATCCTGGTCTTCTCGAGGTCGAGCTCTTGGAGAGTCGCAAGGTCGTATGACACGTTGTCTCACCATGACTGGAAAGAATGAACTCTCACTCGAGATCGTGCAGATATTTATACTCTGCGATGGATGATGGTGGGGGTAAATAGTTTTTTCTTACGTTAAAATTTCATTGGTGGCCCTGAAAAGGGCCGATTTGCATTATTAGTCGTCCTGCATGTCGAGGTAGTACGCTTGAATTTCGTACAAGACCTCGAACATCTTCTCACGATCCTCGATATTCCGACGGTGGATGCGAGCAAGTGCTTCCAAATGAACTTGCATCATCGCTATGATACAAATCATTTGAAATATTCGTTCTTCCTCCTTCATTTCTCTTTCATCGGAACTTATGGCTCGAGGATAGCACATCTTGGAAGTCGTCGATAGAATAAGTCTTATTTCTTGGCGACATTCTTTTTATGCCTAGCGAGGGAGGAAGGGGAAACAGTTTTTTCCACGTTAAAATATTATTGGTGGCCCTGAAAAGGGCCGATTGGTCTTTTTTGATCGGCTCATGGCTTGCGCTTGGGGCTGACGTAGCGTGGCCTGCGTGTTAGTTTACGCAGCTCCCGTTGTCGTTCCTTGCTGCGGCTGCGAGGCGCTCTTTGTCGCTTAATAATGATCGCCGTTCGCTCTTTCTTAGGCGGAGAAGGTCGCCAGTTGACCTCCTCGTCCCGCGGTGGCTTGAAGATGCGTCGTTTTGGTTTGTGCGCATTCCTCGGCGTCTCGGCGAAAGGCGCTCTTGCTACCGGTGTAAATGGTCGCTCTCTGCGACTCTTAATGCGCCCTTTCTCCGGATTATATGCCACAGTCATTGGACGAGCGAACTTAACTGCATTACTCTGTGTTGGACGCAAAGCGACTTCCACAGGATAACACGGTAAAGACTCCCTCGCCAAATAACTGCGGTCTGCCGAAGAGGTTGCTGCTGCTGCTGTTGACTGCTTCATTTTTCTGGAACGACTGATACCGCTCGTCAAAACGCACTTTTCTTTATTCCTTCACGCGCTTCTTTACCGAACCAATGGCGTGCGCGGAAGGAGTGGGGGTATCTCGCTCTAACTATCTCTATCTATCTCTCTTCTAACTCTTGCTCGTATCGCTGGGAATCATCGAGAGCTCTCAAATGTTCGGCGAGCGATTGCAATCCGCACGCATTGACGACTTGCGCGAGTGGTGAGAGGGATGGCAATCCCTCTCACCACTCCACTCCACTGCTCCTCTGCCGAGCCAATGAGCGGCTGGTGAGAGGGGGAGCTTGGCGAGCGCTGTCAGAAGTCGCTGCGGCGAGAGAGGGGTTCGGCGCGAGAGAGTCATGCATTAGTTCTGAAAAGAACTGCCTCCATAGATCCCGTCGCTGCGTGGTGTAGACTAAGAGGATTCGCTTAGAGGTCTGTAGATCCGCACGCATTGACGACTTGCGCGAGTGGTGAGAGGGATGCCAATCCACTCGACGCGCTCCTCTGCCGAGCCAAAGCGCTGTCAGAAGTCGCTGCGGCGAGAGAGCCACGCATTTCTTTATCTGCCGAGCCAATAGGCGTAAGTCGCTGCGGCGAGAGAGAGGGGCTCGGTGCGAGAGAGTCATGCATTAGTTCTGAAAAGAACTGTATTAACTCGAAAGTTATGTTACCACGTTATATTCTTTTCATAGTCCTGAAAAGGACTGTTTGACAATATGAGAAGGAGACTCGATAACCTTGAGTATCGCTTGAAGAATTGTCCCCGTTGCCGACTCTCGAACGTGCTGCCTCCATAGATCCCGTCGCTGCGTGGTGTAGACTAAGAGAATTCGCTTGGAGGTCTGTAGATCCGCACGCATTGACGACTTGCGCGAGTGGTGAGAGGGATGCCAATCCACTCGCTGCTCCTTGTCGACTCTGCTGCTGCCTCCGTAGATCCGCTCGCCGCCGCTGCATGTGTAGAACTGATACCGCGCGTCCAAGCGCGCTCTGTTTTACGTCTTCACGCGCTCCTCTGCCGAGCCAATGAGCGGCTGGTGAGAGGGGGAGCTTGGCGAGCGCTGTCAGAAGTCGCTGCGGCGAGAGAGGGGTTCGGCGCGAGAGAGCCACGCATTTCTTTCTCTGCCGAGCCAATAGGCGTAAGTCGCTGCGGCGAGAGAGTCACGCATTTCTTTTTTTTTTCTGAAAAGACTCGAGGTCATAGTCGTTCTTACGTTAAAAAATATGTGGAGCCCTGAAAAGGGCTGGTGGAAAATTATCGAGCTTTTATTTCTTTTTTTCTTTCGGTGGACACTGCTCGCTCATGGCCTTGGTTGGCTCAGGTATCGTCTGCTCGGCGCGCTTCCAAGCGTAGCTGCCGGGTGCATTCGCACTCTTCCTATCGCCAACTCTCATGCTGCTCGGTGATCCGCTTGATGAAGACTAATACCGCCCGTCAAAACGCGCTCTATTTTATTCCTTCACGCGCTTCTTTACCGAGCCAATAGCGTGCGCGGTGGGGAGAGAATCACGCTCATAGCGCTGGAGGGGGAATCGCCGAGGCTCTCGAATGCTTGGCGATACCGCTTAAGACACTGCTTGGTGAGAGAGAAGACTGCTAAAGAATGTTTCAGAAACTGAGGCTTGAAAAGTGCGGCGGTAGGTCGAGGGTAAGATCGCGGCCTGCTGTGCTAAAGGCACCGGGTTCAAATCTCGGCCGCAGATAAATTTTTTTTCGCGTACCTGGGGTGAGCTGGTAGGGGGTCAGCTGGTAGCGGTCGAGCTGCTAGGGAGAGGGGATGAGCTCGGCATGAGCTCGTACCCGCATGAGCTCGTACCCGCATGAGCTCGTAGCCGCATGAGCTCGTAGCCGCAGGAGCTCGTAGCCGCACAGTTTACCTACTCTAGTTTTAAAACATATGTTTGTAATATACTTTCTATTTTACTGTCAACCTTTTTGTCTATGTTCTCTTTATCTTGCGTATGATTAGTAATTTTATCGTTGGTTATTTGTAGTGGGAACGCTTTGTTTTCGTTTTCCCTTCCTAGGCGTTCCCTCCAGGAAGAGTGTTGTAGTTTTCCTGTTTGTTTTTGTTTCTATAGCATTTCTTCTCTGATTTGTTTTCCGAAGTCTACTAGGGCCTTATCTTCGTCTAGGCTTGTGTTTGTCGAAAAATTTGCCGAAGGCTCGTCGTATTTTAGTAGGTTTTGCTGCGGATCTTTTGCTGTTCCTACTACGAGGCTTTGTTCTGCTAGAAATCCTCCTATGTCCGAATATCGCTGGTCTTTTTCAAATTCGAACGTTTGTCCTAAAAATGAGTCGTTGCCTGATTGAAAAAATGATAGGTTAGTTTGAAAAGTTGTCTTGTCCGTACTATTTGAAAGAGGATACATTTTATTGAAACTTTTTTCAATTTAAAAGTGTACAAATAATCATTAAATATTTACGAATTAACTATGTATTATTATATCATGTCCTATAATAATACGAAATTAACTTGTTTTATAATAAAGATTATTTGTGTGCCTGTTCTGTGTTTGTTTCTGTATTTTTATTGTGTTTAATAAATTGCTTTAAAAAATTTCAAAAAGAAAAATTTTTAGTAACTTACATTTTATCAAATAAATAATTTCGACAATTTTAAAAATCTAAATCAATTGGAATAATATTTATGGTCTGAAATGTCTACAAAAAAATAGTTGGAATGAATTTATTTATTTTTTAAATTTGATCTTTGAAAATCTCACTCCACACAATATTATCGATTTTTGAAGAATCTTCTAATTCATTTTGAATAAATATTTTATTTGGATTTCTGTATCTAGATAAAGTTACATACAATTAACCATGGGAAAATAATGGCCGTCTAAGAAAAATTCCTAAGGAATCAAAACTTTGTCCTTGTGATTTATTTATTGTTATTGCGAAAACTAAAATAATTAGAAATTGTTTTCTATAAATAATAAAAGCAAATGAAGAATTCTCTCCAGTATTTAGGTTAATTCTCGATATAGAGACTTTATTTCCAATATTTTCTCCTGTAATTATTTCTTCTTCAATATTGTATTGATATAATTTAACAATTTTTAAACGAGTTCCATTGCATACATTAAACTATTCTATTATATACCATCTATTATACTCAAATTTCGAATTAACATTTCATTCATTATCATTTTAATTGATAATTTAGATGAATATTTTCGTCAGTTTGATCAACACCCGTATGTGTTGCATAATCTATGATGTAATATGTCCATGAATTTCCATACAATAATTTAATACTTTATCATTAATGATTTTAATATCTTCATTATGAGGAGCTAAAATCACAGAATTTATAGAAATATTTTGATTAATATTGCTATAAATTTTGTCACAAACGTCATTAGTCTTCCAAAGTTGAGGATCTGAAAAGATCAATTTTACCTTCTCCTAAATCTAATAATAATGATGAGAACTCTCTATCGTTAGAACGAATGTTTTTTTTTTAATTTTAAAATCTTGAGAAGAGGCCGGAATTTTGAATATTTAATTGTTTCCTCAACAATAGAATTTCTATAACCATGTTTCATTACTAGAAGAATTTGTCTAAAATCACCTCCCAATACAATTAATTTTCCTCCAAAAGGTATCTTATCACAGCATACATCATGCAAGGTTCGATCTATAATTTCTAAAGCTTTTTTTCGGAATCATAGATGCTTCATCCCAAATAATTAAATCAGCTAACTTTAATTTTTTTTATCTGATTCTAATTTTAAAAAGCAGTATCTACATTATCCAAATTTAAAGGTAATCTAAAAGTTCTATGACTTGTCATTACTTTTGTTAATAATATAAAAGCAATACCAGTCCAAGCCATTGATAACACTGGTTTATTTAATAAAATATAATAATGTATTAAAGTTTTGTATGAGAAAGTTTTTTCCTGAACCTCCAAGGACCGTCAATAAAATAAATTTTAGTTTTGCTATTAATGAGTTCTGTGAAAATAGAGTGTTGATCTTCATTCAATTGATTTACCATTTGTTTGAAATTAGTGGCACTATGCATTAGATTTTCGGGAGACATGATATCATTAACAATAAGATCATCAGGTTCTGGTAAACTAAAATCCTTACAACATCTTTCTTCTGTTTCTAATATACTTTGAATGTGAAATAAAGCATTATTTTCTTTATTTTTTTTTTTAAATCTTCAATGAAAAAATTTTTAAACTCATTCCAAATTGTATTTTCTTGAATGTTTTCTGCTAATATGAACCAAGCAAAAAATTTACGTAATTGAAAAGGCAACATTATTTGACAAGCCTCTTCAAAAATATTATAATCACAAGAGTCATCAGCTACTAAACTCATAGCAAGTGCTGCTTCTTTATACGTTTGATACAGTGTATTATCATAAGTTCGTAAATCTTCAAACGAAGTAGCACTTTTCTTTCGGTTTAGTATTAACGTTAAGAAAAACCTTTCACTGTCTTTTGAAGATACAACATTTAATCGTCCTACGGCACCATACTTATAATTACGCGATCGTTTTATCCAAGATTTCGTTTTTTGATCAAATCTGTAATATTGCGGAATTTGAAAATATTTAATATTTTTTGCAAAATCATCCGTTTTATTTAATTTAAACCATGCCGTTAAAGTAGTTTCCGTGTTGCGTAATGCATAAAAGCCACCACCACTTAGATGTAAACGGTTAAGAAAGTTGTCACGATTATTTACATGAATATAGCAACACAACTTATTTAATTTGGAGTAATGGAATCAATTCCTTAGAAGCTAACAAATTTCGAATAATGTCTTTTTCCAATTAGCAACAAATATCAAATAATCAATGCCTTTTAATTTCATTTTTAGTAATTTAAAATAATTTAATTTATTGTTAAATTTTAAATAATATTTTAATCACTTATCATAATGTTACTTCTGCTATTACAGTCAAGCGTCAAAAAATGCGCAATAACCAAAGTGTATAATATTAACACTGTCCTCAATGTTTAGAGAATTGATAAATATTAAATTTCAATCACATATCACAAAAATGCTCACTTAAATGCTTCACTTAAAATCTAATTTAAACAAATGTGTTATATCATTTCATTTCATTCAATTCTACAAAAGCATCAACTGATTGTAATATAAGGTATCAACAACCTACGTATCAGGGTCTGTTCTCACCGTGTATAAGGGCATGTGCGCGAAGCACGACTTTCGAATGAATTTTGAATGAATGAAATCGAATGAAAATCACTGTCGTCTTAAACGCGCACATATATCCCACACACCATCTACTAGACAAAATCAAAATCAAAACATAAACATAGAAATTGCGTTTCTCTAAATATATCTATCTTTCGCCTCTCTAAATACTCTAATTTAATGCATTAAAATATAAGTATGGTTCTTAGCTATTCTTAGTTAATGTCGTGTGTATTTAATGTAACATTAAAAGTGGGGGTTGGCGAGCGGAGCGAACTGGGGCCCCCCCCCCCCTAGTGTGTGTATATATATATATATATATATATATATATATATATGGGTGGTTCTCTGACAAATCGTGCGCGACAAAAAAATGTTTGCCCAAACTTAGGGGATATGTTCTAGAGGTTACTGCGATGTCAACTGTAAATTTTCAGATGGATTCGATCAATTCTCTTCGAGTTATAAGGGTTCAAATTTGGTTATTTAAGAAATTTTTGCATTTTTTGCCTATTTTCAATGATTTATAGCTTTTAAACAACGCATCTATGACTAAAAACACACTGAATTTTTTTTGAAAAATTTTCTCAACTTTTTCATAAAAGTTCCCGTATAGCCCTATATATATATGCTATAACTGACTTGTCTGCAATTTAAACCTTAAAATGTGAAAATTTAAAATTCGATGCGGACTTCGACTACTTTTGTACGGTAAAAAGATACCTTTTCAAAGTGCAAAAGTACCTGTACAAGAGCCAGTATTACGTCCTGACTACTCACTCTCGAATAGGCAGCAACGTAATGATATGTGTAGTGGCTAAGGCTGTATTTAAGAGGGTTAATCCGCGCCTAACACTCTCACTGTTAGTAAAATAACGAAGAAAATTTACCTTGAGTCCACGTACTGCTTGGCAATTACAGGCTTCTTCAGGCTCGTGCTGATTATTTGAGTTTCTTGTTTAGAATAAATTAACATACTGAGTCAATTTCATAGAACCCGATCTTTTATTAAATATAAACAAATATAATGCTTTATTTCAAATTATATAAAGTTCTCGATAAATATTATTCGCGTTTGACAGAGATAAAAGAGAGATGATTTATAATGCACAGAAATGCGGGTAAATATCACCAATTGTCGAACCGGCGCGTACGGAGCTCTGTCATCGAACTGTCCGCTTAAACGAATGCGGGGCTTTTTAAAGCCTCAGTTTATTACAAAAATCAAAATATTGATAATCTTAAAATTACTGACATAGCGTGCAGAAAATAAGTAGCGCTCGCTTGCTACGTCTCGAATGTCTTAGTTAGCGTTTCGCTGATTCGGTGCTGATATTCTTTTGCTGTATGTTGACATACAGCGATGTAGGTTATTCGGAGAGTTTGAATTTTGGTGTTTTTAAATGCTTTTTTATTGAGGTCATTATGTAGAGGCGGATGACGTAACACCAGAATGGCAGGTGCCTTTGTTTTTTGTTCTCATGGGACACACAGTAGTGAAAAACCCTCTGAAATGATTTAAATGACTAATAATAGCTGTGACAAAGGACGTCAATTTTTTGTTTACCAACATAACCTACCAATGTGATATTTTTATGAATGATCCGGATGAATACGTCCTTTGTCAGAGCTATTATTAGTCATTTAAATCATTTCAGAGGGTTTCTCACTACTATGTGTCCCATGAAAACAAAAAACAAAGGCCTCTGCCATTCTGGCTCTTATACAGATACTTTTGCACTATGAAAAGGTATCTTTTCACCGTACAAAAGTAGTCGGAGTCCGGAACAAATCCTAGATTTTAACATTTTAAGGTTTAAATTGCAAACAAGTCAGTTATAACATATATATAGGGCTATAAGGGAACTTTTATTAAAAAATTGAAAAAAATTTACAAAAAAAAAAAAAACATTTAGTGTGTTTTTAGTTAAAGATGCGTTGTTTAAGAGATAAAATCATTGAAAATAGGCAAAAAATGCAAAAAAAATGCTTAAATAACCAACTTTGAACCCTTATAACTCGAAGAGAATTGATCGAATCGATCTGAAAATTTACAGTTGACATCGTAGTGACTTCTAGAAAATATCTCTCAAGTTTGGGCAAACATTTTTTTTGTCGCGGACGATTCGTCAAAGAACCACCCATATATATATATATATATATATATATATATACTAGGGGCGTCCCGCCCTGCTCGCTCCGCTCGTCAACCCCCACTTTTAGTTTTACATTGAATACTATTGGAAATGGGTGAATTAAATGAAACGAAACTCAGAATATTTTAACTCGACTTTGAATTTATTCTGAGAGCACAGAGAAACAGGCACGTCCGATCGCTACAAGGAGCTGACAGAGACTGAGGGCTGCTGAGTGCTAGAGTGACCGGCAAGCTATCGGTAATGCAAGGGAATGCATTCCGCTGCTCCGTCTGTTGCTTAAGCCTAAAACAATGGTCCCGTTTTTATAACTGCATGCGGGCTCCAGATGGCTAAGCTCTCCATAAAATCGGAGACGAGCGACGCGTCGCATCGCAAACCCGAGCCACTCATAAAACTATAAATCGTGGAAACGGATTTACTTTCCCCGCCTCAGCTTTCTACATCTGTTTAGGATTTGTTTTTGAAACATAAAAACTATATCGACTATATTCTACGTTGTAATACAATTTTGAACATATAAGCAAAATAATAATATACGTGCTTCCTTCTCTGTGCTTACTCAGTTTCTGGGGAACAATTACATATGGTCCAACATTCATTGCGAGGATTAGGGAAACCCAGAAAAACCTAATCAGACCATTTCATATAAGTTTTAGATCATAAAACTTATATGTAAATACATTTATATATTTTACTCCAAGCCCATCTCTTCTCAGAACTCCAGAAATTTAACTGCAGGCAACGGCTTGGTCAGTACATCTGCCAATTGATTTCCTGTAGGAACATACATCAATTTTATTACGTTTTTCTCAACTTGCTCTCTTGAGAGATGATATTTTATATCAATATGCTTTGATCTCTTGTGATTGGTAGGATTTTTTTTTTTTTTTGTTTATCCGGAGAGTTGGAGAAATGCTTAATGCAACATGGCAGGAGCCGTGCGGGACTCCCCGTGTGTGGGACTCTCCTGGTGCGGGACAGACGCCAGGCATACCCACTAAAACTCCACCTCTCATATGGCCGCGAGAATCCCCCCGGTAGCCGCTTTCGCATTCTTTCGGGGGGTCGCCTGCCTTGTTACGACCTATAGGTCATCTATCGTCGTCTAGTCAGCTAAGCACCCGTCACTATTTTTCGTGCGGAGAACCGTCTCCACGAACGCCGTTATGTCGTCCCAATTCTGCTTGCTAGCAAGCATCGTTTTCACTACCGTGTCGGGCGTAAATGCCCCTACCGTCACCTCTAAGATTCTACGCCTATCAGCCCACCGAGGGCAGTCAAAAAACGTGTGTCTCACGTCGTCCCGTTCGTCACCGCAGTATTTGCAACCCGGTGTCGCTACCTTGTTCATCGCGAACAGGTAACTCCTGAAGTAGCCGTGTCCGGAAAGAAATTGGGTGAGATAAAAATTGACCTCCCCCCATCTTCTGCCTACCCACGGGCCTACCTCCTTAATCAATGATTTCGTCCATTTCGCATGGCGGCATTCACTCCATCGCTCCTGCCATTTCCGCATCGTCCTATCGCGTTCCTCGGTTCGGATTTCCACCCTAGCCGATTCCCGGAGACTCTCGTAGATCCGCTTGCGTTCAATTGCAAGCAGATCCACGGGAATCACCCCCGCGATAACCATTGACGCGTCCCCGGATACCGTTCGGTACGAGCACGCGATCCGAAGCGCCCCTCTTCGTTGCACCGCCGTTATCTGCTTACGATACTTTTTCTTCTGCATGGCATCGGCCCACACCTCCGCTCCGTATAAAAGAATAGAGTTTGTGGTTGCCATTAAGAGTCGTCTGACTGCCGGCCTAGGCCCGCGCACGTTGGCCATTAATCGACTAAGCTGCGCCACCCTAATCGCCGCCTTTTCGCATACGCTGTCTAAATGCGCCCCGTAGTTCAGCTTCGTATCTAGGGTTACCCCCAGGTACTTGGCTGTCGGCTTCGTCGTTATTGTTACGTCTCCGACGCGCATCGGTATGATGGTCGAGACACGCTTCCTAGTCAAGAGAACTATCTCCGTCTTTTCGAGTGCTAGCTGTAGTCCGTGGTCGGTCATCCATTTTAGCACCCGGGCCATTACCGCGTTCAATTTGCCCTGCGCGATCTCCACATTTCTAGCTATTATAACCGCCGCTACGTCGTCCGCGTACCCGACGAGTTTAACATCCTCCGGTACTTCTACTCTGAGTAACCCATCGTACAGAATGCCCCAGAAGTCCGGTCCCAAGATTGAACCCTGCGCCACCCCTGCCGTTATGGGCCTGCTCTTACGTCCCTTCGCCGTTTCGTATTCGATCGTGCGCTCCCTCAGATAATCCTCTACGAGTCACATGATGTACCAAGGCACCCCAAACGATCGCAGAGAATACAAAATGTCGACCCATCTAGCCGAATTGAACGCGTTTTTCACGTCTAGTGTCACGAGCAAGACCAATGGCCTGGCCGCATGACACGCTTCATCCGTTTTCTTGACCGTGTCCGTTACTTCTCTGATCGCGCCGATTGTTGAGCGTCCCTTTCTGAAGCCGTATTGCTTGTCTGAAAGGTCTCCCGCCTCCCTGACGGCGCTTAATATTCGCGGTTTTATTAGCGATTCGCCTGTCTTTCCCATAGTGTCGAGCAGGCTCAACGGCCTGTACGATGGCTTCGCGCCCGCCTGACCTTTAGCTTTTTCAATTAAGACTAGCCTAGCCCTTTTCCACCGCGGACTGAACACGCCCTGCACCAGGCACTGATTGTACATTTCCAGGAGCAGCTCAGGCCGTTGTTTGGCAACGGCCTTAAGTATTTCCGCGGGAATGCCATCCAGTCCCGGAGCCTTACCGCTCTTCAGGGAAGAAGTTGCCGCGATAAGTTCGCCCTCGCTAAAAAGGGGTATCTCATCCGTCAGTTCGTCCGTCATTTCTAATTGAGGTCGGGTGGGATGGGTGGGAAACAGCTTGTCAATTATCTTCTCGATCGCCTCTGCCGCCATCGGTTCCATTCGCCCCATTTCTCCTATTTTTCGCGTGACGATCGCGTATCCCTCGCCGAACGGATCGTTCTCTACATCATCTAGGATCTTGTACCAGCAGCGGCGCTTACTTTCTTTGATTGCGTCCCGGAGTCTCTTCTTCGCCTCGTCGTACCCGCGAGCAAGTTCTTGAGCCGTTGGGCGGTTATGGGCCCTTTGAGCTCTTCTTCTGGCTCGAAGGCTTTGCTTTCTAAGCTCAGCGATTTCGCCCGTCCACCAGTAAACCGGACGTCTGAGGTGGCCGGTGGATACTCGGGGCATCGTTGCGTCGCACATCTCGGTGATTAGCCTAGTAGTGCGTTCTACTAGGATTTCGGCTTTCTCACGTCCGCCTAGTTCGTCCGGAAGCCCATTAGAAGGTAATTCTGCGCTTCGAATCACCTCCGTAAGCGCCTCCCGATTAAGACGTCGAGTGTTCCATCGTGGTTCCCGGCTGTTTCCGCTACTTCGCCTCTCCGCGCGTTCTTCCTCGATATTAAAAAGAATGTACTGGTGGTCGCTAGCAGTAAATTCTTCCGTAACGTGCCAGCCCCTTATCTTGCGGATCGTACTTTCCCCAGCGAAAGTTACATCCGGTATCGACTCCCCGAAACCTGGTCTGCGGTAGGTAGCTGTATTTCCCTCGTTCGCAACTACCAGTCCTATCCTTGCTGCCATCTCAAGTATCGCCCTACCTCTCCTATTCGTCTGTGGCATGCCCCACTCTGTCGCTCGCGCGTTAAAGTCGCCCCCGACTACTAGGTCCCCAGGAACGTCTTTTATAGCGTCTTCTAGGGCCCCTAACCTTGTCGCGAAGTCGGCTTCAGTTAGATTCGGTGACAGATACACGCTGAAGTAAGTGACGCGACCCACCCTCACCCGCACGTAATCGCCTCCGGTTACCGTATCTGCGATTCCCCGCCTGGGCACCCAAACAGCGGCAGTTTTTGCGCCGTTGGACACCCAGCCAGGTGCATCTCGGTCCATATACTGCTCACTTATGAGGAGGATATCCACACTCTCCTCTGCGATGAACTGCGGTAGGAGATCGTGAGCCAGCCTGCTCCTGTGCAGATTACCTTGCAGTATTCGCGCCATTATTTTTGGGTCCTAGCCGCGTTTAGAGCGTTGCGGAAGACCGCGCACGCTCCGGTTCCTGGAGCATGCGCCGTCCTATCGCAAGGCACCTTTGCTTCTGTACACAAGAAACACTTCATTTCTTGAGCCGGCACAGAGCATTGCTTGGCCTTGTGCCCAGCCGCACCACACTTCCAGCAGCTGGTGCTTCTGTCGGGACCCTTACATTGCGCTTTAACGTGACCGTATCCGAGGCACCGGTAGCATCGCGTGGCGCTCGCTCGAACCCGCACCCGGCAGTTGACCCACCCGATACGGATCTTGCCTATATTGAGCAGGGCTGTGGCCTTGGTCTGGTCCATTTCGACCACTGCCACCCTCTGCTCTCTCGAGTTTGGTTCGAAGAGGTGCACTTTGGTATCTTGTTCGTCGCACCCCGTGGCCACAGCGATGGCGCCGCAGACTTCCTCCTTTGTCGTAAGGCCGTCAATGTCCCTGATCTCCAGTGTAGTTCTGGTAATCTTGCCCCTAACTGTGCCTGCATGCCCTATTGCGGTTTGTATGGCCGTTTTGAGTGAATCCATTTTGTCTTCACTCTTACCCACGACAACCAAAACGCCACCGTCTTTCGTTTTGCTAAGATACTTAACCTCTGTATTCAATTCTTCTGGCTTAACCTTTGCCTTGATCTCTCTCAAGATATCGGCGTAAGTCTTACCCAATTCCGGTCTTATGAGGATTGCATCTCCCCTTTGCCGCGAGGTCTTCCCTGCGCTTTTCCTCAATTGTTGAGGCTGGCTTTTCTCTTGTTTTTTCTGTCCTTTCTTCTTTGCTCTTCTTCCTGCAGCTAGCTGCCAAGCCCCTTGTGTGTGTGTGTGTGTATCTGCAGCTTCCTCTTGCGTTTTGCTCGTAGGCGGTTCAGATCTATCCTCCTTCTTGTCCTTTTTTGGCGGGGGTACCGCCGCCTCCGTCGGATGATGTCCGCCCCCTCTTCTTTGGCTTGCAAGACTTCGAATGGTCTTCTCCAGGTTGTTGAGATGGCAACTTTTTCGCGCCATCCTCCATCTTGTCGAGAAGCGTGAAAACTTCAATCATAATAGCTCCTATTACCGGTAGTCCCTCTTTGATTGTTGTATTCACGTTCTTCTGCTTACCCAGTTTTTATCATCTCTCTGTTCGTTCGTCTTATTTCCAGCAACTTTTCTCGCAGGCTGGCGTGTTCTTTTAGCCATAACCCTATCACTGTCATATTTTCGTATTCAGCGGCACTCATCGCGCTGGCTATACTAGTGCTGCTGGTTGACTTGTGGATTGGGTATCCACCGTCTTGCGATGCTGGCACCTTTAGGGTGTCAACTGTCAGGTTTCCCTGTACCTCTTTTCTTGGTTCGTTCCTAGTATCCATTGACATCGATTTTCTTCGTCCCGGTATGTGTCCGACCACCCGGATCCCCCCGTCTATGGGGGCAGCTGACATGGCCCCAACACATGACTGAAGGCGATGCCAGATTGGGTACATCATACCAGAATATGTCGCACTAGCCCATCTCCGCTCTCTCGAACCTCCCACTCCGAACAAAAGTGATTGGCTCTCTGGAGAGTTTCTAACAGGCGTCACACGACATCACACACTCGCTCAAGCCGTTTGACTGGTACTAGCTAGGTAACCAGCCTCCCGTCTTGCCGTCAGCAGAAGCCAAAGATGGTTCAGGTCACTTCGGCGCGCAACCTCGGATCGCCTCCCCATCCAGGATCTCCCTTTGGCAGCTCACGGGTCGCACCGCACGGCAAACACGGCGGCCTGTTTGGTCCACGAAGCATATTTTATTTCTGCTTTACCCTCCAAGGTTACCTCGGCGAGCACTCCCCTATCCGCCACCCAGGGGACGCGCCGCATACGGGGTTACAGGCTCCTTGCGCGGGTGATTGGTAGGATTACTTGCTATACTAATACAACCATTATTGTCTACGTAAATTATTATAGATTTTGAAATATCAATCTTTATACTAGTTGCCAATTATTTTTATTTGTATATCTACTTAAAATATTAATTGCAACACTCAAATCAGGTCGTGTGCAAATCATAACATACATTAAACATCCAATTAAATTACGACAAGGAGCATCATACATTTCATCAGAATTTAAATCTATATAATTTAATTTACTAGGAAGTGGTGTACTAACTGCATTACAATCTGACATTTTGAATTTTTCTAAAACTTTCTTTATATAAGCACTTTGATCCAGAGATATTTTATTTAATGTTCTTTCTATTTTAATACCAAAAAAGAGTTTAATATCTTTCAAATCTGTCATTGAAAATTTATTCATAAGATAATTTTTGAAGCTATTCATTACTTTAATATTAGCCGTAGCAATCACAAGATCATCCACATATAATACAACATATACATTTTCTTGTATATTTCCTTTATCTAATATATATATACATCTATCAACTGATGAATTTTGAAAGCCTTTCTCAACAAGAGCTTTTTCAAACATCTCAAACCAACATCTTGCTGCCTGTTTTAATCCATACAAAACTTTATTCAATTTGCATACTTGATTTGCATTACATTTGACTCCTTCAGAAACTTTCATATAAATTTCTTCTTTTAATATGCCATTTAAAAATGCAGTTTTAACATCCATATGATGTAGTAATAAATTAAATTGATTAGCAAATGCAACAATGAATCTAAAACTAGAAATTCTTGCTACTGGAGCAAATGTTTCATTATAATCAATCAAGTATTCCTGACTAAAACCACGAGCAACAAGACGAGCTTTGTACCTTAATGGATTTCCAAATTCATCATATTTTATAGTAAATATCCATTTATTATCAACAATATTTCTATCTTTAGGTCTTGGTACTAATGTCCAAGTTTTATTTATAATTAACGAATTAATTTCGTCATTAATGGCTTCTTCCCATTTTAATCTATCATCTCTAGTTTTTATTTCATGAAATGATACAGGAATATCTTTTACTAGAGTTTCAGCTATCATAATATAATCATACTCTATATTATATTCATTATAAGACATAGGTGGCTTTTGTTTTATCTTCTTACTCCTTCTAGACTCATTATTTATTATGGGATTTTTATCAACTATCTCTTTTTCTATTGACTTCGAAACACTTAGTTTTTGAATCTTATTATTTGATTTATTATTATCAAATTTATTTCAAATATCTGAATTTTCTCTTTCAGATTTTTCAAGCATATCTGATTTATCATTATCAGATTTTTCAAACATATCTGATTTATCATTATCAGATTTTTGCAACAATTTCTCATCTGATTTATCACTATCAGATTTCATAAACATTTCTGATTTATCTTTATCAGAATTTTGCAATTCATCTACTGATTTTGACCTCATGTCAGATGCATCAGTTTCTTTACTCTCATTTTCACCACTTTCCATTAGTGGTCTAGTAACTAAGTAGTTTGTTTCGTCAATAATCACGTCTCTAACTACAACGAATTTCTCGTTTTTCACGTCCCATATTTTATACCCATTAGGCTCATATCCGACTAATATGCCTTTCCATGATTTTTCATCAAATTTAGTTTTTCGAACTTTATTATGTGTATATACAGTTGAGCCAAATACTCTTAAATA
This sequence comes from Pteromalus puparum, assembly GCA_012977825.3. Lineage (NCBI taxonomy): Eukaryota > Metazoa > Arthropoda > Insecta > Hymenoptera > Pteromalidae > Pteromalus > Pteromalus puparum. The sequence goes on from CM053170.1 coordinate 28,260,496, forward strand.
TTTTAATTGAGGCTTTCTACTATGCCACATTTCATATGGTGTTTTATCACATTTCAGAGCTTTGGTTGGTGTTAAATTAATTAAGTACGTAGCAGTAAGAACTGCCTCGCCCCAAAATACTTTTTGCAGTTATAGTTCTAACCATACGCTCTGATACACCATTCAATTGAGGAGTTCGCGAAACTGTTAAATGATAGCTAATGCCTTTTTGAACACAATAATTTTTCATTTCAGTTGATAAATATTGACAATATATAAATTAACTAATTTTAAATTAAAATGTGCTTCATTTTTTGCAATAACATCTTGAAAAACCGAAACTACATCTGATTTGTATGTAATTAAATATGTTACACAATAATGTGTAAATTCATCAACACATAAAACAAAATAATTTTTATTGTCAACTGTAGAAGGAGTGATCGGACCACAAACGTCTGAATGAACAATAACCAATGGACGACGTACATAATCTTTATTTTTAGATTTCTGAAATGGCAATCGTGCTTGTTTACCGTTTATACAAGCTTCACATAAGTGATCTATAGGCATCACTTTCTCGATTATGTTAAAATCATTGACCATTTGTTTATTTTTCATTTCTAAGAATTTTGACTTTCCTATATGGCCTAATCGTTGATGCCATAATTTATAATTGCGATTCATAACACTATTTACTTGAAAGCCATTAAATTTTAACGTATTTCTATTGACTTTACAATTGATTGCAACTAAATTATTTAATTGTCTTCCAATCATAACAATTTTACCACTTTCACTTATCTTAATTCCTTGGTCGTCAAAAATAATTGTCAATCCTGCCTTCTGCATCTTGGTGACTGACAGTAAATTATGCGGAACATCAGGGCTGTAGAAAACGTCCTCCAAAACGCACTTGATTCCCATATTGGTGACTACGTCGATTTTTCCCTTCTTAGTTGCTGTTATGAAAACTTCATTCTTGGCTACAGCAATTTTCAATGGTGGATTTAAGTCAATGCAACTTGAGAAATAACTGTCATTATTTATAAAATGATCAGAAGCTTCCGAATCCAGTAGAAAAGTTAAATTTTTGTTATCTGCTATTTTATAATGTCCAGCCATAAATGCAAAACTATTTGCAGTGTCATTTGTAGTATTTTCAGTTAATTGCACTGTTTGAATGGTTCTTTGGTTCTGTTGATTATACTGCTGACTTTTCTTGTAATAATTGCACTGGCTCATTTTGTGGCCTCTTCTTCTACAGTGATGACATTTCACATTACTCTTGTTTTTAGACTTAAAATTCGACTGCTTTTTATTGGTATAATTTTTGAAATTATTTATTTTAAAATTATGATTTTGTGTGTCATTATAATTTATATTTAAAACGTTTGGACTTGTGTCTCTACTTTCTGTTTTTAACTTAACTTCTTGATCCAAAAGCCTGGTTTTAACAAACGCTACAGTTCAGTTATCTTCCGATAGCGTTTCAATAGCTGTTATTATACCATCATATGATTTAGGGAGAGTTAGCAACAAATGAGCTACTTTATCAGTTTCTTTCATCTCTACACCGGCGGCAAACAACTCCATAATTAAATCATCGAATGTCATGAAATGCTGAATTAAAGACGTATCACCTTGTAGCTTTAATTCAAGTAGTCTCTTTTTCAATGCTAATTGTGTCGCTATACTTTTCCGTTCATAAATAGCATCTAAACTAAGCATAATCTGTTTTGCTGTACTTTCAGTTTTTACAACATTAAGTAAAGAGTCTGATAAGTACTCAACAATAACATTTTTAGCAATTCCGTCTGCCTAAATCCAATCATCACTGGCATCTGCAGGAACTAAGTTATCGATCACTTTAAGCACACCAAATTCATTTAATAAATTTCTTATTCTTAATTTCCACACACTATAACGATCTCCATCAAAGGGTTTTATATTTCTTCTTAGTTTAGAATGTTCCATGATAACTGTTATAGAAATATAACTACTGTTTATATTTAAAAGTTTATGCACACAAAATCACACGTAAGATAAATTTAAATATACACTATTAATAGCACAGTTTTAAACAACGTTATCTGGGCCCATAACCTATTGGAAATGGGTGAATTAAATGAAACGAAACTCAGAATATTTTAACTCTACTTTGAATTTATTCTGAGAGCACAGAGAAATAGGCAAGTCCGATCGCTACAAGGAGCTGCCAGAGACTGAGGGCTGCTGAGGGCTAGAGTGACCGGCAAGCTATCGGTAATGCAAGGTAATGCATTCCGCTGCTCCGTCTGCTGCTTAAGCCTAAAACAATGGTCCCGTTTTTATAACTGCATGCGGGCTCCAGATGGCTAAGCTCTCCATAAAATCGGAGACGAGCGACGCGTCGCAGCGCGTCGCATCGCAAACCCGAGCCACTCATAAAACTATAAATCGTGGAAACGGATTTACTTTCCCCGCCTCAGCTTTCTACATCTGTTTAGGATTTGTTTTTGAAACATAAAAACTAGCAATTCCAACAAATACATACAACATTAATCAAGTAATTGATATTTACATGTTAATGCATTAAAAAATTAAATAATTAAATTAGGGTATTTTATTTTACCCTACCTACCTTCGCGATCTTAGTAGAACAGCCTCCAGTAGCCGCCGGATAATACTTTGAAATCGCGCTAAATTTCCTGATTTGCTATAAACACTCTAATTAACGACCCTTTAACAACACTTCTTATCAACCACTAAGGCGGGACGTTACTCTAGTCGTTATGCGAGAACCACAGACTAATTTGAATTTAATTCTTGTATAACAATATTAATTACATGCCCTGATCTATTGAAAGAGAAAGAGAGAAAGAGAGTGCAAATGGAGGCGCATAGCCTAGTGGTGTATACGTATAAGTCGCTTACCTTGTTCCTTTTCTGCTACCAAGCTGCTCTGCTACCAGCACGTCCTCTCAGTAAGTGTATGGACTCAGCTTCCAAAGCGGAGCCAATGCGAAGGCGATTTGGGTTCGACAAGGATCGGGAATTGTCGGGTTTAAAGTATACTCGCGATATCAATTTAATTGGATTTATTCGCTTTTAAACAAATTTCAAATAACGTTCGCTCGCAACTAACTAAAATCTCGCGCTGATTATAATTCTTTCAAGAAAAACGACAAACGACAACACGACTTCTAAGTCTTGATAATTAACAAGATCTGAGTTGATCGTAGCAAAAAATTTTAAGTCTCGATGATGACAAAATCTTCAAGCGTCTATAAGAGCGAAAAATTCGAAGTCCGAAAGTATCAAAATTTTAAAAGTCCAACAAAGCCGAAAAAATTCCCGAATGTGTTGGAAATTTATAAGTTCAATGAAGCCAAAAAATTCTAAGTCCCGAATGAACCGAGCTCCTGCAGAGCTTACGCACGCGACGATTTTTTGATCGAACTGGAGTCCCGCGAATCTGTTGCCGAGTCCTTATATACCTTTTGGACTATGGCGATCTTTTGCTTGCTTGGTTTTTACGGAATGGCTTTCTGGCCAACAGGAGGGCTCGAATGCATTTCATCTCCCTATTTAGCATCTTCTAGGACGCAATCGCGAGTCCGTGGCCCAATGAGGAAAATTCGATGAAAATTCGATGGATAATCATTCCGCGTACGCACTCTAGGCGTTTTGCGCTTGTTCGCTGTCAGAGCCATTGTAAATTGTCATTTTATGGCGGGCTACTCTCGAATTTTTTCTGTGGATTTGGAGAGCTGCACCTTACTATCCGCCGCGCGGTGTCGTTTCTAATGCCGGCTGGAATGGTTTTATTTGCCATGCGGCAACTTCTATCCGGCTTCGGAGTTTTATTTTTCTCGTCTGTAATAGCCATCGCACATCCTCTAGGCAGTGTTTCTCCTTACGGCGGCATCGGACTATGATCTAGCCGTGCTCGAGCGTTCCTCAAGATGATTTCAATAACCTCTGCACGTGTTGGTTCTAGGCAACCTTCGACTGGCGGCCCTTTCACTTTTTTCATGTTGCCGAGCTGCGTTCTCCTGCTAAAATGTGCGAATGATGATCTAGTTCACTTTTTCTTCTTCTTGCCTTCCGTTGTTCTGCTATGCGTGATTTCTATTCTTTCGTCGATGCTGCTGAGCAGTGCTTGTTTTCTAGCATGTGTGTGTGCATATCGATGTGCCCGTTTCGCTTTGCCTTTCGCTCCACGGTCATAATGTGTGCGGCATATCTGTGTGTCTCTTTGGTCGCGTGCCACCGTTGTAGCGCCGTGGTGTGCGTGCGTATAGGTGTGTCTCCTTGGTAGTGGTCCTCTGCTATAGCGCCGTAGTGTTTGCTTGGTTTTTCACTTTCTACGTCTCTTGCTCTATTGTTTCTATGAATCGATGTTTTTTGGCTTTGATTCTACTTTTATACTTTTTCGTGCTTTTAGTTATTCTGCGCGTTTACGTTTATGTCTTGTTTAATCGTCATTATTATACGTGAGTCTATGATTATTATTAATTATTAGAAATGATTTTACTTATTAACTCTTGAATTAAATTATAGTTTTACTCTTACTTCATATCACGTTGTCGTTTCTCGCTTTTAATTCATTAATCTTTACTGTCGTTCTCTATTTAAAATCTTTTCAATTATGAAATGGTAGCGTTCTGATGTCAAGTATAGTATTACTTTGTGCTGTCGGGCGCGTTTACGACTTATGTGTTTCGAATTTTCTAAATCTCATTATACGCTGCATTCTAATGGGAAGGGTATTGATTGACTTGTTTTATAACAAATAACTTTACTATTTTTAATATATCAAAAATGCGAAAGAAGTGAGCATTTCACACCTTCTCCCTAGGATGAGCGTTCTGAGGTGAGCCTCTGACGCTCACAATTAAAAAAATTTTTTTTTTGTGAATTTCATTCCTTAATCTTATTTCCCTATCTTGCGAACGTTTACATAGTCTCTTAATATATAACATGCTTTAGAGTTATGAGGTGTGTATATATATATATATTTCTTTTATTGGCATTTTTCCTTACATTTTTTTGTATATATTTTGATTAATATTCTACATATAATACCCTTAATTCTAATAATTAATACTTGTAAATGAGGTAGTTCGATAATACTCGTACAGGTAGTGATGTTTCTTACTATTCTATTCACAATAATTCGATTTGGATTATAATGGTTAATTAATACGATTCTAGTAATCAATATTTGTAATTGAGGTAGTTATTGTTTCTATTTATAATATTCATATAGGTACACCGATGTTACCTATTACTCTATTTGGTTTTGATTATAAATGGTTAATTAATACTTTTTTTTTCTTGATTTTCCTCTTTTTGGATTATCTAGATTTAATTTCTTAATAGTTATCAGGCACTGCATATAATGATTATAGTATAAACAGTTTTAGCCTCTTAATTTTAATATAATAATAATAATTTGGGTTTATATAACTTTTTTTATCATGCTCCCTCTACCTTAGTAATGATATATATATATGTATATTTTTTTTTCAATTTTGTTTAATATATTTGTCCTTACTCCTTTAGGATAATCACTGTATATGTGTATATAATAAAAGAAATGGTTATTTTTGTAATTAAAAAATTTTTTTTTGTGTAAGTGCATGATCTATGTTTATCATTATATAGTTTCCAGTTGTTAGGCTAACGGTCAATTTTGATTATTCTTCAAGTACTTCCTGCAAAATCATGGCTCTTTTCCCTATGTTATGTTCCTCGTTCTACTGAAATCTCGATACTTCTCTTTTTTTCTGACTAATGGTTTTGTATTTGTTTGGAACATAGCAAGTAGGAAAAGATCCAGATCTCCCTACAAAATACATCTTATACTTAATCTCTACTTTATAACGAGTTGCCTTGTGTGCACTCGTTACGCCCCTCTCTCCCTTATACTATATCATCATATTATAATAAACATATTCTGTCTGCAAATATTTTTGTAAAACATTCCTTTCAGCAGCAGGTAAGTGAGAGGAGCAGACACCCGTAACATACAGAGAGAGAGAGAGAGAGAGAGAGAGAGAGAGAGAGAGAGAGAGAGAGAGAGAGAGAGAGAGAGAGAGAGAGAGAGANGCCGCGTGTAGTGTGTATGTACGTGTGGCGCCGTCTGCGAGAATGAGAGAGAGAGGTAGAGAGATTGCACTGACCACGCGATCGCGCGTGGAGTATAGCGCCGAGCTGTAAAGTCGTGCTAACGCTGCTACCTTTTGTTTCCGTGACTACGCGTACTCAAGGATATATTCGTGCGTGCGTTCGTGTCCCGGAGGACTGTTGCTGCAACCGTGACCTGGTTCTTCGTGTGTCGCTGGGAATCGTCCAGGTGCTGTTCAGCACCGCGTGTCAGGCTCGAGCAGTACATTTGCTTGCCGCTCGACTTCTCGTTGCACCCGGCCACACACGAGGCTTTGAGGCGTCCGTCCTGCGTCCAGCATCGGGCCCTGGTCATCTGCCCGGCGCCGCTCCGGTCCAAGCCACGAGGCGTTCATCGAGTTCTACGAAGCACTTCTGTAAGTACCTGCCCGATCGCAATACTCTCTCTCTCTCTCTCTCTCTCTCTCTCTCTCTCTCTCTCTCGGCATTATTCGTTCTGCTCCGTCTCTCTTAATCCGCGCTGCTTTTGTACTGATTTCGAGTCTTTACATAAAGAGAAACTTTGCTACTACTCGGCTTGTGTCACTTCGCTCCTGACTCTATCCATTCCCATGCGATTCTCTCTTAGTTTATCTCGCGAACTAGCTACGTAGCCAAATCACTCACGACGCCTCCGCGGGCTCACGTGCACGAGGACGTGCACGTACAGCATACTCCGCTACGGGCCAGGCTTCGAATAGCCTTTAAGAAGCCTGCAACGAGCTGCTACATACTTTTCCTCTCGCTTATTCACCGATCAGTGGATGCGCCACTGATCGCTTATACACGGGTGCGGACCCCGTCGTTCTCTAATATCCCGGTCTGAATCCCCGTTATAATTTATTATCTATTTACTTATGATTTTAAGTCTTGGTCTGGAATGTTGTACTGATACGTGGCCGATTCTGAAATACCCTCGTGATTGCTTTCTCGATGACGCTTATGTTCAGGGTGAAATGCGGGCACAATTTGTTTGATTTTACATGTAATTTTTAATACAAATTTTGTTGTGATGCAATTATCTCTGAGAGACTTTAGTCAATCAGGCTAAAAATTTTTTTGTGAACTCCTCTCATGTAGTAAGGTGCCGGTCCTATTTTGGACTTGATCCTGCACATATACGCAGAATGCGGTCACCTTCAAAATTCGCTAAAAACGGTTTTTTAGCTGTAACTCGAATTCTAAGCATGCTACAAAAAAAAGTTAAATGGAAAAGTTGTAGATCATTGAAAAATACAACTTTTTTCCATTCACATAAAATCATGAAAATGCTTAGAACTCGAGTTAACAGCCCAAAATCGATTTTTTACAGCTAAAAAAACAATTATTTGCCATAAAACTTTTCGGATTTACGTTTTACATAAAAATGTTAAATGTAAAAGTTGTAAACAATTTTAAAATACAACTTTTTACCGTGGCAAAGATATTTTTTAACACTTTTTGACATACAACATTCCTAGAAGCGATTTTTTGATACATAAATTCAATAATAACTTCGCTGCAACATGCCCCATCTGACCCAGTGCGAAAAATGTGTGAGATTCGATATCTCAGCCTGCTCTGAGAAGCCTGACACGTCCCTCTAAACTATGCTATTATAATACATTTTCTAAATGAAACCCTATTACTAAATCAAATCTTGATAAAATCTTGAATCTTCTGTTAACTATCTTTAAAATCCTCTTGAAAATCCTCTTGAGTCCTTCCATGTTAAATTGTTTTTTTCACCTACAAGAAAAATAGAATTCAATTAATGAAATTAGAAAACAATGACTGTATAATTTAATTAACTGTTAAGGAAAAAACAGCCTCTAAAATACATGATTAGATACGTATAGTAGAAGTATAGTAGTCCCATAGTCTTGAATGAAGTTACGTTCCAACTCCAAGATTTTGATAGCTCAGTTATCAACACCATCAATATCCTTAGGTTGACTCCGGTAGACGCAGTAGACCATAATCCAACAAATGCAGAAGTTTTTATACACCTAGACATACAGAAAAATATTACAAAATCAAACTCATAAATAATTATTGAGAGATTCAGACCACTGATCTCTGCATAAAAATTTGAAACAAGGCAGCTTTTAAGTATGAATACCGTCAAACCACATGTCTCAGTCGCATAATTCACATTTACAAACAGAAGATTATCATCATGAACACTGAAAAGGTATCCGCGAGCCATTAGACATCTGTTTACTGAACTTATCATAGGGGACAAAGCGTTTAAAGTTAAAACTTATTGAAGATACAATATAAATTCAACATACAGTTCGAGTTTATTTTAATATTTCCAAATTTACCTTATCAGATAGTATAAATCCATATTCAGATTCGTATTAAAATAGTTGAAGTATCCAAGAACGCCAACCAATACTCCAAGACAGCATCAATTCAGTTGCAAGATCGTCTCAAGGTGATCCAATCAGCTGGCAATGCCAAACAGGACTGCCGGATAGTAGAAATAGAGCTCCAGGATCATTCACAGGTGGTTGAGCCAGCTAGAAACGCCAACCAGCACTTGCAGAATATTTAAATGTAATTCTAAGGTTGTCTCCTGGTGATGACATCAGCCAGAGATGCCAAGCAACACGATCAGATACCATAAATCCAGCTCCAGAGTCGTATTGAGGCTGTTGAAGTACCTAGAAACGCCAACCAGCACCACCAGAGAGAGAGAGAGAGAGAGAGAGAGAGGACAACACTAAAAAACAGATCAGAAAATTACACTGATTATACTGCACATAACACAATAGATATCTGTTATAAACATAATGAACACAGGAAATAGAACAAAGGAAAACCAGTCGTAGATCTTATGCGATAGTGAATCTTCATCCAAGCAGCATCTTGCAAGAAAAATGTATCAGCACATCAATAGAATGAGCAGGAACAGCATTCGCAGGAGTACTCCAATCCATAAAACAAAGGATAACCTCCAAGCAAAAACTCAAGTTTCTTGTTGGAGCTACATGTCTTCCTATACTGCAGCACTCCTTCATGAATTGAATTCAAGTACTATAAAAAGATAATTTTTTCTAATCTTACGGAATAAAAAAGGGTGTTTAATTATTTGGTTGCAATAAGAGAATACATGTTAAAATTTATATGAATGTCTATTCGAAAATCAACAATATTGAAAATCATAAGTCAAAAACTAAAATATTTGTAAAAACTTTGAAGCTATGTATGGCCAACACATTTTTTAATTGTACTAGGGGGGTCCCCCCCCCCCCTGCTCGCTTCGCTTGCCAACCCCACGTTCGTCGTAGTAAAAACTTTAAAGTTCGTCATATACGTAAAAGCGTATTTCAAAAAATAAAACAAAAATTTTCGAAGTGCGAATTCTGTAAAATCACTTCCTAACCTCTCTTTCCTCGCTTATTCACGCCTGAATTATATATCATAGCTCGAAGCTACTGCTAAAAATTAACCCCGCGTGCGCATGTATTTTGGATTTTCCTTTTTGAAGAAGATAACCGCTTTTTAACGCATTTTAGATTTTATATTGCAGCCGCCACCGCCGATTACACATTGATAATTTTGCTCGATACGCTCGTACGAACGCCAGCCGAGCAGTTTTTTCGCTTTACATCGCGATAATCATTTACAATTGACGTTATTAAGGATCGTTGGAAAACGCTACCCATTGATGTGTATGCATCAGCTTTTTCTAACGAATATAGGAGCAAGCTATTTGCTGTTAGTGAGCATAACGCCGCTAAAGTATACGGGATTGTATTTAGTTTGATCTCAATTACCGGATACAAGAAAAGAAATTATTTACTCTATAATGATTACAAGTACTGCTGATTTTAGTGTTATTCTATAGTTGTAATAATGTCGAGATTTTTATTGATATTGATGGGTTTCAGCGCATTGTGTTTTGGATTTTCCTTTCCAAGAAATTTAAATGATTAAGGGCCAGTGTAAACAATTCTTTCTCTTCTAGTGTATGTGGAGAAAAACATTTTACCCTATAGAGCTCATTACGTTTATATGTTCAGTATTATTTTGTCGCAATAAAATCGTTCGTTTGAAAAAGTTACGTGGCCTGTTGAATTTTACAACAACGTGTGTGCACTAGGGCTGTCCCAAAAAGGGCAAATTATCGAGTAGCACGCATATTGATGCACCGCCCATATAGCATGTTTTAGCAGAAATCGCGTCTCCATTTTTTTCAGAATTTTAAAATTATTTTTAGGCGGCGCTAAGTCTTTTCAGTTTGTTCAGAAAATTTGTGCATTGAGCCTTCGACTAAGCAAGTTTTTGAGGATTCGAGCGATAATTCCATTTTCTCTCCTATCCTACCCTTGAACGATGTTCCGTCTCGACTACAAAACTTTATGGCCTCTGTCTCCCTTTCAGGTCGTCGACAAGGCTTAGGTCGACAATCTGCTAGAATTTTGCGATTACATATTTTATTTATTTTTACTTGAATCACGACAATATTTCAACTGGTTTTCTTCTGGACACCAACTCTTTTTTTTGCCAATATTGTTATTTGTATCTACTAATAATAAGTTTAATTATTCAGGTTAGTATAATTTCGCATTTTATTTTCGTAAATATATAGTGCACGTTATTTATTATTAGCTCTCCAATACCTTTCAGAAAATATTTCGCTATTGTATTTTTGTCTATTAAATTATTCTCCTATGGTGTCAGTTAGCAATGTCCAGGATTTTACCGAAATATTGCATCCCAATTGAGAATCGCCGATCTGCATTTGCACCGAACAAATACGCACCAAATTTTATCGGTATTAATTCCGTCCGTGTTATCGCGTGTTCGGAACGTTACGCTGCGTACATTAAGGTGGTTTCCTTCGAGACCCATGATTTTTCAAGCCGCACTTCAAATTTCATACCCAAGTCAATAAAGACATCACACATGTCATACTAAAATTTTAAAGCATTTCACCGTTTTGTTCCTGAGTAATCGTTGTTTAAAGTTTGACAAATTACACAGCAGCTATACCTATATATATCGAAATTGCTACGTTTTGTAGCTGCCGATAGCAATATCTCGCGAATGAAAATCAAATCGATTTTGAAATTTTACATATATAAAAGATATAATAAGGAATATTTTTGTGCAGGGTCACTTGAATTGACCATTTTATTATTAAAATACGGTGTTTTGAAAATATTTCTTTGAGAAAAAGAATGTGTATTGCAGGAGATGTGGCAACGTCGCACACTTGCACACTTGCAAACCTTCTGCACAATTGTTTTTCCTGTCTAACTGATTTTGCTTTATAAACTTTCCCTTGTACCTTAGTTCATTAGACTTTATTAAAAATAATCTCGAGACTGCAGATGTTGTTTGGTCAGAGTATCTGGAGGTTATGTTGCGGTGCGCATATGGGTCGATGTAGTGATCGATGGGTGCGACGTTGCCACGATTTCTTTGCTCAGAAGCATGCACTCTTCATCTCTCTCACACAAAGCTAGCCATGGCG
>CM053170.1:28273502-28313652 GCA_012977825.3 Pteromalus puparum
ATCTTTCTACAATATTTATATAATATAATATTTGTTGATCGTGTGTGATTATTTGTGTCAGTAATACTAGCATATCGGCGCCAAAGAAAATGAGGACCAGAACATCTGTGTATTTAGTTGGTACAGCAGAGAGCGATATTTCGGGAACTAGTCTACCACTATGTGGACAAGTTCTAAGCTTTTTCATGTATAATCTTAAAACATTAGGAAAATCTATACATGAAAGTGCTAAGCTTACTGTTAAAAAATGTATACAAATATGGGAGCAAACAGAATTGCCAATCACAAACGAAACCAATTTGATTGAGAAAGTTAAACGCTTACATGTTGAATGGTCAAAAGCAACAAAAAATAAAATTAGAAAGAATTCGCTTGCGCAGAAAAAGTTGGAATCTGAATTCAAAAAGCAGTTAGATGTGGTATTTGAGATGCGACAAGAAAAAGCTAAAACAACTCCGCTTAGTGAATTGAAATTGATTACAATATCAAAACAGACTACTCAAACAAAATCTTGCAATAAGACAAGAGAAGAAGAAGAATATGGTCGTAATCAGAGTAAAGGTAAGAATATTTTAATTTAATATTATTTAAGGACGTTCACTTAAAACAAACGCTCAGTGATTCAGTTTTTGAATTGTTTGAATCCAAGATAAAAATACAATAAGCTACGTGGCTACGCAGATTAGCCAGTAAACGTACTTACGCGAAACTAATACAATATACAACATTTTTTAATTATGCAATAATTATAATGAGCAGTTTTTATAATATATTTCTTACACTTTCAGGAAATGAAAACTGCAGTATCGCTAATAACTTGCTGAATTATGAATTGCCAGGTTTAACAACTGAATGTGAAACCGCAGAAGAAACTGATGCTAATATGTCTGAAGATGAATTCCGTCCAAGTGTTTCAGTCGCAAAAAAGAAAAAAATACAGATTTTAGATAGCAACTTATGCTCAACTTTAGATAGAACAAAAACAAGTACTCGAGAAGCAACATATATTGTAGCAGCTACTGTTCAGAGTGCTGGTCTATCAATAGCGGAGGCATCTTTGAGCAAAAGTACGGTTCATAGGAAACGTATTGAATCGCGTAAAGCAGTAGCTTTAGGCATTGAAAAAGAATTCGTTGTAGATATTAAGAAAAATCTGGATGTCAAGTTAGTTGTTCAATGGGATGGAAAGCTTTTACCGGACGTGAAAGGTAAAGATTTCGACTGTCTTCCCATTCTTGTTAAGGGAGATAATATCGATCATTTGCTTGGAGTGGGAAAATTAGCTAGAGGCACGGGTGAAAACCAAGCAAAGGCGATATTACAATTATTAAAAAAATGTAAAATAGATAAAAATATCGTCGGCTTATGTTTCGATACCACCGCAGTGAATACCGGAAACCGAAGCGGAACATGTGCTGTTTTAGAAAGAAATTTGAATAAAAAACTTCTACACTTGGCTTGTCGTCACCATGTATTAGAAGTTACTTTAAGAGCAGTGTTTGATATCACGATGGGTGCTACGTCTGGTCCCGATGTCGGACTATTTAAACGATTTCAAACAGCTTGGAAAAATAACGAAATAAATGCAAGCGAATTTGATCACTCGTTAAATGATGCTAAAATTCACGTGGAATTAAAAAAAAAGAAAGGTGATTTAATCCATTTTGCTACTAAAATTTATCAGGTATTTATAAATATTTAAAATTAATTGATTTAGTAGATATGAACCGTTTAAATATGTTAATTGAATTTGTAACGTTTTTATTTTTACAGGAAAAATATTCACGAGATGATTACAAAGAATTAATTGAACTGATTATTATTTTTCTTGGTGGCGTACCTAATGGACAAAAAATATCCTTCAAAAAGCCAGGAGCATTTCATCATGCAAGATGGATGGCAAAGGCTTTATACTCAATTAAAATTTATTTATTCAGAAATCAATTTAAATTAACAAACGAAGAACTACATGGAGTAAGACAAATTAGTCAATTTATTGTACTTTTCTATCAAAAGGTTTGGTTTACAGCTGGTATAATTGAGCAAGCGCCTTTAAATGACTTAACATTTTTACAAGACCTTGCTAACTGCAAGGCTATTAGCGCAAATATACGGAAAGTAGCTTTGCATAAATTCATTAACCACTTATGGTACTTGAATCAAGACTTAGTCGGATTAGCATTTTTTGACAATCGTCTTTCACTAGAATGCAAAAAGAAAATGGTGCATGCGATAAAATGCAATGCAAGCTATTTACAGCCAAATAATCGAGCAGTAATTGATCCAAAGAAACGAACCGTACATTTTCTGACAAATTTGACTCTTGACAAATTTGTTACCATTGATACAATGCAATTTTTCACCAAGCTAGGAATTGAAACTAATTTTCTTGATACCGATCCACAACTTTGGAATGAAAGAGACGATTTTAATAATGGTATGAAAATTATAAAATCTTTGCCATGCACGAACGATAATGCTGAGCGTGCTGTGCAGTTAGCTAGCATATTCAATAGCTTAATAACAAAAGATGAAAAGCAGAAACAACATTTATACAAAGTTGTGAGACACCATAGGAAAATTTATCCTGACAGCAATAAAAGAACGCTTGATGCATGCATCCCAAAAAAATGTAAATGAAATGTATAATTAATAAAATATGTAAACCGACTTTATGTTCTTTTTTACATAGCCTGATACTATAATCTCCTAATAATATGATAATTTATTCAACTTGAACACAAAAAAGACAATTTGTATAAATGTATCTTATATGTAAAGTCGATCGTTATAAGAGACAAATACAGATTTACTTATACTAAAGTGTGCCAGGCCAAGACAAAAGTCGTTCGGAAACATTTTTTTTTTTGCAATTTATAAAAGTTTTTGTTCAAAAATTAAATTTTTTATGTTCATGCTAAAAATACCAACAATGTTTTTAATTTTTTTTTAAATTATAATGTTTAATAAAATTTGTTACTTATAAAACTATATTATTGTTCAAATATAATTTAATAATAAAATAATAAAATAACAAAATTTTCAAAAAATTGTTTTTTTTTATTTTACAATAAATAACATTATTAAACAATATTTACAAATTATGTTATTTTACCCAAGATTGTGTTAAACTAGTATACTAATAGAAAATATTTATAAATTTTTTTAGATTTTCTGACAAAAAAAGAATGAAAAAATATATAAATAAATATTTTTAGACGATACTATTTTTTTATTTGGTTGACTAATTTTTGTAAAAAATATATTTAAAGATAGATTCGTAAAGTTAAAAATCCTATAGCAAAAGCATCATCTTAAAAATTTTGACCTGAGTGACCGCCCTCAACCCGGACTCGAACCCGACCCAAACCCAGGCGATAAAGTTTTTGCCTCTGTATCCATTTCAGCCGTTTATTGCCCTGGGCAAGGTGCTGGTTCAGAATGTCGGTCAAAAGAAAATATTTTTGAAACTAAAAAAGTAGTCTATGGAAAAGTTTTAGGCGAATGATGCTTTAGGCAATTGTTTGTAAAGAGTTAGACTTCAATTGAAAGAAAATTCTAGTTCCCTAAGTTGATATTTGTGGCATGTACGAGGCTCTAAATATAGAGAAAATGGCTGTTTTTGTCATCGAATATCTCAGCTTTAAACAAACATATTTTGATGGAATTCCGTTCTATAATGTCCTGAGTTTATAGACAACGCGTACGCAAAAAATAATTGACCTCACTACATTGCATCATGCTTAAAAAAAAATCGAAGGTTCAGACCGTTTTTTTTGAATAGGATTTACATTTAAAATCTAAAAGTGGCTTGAGCGGCGGGAAAAAATAATTTTACAAATCTGAAAAATTAGGAGATGAGTTTTCTGCCATCAAGGAATATGAGGATGCATCAAGATTTTTAATACCCAATAAGTTATCTTTTTGAGACACCCTAGTGTGCACGCACCTATTGTCGTATAGTTTGCGAGTCTACCGATAGGTAATTTAAGAGGCAGAACTATTACCCACGTTAAAAACTAAACCTTAAAACTACTTAAAAAACGTCTTAAGGGAATATTTAAAGATCAAACCAATGCGTCTCCTAATAAATTTAAATACATTATAGATCTTTCAGTGTAGACGAATCTTCACAACTCTTTGAACGACGTCATCGATCGTGACCATTTTTCTATCATGTCGTGATCAAATCTGATCCGCAACCACTTGTGATACAGCGGGTAAAGAAGCTTGTACGTTTTGATCCTAAACTCTTCGATAATTTTAGGATAACTTACGTCAGAAGTCATTACGTCTATCGGCTTGTTTAATAGATTGTAATACGAAGTACCTTCGATCTCATGAATTGGCACAGCCCTTTCATAATAATTCAAAATCGGTTGTTCTCTTTGTATTAATAAGATCGCTTTCTTGTCGAAAGGAGTTTTATTACAACACGCAAATCCCTTGACTTCTTCTTATAAAAGGTATTCAGTATAATCCCAATCTTGCTAACCCTTGTCAAACCACTTAGAAGTAAATTCCATTTCCTTGAACATCTTGAGTTTCACGATCTTAAAAATCGTCTGCCTGTCTGCGAGAACAAGCTGATGAAAAAATATAGATAAGGAAAGACTTTTGTGATATTTTATCGTCGGGTATTGAATTGACCGTTAATGCGCAAAACAGCGTCTGCTCATTGAATATCAACTTATTTGTCTTTGCTACATACACGGCTAATAGCTGTATTATAAACAACGAATTTTTTGCCTACCCTCTGGTCATACTGATTTGTAATAATCTTTTAAATATTTCGTTTGATCAAGCTACGACGAAGAAAAACTATTCTTATTTTTCCTTAAATTGTGAACTGTATCTTTATATACTTATTCTTATCTGCAGCTTGAATTTCACGTGCTCGTGACTATTCTGGGACGTGGTTTTGTTTATTTTCAATATTGCTTTTAAAAGCATTTTCAAGCATTTGGGAGGTTATGTGATCGGAAAAACAATAAATTATTTATGTGACTTCAGTAAATACGCTTAAAAAAATTGCCTTATGTCCTTTAGTTTTATAATTATAGACTTTTAGGTTAAAATTTTGCAAGCACAGGGCATATTTTGTCGAGAGTTCATCATCTTCAAGCACAACTTACATCTATCTTTACATCGAACGCCATGAAGCGCGTTACCGAGATTATGTTTTTTTCTCTGCCAGACACCTGAACATCGTCTACCGGAGTCCCAGGTGACAGGCTTATAATCTTCAAGCACAACTTACATCTGTGTATTAAAAGCTGGAATGCTAGTAAATAACAGAGTGCTCCTCTTCTTTAAGACCTTGATAGGCTATCCATAAGCCAAGGCTTCCATTCATTGCGTGACGATTTTGTATCCAAGCGTTTGTAAATCATTGACCAACATTGTCCAATTGGCTTTCTAATGGTAAATGGTTGGCTTACGTTTCTACCAATGTTGTTCTGTATAAATCCCAGATTTCATAATCTTCGAATAGAAATGGATGTTCATTATTGTGTAAGAAGGAAACAAACCCATTACCCAATGCACATACCGTTAATTGAAATTTTTAATTCGGTAAACTCCCGCCAGTGCTGGTCATAGGTTAATGGGAAACTTGCATGAAAAAATCTATTAGGTCCGTCGTGTAGAATATCGAAAAATAATCGACACGTATTTTTTCTTCTTTCAATCAAACGATTATTGACAATGGTACAGCGGGTTGAAATATCGTGTGACGTCACTGAATCGGACAATATAGATATACCATACACAGTCCGAATCAGTGACGTCATACATTTCAACTCTCTACATCTTTGTTAATAATCGTTTAATTGAAAAAAGAAAAAAAACGTGTCGATTATTTTTCGATATTCTATCTGACGGACCTAATGAATTTTTTCATGCAAGTTCCGCATTGGGGATATCCAGAGCCGACAAGCATGCGCTGGACGCGAGTGGCCGCGTTTTGATATAGAACGCATGCGCGTCGGCCCCAGTTAACAAGCGGCCGGCACTGGCAAAAATTTCCGGAATTCAAAGTTTGAATTAACCGTGTGTGTAATATTAGAACTGATTACAGAATAAGTATTAACAGTGGTTTAGAGGTAATAGCTGAATGGCAATATTGGAGGGTAATTAAGGAGCAAGAATTAAGGGGCAGTAATTGAGGGGCACTAATTAAGGAGCACAATTTTTGAATCGGCAGCGGCGAAGCTTTTTTGATAATATAGAGAGACTACAGAATCTATAGTAAAGAATTCTAAAATCTACATTTGAGACGATATGCATTGAGAGGGAAAATTAAGGGGGAAAATTGAGGGGGAAAATTGAGGGGGAAAATTGAGGGGGGAAAATTGAGGGGGAAAATTGAGGGGGAGAATTGAGGGGGAAATCTGAGGGGGAGAATTGAGGGGGAGAATTGAGGGGGAGAATTAAGGGGGAAAATTTCTGAAACGGCGGCGGCGGCGGCGAAACTTTTTTTATAATATAGAGAGATACGAAAAAAAGATGAATAATCAATGTTTTTTCATTGATTTTTTTCTAATAATTAGATTAAGTAGTAAGGTTAGACAGCGAGCGCGAGCGTTGTGCGTGCCTTGCATCGGGAAGCGATGCAAGGCGGCAAGCCACATAGCGGCCGAAGGCCGCGTTGTGGCGCGCTAGTTTCATCTTGTAATATCTAATTGTATTGTCGTAATACTCAATACCTGATTCTTCTTCTTACATCCAATATGTCATCATCCACTTCTAATCGTATTTCTATATATTCGTTTAGACATACAGGACAATCTGCTATAGGCCGAGTAAGGAATAGTTGTTCTCTGCAAACTGCACAATTAATGGGTTGACGATTTTCCCGATGATGATGCCAATTTCTGCAGGGTATTACTGCTTCTATGCGTGCAAAATTTTCTGATTTATAACAATCCTCACAGATTGCGGTCCATCTAAATCGGGATATGTCGACGTATACAATGTTTTTCGATTTTCGTTGTGGAATGCAAACATTTTCATTTAAATCAAAATAAAACTTGGAGTTTGATGTTGGAATTTCTCCATCACTTCTGTCTTGATAGGTTTCTGATGGCATCTTCATTATTCCTGAAATAGGTCGAATCAGTTGATTATTCAAAAAAAATTTTTTTTTTCTTTTCTTTTTGCTTTTATTCTTTTATTAGCCTCTCATTCTCTTTTTCAAATATATTGCATCCCAATAAATCCGATCTGCGGTGTGTCTCGAAAAATACCTCCTCTTTAGAATTATATTCTCTTATGAGTCCAAGTGGATCGAGAGCTTTTGGTGTACAGGGTGGCTGATGACGAGGTCTAGGTAGTTCGCACCGTGGTATTCGGTGTCTAGGTGTAAAAATCATTTGAGGGTGGCGTATATGAACAATTAGTTATTTCATCTTAGTGATAAAAATGTTACAAAAAAGCCATGGTCGAAAGGTGCTAAAGATGCTTATATTTTATTTTTACGACAAATATGAAATTAGTCAAAAAAATTTACTAAAAAGGACTGAAATCTCTTAAAAAAATTAACTTTTAAAAAAGTAAAAAGTTGGGCGAGTTCAATATATTCCGCAACGAAATTACAAATAAAAAATAACTGAGATGAATCAAACAAAGTCAAGTTTATTATATTTAATCATAATGCAGAAACAAATTTTCTTTTGTTCATTGAAGGGCATACTTAACTCAAAGTTAAGTTATATTATGATCAATATTAGGAACAACTCTCAAGATACTTACTACGTAACTTGCCATGCCCGTTTCATTTTGTTNGCATTGTATAGATACTTATGGTGTTTGTATGACGTTATAATACATATAAAGAAAATTCTAGTTGTTCACCAATAAAGAAAATTTCATTGTATACTTATATGGTGTTTGTATGACGTTCTAATACATAAAAAAGAAAATTCTAGTTGTTCACCAATAAACAAAATGAAACGGGCATGGCAAGTTACGTAGTAAGTATCTTGAGAGTTGTTCCTAATATTGATCATAATATAACTTAACTTTGAGTTAAGTATGCCCTTCAATGAACAAAAGAAAATTTGTTTCTTCATTATGATTAAATATAATAAACTTGACTTTGTTTGATTGACTCAGTTCTTTTTTATTTGTAATTTTGTTGCGGAATATATCAAACTCGCCTAACTTTTTACTTTTTTAAAAGTTAATTTTGTTAAATTTTATTCACATATGATTTCATAAATTATTAACCGTCTTCTAAGGTTGAAGGGTTTTTGTTAGGATTTATGTACCTTTTAGGATAAAAGTAATCACTGTTTAAACGGATCAGAGAATAAGTCATTTTTCGGCGTCTTTAATCCTCACGCGGTTTTCCGCGTAAGGATTAGAGACCTGAAAGTTATTAAGAAGGGAGGATACACTAAAAGATCATCGATGGACCCGCAGTTACCTGTACTACAATTAAGTAACCACATGTTGGCCCTAGCCTCTGTAGTGGGGTTGCCACTAGAGTGATGCTGCTTGTCTGTATCAGGAACTGGGGAAAGGAAATCTACTTCATAGACTGTAGACACTTAGTTAACACGTCGTAGCGACAGATAGTTAAGTGAGGAACCACACTTTCACTACTATTTCTGTGTTTCGTGTAGCAATTTAGGGGCATGGATCTACAGTTCCGTCCCTGAGAGAACTACGACGAATTTAAGGGAGTGGGGGTGGGAGAAATGTAATAAACAAAAGAATATTCAAACAAATAAGAATATACATCTATTTAAACAAATGAGAATCTACAAGAATATGATAACAGAAGATAAGCCGAGGTTGAGAACCACCGTCCATCCATTGACCTGGAATAAGAGCCAGAGAGCGGATGACGTTGTACATGTAGCAAACCTCCGCATTTTTGGCTATAAGTACTTAATGGCGGATTTTTGAGACGGATCTGGATGACGGTTCCGGAATCTCTCTGCTTATTCAGTCGTCTGTAGGTTACTCGATCGTCGACATATATGAGTGTCGTACAAGAGTCCAGATCGAGTTAATTACGAGTGTCACTCAGTGGAAACAACGGATACTCATTGACTCCGCTGGACTACTCAAAATAGTCATACAATTTAGGAATAACCCCCGTTTTTTTAAACAAGTGTTGTTTTTTATTTATTTACATTGTTTATTTATTATCTACGGAAAATTTGAATTTTTCTTTTTATAATGTTTGAACAAAAACATGGTTCTTCAACTCCCAAAACTATTAAATTTGAAATCTTGGAATACAAGATAACTTGTTATATAATAATAGTCATAGTAACGGTTACTTTGATGTATTGTCGATATTGCTTCATCAGTAACATTTTCCACTTGCGTTTTTTATCATGAAAAGATTAGTTCCGAACTTACTTATATCCAAATCTATTTGTTTCAAAAGTTTCTATAGCCCTCTGTCACTTGTATTCCATCTTCTGTGCCATTCTATCATTGACTGCTTCCTCGCAGATTTTCAGATTTCTGACTGCGTAACACCGTTTAGCGGTTTTTCTCGTAGACCGCCTTCCTTTCCATGAGTAGGAGGTCAATAGGCGGCATGCCATCTATAATGCATGCCACCTCATTTAATACCGTATGATCAGCAGACACGATCCTTTGCGCACCTCTCCGGTATGCTGTAAATACACGCCGCACATAGCTCTTCACCTTCATGGCTCTACTCATATTGAAGCCCCATACAACATACTCGACGTGGTTTCATTGGTTGAGAGTAACCTTTGCTTTTGAGTTAATCCTTTAACCATATTTAGCATCAATCATGATAAAATGATAAATGTGGTATAAATAGGTTGAAAAAGGCCACATATTAAGTATTTTTATTGTTAAACATTTACGTGTCGATTATTTTTCGATATTCAACATGACGGACCTAATAGATTTTTTCATGCAAGTTCCCCATTAGTTGCCATAAAGCTTTGCAAATTTACGTTTTATATGAAAATTTTAATGTAAAAGTTGTAGACATTTTCAAAATATACCTTTTTACCGTGGAAAACATTTTTTAAAACACTTTTAGATATACAACTCTAGAAACGACTTTTTAGAGCTAAAAAACAATTATTTGCCATAAAGCTTTGCGAATTTACATTTTACATGAAAATGTTAAATATACTAGTTGTAGACATTTACAAAATACAACTTTTTACCGTGGAAAACATTATTTTAAACACATTTTGACATACAACAACTTTAGAAACGATATTTTAGACACTCAAACGCGCTATATAAATCTTGGCTACACTTATCAATAAAATTCTTCTGTTTCAAAATAATAATGTCCTCTTCAAAATATAATTTCTTGCTGCAACTGCTTGGCATTATGCTTAGTTTCATTTTGTACCTGAAAAAAAGAATGAAATTAAAACCAAAAAAACATCTGCACTTCAATAATATTTAAAGTAAGATCATTTATGATCTGCATGTTATAAACAGTGCATCTACAAAAATTAAATGATCCTACTGCTCCTCATCCAGCAGACTATGATTTCTCCAGTTGCAGTATGACTTGAATACTAGAAAACAAAAAAAAAATCATATTAAAAACTCATATTAACAAGTAATTCTTCAACTCACTGATCTCACCTGATAAAAAAACTGATCCGTCAATAGTAGTAAACAGTATTGCCGGAGGAGTCTTGATAGAGCTTTCTTCCAATTCCAAGAATTTGATGGCTCAGATACCAACGACACCAATATTTTCAGTTGTACTCTGGTGACAACTCTTGATAATAATCACTATTAAGGTACCCGTAAGCAATAAAAGATATTTATTTAGAAAACTTCGAGGAAAACTTAGAACATGTATTAAGTATTTTGAACCAAAACTTATTAAAGATTCAATATTAATTAAACATATAGTACGAGTCATTATAGTTTTTGGATATTACCATGTCGAATAGTACAAACCCATCTCCAGAGCTGTATTAAAGTGGTTGAAGTATCCAAAAACATTAATCAATACTTCCACCAAACATGAATCTAGCTCCAATGAAGCTAGCTACGTCAACCAGGACTGTCAGAAAGCAAGAATACAGGTCCATGGTCAATTTCAGGTGGTTAAAGCAACTAGAAATGCCTCCAGGACAGCCAGAAAGTTCGAATATAGCTTGAAGGTTGTTAGATCACCAAAAACACCAAGCAGCACCATCAGATAATTTTGAAGTACCCAGAGACGCCAATCAGCACCACCGCAAACAGAGTAAATCTAGCTCCAGGGTCATCCTAATGTAGCAGCAGAAGTCAGCAATGCCAGCCTGCACTACTTAGATAGTGTGAATCAGTTTCATAGACACCTTGAGGGTTTTAACGTGGCTGGCAACGTCAAGCAACACCATCCAGACAGTGCGAATCAGCGCCAGGGTAGTGCTTGCATAGTCAAATTGGCAACGATAAATACTAAATGGTCTGTTCTCTGATACCAATGCCGTATAGCTATCAGTAATAGACATCAGAATTACAACACTGATTCAACTCTAAAAACAAATGACACAATCACATAGTCACTGATTTCACTGCACATAACACAATCAATATCTGTTTTTAAAATGATGAACACAAGAACACAGCGATACTTTTTGTGGATCTGTGTGATAGAGAATCGTCACCTAGACAGCATTCAACAACAAAAATACATCAGCACCTTTCATTTAGAAATTTGACAAAGTTTCTTGCTGGAGTTATGTATCTTTTTATAGTGCAGCATTCTTTGATGGACTGACACACATCGCATCGTCGGTGCCTTCCGAGTGCATCACTTTAAAATATTTTTTGCACTTTCTTACATAGCGAGAATCGCGTGCAGCTGATCCACGAGCGAAATCGCGATCAGTAGCGCAAAGGTCAGACAGCGAGCGCGCAGCGCGAGCACCGTTGTGCATGGCGAGTGCAAAGCGCGAGCGTCGGGGGACATGGCGAGCACGAAGCGCGAGCGTTTGTGGGCATGGCGAGCGTTGGGCGGCATAGCGAGCGCGAAACGCGAGCGTCGGTGGTCGTGCCTTATGCGCAAAACGCGAAGCAGGAGCATTTTGCGATGCAAGGCGGCAAGCCACCGCGGCCGTAATGCCGCGCGTGGCGTGCTAGTTTATCTATAACTAGCTTTGCCCTCCTAATTGTAATGAGATTTTGGCGTGATGTGACGTGAGATCTCACCTAATATCTCATGTCAGATTTTGCAGTAGGGTAGTACTCCATCATACATAACATTCCAAGTTGGTTGGCCCAGTACTAGACCTTGAAGGATATCTTCTGTGACTTTCTAAGTCTTGGTGCTATTCTTGGTGTCATATAGCAAGAATCTGATTTTCAAAAAGTCGGACATAATCCTTATTATGTATAGAGACACGTTTTGAAGTACTTTGTGTATTTCACACCATTTGGCTGAGGCATTTTCGAAATCCAGTTTAACAATAGCGCGGTATTTTGTCTTTTATTCTTTACATCTATAAGCAGTTTGCTTAGTATCACTGGGCAATCACTGGGCCGACTGGGTCAAGTGCTCCTTTTGAATTCGGTACTGGTGTTCAGCTAGTCTTCTCAAGCCATTTATAGTTTGATCCATTTTAACACAGATTATAAGTTATAGGATTTTGCCTGAGGTTTTCAGCATACAGAGTGGTTCGTATAATGCGGAATAATTAGGTAGCTTTTTCCCCTTTGGAAAAAATACCAAGCGCTGCGTAAAAATAAACGAGATCTTTTCTAGATCTTTTTAAGATCCGTGACGAAAATGAAGTCACACAAAGGGCTCATTTTTCGTGACGGATCTCAAAAAGATCTAGAAAAGATTTAGTTTATTTTTACGCGGCGGTTTCTTCTAGGTGACTTAGGCATGCAACCTAAGATTGCCTTTGTATCCAGAATCTACTTCTGGCAGCTCACGGGTCGCTCCATACGACCAGCGTGGTGTTCCGCCATTAGTCTGAAAGCTGCATTTCTCCGACTTGGGAAGCAACAAATTACTTGCAGCTCACACTCTGATACGTCTAAAAGCTTCCTATCCGTAGTCTCTCATACGCACGACAACTATTATTTTCACCAGGATACCCTTTTTACGGGGCTTCGTAACTTGTTTGGCGTTGTGTGTTGGCGTTTACGGTGTGATCTTTCTTCCGATTTCCCTTTCTGCTGCAACTGCTCATCTTTATCTTGTGCGCACAATTTTATTCTTTTCTCTTTTTTATACCTTTCATTTATACATTTATTATAAGGATTTCTGATCTTTCAAGCCCATCACCTGGCCAGCGGCGAACACTGTTCAAAATCGACCTTTTTTTCCAAAATCGTAGAACTTTCGATTAAAACAACCAATCAAAGTAAACTTTTTTGAGCGTCAAGTTCACCAGTTCTAGAACATAGAAAAAGTATAGACGAAGCGTCAGATTGACATCCTAAGCTCAAAATCAAGTCCAGGGGTGCTCATTTTTCGGAAAAATACGGTTTTTGGTGCTGCAAAGTCGTAACACATTTTTATTTAATGCCTAAACACTATATTTTATGTAATTTTTACCATTTAATCCGAATTCACCAGCAGAATTAACCAAAGAACTAACCTAAAAGCTCAAAAAGCCAATTAAACGCTAATTATTACCATTTTTTGCATGCCAAGTAATAGAACATGAGAGAGGAGCAACTAATTTTACTGAATCTTTTTTGATCTCCAAACTGAATGGTCATAGAATATCGGAAAATTGAAGGGGAAGCGTCAGATTGACATACTAACCTCAAAATTAACTCCAAAGGTTCGAAAAATTACTGTTTTTGATGCCGCAAAGTCGTAATAAATTTTTTTCAATGCCTTGAAACTATATTTTGTGTATTTATTACCGCTAAATCCGAATTCTTTGACAGAATTGACAAAAAACCTAACCTACAAGGCCCAAAACTCAATTTAATTCACGATAGAATCATTTTATTTACTTGAAGTGGTAAAACGTGAGATAGAAACAATCAATCGAAGTTAAATTTCTTGAGCTTCAAGTTTAATATTTCTGGGACATAGGAAAACTATAGAGGAAGTGTTCTATCGGCATCCTAACTTTAAATTACAGTCCAAAGCTTGCTTATACGATTAATGTAACCAGTTAAATTATTTTAAGAGATACAAGTTAAAATTCAAACGATCAATCAAATAATATGAGCCTTGATCTAACTGGTCAAGAAATATAAAAGATTATTGAGCGATCACAGCCTTCATCAAAAAGTATCGAAACAAATTGTGTTTGTTTGGGCGGACACTGTTCGGAAAGCGTTAGATAAAAAGCATGCATAAATAATTATTTAGTTAAATTATCAAATACATTTATCAATTTAATTTTTATACATACCTATCTTTATTATATATTCTTTTTAAGGAGGTTTATCTGGTACGTCGCTAGTCAAAAAGAGGATAATTTTTATAAATTCTTATTTCCTTTTGATACAAGAGACATAATTTATTTAGGACTTATGGACAGCTAATTTATAACAAAGAATGATTTTAGATAAAGATATCGAACTCTTTATGTCAAAAAAAAAATTAATACAGACGACGTTTGACTCCGTTTTTGAGGTTAAATGCACATTTTTTTTATTAAGTCAATTAATTAGTATGCATAGAGGTACCCATCAAACGTTTTCAAAAGCAATTTGAATTCATCAAATATTAGTTTTCTCATACAAAAATTTGCAACAGAAACTGTTTGTTGATTCAATAATTATTTGCAAATTAAAACGCGGAAAATGTGATTCTCCATAAGACTCCATGTAAAAATGAAAAAAATACTTCTATTAATATCTCGTCTCAAAGGTATCCAAATGACATTATTTTTTTATTTAGACATATCTACGTGTGAGAATTTCGTCCCCCCGAATCTGTTTGTTATTTCTAAATCAGATGAACATCCTTAATTAACATTTTTATCACAATTAACAAACGATTAATTAACACGAAAATATTTTTAAAAATTAAAGGGATATTGTTAATCAAAAACCGCTGCCAAGTCATTGGCACTTAGCTTCCTCCTATTCTGCTCGTGGAAGATAATTACATGGGACAATCAACTCATTCTTTGATTTAAATATTCGCTACTATTCGTTACTAAAAGGATAGGTTTACTCGAATTCAAAATCAGAAAACATATATGGACGTCCAATCTTATTACGATCGATCACGTAGTTCCAGAATTATAACAGTATACGTACGCACGCATGCACGCACGCACGCACGCACACACACACACAGACAAAATCATCTGCACGGACATTTTATAAAACCATGAAAACTCTCAAAATATACTAAGCTTTAATTATCAAATTATATGGTTTAACAAAAATAATAATGTTCAGTCACACAGAGTATACAGGGTGAGAGTTGAAGAATTTGAATCTTAATATCTTTTAAACTAAAAGGTTTCATAAGCTACAAAAAGAACCTAGCCGAAGTGATCAAAAGATCAATCTTTTCCTAAAATTTCAACTCAATTTAAACCTTTTTACTCCCGTAATCGTACGACATAAAAAAAACATTTTTTTTAGTTTTTGATTTTTATCTCAAAAACTAGTCGCCAAAATTGCTTAAAATTTTTACAACTAGTAGATATCGTTGTTTTTTATTGTCATGAATTTTTTCAAAACATTTAACTATTTATTTTTTGAGTTATATATGTTTATCGAAAAATTACCTTTTATATCATAAAAAATGAACAGATCAGTCAATCTAGAAAATCTTGCGGGAAAAAGTAGACAAATTTATGTTCTTTTAGATACACTATTGTTGAATATATTGTATAAATCATATCATTATAAAAAAGCAAAAATATTTTTTCAAAAATAGAAAAATGGCTATAATATGGCCATAAAATGGTCAGAATCATAAAACAAAAAATGACCTAAATTCAGAATTAGAAAAAATATATGCATGTCAAATTTTATTACGATCCGTCGCATGGTTCCAAAATTATGGCGGTATACGTACATACACACACACACACACACACACACACACACACACACACACACACACACACACACACACACACACACACAGCCATCCGCACGGACATTTTCTAAAAACGTATGATTCGTACTCCAAACACCTCCAAATGCGTTTCCACGAAGTATTAGCAAAACTGAAAATTTTACTATTACAAAGCTTCCTCTTGAGGAGGAAGCAAAAGACGCACAAAACCCGCTCTAAAATCGGTTTAGTCTATTTTGGTTTTTTATCCTATTTTAACGTATCAAGGCTTATTTCGTTATTTAGGTAATTTCAGAGGGAGTTACCGGAACAGGATGAGTAATAGTAGTTGAAAATTCAGCGCAAATTATAATTATTTAATGCAGCGGCAGAAAAAAAACACAAAATTAGTGTTTGAGGCAATCAAAAAAACCGCTGCGAATTCATTGGCATGTAGCTTCCTTCAACTAAATTAATAGTTCCAACAAATGAAATATTGTTTGACTATACTATTTTAAATAGTTCCAATCTTATTTAAATTGCTGTAGGAGTAATTTTGTCACCAAAAGACTATAATAATTAGAAAGAACCGATAAAAATCTCTTAAATAGCGAAGTGACAGAATCGATCGTTTAGTTTTAAAGATATATACGAACAAAAAAAGGACAAAATCACATCATTTTGTAACAAATCGATAATTTTCGCTATTTTTAGACGTAGACAACTTTTGATCTAAGCAACCATTTTTAACTCACCAGGGCTAACATTGACGATATTATCTCATACATTGATCCTATAAATACGAATTTTTTGTTTGCGCTCCCAGACGTTAAGTTTAAGTACTAGTAAATGTCGTTGAGCAAAGGCTAGATTTTGTTATGTCCTAAACTTATGATAGTTGTCACCGGACAGTAACTCTACGGGTTCATTAAGGGGGCACACCACCTTTAAACTCTGAAAAATAACTTCTTATAAATAATAACAAAAATAAATTATATTTGTTATATCAATTTTATACTAATATTAGGTTATATTACCTGTATTTTTACCATGGTAAATCCATATTATTACCTACTTACCCATGGTGACTCTCTCCGTATACTGTTTTGAGCATTTTGGCACTGTCCGTAGGATTCCATGTGACCACATGGTTTGATTGGGCTAAAATTTTAGAAGCATGCTTTGTATATATACTTTTGGTATGAATACAGGAATTTTGATTTGAATGCTTAGAAAATGTTTAACAATAAAAATACTTAATTTTTGGCCTTTTTTAACCTATTTATGCCACATTTCTTTTCATAAAAGATTTTCTAAGCATTCAAATCAAAATTCCTGGATTCATACCAAAAGTATAAGTGTACAAAGCATGCTCCTAAAATTTTAGCCCAAGTAAACTATGTGGTCACATGGAATCCTACGGAGAGTGCCAAAATGCTCCAAACAGTATACGGAGAGTCACCATGGGTAAGTAGATGCTAATATGGATTTACCATGGTAAAAATACAGGTTATATAACCTAATATTAGTATAAAAATTATATAACAATTATAATTTATTTTTGTTATTATTTATAAGAAGTTTATTTTTCAGAGTTTAAAGGTGGTGTGCCCCCTTAAGCTTTATAAGCATGGATGATGATAAAGGGCTTCGGAGTTTTCCCTATGACCTATTGTGTGGTCTCGACTACCTGCTTTTAGACCCGGCGCTTGCTCTCTCTCTTTCGTGTCATCCTATAGGGAAGGGCATTGACCTATATTTTGAATTTGACCCATTTAAATGTCTTCCTGCTTAGCTTTATGTAAATGCGAAAACTGAGCATTTCACAATTTCATTAATACTCCTTACGTAATTATCTTATAAAATAATTCAAATTGTCCAGAAAGCATTGTGCCAAGGCCGATTACATATGATCATCCCTTCTTCAGTGTTGTATATATGCTATAGAATAAGAAAAACGTAGCTGCGGAATGTGAAATAACTTTTTTCTAACTCTATAAATACGTTATAGAAAATATTGTGTACACCAAGGATTTAGTAGGCTAAAAAAGCCCACTTATCTTTCTAGGTACACAACATGTTATTACTAATCCAAAGCTTAATTTTTGCTTCCTTCCTAAGGAAGCCTTGTAATAGTAATTTTTGGAGTTTGTGTAAAAACATGTGGGAAGTGTGTTTTGATGAATTTTTAGTCGAAAAATGGTGTTTTTAGAAAATGTCCGTACGGATGTGTGTGTGTGTGTGTGTGTGTGTGTGTGTGTGTGTGTNTTTTTTTTTTTTTGAGAAAGCAGTTCTTACTGGGCCCGCGGGCCTAAATACAGAAACCATTCTGCGGACCCCGCATTCTAGATTGGGAATTCTTTTCAACCGTTGACAGCACGTTTAATGTAAGCATTATTAATTTATTTCTTTAATGGTAACTAACATTTAACAATCCTGGAAATTACCGAGTCATTGTCATGATTTTTTCAAAATTTGACGAAAACTTGAGGAATGGCCATTAAATGGTAATGAAATGGTCAAAATCTTAAGATAAAATGTACCCAAATTTAGAATCAGTAAACATATATGCATGTACAATTTTATTACGATCGAACGCATGGTTCCAGAAATATGACGGTACACGTATACACACACACACACACACACACACACACACACAAAGCAATCTGCACAGACGTTTACTACCACATAAAACCATGAATGTTCTTGAAACATTTCGAGCTTTAGTTAGCGAGTTAAAAAGTTTAATAAAAATAATAATTTTCAGTCATACAGGGTATACAGGGAGAGACAAAGAATTTTAATCCTAATAGCTATTAAACCAAACGGTTTCATAAGCTGCAAAAAAACCTAGCTAAGCTGATCAGAAGATCGATTTTTTTTTATTTTTTTTTTTTTAGAATTTTAACTCACGTAAAGCGTTTTTATTCCCGTAAACGTACGACATGGAAAACCCATTTTTTTGCTTCCTCCAGAGGAAGCTTTGTAACAGTAAAATTTTCAGTTTCGCTAAAACTTCGTAGAAACGCATTTGGAGGTGTTTGAAGTTCGAATCACGTGCTTTTAGAAAATGTCCGTATGGATGTGTGTGTGTGTGTGTGTGTGTGTGTGTGTGTGTGTGTGTGTGTGTGTGTTTTGTACCGCAATATTATCAAATCCAGGTTATGAATCTCTACAAAATTTGGCATGTATAACCTTTTTTTGAATTTTGAATTTGGGAAAAGAAGTTATTTTAAATGGTGCTAGCTAAATTTTATTTTATGGCCATTTATTGAATTTAGCAAAATTATTTTTGGCATTTTTCGTAGAATCTTATTGTTACTAACAATACAGCTGGAACGCATTTTGAAGATAATACAATACCTTTCTTTCCCCACTTAGCCCTCGAGATCGACAGCACTGTTCGGCAGCAAGGGGCCCACCCGCCCGCCCATACTTGATGCAGCAAATTAAATTTTTGGTTTCGCCCCTTTAACTGACATTCCACCCCTCAATGTAATTGACTCATATAGAGTGCAGAGTGCAAGCATTTAAACTCTCAAATAGTCAAAAGAATATTATACATCCGTACGGATTTTTTAAAAACCATGTAATTACCTTTCACTAGCGAAATAGGAGGAAGCTAAGTGCCAATGCGTTGTGAGCGGTTTTTATTTTTCGATTTTTAGCTCAAAAACTACTCTAATAGTTTTTATAAAAACATAATTATTTTCAAAACGTTTAATTATTTAGTTTTAAAGATATGGATTTTTCTTTTTGTCACCTTTTTTGTCAAAAATTGAAGGGAACAGTCAATCTAGAACTTCTTTAAAAAAAAAAACAGAAATATTTTTTTAAAAAGAAAAATAGCTATAGTATAAAAATAGTATAAAAATAGTATAGCCATAAAAGGGTCAGAATCATAAAAGAAAATTATTCCCGAATTCAAAATCAGAAAACATATATGCATGTCAAATTTTATTATGATCAGTCGCGTGATTCCAGAAGTATGATGGTACACACACACACGCACACACACACACACACACACACACACACACACACACACACACAGCCATCCACACGGACATTTTCTGAAAACGCATGATTCGGACTCCATTCACATCCAAATGCGTTTCTACAAATTTTTATTAAAACCGGAAATTTCACTATTACAAAGCTTCCTCTAGGAGAAAGTAAAAATGTATTACGACTTTGCGGGGCTAAAAACTGTATTTATCTGACAAATAAGCTTCTTTGGACTTGATTTTGAGGTTAGTTTGGCAATCTGACGCTTGCTCTATGATTTTCTTATGTTCTATGACTATTAAGTTTGAAATTCAAAAACGATTTAGTGGAATTAGTCGTTCCTACCTCATATTCTAACACACGAAAAATGGTAATAATTAGCGTTTGATTGTCTTATTGAGCTTTGAGATTAGGTTTTTGATTAATTCTGCTGATATAATTTAGATTCAGCGGAAAAAAACACAAAATACAGTGTTTGAGGCATTCAAGAAAATGTATTACGACTTTGCGGCATCGAAAACCATATTTTTCCGAAAAATGAGCACCTTTAAACTTGATTTTGAGGTTAGGATGTCAATCTGACGCTTCGTCTATACTTTTTCTATGTTATAGAACTGGTGAACTTGACGCTCAAAAAAGTTTACTTTGATTGGTTATTTCATTCGGAAGTTCTTGGATTTTGTAAAAAAGGCCGATTTTGAACAGTGTGCGGCGTACAGTATAATTGAATTAGAAATTTGTTTCGGAATTCGACGGATTGGGGTAGGAATATGCATGCGGAATGAAAATTTACACAATCGAAGTTTAAATTGTATAGATTTGAAAAAAACGCTACTGATTCCTCGGCACGTAGCTCCCTTGAACATTATGTATTGCTTAATATCAGATTTGTTTTTACTTTATACATGTATCAATTTTTTTATTTTTTTGATAAATAAAATTATTTCGAATCAATCACATATATATGATTAAATCTCTCTCTCACTCTCTCTCTCTCTCTCTCTCTCTCTCTCTCTCT
The DNA here is from genome assembly GCA_012977825.3 of Pteromalus puparum. Taxonomy (NCBI): domain Eukaryota; kingdom Metazoa; phylum Arthropoda; class Insecta; order Hymenoptera; family Pteromalidae; genus Pteromalus; species Pteromalus puparum. The sequence continues at coordinate 28,294,487 of CM053170.1, forward strand.
CTCTCTCTCTCTCTCTCTCTCTCTCTTTCTCTCTCTCTCTTTTNTTCTCTCTCACTAGCTAATTGTTAAACTGATCTCCTAGAGACATCACCCTCCCTTTTTTACCTAACATCTTATTTACTAACACTTTAAAATAATTTTATTTAACGTAATTTTTGTATTAATTACATTTAAATGATATCGTTTATTCAACACCAAGCGTTAGATATCTCGGCACGGTTTTTTTTTTTGTAAGGAAATGTAACAGTTTCCATATCTCAATATTTGTCTAATCACTAAGCTGAAATATTTGTCAATTTTCTTTTACATTTCTTTGTACCCGCACGTTGGAGTCGAAATTACTTAACCCGACCGCCACTGTAAGGACGCTAGAGATATAACACTACTAAAAAAATCAAGTAATTATTGCGTAATAATCGCGCTTATCATGTGATAATCACGTGAAGTTAACGACAGAATTATCACGTGATTATCACGTAATTATCACGTGATATACTCAATTTTTGTTAAAAAATTTTTTAAATTACATATCTGCGTTTAAATCAGTGCAATATATCTACAAAATAATTTTAAACTAGCGCGCCACGCGCAAGGCACGCATAACGCTCGCGTTTTGCGTATAAGGCACGACCGCTGACGCTCGCCATGGTCCCCGACGCTCACGCTCTACGCTCGCCATGCACCCCAACGCTCGCGATTCGCGCTCGCTGCCTGACCTTACTACTTAATCTAATTATTAGAAAACAAAAGTCAATGAAACTAGCGCGCCACGCGCGGCCTTACGACCCCGGTGGCTTGCCGCCTTGCATCGCTTCGCGTAAAAGGCACGACCGCTGATACTCGCGCTTCGCGCTCGCCATGCCCACCAGTACTCGCGCTGCGCGCTCGCTGTCTGAAAAAACATATATTTTCTATCTTTTTCGTATACAATTAAAAATGTTTTGGGCATGAATAACTTGAAAGTTTTATAATTATTTTAGTTTTTGACTCATGATTTTCAATATTGTTGATTTTGGAATATAGACATTTATACAAATTTTAACGTGTATTCTTTATAACGAGTTGCCTTGTGTGCACTCGTTACGTCCCTCTCTCCCCTATACTATATCATTCTATTATAATAAACATGTTCTATCTGTAAACATTCTTGTATAACATCCCTTTCAGCAGCAGGTAAGGGAGAGGAGCAGACATCCTTAACACACAGAGAGAGAGCCGCGCGCGTGCATGTGCGTGTGGCGCTATCAGTGAGAATGAGAGAGAGAGAGAGGGAGAGAGATTGCACTGACCACGCGGTCGCGCTTCGCGCCGCGACACTTAGGAGTATAGCGCCGAGCTGCAAAGTCGTGCCGATACTGCTGCTTTTGTTCCCCGACTACGCGTGCTATAATATATATTCGTGCGTGCGTTCGTCTTCTGGAGGACTGTAGCTGCAGCCGTGACCAGGTACTTCGTGTGTCGCTGGAATCGTCCTGGTGCTGTTTAGCACCGCATGTCCGTCTCGATCAGTGCATTTGCTTGCCGCTTGACTTCTCGCTGCACCCGGCCACACACGAGGCTTTGAGGCATCCGTCCTGCTGTTCAGCGTCGGGCCCTGGTCACCTGTCCTGCGCCGCTCCGATCGAAGCCACGAGGCATTTATCAAGTTCTACGAAGCACTGCTGTAAGTACCTGCGCGATCGCAATACTCTCTCTGTCTCGGCATTATTCGCTCTGCTCCGTCTCTCTTACTCGGCACTGCTTTTGTACTGATTTCGAGTCTTTACATAAAGAGAAACTTTGCTACTACTCGGCTTGTGATATTTTGCTCCTGACTCTATCCATTCCCATGCGATTCTCTCTTAGTTTATCTCGCGAACTAGCTACGTAGACAAATTACTCACGACGCCTCCGCGGGCTCATGTGCACAAGGACGTGCACGTACAGCAAACTGCGCTACGGGCCAGGCTTCGCATAGCCTTCAAGAAGCCTGCAACTAGCTGCTACATACTTTTCCTCTCGCTTATTCGTCGATCAGTGGATGCGCCACTGATCGCTTATACACGGGTGCGGACCCCGTCCATCTCTATTATCCCGGTCTAAAACCCCGTTATATCTTTTATCGCAACGATATTTATTTTAAATATAATTGAAAACCCATTATTATTTCATAAAGTGGCCAAATTCGGAACTATCTTATTGATGGAAAATACATTGGTTTATATTTATACCGAATTCCACCCTGTTCCTAAAGTTATGAATTTTGTACAAAGATAGTTTATTACATAATTTAAGCAGAAAAAGTATTAGTTTTATTATCAGCTAAGCAAAGTCAAATAGCTGTTCGTTGGCTCTGTCGGAACGAGGCAGCGAGCTCGACCACTGCGCATACGTTGTGTGCATCGATCTGGCGACCGGTCGGCGACATGCACACGCTGCAGCCTTCTGCCGTGTGTTTTGACGTTTCGATATAGCCTCCCGGCCTCTGCTAACCGCAATGTTTTGCTCTGTTTAACTTTTCGGCGATATAAGTGAGTGCGTAGTGAAAAACGGAAACGAGACACAATGGAGCAGTGATATATGTAAATTATGTTTGCGGAGGAAGTAGTCCTCAGCATGAAGTTATCCCTCGGTAGTGATTTAAGAAGGGTTGACGGATTTCTATCGGTCTCTCCGAGGCAAGGTAATGTTCCGAAAGAAAAACAACTTGACTTATTTTTTCTTTCGACGACGTTTCGGCGAACAATGTCGCCCTCATCAGGAAAAAAATTATAGGACTCGACAGGCTCGCTGATGGAAAGTTCGAGGCTGCGTTTCCCCGCCGAGCGCCGGCGGCGGCGGGGGGAGAGTGGGTGGTCGTTGCGTGTCTCTCCGCTGTTCGAGGCAAATTCTGAATTTGCCTCGAACAGCCATTACCTTGCCTCGGACAGTGATATATGTAGTTTTAAAATCAGAACAGAAGTGCTACTATGGTGCCTATATGTGTTTACAAGCAACCCCTGCTCACCACGATCCCGCTCGCGGATCAGCTGCTCGCGATTGTAAGACGGTGCAAAAAGTATTCAAAACTGATGCACCCACAATGGCACTGATGATGCAATGTGTGAGTGTCAGTTCATCTACTACTCCTGCTACTCCTGCTGCTGCTCCTACTGATTCTACTGTTGTGCTGATATATATTTCTTGTCAAATGCTGTCTAGGTGACGATTTAGCATTACACAGTTCCACAAAAAGTATTGCTGTGTTCTTGTGTTCATTATTTTGAAAACAGATATTTATTGTGTTATGTGCAGTGAAATCAGTGACTATGTGATTGTGTGATCTGTTTTTAGAGTTGAACCACTGTGTTGTAATTCTGACGTCTCCTACTGATAGCTATACGGCATTGGTATCAGAGGACAGAGAATTTAGTATTTATAGTTGCCTATTTGACCATGTAAGCACTACCATGGTGCTGATTCGCACTATCTGGGTGGTGTAGATTGGCGTTGCTGGCTACTTCAAAACCCTCAAGGTGTCTCTGGAACTGATTCATACCATCTAAGTAGTGCAGGCTGGGTTGTTGACTTCTGCCACTACATCAAGATGACCTTGGAGCTAGATTTACTCTGTCTGCAGTGGTACTGATTGGCGTCTCTCGGTACTTCAACATTATCTGTTCGTGCTGCTTGGTGTTTCTGGATGATCTAACAATCTTTAAGCTATATTCAAACTTTCTGGCTGTCCTGGAGACATTGCTATTTGCTTGAACCACCTGAAATTGACCATGAACCTGTATTCTTGCTTTCTGACAGTCCTGGTTGGCGTAGCTGGCTGCTTAAACCATGTCGAGATGATCTTGGAGCTGGATTCATGCTTGCTGGGAGTATTGATTGATGTTCTTGGATACTTCAACCACTTTAATACGGCTCTGGAGATGGGTTTGTACTATTCTACATGGTAATATCCAAAAATTACAATGACTCGTACTGTATGTTTAATTAATATTGAATCTTTAATAGGTTTTGATTTAAAATACTTTATACATGTTCTAAGTTTTCTAAATAGATATCTTTTATTGCTTACGGGTATCTTAACAGTGATTATTATCAATATACTGCTAAGTTTTTTATTTGTAAATATAAACTATGCGGAAAAGTTTGTAACATATTTTCGTGTATGTCTAGGTGTACGAGTAATGCTGAATTTTTTGGCATCATAGTCTACTGCATGCACAGGAGTACGACTGAAGATATTGGTGTCGGCATCTGAGCCATCAAAATGTTGAAGTTGGAAGAAAGCTCCATCAAGACTCCGGCAATACTGCTTACTACTATTAACGGATCAGTTTTTAGGCACGACCGCGACACGGAAGTGCCTTATAGTTTCGTGCGCGAAAAATGTGTGAGATGCGATATCTCACGCAATTTTCGACCGATCGGGCTGAAATTTTAGGAGGAGTCTCCTCTCGCACAAACTAAAAAACTATTTTTTTTTATCCCGATCCTCTACGGTGTTTTGAAATGCGGGCACAATTTGTTTGATTTTACATGTAATTACATGTAATTTTTAATAAAAATTTTGTTGTGATGCAATTATTTCTGAGAGATTTCAGTCAATCAGGCTAAAAATTTTTTTGGGAACTCCTCTCATGATAGTAAGGTGCCGGTCCTATTTTGGACTTGATCCTGCACATATACAAAGAATGCGGTCACCTTCAAAAATCGCTAAAAACGGATTTTTAGCTGTAACTCGAATTCTAAGCATTCTACAAAAAAAAGTTAAATGGAAAAGTTGTAGATCTTTGAAAAATACAACTTTTTTCTATTAACATCAAATCATGAAAATGCTTAGAACTCGAGTTAACAACCCAAAATCGATTTTTTACAGCTAAAAAACCAATTATTTGCCATAAAACTTTTCGGATTTACGTTTTACATGAAAATGTTAAATATAAAAGTTGTAAACATTTTCGAAATACAACTTTTTACCGTGGCAAACATTTTTTTAAACACTTTTCGACATACAACTACTTTAGAACTACTTTAGAAACGACTTTTTAGAGCTAAAAAACCAATTATTTGCCATAAAACTTTGCGAGTTTACGTTTTACATGAAAATGTTAAATGTAAAAGTTGTAGACATTTACATTTACAAAATACAACATTTCACCATGACACATACACTTTTTAAATGATTTAACCCAAGGCATAGTCTAAAAGACGATTTTTGGTGCATATAACTTGATAACAATCTCAGCGCGACACGCACAATAATGCCCAAATATATAGTTATATTATGTACTTAATTCCATATACATGTATATAAAATACGCTCACAATAGTATATTTCATAAGTGCATAAATGCATAAGGATCTGCAAAGCCAGCCCGAGTGTTTCGGCATCACAGAAGAGTGTCAATACATGATATTTTATAAAATAAATCAGCACAATATATTTCTAAAATTGGAGTATATTTTACTAAACTAGAAAAACCTAAACTAAATAATAATGAAAATAACTCAGATTGAAGAAAGGCTCTGATAAGCCTGCCACGTCCCACTAAACTATGCTATACTATGAACAATCCTATTTATAAATTAAACCCTATCATTAAATCAAATCTTGACTTCACTTGTTGATATAAATCTTCTCTGTTAATAAGGTTTGAATCGTCTTAAAAATCCTCTTGAGTCCTTGCTGCAACTTTTTCCAATTGTTTCCACTTTGATATAGTTTTTTTCCATCTAAAAAAAAAATAGAGTAAAATTAAAAATAGAAAAAATTACTGTGTAATTAATTTGAAGAAAAACGAGCCCCTATACTGAATGCATGATTATAGATACATATAACCTGCATCTTTCAAGCACTGCATCTGCAAAAATAAATTATATTAATCTTATGAAATCGTATAAGTTATACAGAACATATATTGTACCTGAAAGCTATACACTAATAAAGATTCAGTGTTATCGATGATCAGGCATATAACCGGTGTGCTTGATCCTACTGCTCCCCATCCAGCAGACCATGATATCTGTAGTTGTAGTATGACACACTAGAAAAACAAAAGAAATCATTAAAAACTCATACTAACAAATGATTATTCAACTCACTGATCTCACCTGATAAAAACACTTATCCATTAATAGAGCAGTATAACCAGAGTCTTGATCGAGCTTTCTTCGAACTCCAAGATTTTGATAGCTCAGGTACCAACAACACCAATAAGTTATACTCCGTTGCATGTAGTAGACTATGATGCCAACTAACGCAGCATTGCTCTTACACCTAGACATACAGGAAAATATATTACAAGCTTTTCTCACAAATAATTATTGATAAATTAAGATTACTGATCTCTTAGAATAATAATTTTAAACTAACAGTATATTAATAATCACTGTTAAGGTACCCGTAAGGAGTAAAAGATATGTATTTAAAAAACTTAAAACATCCACACAGCATTCCGAATTAAAACTTATTGAAGTACAATATCAATTAAACATACAGAGCAAGTAATTTTAATATTTTAAACATTACCATGTCAGATAGTACAAACCCATTTCCAGAGCTATATTAAAGTAGTTGAAGTGTCCAAGAACGCTCACCAGTACTCCCAGAAAGTATGGATCCGGCTTCAAGATCATCTTGAGGTGGTTCAAGCACCCAGCAATGCCAACCAGGACTGCTAAAAAGCAAAAATACAGCTCCATAGTCATTTCGAGGTGGCCAGGCAACTGAAACACGCCCCCAGTTGGTTAGATCAGCCAAAAATACCAAGCAGCACAACCAGATAACGTTGAAGTACCCAGAGACGCCAATCAGCACCATGACAGGAAGAGTAAATCTAGCTCCGGGGTCATCTTGATGTGGTTGAAGAAGTCAGCAACGTCAGTTTATACTGCTTAAACAGTGTGAATTAGCTCCAGAGACACCTTGACGTATTTGAAGTACCCAGCAACGCCAAGCTGCACTGCCCAGACAGTGCGAATCAACTCCAGGGTATTGCATGCATGGTGCAAATTTCAACACCAATGCCACATAACTACCAGTAGGAGACATCAGAATTAGAACACTGATTTAACTTTAAAAACAGATCACACAATCACATAGTCACTGATTTCACTGCACATAACACAATAAATATTTGTTTTGAAAATGATAAACGCTGCAAGAACACAGTAATATTTTTTGTGGATCTTGTGTGACGGTGAATCGTCACCTAGACAGTATCTAGCAAGAAAAATATATCAGAGTAGAATCATTAGCAGCAGCAGATGGAGTAGTCATAAAAACAAGAGATAACCTCGAAGCAATAAATCAAGTTTCTGCTGGAGTACGTTTATGGAGTTACGGATCTTCCCATAAGTATTGCAGCATTTCTCGATGGACTGACACACATCGCATCGTCAGTGTTATTCTGGGTGCATCACTATTGAATACTTTTTGCACTATAAAGCAAAAACCGCGAGCAGCCGATCTGCAGCGAGCGAGATGAGACTGCTTGAAAACACAATACACAGTCGTCACAGTAGCACTTCTGAATTTTAAGCTTCTTATAACACTGCTGCATTGTGTCGTTGTCGCTGTTTTATACTACGTACTCACATATAATATCGCCTAAAAGTTGAACCGGGTGAAACATTGCGGTGAGCAGAGGCCGGGAGGTTGCTCTTCTTCTTCTTATTATTATTTGATGGCCGAGGGTTTGCAATAAACACCGATATGCCACAATGCAATTTTTATCAAGGTAGAATAATTGTAATTAAAATAATTAGGAGATTTTGATTAAAAATAATTTCAATAGGTTTCAGCAGAAAAATTGTATGTGGATTAGTGTCAGGTAGTGGGAGGTTGCTCGAAACGACAAAACACAACAAGTCGCCAGCCGGTCGCCAGATCGATGCGCACAATGTATGCGCAATGGTCGAGCTCGCTGCCTCGCTTGCTCGCTTCGCCAGAGCCAACGAACAGCTGCTCGGCTTTGCTTAGATGATAATAAATAACTAATACTTTTTCTGTTCAATATATATAATAAACTATCTTTGCCCAAAATTCATGACTTTAAGAACGGGATAGAATTCGTCTTGTTAAGCGTGACGTCACAGCTCCCATATAAACCAATGAATTTACCACCAATAGGATAGTTCTGATTCCGGCCACCTTATGAAATTTCGCGTGTACCTATTTTGTGCGCTACTTGCGGCTTAACAAGGCGAATTCCCATCTAATATAATTTGAATTAAAGTACTATAAAATGAAAATTTTTTAATTTTACTAAATAATAATGATTTTTAATCATATTTAAAATGAATTTCGTTAAGATAAAAGAATATATGTTAAAATTATGAATGTATATTTCAAAATAAATAATATTGAAAATCATGAGTCAAAAACTAAAATAATTAAAAATTATTCAAGCTATGCATAGCCAACACATTTTTTAATTGTATACGAAAGAGATAAAAAATGAATGTTTATTAATTACTAATTTTTTTTTAAATAATTAGGTAAGTAACACAAACGTTAGACTGCAGCGAGCGCGAAGCGTGAGCGTTGGAGGGCAAGTCGAGCGCGAAGCGCGAGCGTCGGGGGGCAAGGCGAGCGCGAAGCGCGAGCGTCGTCGGGTAAGGCGAGCGGAAGCGCGAGCGTCGGGCTGCAAGGCGAGCGCGAAGCGCGAGCGTCGGCGGTCGTGCCTTATGCGCAAAACGCGAAGCGCGAGCGTTTTGCGTGCCTTGCATCGCGAAGCGATGCAAGGCGGCAAGCCACCGCGGCCGTAAGGCCGCGCGTGGCGCGCTAGTTTTATCAGGTGAGATCAGTGAGTTTAATAATTGTTTGTTGATATGAGTTTTTAATATGATTTCTTTTGTTTTTTAGTGTTTAAATCATACTGCAACTGGAGATATCATGGTCTGTTGGATGAGGAGCAGTAGGATCATGGGCATTGGTCATATGTCTGATCATCGATAATAATGGAGCTTCGTTAGTGTGTAACTTTCAGGTACAATATTTTCTATATAATTTGAATGATTTCATGTAATGATGTATTTTATATTTTTGCAGATGCAGTGCTTCTAAGATGCAGATCATAAATAGTTTTACTTTAAATATTATTTAGGTGCAGAGGTTTTGTTGGTTTTAATTTTATTATTTTTTTTAAAGTACAAAATAAAACGAAAAAATGCCAAGCAGTTGCAGCAAGAAATTATACTTTGAAGAGGATATTATTATTTTGAAACATAAGAATTTTATTGATAAGCGTAGCCAAGATTTATATAGCACGTTTAAGTGTCTAAAAAATCGTTTCTAAAGTTGTTGTATGTCAAAATGTGTTTAAATTAATGTTTTTGTAACACAAGCACGATTTTCGCGTTTTTCTGACCTATTAAGCGGGACTAAAGTAACTTTTTTCAGACCAACGGGCAAAAAAAATTGAAAAACGCCCGCTTCTCGAAGCAGCGGGCGTTTCTCTTTTTTTTGCCCAGTGGGCGTTTTTCATTTTTTTTTGCCCGCATATGCGCCCGCCGGGCAAAAAAAAACTGAAAAACGCCCGCTAACATTTTTCGTGAATTTTTTTTATATGTATACATATATTGTAACGGGGTGGACTCGACAACGCCGTGCGGCCGCAGAAGTGCCGCACGTCAACACGCAGTGAACGTCGCATAGCGTTTCGCTGATCCCTCGGTGATCGGGGTGGTGATAGTGCGCGGACGTTAGCCGCGTAGTGCAATCACTATCACCAGTGCATTGCCTGCCAACTTCCGTTAAATGCGTGGTACGCCCGGGGTACCACGCTTATCCGCGTGACCGTGAGTCTACCAGCGGGAGGACACTCGGGAGAACACAAATGAATACACTGGGGTTACGGTAAAAGAAATGTATTGTGACTCTAATGATGATACAAATTGGTATACAAAGTTCGCACGCGCGATGGCGAGAGGATCGCGCGCAATGTCACACACGAAGCCGGATCGAGGACTCGGTGGCAGCGAGTCCAGACCTGCGGCAGCTTCGTGTGGAAGATAGTATAAAACGCAACTTACTCGGTCGCCGGTTCGCCGTTAGCTAACTCGCTCTCGCGTCCCTTACGGCACTCCACGGGATTCCGGGCCACTCGTACTCGGGTCTGGAGTTTTTTAAATATTAGAATAAACTTAAACTGTATGTTATATTGATAATATATCTTCAATAAGATTTCACTTGAAACTTGAAAACTTGAAAACTTGGCTTTGTCCATATAATAAGATCAGTAAAGAGATTTCTTATTGCTTGCGGATATCGTTTCAGTGTTCATGGTGATAATTGTAAATATAAACTATGTGACTGAAAAATATTGTTTGATGGTATTCATACTTAAAAGCTGCCTTGTTTTAAATTTGTATGCAAAGATCAGTAGTCTGAATCTCTCAATAATTATTTATGAGTATGATTTTGTAATATTTTTCTGTATGTCTAGGTGTATAAACAATTCTGCATTTATTGGATCATGGTCTACTGCGTCTACCGGAGACAAACTAAGGATACTGATGGTATTGATAACTGAGCTATCAAAGTTTTGGAGTTGGAACGTAACTTTAAGACTCAAGACTCTGGCACTACTATACTACTACTCTTATACGTATTTATAATCATGCATTTTATAGAAGCTTGTTTTTCTTTAACAGATAATTACATTGTACAGTCGTTTTTTTCTCGTTTTATTAATTTAATTCTATTTTTCTTTTAGGTGGAATAAAACAACTAAAGTGGAAGGAAGGACTCTCAAGAAGATTTTGAAAAAAAATAACAGAAGATTCATATAAGTCAAGACTTAATTTGGTAACAGGGATTAATTTAGAAAATGGATTGTAATAAGATAGTTTAGAGAGATGTGTCAGGGTTCTCTTTCCATATAAGTCAAAATTTAATTCAGCAGCAGGGATTAATTTAGAAAATTGATTGTAATAGCATAGTTTAGAGAGATGTGTCAGGGTTCTTAGAGCAGGCTGAGATACCGCATCTCACACATTTTTTATACGAGTTAAAGGTATGTTGCACCGCAGTTATTATTGAATTTATGTATCAAAACATCGCTTCTAGGGTTGTTGTATGTCAAAATAGTATATTACGATACAAGTGGCATAAATAGTCCATTACGGCACGGCGTGTATTAGCACCTGAGCGTAGCGAGAGAGCTAAACGCCGTGCCGTATCGGACTATTTATACCACGAGTATCGTACGCTATTTTATAGCACTGACTAGCATAAATCCGCTATCACGCCTATTCGTGGCCTAAACAGTCCATTTATGCACTGTGTAGTTAGCGCCCGAGCGTAGCGTCAGCACGGTGCAATAATGGATTATTTATGCCACGGATAGGCGTGACATAGATGCGGATTTATGCCACACAGTGCTATAAAGTGTTTTAAAAAATGTTCTCTACGGTAAAAAGTTGTATTCTGAAAATGTTTACAACTTTTACATTTAACATTTTTATGTAAAACGTCAATCCGCAAAGTTTTATGGCAAATAATTGTTTTTTGAGCTGTAAAAAATCGATTATGGGCTGTAAACTCGAGTTATAAGCATTTTCATGATTTGATGTTAATGGAAAAATGTTGTATTTTTCAAAGATCTACTACTTTTCCACTTTTTTTTTGTAAAATGCTTAGAATTCGAGTTAGAGCCAAAAAACCGTTTTTAGCGATTTTTGAAGGTGACCGCATTCTGCTTATACATGCAGGATCAAGCCCAAAATAGAACTGTCAGCTGACTATTATAAGAGGAGTTCGTACACAAATTATTAGCCCGATGGACTAAAATGTCTCAGAGATAATCGTGTAATACCAAAATTTTTATTGGAAATACACGTGAAAATCCATAAAATCTAAACAAATTGTGCCCGCATTTCAAAACGACGTAGAGGATCGGAATAAAAAAAAATAGTTTAGGGATAAAAATATATATATATCTATAATTTTCAAGGTCTAAAAAAATTTTAAGATTTAAAAAAAATTTTTAAATTTAATTAAATTTAACATTTTTAAAATTTAATTAAATTTAAAATTTTTTAAATTTAATTAAATTTAAAATTTTTTAAATTTTGTAAATATTATATAGATTTGAAGATATTATATATCGAAAAATTCGAGTAGCTCGAAAAACTCGGGAAGCTCGAAAAACTTGAGCAGCTCGGGAAATTTGAAGAGCTTCGCTTGATAATTTTTTTTAATTTTTAGGATAATATACCTATTTTAATTTTAACGTCTGGAAATGAAATCAGAAAATGCATGTTACTAGGATCGAAGTATTAATAATGAGCTTGAATTTGAGCGCTAGTGGGTTAGAAATGGTTGTTTAGGTAAAAAGTTGTCTACGCTTGAAATTAAAAAAAAATATTTTTTACGAAAATCAGCGATTTTTCTCTTTTTTAAAATTCTTATAACTTTTTATCCAAGCTGTCAATTTCAACAATCTGGGGCTTAAATTAAAGCTCTTTTTTCTACTTTGGTTTTAAAAATTTAGATCAACATTCCAATTTTTGATTAGCTATATACCGGGTGCCCGACATCTAGCTTTGGGTCGATGGAGTGTGGGTGGAAAAAATTTACCCGGGAAAAATCGTAAGGAAAAAATTTGGGGACCTTCTTCGGATTTTACAGCCCATAATGAGGGGTCGATCATCCGTGGAGGAAGGGTCGGGGATGAGGCCTCCGGTCAAGGGGATATAAACTTTCCACCAATTAAAAATTTGGTTTACTAAATTTCTTTATAAACAACTAAATCAAAAATTGGCAGACAAGATTTTAATAAATGAAAAATGCCAATTTGAAACAAATTTGAATGGCAAAAATCGGATAAGATTTACTCAATGGTTTTACAGCGCTAAAATAGGCGAATACTAAGCATTTTTTACATTTCAAAATTCGTCGGCATCCAATATGTTTGCGGACAAATATTTATTTATAAACAATTAGCAATATTTACTGATTAATTACTTCATAAATGAAAAGCGAAATTTTTTGTAACGGTTAGCGTGCTGGTTAGTAATTGGCAATTATTAAAATATCGTTCATTCTTATCTCATGCTTTTTTGATACAAAAAACTATTTATATTATGCATGTAAATATTTGTCCTCAAACATATTGGATGCTGACAAATTTTAACAATAGTAGTATACCCCGGACTATGGCGCGCCAAAACAAACCCCCACCACCTGCCCATGGTGAGGTGTCTGTCTGACGCGCCATAGTCCGGGGAGTTGGGGGGATTGATTTCGATAGGGGGAGTGTGGTGGGACGCAGGCCCCGGAGAGTAGGGAATTTCCACACACACACACACACACACACACACACACACACACACACACACACGAGAGAGAGAGAGAGAGAGAGAGAGAGAGAGAGAGAGAGAGAGAGAGAGTGAGTGAGAGAGCGAGAGAGTGAATGATAGAGTGATAGAGAGAGATAGCGAGGGAGAAAGAGAGAGAGAGAGGGGGGAGAGAGAGACAGAGAGAGAGAGAGAGAGAGAGAGGAGAGAGAGAGACACACATACACCTTCATCATCTTTCGGCACGAATCTCCATATACCACACACACACAAACAAACAGAAATAACGGAGTCCCACACACACACAGAACAAACCGAGTCGCACCGCGACAGAGCGATGCATAAAAAAAATGCGCCCTCGCACGACGAGAGCATGCTTGCAACTGCCAGTGCAGTGCATCAACTACATCGCACACACGGATGACTCATCAGCGACGGCGGCGGCGGCGGCGGCGGCGGCGGCGGTGACTCCGACGTTGCCACTGTCACCGCCGTCGCATGATAGTGCGACACTTTGTAAGCCCTCGAAACACGTGCGATCCCACGCTCACATCTTACTCACTCTCGTTTTGCTGATGCTCCAAAAATTCGGGAACAATGCCCGAGTCGCAAGACATTTGCACGTGCATTAGAGTATGTACTATGCAGCTGCATCTTCTTACTCATCCTTTACTCGGTATAGTTGTACAGCCGCATATTAGTCATACTCTTTTTCGCTGGCCAGCAGAGAAAAGAAATTCGGCAACGATACTGCCCAAGACATTCACACGTGCATCTCTAGTATAACCATGCAGCTGCTTTATGAGTCATTATTCTCGTGAAAAAATAATTGCACGTGTCAAGCTTAGTGCATAAAATATTATTTAAATAATGCGTAAAACTTTATTTTAATTACGGATATGGGTATAGGACCCCTATAATCGCTTCTCGTAAGAGAACCAAATTTCTTTTATTTTTTCGATAACTCCAATATTTACAGAGTTATGGGAACTTTTTCAATTTTACCTATTTTACGAAAATTTAGTTTTTGACCTAGAGCGATGATTTTTTAACTGTGTACGTATTTTTATACACCCTATCGAGTGGTATTAAAGAAAAATTAAAATTTTCAGGATTCACGATTTTTTTTGCCTGTATTCTACAGGATATCGGATTACACAGTCAGACGTTGTGCTCTCTTTCTTATTGTTATTTTCCTTTCAAGGCATGATTCTTTCTCTGTAATTTAATGCACCCAGGTGTGCTCTTGTCCGTATTTTAAGACGTGCACGGGATGCCAGTGTTTTAATTTGTCTTTTAAAGAAATTATTGAACGAAAACGCAAAATTTATATCATCCTTTATTACCGGTAAAAATGCATGGTAAATTGATATTCCCATTGTGCCGGACATGTTGCGAACAAATGATTCAAGAAGACTGTCCTCATCAAGATCATGAAGAGCGTCTTTTGCGAGGAACATGGGTTTCGGAGGAAGTAAAAGTGGCTGTCACATTGGGCTACGTTGTCAAAGCTGTTTATGAAATTTGGCAATACGAAATGACTCAGTACAACCAGAGGGAACGTCAAGGTGGTATTTTTGCCGAATACATCAACGAGTTCTTTTCTCAAAAGGTTGCAGCGTCGGGATACCCACCAGACTGCATCACAGAGGAAGACAAGGAGCGCTACATCAAAGCATTAGAAGATGAAGAGGGAATAAGTTTAAATAAAGATGATATACGTTTAAATGCCGGATTACGATCCGTGGCAAAACTCTGTCTAAATTCTCTGTGGGGAAAGTTTGGTCAGCGTGAGAACTTGACGAGAACGCTTGTTGTAAACAACCGAGAGACTTTTTGCGGACAAGACGCAAACAAAAACAAAGCGGTAATTAATAGTAATTACGCACGAGCACAAGGCAAAGCCAGGCTGACATGGCAACAAATACATACCTTCATAGCGACAATGGTGCCTCGGTCCTTGCCGTTTATCTTTCTCGCGTGATACACTTTGGCGAAACCGCCTCTGCCAAGGTATTTTCCGAATTCAAAGTCATTTGCTGTTAGTGTTATCTTATTCGAATTCAAATCGATGAAACCTGTGCTGGTTATTTTCCTTGGAACTGGAGCGTCCATGTCGATAAAACTTTACCGTCAACCGTGTTGAACGAACTTAACTGGTCCAAGGGCTTGATCGATCGTAATGAGATTGGACGTGCATATATGTTTTCTGGTTTTGAATACACGTCTCAAACTGTTCGAATATCTGCATGCTTTGGGACCCCGAGCAATCTATTACGACACTGATTCAGTATTTTATGTTAGCAAAGGGGAAAGTGGCGAGTACGAGTTACCAATTGGTACGTCATTGGGTAGTTTGACGGACGAGTTAGCCTACAAGGGTGTTGGTACATACATTTCAAGCTTTCTGTCGGGGGGCCCAAAATTTTATGCATACAAATGTAGAAAACCAAACGATGAAGAGGACTGTGTATGCAAAGTAAAATGTATTCGTCTGAACTACACGAATAGTCAGCTAGTCAATTTTGA
Organism: Pteromalus puparum; assembly: GCA_012977825.3. Taxonomy (NCBI): domain Eukaryota; kingdom Metazoa; phylum Arthropoda; class Insecta; order Hymenoptera; family Pteromalidae; genus Pteromalus; species Pteromalus puparum. Next base: position 28,310,291 of record CM053170.1, read on the forward strand.
CACGATTCGAGCGATGATCACCTCTCCAAACATGGAAATAGTGCTGACTAATAGCGCTATACGTAGAACGGTATTTCACGACGTTATTACACAGGATGAGACCAAAACATGCAAGCCTGTATATGGCAAACGAAGATTTGTGAGGTTAGATAAAAGTTACCCATACGGCTATAACAACAAGTCAGCGGCAACTGACGATTTACAATGATATACATCGAAACTCTGTATACAGATGGCGTTACGAAAGAAGCTGCTCGTTGGCCAAGCATCTTGCTGGTTGAGTGCGACACACCTTCATTAACCTGATTGGTCATGATTCGTAGCCAGCGAGCTGATTGGACATTTGTACTGACGACACTGATGGTGGTGGTAGTGGTGGTGGTGGTAACAACGATGGCGCTAGCAACGGCCTCATCTATATTTAAGCAAGAGCGTTCACTCTAAAAATTATCAGTATTTGACCAGCTACACGACAAAACGCTGAAGGAAATTATTTGCTGTATTAAAAAAGTATGTATATCAAGAATGATTATTACGATCATATGAATAATATAATAATAATATTGTTGTATATTATATTAGATGGATTTAGAACGTCTCAACAAGATTGCTAGCGGTGGGTACCTCCCCACAAAGAAAGTATCCGAGCTGGAGATTGACCGTCATCACATGGTAACGTCACTGAAAGAAGTCAAGACACGTTTTAATTCGAAGATTGTGGCAGTCCTAGACAAAGAATTCCAAATTTTTCTTCCCTCCCGGGTATCTTCTGCACTGATCAAGGACACTGAACTGTTTAACAGTTTAGGTGCTCAAGCCAATAAACTCCAACTTTTCTTAGATTATAAGGGCAATAATGGCATTGAGTTTACCACAGTTTGAAAATTTTTGTGAAGAAAAAACAATTAATATGAAAAAACGTGTACATTTTCAAGAGAAACCCGTAGTTTATTTAATGCGTACATGGTTATATGCTTATAAAAATGCACGTCGGGGAGAGTGGGAGCAAATAGCCCGTGATCGAGAGCGTTTTCGAATGAGGATTGAGAGAGCTGGTAAAAATATAACGATTGTACTTTTGAAAAAACTTGATAAAATATCTGTAAAAAATAATATTATTCACAATGATGATTTTTCCCAATAAACGTATTTTGTACTCTTCAATGTGTCTATCAAACATTTCTTAAACCTTTATACCAAACCTAATCATTATACAGGCAGACACAAAACATATATTTTTATATTAAGTACTTATTTCAGCTGCTGTGATTATAGATGGCGCCATACTACGTCGAAGGTGATTGGTCGAATATTCCACCGTCGACAATCTGATTGGTTGTGGTTATGTTAGTATTAGTATAATCGCGCAAGGTTTCATGTGAAGGGTAAAGCGAGGCAATGCACACGTGATTGTCTCAGTAACTATTATGGATACACGATGGAAACATCCGTTTACCTCTATGCTGTGTGGTCCAACGGGATGTGGTAAAACGGTGTTTGTAAAAAAGTTCTTAAAAGATCTCGAGCGCATGTGTGATACCCAAATCGAGCGCATCATTATCTATTACGCAGAGTGGCAGGCAGGTTATAAGGATCTTCAAGGCAAGAACGTGGAATTTCGTGAGGGTCTACCCCAGAGTAGCGACTACGCTAATGATTCTCGTCCGAAACTTATGATCATTGATGATTTAATGCGCGAATCATCGACCAATGGTGGTATAGTCGACATTTTCTCAAAGGCATCCCACCATCACTCGCTCTCAGTGATATTCATCACACAGAACATCTTTCATCAGGGTAGAGGACAACGCGACATATCTCTGAACGCACAATACATTGTAGTTTTTAGAAATTTGCGTGACAAATCACAAATACACCATCTCTCACGTCAACTGTGTCCCGAGGATCCACGATTTTTGCAAGAGGCTTACTGGGACGCCACTTCGAGGCCGTATGGATATCTTTTACTGGATTTAAAGCAGGACACACCAGATAACTACAGGTTTCGCACCTGTATTTTCCCGGACGACGAGTTGCATTACGTCTACGTGTCACGTAATAAAAACCGCTGCCAAGTCATTGGCACTTAGCTTCCTCCTATTCTGTTAGTGGAAGATAATTACATGGGACAATCAACTCATTCTTTGATTTAAATATTCGCTACTATTCGATACTAAAAGGATAGGTNATATTCGCTACTATTGGATACTAAAAGGATAGGTTAGGAAGACACTTGTAGGGGAGGGGTATTAGGGGAGTGGGGGTTAAGGTGGATATCCAAAGGATAGAGCTCCGTGAACTCCTAAAATAACTTACATATATCGTAATAAAAAAAATACCAGTAATTGCGGAATCGTTAATAACGTTAAAAACAGCAAGTTACAAAATTGCGGGTGGCTTCATTTTTTTGTGAAAAATAACTTTTTCACAAAAAACTTATTTTTCACGATTTCTACATACCCACAGCCGCCTTTCAGACCCTTGACGTTGTTTTCTATACTCCCATAATCGCCTTTTAAAATTTTAAAGCTCATTTCAGCACTCCCACAGTCGCATTTTAGACCATCGTAATCGTTTTCTGTATTCCCACAGTCGCCTTTTTGACCTTTGCAATAGATTTCTACATACCCACAGCCGCCTTTCAGACCCTTGACGTTGTTTTCTATATTCCCATAATCGCCTATTAAAATTTAAAAGCTCATTTCAGTACTTCCACAGTCGCCTTTTAGACCCTCGTAATAGTTTTCTATGTTCCATAGCTCCTGGGAGAGTGGTCTCACCGGAGATCCGCTCGGGACTGAAGCCCCGAGCTCTCTTAAGACGAGAGAGCGCGGTTTATATATGTTTATGAAAATTACTTTTTATATGCATTAAAAGAATGAACAGATCAGTCAATCTAGAAAATTGAGGGAAAAAGTAGAAAATTTTAATGTTCTTTTAGTACACTTATTGTTTGAATATATTGTATAAATCATATCATTTAAAAAAAGGCAAAAAATATTTTTGGCAAAATAGGAAATATGGCATATAATATGCGCATAAATGAGTCAGAATTCAGTTAAAGCGAAAAATGACCTAACTTCAGAATTAGAAAAAAATGTATGCATGTCCAAATTTTCATGTACGATCCGTCGGCATGGTTCCTAAAATTTTATTGGCGGTATTACGACACACACCGCACACACAGCACACACCACACACACACACCACACACACAGCCATCGCACAAGACTTATCTAAAAATGTATGATTCGTACTCCAAACAGCTCAAATGCGTTTCCACAAAGTAGTTAGCAAACTGAAATTTTCCTATTACAGAAGCTTCTCTTGAGGAGGAAGCAAAAAATAAAGGGCGGCGATAC
>CM053170.1:28332676-28372339 GCA_012977825.3 Pteromalus puparum
GAAAAAAGATATATTTATCTGTTTAAATGAATATATTGCAAAATGTATTGATGCGCGTCTAGAATATCTCAAATTTGTAGCGGGTAGTGCAAGTTATGTTGCGAGAGAGACTTTAGAGTATATTAAAAACTTTGATCTAGACAATATACCACTATTAAAATGTGGTATGTATACGTCAACCATTGTTCAAGCAATTATTAATCTGATTGATGATGAATGGTTCGATAATATTACCAGCGCTGTACAAAAACGTGCGAGTGAATTGAAGGATGAGATATCCTTTAGCCGAAATGATATTGTCGATTTATTTTACCAGCTTGCGTCACATCATCTAGATGTAATTGTCGATTTATTGAATGAACACAGCGAATGACAAAATTATTATATATACAATAAATATGTATGCACAAATTGGTGGTTTAATAAATTACGGACTATTCATGAAAAATAAAAATAAAACTCGTCTTCTATTTTTTATTTATATCTTTGCCTTTTCCATCTTTTTCTTCCACTGAATTATTATTAAATAAAAAGTATATATATATACGTGTATATTTCATACACTTTTTCTCATTCAGACTTGAAAAAAAGCATGCGGGGGTAAAAGGGAGTATTATTAAGGGACACCACATTTGGCGCGCCATAGTCCGGGGTATACTACATAGGGTGTATAAAAATACGTACACAGTTAAAAAATCATCGCTCTAGGTTAAAAACTAAATTTTCGTAAAATAGGTAAAATTGAAAAAGTTCCCATAACTCTGTAAATATTGGAGTTATCGAAAAAATAAAAGAAATTTGGTTCTCTTACGAGAAGCGATTATGGGGGTCCTATACCCATATCCGTAATTAAAATAAAGTTTTACGCATTATTTAAATAATATTTTATGCACTAAGCTTGACACGTGCAATTATTTTTTCACGAGAATAATGACTCATAAAGCAGCTGCATGGTTATACTAGAGATGCACGTGTGAATGTCTTGGGCAGTATCGTTGCCGAATTTCTTTTCTCTGCTGGCCAGCGAAAAAGAGTATGACTAATATGCGGCTGTACAACTATACCGAGTAAAGGATGAGTAAGAAGATGCAGCTGCATAGTACATACTCTAATGCACGTGCAAATGTCTTGCGACTCGGGCATTGTTCCCGAATTTTTGGAGCATCAGCAAAACGAGAGTGAGTAAGATGTGAGCGTGGGATCGTACGTGTTTCGAGGGCTTACAAAGTGTCGCACTATCATGCGACGGCGGTGACAGTGGCAACGTCGGAGTCACCGCCGCCGCCGCCGCCGCCGCCGCCGCCGCTGATGAGTCATCCGTGTGTGCGATGTAGTTGATGCACTGCACTGGCAGTTGCAAGCATGCTCTCGTCGTGCGAGGGCGCATTTTTTTTATGCATCGCTCTGTCGCGGTGCGACTCGGTTTTTTCTGTGTGTGTGTGGGACTCCGTTTTTTCTGTTTGTTTGTGTGTGTGTGGTATATGGAGATTCGTGCCGAAAGATGATGAAGGTGTATGTGTGTCTCTCTCTCTCTTCTCTCTCTCTCTCTCTGTCTCTCTCTCCCCCCTCTCTTTCTCTCTTTCTCCCTCGCTATCTCTCTCTATCACTCTATCATTCACTCTCTCGCTCTCTCACTCTCTCTCTCTCTCTTTCTCTCTCTCTCTCTCTCTCTCTCTCTCTCTCTCTCTCTCTCTCTCTCTCTCTCTCTCTCTCTCTCTCTCTGTCTCTCTCTCTCTCTNTGTGTGTGTGTGTGTGAAAATTCCCTACTCTCCGGGGCCTGCGTCTCACCACACTCCCCCTATCGAAATCAATCCCCCCCACTCCCCGGACTATGGCGCGTCAGACAGACACCTCACCATGGGCAGGTGGTGGGGGTTTGTTTTGGCACGCCATAGTCCGGGGTATACTACTGACAATTTAAGTAGTTTAGTCATTTTAACAAACTTAATATTCGCTTATTTCAGCGCTGTAAAAGCATTGAGTAAATCTTATCCGATTTTTGCCATTCAAATTTGTTTCAAATCAGCATTTTTCATTTATTAAAATCTTGTCTGCCAGATTTTGATTTAGTCGTTTATAAAGAAATTTAGTAAACTAAATTTTTAATTGGTGGAAAGTTTATTGCCCTTGACCGGAGGCCTTATCCCCGACCCTTCCTCCATGGATTATCGACCCCTCATTATGGGCTGTAAAATCCGAAGAAGGTCCCCAAATTTTTTTCTTATGATTTTTCCCGGGTAAATTTTTTCCACCCACACTCCACCGACCGAAAGCTAGGTGTCGGGCACCCGGTATAGGGGAGATGTGCTCAGTACGGATAATTCCCAGTATGGATGATTTTATGTTTCCAGCATTCATTAACAGATAGTTCCAGTTCAATTCAGTTATTTTGTGTATATCTGTAACCTAATCTAATCCTTATTTGTGCGTTATATTAATTTATTGCTCTTGTACACATGTCTACAATTTGTAAAGGGTTCTTCAGCCCGTATAAACGATAATAAATAAATAAATAAATAAATAAAAAAATCTATTTATACATACTTCGGAATACGTTACAGGAGAAATGAGTAAACTGTTGATTTCAAGAGCGTGGAAAGTTATTTTACGAGTCTTACCCCTTTCTTCCTTTCCTATGTGCGCTTATGACTACATATAATAATATTTATGCAGACTTTAGGCTTTCCAAGTCGATTGGGATGTGGTAAAACTCTCAACTATCTTAATACGCGAAATGCGAACTAAAACATTTTTATTTACCCTTTCCCCAGTATGGATAATACAAGCATTCTCCAGTATGGCCAACGCTAGATCCTTAAAAATGTAGAAAAGATTTACTTTTATAAAAAGAGAGTCTCGAATGTTCGTCGATAATTTAGTTGGGAAAGGATTTCAATGATCCAACGAACTAAACGTCGAATATATTTATTTCTCTACACGTTTCAGACGTTTTAGCGTCCCTTTTCAAGAGATCGAAAGATTTATGAGGAATAGACATATGCGTTGTTAAGATAATAGTGTTAATAGTAACTGACGAGCGTTAGATTTTAAGAAAGCCGAAGGGAACCACCAGCCTGGTGAGCAAATCCCGAGGGCAGTGGCACGTGAAGCCTTCGAAAGTTTTGAATCACGATGCAGCCATTGTACCCTCGAAACTCAGACATTCTTCTTAAAATCTGACGCTCTCATCAGTTACTATACCATATATCTTGACAACGCATATGCCTATGCCTCATAAATCTTTCGATTTACTGAAAAGGGACGCTAAGACGTCTGAAACGTAGAGAAATAAATATAATCGACGTTTAGTTCGTTGGATCATCAAAATCCTGTCCCAACTATTTACTCCCTTGTAGAAAATTGAGGCACTATTGCCCAGAACATGGCAAATTTTCAGCTCAGTAGGCAGAATATATCCTAGATTCTGCGCAGAAACTCCTCCCACAGGCGACGGTGCTCGAGCAGAATCTGCTGAAAATTCTGGCGAATGTAGTGAGAGGCTACTTTGAGGTTGAGAGATTAGAATAATCACCAGCTAATAAATCAGTTTGGTTTTATTGATACTTTAATTCGTTATATTTAATACAGTCCTACTTTACTATCTGTATAAAGTTTATATGACACTCTACTACATACTAAAACTTGGACAGTTCATATCTCGTATAAATTGCCACCCAAGCTGAAGGCGAGGGTGGCAAACGCGAGATATGGACTGTCAAAATTTCCTCCCGTGGCGTGTATACTACTTTTCCTCCCCTGTTAAAAGTAGTTATTAGAGATCGATTAAATTTTCAATCGAATTTGAAGCTATATCTTAATCTCACTTTTTGCATTAGAGCTTGATTAAAATCGATTAAATCGATATAAGCTGATAGAATTCTATACGAAAGATGAGTATTAAAGTCAATAAAGGTCAATCGTTGTTATTTTAATAAGTTTAATAAGTTCAACATCGATTTTAATTGCGGTTTTTCGTATTGAAATTCATCGACTCCTATCGATTCTATCCATTTTAATCGAGTTCTAATAGAAAAATCGGGATCAAGTAGCGCGGGAGCGCCACAAAGGCGAGTTTGAGAAGCAGACGAGACTTCGGCGCACGCGACACTATATACTTCTATATTGATGTAGCGATTTTTCATTGTAAAGAAAAATATGCTTATGTCTATTGCACCTCACTTATTTTTATGTATATTAGCATATCGTGCGATAAACTTTGATTTTCAAGAAATATTTATTTATTTTTTTTTTTTACCATATACATATGTCTTATAAAAAGACATCCTATAGAGACAAACTTAGTTGTCTGTACATAGGGATGGTACATAAAAAAAAAACTTAGAATCTAAACTTAAAAAAACTAAATAAGTACAGGAAGATGTCGAGCCAATCTTCCTGATAACAGTTTAAATATTAACGCAAAAGTTAAGTAACAGTACAAAATAAATCTCTCTTTGATCAATCAATATTTCTCTCTTATAAATACTTTTAGTCTCTTCTTAATCGCGACTTTGCTAATCACAAGTGCTTTCAGATCATTTGTTAGCAAGTTGAAAATATTTAACGCAACAAAGTAGCTATTTTTTTTGCTTATAGCTTTATCAATTATTGGCAATTGAAGACTCTTATTTCTAGTATTGCTTTTGCTATTTATATATTTATTTCTTAACGTAGCATAATGATAAGATATAGCTTCTAAATGGAATAATTGCTTTACTGTAAGTGGAGGGTCTTGACGCTGAAAATTATTTTTGTTTATAATTTTCAATATTTTCCTCTGAATACCCTGTATTAGATAAACACAATTATTGTACGCTCCACCCCAAGCAATTATGCCATAATTTACTAAACTTTGGTAAAAAGCATAGTATATCATAGTTAAAGTTTTATAGTCCATTATATTCCTAATTTTGGCAAAGATAAAAACTAAGTATTTTGTTTTTTTAACCAAATAATTTACATGTTTATCCCATTTCATGTTATAATCAAAAATTAGACCTAGATATTTATAACTTTCTACTCTTTTTATTGTATTATTGCCTATCTCAATATTAAGTGAGACAGGAACACTATGGCAGTAGCTACCATAAGCAATATATACAGTTTTATTAACATTTAAAGATAATTTATTTACAGTAAGCCACTTTGCGACTTCCCTAAGATATTTGTTCATTTTCTCTTGAGCTGACTCCCACGTGTTATCACTAGCAATGATAACGGTGTCGTCAGCATAAGAAACAACAGTATCATCTTGCATACCTCTCAGTAGGTCATTAACGTATAAAATAAAAAATAACGGTCCTAGTATGGTCCCTTGGGGAACTCCGATGGGTATATCTTTGTATTCACTTTTCAAATTCTTTATTTTAACGCATTGTTTCCTACCAGAGAGGTAGCTGTTTATTAAATTTAAGGCACTGCCTCTTATTCCATAACTCTCTAGTTTATCCAATAGGTTTTTGTGATCTACCGTATCAAAGGCTTTAGCTAAGTCTAAGAAAGTAGTTATAATTGGTTTCGATTTGTCGATTTTTTTATATATTATGTCTGAGATATAATTTAACGCATCCGTTGTGCCTCTATTTTTAACAAAACCAAATTGTTTTTCCGATATGATATTGCATTCCATTAGAAATAGATACAACCTATTATACAAGATTTTCTCAAATATCTTTGCTAAGTTCGATATTAGTGATATCGGCCTATAGTTAGTCATACATGACCTGTCACCAGCTTTGTAAATAGGAACTATGTCAGCTTGTTTTAGAGCAGATGGCCAGGAGGCTTGTTGTATAGACGTATTAAAAATATGTTCTAATGGTTTATCTATATAGTTAACTAGAGATTTGATCGTTTTTGCATTGATATTATCAATACCTCCAGTCTTGTTTTTCAATGTATCTATAGTTTTTCGAATCTCAACACCATTCGTAGGATATATAAAGATTGATTTGCTATTTTTATCTGGTAATTTAGGTTGATCTGTATCTGTATTAGACATTTGTTTACTCAAGTCTAATCCTATTTTGCAAAAATAATCATTCATGTGGTTAGCTATAAATAATTCGTCTTCAATTTTTTGGCTGTTTATAACTAAGTAATCAGGTGACTTGTTTTGTTGCATATTTTTATTAAGTTTAGTATTAATAGTATTCCATAGCTGTCTTGGATTGTTACTAATTTTTTTTATTTCATTATTCTCAAATTTGTATTTCGCATCTTTAATGACTATTGAAAATTTTTTTCGTAATTTTTATATTCATTTTTTAGGAGGTTAGGTTGGGCCCGCGGAGTGAACACACGCGTGTAAAGGGGCTCTGGCCAAAATTCAGTTCTGAAAAGAATAAAAAGAGATTAAAATAAAAGTGAGAAAAGTGGAAGGAAACAATAAGCGAGAAAAAGATAGAGGAAAACCGGGAGAAGGAACGAGAAAAGAGTGAGAAAAAGCGAGAAAAGAAAAACACGCTTGAGAAGGAGGTTAGTCAAAGGAAAGACGGCGGACGTCACAAGCGAGATAGACAAGGAGGACAACAAAACGGAGGAGGAAACGGCAAACCCGGAAACGAAGAAGAGAGGCAGAGGTAGGCCGAAAAAGGATTCCAAGGATAGGGAGGAGGCAGCCAAGATGAAAAGCTTCTTGCTGAACGGGAGTTGCGGATATGTAGTAAATTTTGGAGGAAAAAAGAGGGTCGAGCATTCGCCGATAAGATCTGAAAACAATGGGGAGAAAGATCGGAATGAAAAGGAGAAAAAACGGAGGAGCAGGTGAAAGAAAGGAGAAACAGCTTGAGCAAAGATGAAAGTGAGGGAGAAGAAAGTGTAGAAAACCAAGAAGCCGAAGAGGGAGAGATAAGAGAGGACCAGGAAGCTGACGATAAGTATGCGGAAGAAGAAGAGAACAAGAAGAGGGAATAAAGTACTGCAGACGGTAAAACAGAGCAGCAGGTAAAGGAAAGTGACAGAGAACAAATTGGAAAAGAAATAAGCAAACTAAGAAAGGAGTTGGAAGAAGTTAAAAAAGAAAGTAAGAAAAAGGAAAAAGAGTACGAGAAAAGCAACGGAGCTTGGAAAATCTTAGTGGAAAACATGGCAAATAAAATAGTAGAGATGAATAAAAGATGGGAAGAAGAAATCAAAGTTTTAAAGGAGGAAGTGAAAAAGCTGGAAAACAAGGAAGAGCAGAAGCAGGACCAGGAAGGGGATAAAGAAGAAGGCAGCCCGAATACGGAAAACGAGAAGGAGAACGGAGACGAAAAAGGAGAGGAGGACCAGGAAGAGGACATAACCGGAAGAGAATATCTGGACGAGATGCCGGACAAGCTGGGAGAGGAAGAGTACGAGTATGAGAAGAAGGAGCGACTAAGCAGAAAGAAGAACCTATTTATAAGAGGGGTAAGAACAGTAGGAAAAGAAATAAAAGAAAAAGTAGTCAGGTTAGTAAAAGAGAAAATGGACTTACCTATATATGTTAAAAAAATAAGACCGATAGGAGGGGGGATAGTGGTAGAGTTAGAATCATTGGGTAATAAAATTGAAATTATGAAAAGAAGGGTAGCGTTCCAAAAAATGGGAATTAGCGTAGAGGATGACTATACAGAAAGAGAAAAAGAAGTAATGAGATGGCTCAGGAAACTAGAGAAACAGGAAAAAACATTGGGAATGAATGTTAAAGTAGGCTATCTTAAAGTGCAGGTGAACTGGGACTGGTATGATTGGGATGAACGAGAGGGTACGTTGGTTAGGCAAGGGGCAGACGATACCTTTCGAAGCGCAACAAGAGAAAGAGCAAGGGGAGGAGAAAGGAGAGAGGAAATCGAAAAGAAATAAAGTAGATAATAACAAGCAGCAAGAAGTAGGGGATGGTCTGGGCATAATTTCTTGGAATATAGCAGGGATTGGGAAAATAGAAAATGTATGGGACTTTTTAGAGGGATTCGATGTGATTTTACTACAGGAAACATGGCTGGAAGGAAAAAATGAAAAGAATGTGATAAATAGGTTAGATAGCAACTATATATGGAAGGCAAAAGCAGCGCAAAGAATTAGGAAGAGGGGCAGAGCAAAGGGGGGAATACTAGTAGGAGTAAAAAAAGACAGGGAATGCGAGCTAGAGATTTTAGAATGGGAATATGGATTAATGATCAAAAGCGCAAATGTTGTGAAACAGAGTGATATTAGAATAGTGACAGTGTATAATAATGACAAGATAGATAAAGTGATAGAAAAACTTAAGGAAATAGTAGAAGTAAGTATTAGAAATAACGAGAAAATAATAATAGCAGGAGATTGGAATGCAAGAGTAGGGGAAGCGCAGGCAGGAGAGATAGAGGGGAATGTAGAGAGATTAAGAAATTCGGAGGACAAAAAGCTAAACGCAGAAGGAAAAAAACTGATAAACTTTTGTAACGAAATAGGAGGTAAAATAAAGAATGGGAACACGAAGGAAGACTGGGGAGGAGAGTTGACTTATGTAGGCGATATGGGGCATTCGGTTCTTGATCTAGTAATAGAAATAAAAACAGAGGGGATAAGTGTAATAGAAGAAATGGAAGTAATTACTCGTACAGAGTCGGACCACTTGCCAGTGGCCATATTCCTAGAGGATAATAGAATAGAGAAGGGAAGGAAGATGGAGGAGACTAGGAAAATAACTGAAAGAAAGATAGTATGGGATGAAAATAAAAAAGGGGAGTATTGGAGGTTAATGAAAGAAAAGGGAAATGATCTAGAAACTGAGGAAATGAGTGTACAGGATAGGTGGGAGAAGCTTTATAAAACAATATGGGAAACAGGGGAAGAGTTAGGGCTAGTGACGGAAGGGAACGGGAATAGAGGTAGGAAAAGAAAAATAAACAAGGAGGAAAAAAAGCAATATTTAAATGTTTAAAAATATGGCTGGAGAGTAAGAAAGGTGAGGATAAATTCAAGTTAAAGATGGAAAGATTAAAGTTAAAACGGCTTAGGAGAAGAATAAAAGAAAAGGAGATAGAGGATAAATGGAGGGAGATAGAGGAATGTAAGGAAATGGGGGAATTTTGGATAGCAGTAGGGAAATTTAGAGCAAATAAAAAGGCCAGGAAAGGTATAAATATTTCAAAGAAAGAGTGGGAAAAGCACTTCAGGAGGTTATTAGGGGAGGAACATGAGGAGGATGTGCAGCGAAAGAATGTAGAAAAGGAAGGGGGGGAGTTGGACTCACAAAAGGAAGTAGGGGAAATAGAGGAACAGAATGAACAGAGGGTAAGGGAAGAAACAGAAGGGGAAGGAGGTAAGGGGCTGAACAAGGACATAGAAACAGTAGAAATAAAAATAAGCTTAAAGAAAATGAAAAACAAGAAAGCGGCAGGAGAGGATGGGTTAAAAGTACAATTCCTGAAAAATCTACCACCGGTATGGATTAGGGAACTTAGGGAGATATTGAACGGGATGTGGAATTCAGGGGAAATAATTAGGGGATGGGAAATAGCCAGGATATACCCTATATACAAAGCAGGGGACGAGGAACTGGCAGAAAATTATAGGGGAGTAGGGGCTGTTAGATGTAGGTTATAAATTGCTATCTAATATAATAGCGAATAGGCTAAGAAGATGGAGTGAGGGTAATAAAATACTAAGGAAAAGTCAGGCAGGGTTTAGAGGGAAAAGAGGAACGAGGGATCACCTATTTGTGATAAATAGTTTAATAGGAAACAAACTAAAAAATAAGGGAGGGAAACTGTACGTAGGGTTGATAGACTTTAAAACAGCATTCGACACGGTAGATAGGGAAATACTTTTTAAAAAACTGGAAGAGAAGGGGGTAAAGGGGAAAATATTAAAAATGGTGAAAGCAATTTACAAGAAAACATTGAATCAAGTAATAACCGGGGAGGGTACAACGGATAGCTTTGGAACGATAAAAGGAGTGAGGCAAGGGTGTCCGCTTAGCCCAATATTATTTAGCATTTATCTAGACGACCTAGATGAGGAGTGGGAAAATAGGAACGAAGGCGGGACAGTAATAGGAGGGACAAAAATTTATTGTTTAAAATTTGCGGATGATGTAGCGGTGGTGTCGGATACTACTGAGGGGATGCAAAGTATGTTGAGGGGACTAGAAAGATATAGCAGAAGAAATAATATGGCAGTAAACATAAACAAAACAAAAATAATGATTTTCAAAAATGGGGGAAGAAAAAGCAGTAAGGAAAGATTTAAGTTAGATGGGGTGGAGTTAGAAATAGTTAAAAATTATAAATATTTGGGATTTTGGCTAGCTACGAATAACACATATAATTATCACCTACGGAAACTAGAGTTTAAAGTTAGGAAAGCAATAAATGCAGTGTGGGGACTGACAAAAAGGGCAAAAATAGATAACCTAGGGAGGAGGCTGTACTTATATGATACGATAGCTAAACCGGCGGGAATGTATGGAGTTGAGATTTGGGGATGGCAACCGAGGGAGGAGATAGAGAGAATGCACAATAGGTTTGGGAAAATGGCAATGGGGATCAATACAAACACACCGGGATACATATGGAAAATGGAAGCGGGTAGGAGAAGCATGAGTATTGAAACATGGGAGAGAGCGGCAAATTATTTAATTCAAATTCTAAAAATGGAGGAGGGGAGATGGCCACTAGTATGCTTGAAGGAAGAGCTTAGGGGAATAATTAACGGATACCCGACGAGGTGGGGAAAAGAAGTGGAAAAATCTTTTAGGGAAATAGAAGATGGTCAAAGCTTAAGAGCAATGTATGAAAAAAAAGATACAAAGGAAATTAGGAAAAATTTGGAAAAGGGAGCTAAAATAAAAATGGAGCAGGAAATTCAAATAGAGTGGGGTAAAATTGGAAAATCTAAATATTGGGAGGAGTACATTAAGATTAAGGATAGCTATAAGAGGGAAAAATACTGGGAAAACAAAGAAATAAATGGGAATATAAAAGAGCAATGGGCCAGGATTAGGTGTGGGAATATCGGGAGAACAGCAAGTAAGGGCTTCAAGGAATGGGTATGTAGATTATGTAAAAAGGAAAATGAGACATGTCAGCGTGTTTGGGTTTGCAGGGAGGCTAGGGACAAAATAGTTAGAAGGTGGGTAGAGGAAGTAGAGGAAAGAGTGGGCACTGGCAAGGGGAGGGAGCAAAATATGTTAGAATTGCTAAAAGGGGATCCGGTAATAGGAATCTGCGAGTACAGCAGACAGTTTGAGAAACTAGCTAAATCAAGAACCGAATAGAACAGGCGGGTTAGTGGTCAAGCAACGTATATAGAGGAGGGAGAGAGAGATTGTAATTAGTAAGTAAGAGTAAAAATGTAAATATTGTAAATATTGTAAAGTAGGGTAAATTTAATTGTAAATTTAATGTAAATAATTAAAATAATTTAATCGTAAATTGTAAAAGGCGTTATGTAATAAACATTAGGATATAAGAGAACACGAAAAATGTATTAATATCATTATATATATATGTATGTGGGCGGTAAAAAGATGTAACAATCTATACTTGGAAATAAAAAAAAAAACTATATTCATTTTTTAATTCCAAATTAGTTGGATTCAATTTCCACAATTTATACAAATTTTCTTTAGTTTGACACGAGACTTGGATTGCTTTAGTTATCCACTTTTTTCTTGGCAGTGCTTCTTTATTTTTTTTCTTTAATTTTTTGGAATATGTAGCTAACTCAAGACAACTATGTATCATTTGAATAAGTTAATTTACTGCATCATTTGGATCCTGTTTTGTCAGTACTATCTGCCAGTCAAAATTTTCAGCTATGTTTTTTAACTTTTTATAGTTTATGCATTTGTTAACTGTTTCACTTGCTTTGTGTATCTTAATCTGATCTATATTTATGAATAACGGGTAGTGATCGTTAAACGGTGTATTTAATTTAAAAGATTCAATTTCTATATTCTTAGTTCTAGCGAAACAGTTATCAATGCACGTTCCCTTCTCATTATTTAAGGAGGGCCGCGTAATTCCTCTGAAGTACGGTACATATTCACGTTCAAGATAATTAATTACAAATTCCTGACTAATTGATTTGTCGCTAGTTTCTAGATTTGCTACATTATTTTCTAGTATATCAATATTGAAATCTCCAAATATACAGTGATTTTTAACATTCCTATGTCTTACCAAGAATTTTTTTACACTATTGACAAATTCAGACTTTGGTATGTCATGACATCTGTACATAGCAGAAATTCTAATGGATTCACCTGTCATAAGTTTTATATCAGTACTTACAATACTCAATCTATCAACAACCTCAATTTTATCATTACTATATATGTTATTTTTTGTATAAACTAAGACGCCATCAGCCTTATTAATTTTACTTTCATTATAACAAGTTTTGTAGCCTTGCAGTTGATAATATTGAGTGTATTGTAAGTTCCAAGTTTCAGTACATACAATTATACACGGAACACTTTTCTAAAAACAAATAAACACTTCTAGTTTTACAAAATTTGCATTTAAGCTTCTTATGTTTACGCATAAAATAAAGTTCTTCTTTGTCATTAATGACTTATTGAGTTCTTTTAGATTTTCGACTTCACATTCAAACTTGCCTATGTCCTCAGTGCTGATATCTTGATCCATTGTTATGTCTTACTCCTTAGTCTGTCTGCTATATTATTATTCAATGACTGAAGTGACATTGCCGAAATACCAGAAGCTTTAGCTACCATACCTTTCGCTGACGTTCCTACTTTACCGATATATCTTGGCAAAGTAGGTTTCATCGTATAGTCGGTATAATCAATATACTTCCTTATCTTGGATTGCAGAATTCCGCATTCTTGGCTATCCATTGCCACATGTTCTATATTGTACTTTGTTTTATATTTTTCATTACTGTAAGCACAGTTTGCACATTTGACCTTATTTGCTTGACAATCTACTGTTTTATGATCACCAGCACACTTTAGGCAAACAGCTTTATTTGTACACTTCCTACCGTTGTGGCCAAATCTGCTACAGTTAAAGCATGGTTTAACATTACAATAATCATATACTCTGCAGTTCTGGTATCCTACAAAAAGTCTATTCTTGTTTTCTCTAATGTGTTGGTATAACTCAGCAGGAACTTCCAATATCACAGACTGCGATCCAGTTTTACTGTTCTCATAGGAATTCAAAACAACACATTTTTTTTTGAAAGCACCAAAGTTCCTTTCATTGATGTCTAGTTCAATACTAGCATTGTCCATTTTTTCCAGGTTATTTAATCCTACAACTTTAACTTTAGGATTTATAACTTGTTCTTTATTTACATCACATACCTCAGCAAGTTTACTTTTTAGTAATTTATGTGCTTTGGTGACACTTTCCTCATTCAATAAGTTTATGACTATTTCATCTTTTTTCTTGATAACCTTCTTCGTTTGTATTGATTTATCCTTTATCAAATAGTGAGATACCTATATATTGACGATATATTGACCAACAAGTCATTTTTACAAAATAATCGAGTCAGAGAAAAAGGAGTTGCGGAATATATCAAACTCGCCTAACCTTTTAGTTTTTTAAAAGTTAATTTTTTTAAGAGATTAAGATATAGCTTCAAATTCGATTAAAAATGTAATCAATCTCTATCAAGTACTTTTAGCAGTCACACCAGGACGGAAAATAAACATTTCTCTCCAGGCGCTCGGGAGGGAAATTGTACTTTCCGTGCAGGTGTGAGGAAATCTTTTGTTTAGTAAATAAATATTTACAGCCAATGAGCTAAAATTATCCATACTGGGGATAACTTTTTGCATACTCGTAAAATCAACGTTTAACATTTATGCAGATAACTTTTTTAAATGACGAGTTCGACTTGCGCCAATTTTTTTTCCTTATAAAAAATGGACTTGAGAACACAGAAATTTTGGATTCGAATTTTTATCGTGTCAATTAAAAGTGATGCCAGAAATAGCTAAAGGTATCCATACTGGGCGCATCTCCCCTATGCCTAGATAAAACTCAGTAAAAATGTTTTAAATACAGGTACCCAGGTTGCAAGCAGCACAGCTGAGTTTAGCAACATGAATTCTTTGAGATAGTTAAATTTTTGAGCTGCTCGAGTCATTCGAGTCTTTCGAGTTGCTCGAGTTTTACGAATAGCTCGAAAAACTCGAGTAACTCGACTTTTCGAGAACTCGCACAACCCTACTGCAGAGGGAGGAAAAAACTACTCCCAAGGAAGTAGTTTTTTCTCACTCTTTACTCCCAAGGAAGTAAAGTCTCCTTTACTCCCAAGGAAGTAGTTTTTTCTCGCTGCTAAGAAAAACGTCATTTTCCATTCATTTTACATGCATGGAAAAATGGCCTTTTTCATGCACGTATTATGAAAACGATGTTTTTAGTCATAACTAAAGAAATCATTCGTTTTTAAATTATCACTCGATATAGTTTTGAGAAAAAATAGAGAAAAAGTAATCTAAACATTTTCTAGGTGGTCTGTGTCAATTCCGCAGATACGGCACTCATAGCCATACAGACCATCTTAAACCACCTTAAACATGCTCGAATGACCGTTTTAATAATTTTTCTCTAATCTATACAATTCAAACTTTGATGCCATAAAGTTTTAATCAGCTAGATTATTCCTTGTACGAGCCGTTTAATTTCATTAATATCATATTTATTACAAATACTATTTTTAGATGACATCAGTGATTTTGATAATGTTTTTCTATTTGGAGATTTAAATTTCCGGTTGGATAAATCTAGAATTGATGTAATTAAATGGATAGAAGAAACACAATTTTGCAGAAAAATTCCAGTTACTTTAAAAGAAGACCAGTTAAAGTGTTTGTTAAATTCCAAGATACATCTAAATAGTTTCAATGAAGCTCCAATAACTTTTCCTCCAACCTACAAATATGATCCAAAAAGCCAAGTAATAGATTCGAGTAGCAAACGTCGTATTCCTGCGTATACGGATAGAATCCTATATAAAAGTCGAAATCAATTTATGAGTACTGATAACGATAATAAGATGTTTTTAAACCAATGCATTACATGTTTATCTTATGATTCGGCAAGAAGTATTTGTTTATCAGATCATAAACCTGTCTATGGAATGTTTACCGTAAAAGTGAGAGGAATAACATACATGTAAGTTATTTATTTTTCGAATCCTCTTTTATACTTGATTTGTTTATCATAATATAACACTAACTTTATGTTAGCCACGTGATACTATGCACTTCTCCTTGCTATGCCACCGGTTTTCGCCTTGTACAAATTGCTTCCTCCTAGAGAAAGCTTTGTAATAGTAAAATTTTCAATTTCGCTAAAACTTCATAGAAACATGTTTTGAAATGTTTAAAGTTCGAATTACGTGCTTTAGAAAATGTCCGTATGGATGTGTTGTAATACCCCACACCAGCTCCACAGGCTATCTAATCTAAAATTTAAAAAAACTTGTTGAAATATATGGTACATTTATAATGTATACTGTCAAGTTGAAGTCAAGTTCAATGTATACTGCCAAGTTCAGGCCAAGTTCAGAATATATAATATAGTATGTGCGCTAGAATGAGTAAGCGCGCTGACGAGTGTGTAAGGGAACACACACATGTAATTATCCCCTTTCGCGGTATGCGTGTAAGTCACATGACTACAAGCGGTGTCGAGACTATACGAGTCTCGCACATCGCTCTCTTGGGTTCGAGCCGTTGCACAGTACACATGGTGTACACGGCGTATATATATATATATATACACACACACACACACACATACATAGTAGCTGTACAAGGAGAAGTCTAATAAATAGTATATTGTGTACCAAGAGCGTAAAGTGGGCTTTTTTAGACCGAGTGTGGAGTTTGCAGTACGAGTCGAAGACGAGTACTACAACCATACGAGATCAAAAAGCCCACTTAGCCCTTGGTGCACACCATATTTTTTGTGACGCATGTATTGATTTTCGCGTTTTTCATGGCTATAAAGCGGGAGTAAATGAGCCTTTTTTACACGGCCACTACACACCTATAAATATTGTTATGACCGAGCTCGAACGTTGCGCGATTCGAACGCTGAGAATCGCGCATAGCGACCCCTAGCAACGAGATCAACGACGTCGCTGATATTATTGTTTGTAGTTAGTCTGATCGTGACAGCTGATGAGAACAGTTGTGCTTACGTTCGAATAAAGAGTCTGAGTTTATGTGTGCTTTTCTATAAATACGTGTTGATATCTTTATTACCCGAACCTGATCATAACAATATTTAGAAAATACGACTAAGAAACTTGAAATTTTCATTTTCAAACAAAATTTTGTCCGCGGGCAAAAAAAGTCAGGAGCGGGCAAAAAAATGGTACTTTACGCCCGCTTAATAGGTACGAAAAACGCAAAAATCGTGTATGCGTTACAAAAACCATATTATTATATTGTAATCCTCTGCCTTACCTCATTTTCTTATCATGGTAGCAGAGCGTGGTTTGTATTTTTCTGTATCCCGCATATCCACTTTCGAGTGATATGAGAGATATTTAAGTGAAAGTGAGGTTAAAAGCCACGTGGTGTGAGAACATTTTTCAAAACGGAAAATATAAGTGAAAAACTCTTCAAGGAAGAAAAATATTATCAAGAATAGTAACTAGTAGTATACAAAAAACGGATAATATGAAAAATTTCGAGAAAAAATCGTAAAATCAGTGTGATGCACGCAGATTTAGAAGTGAATGTGAAAAACGTGGTCTAGTGCAAGCAGAGAGCACTTGAGTTTATGGATAACGGAGAGACATCGGAAGAAGTGAAAATTAAAAAGGAAGATTCCGAACACGAAGGAACGTTCGAGAACATAGAAGAAGATGAAGAAAATTCTGAAGTTGAAGAAAAGTTTGAAATTCAAGTAGACGAAATGGAGAAGAAAGAATTTGCTATACCGGTGTTTGATGGAGAGGATTATAGCATGGGAAGAAAAGAATAAAATTGTTTGTGAAATTGAAAAAGTGCCATAAAGTGATAGATAAAGAAAAACCCTCATCGGAGACTGGCACAACATGGGATGAAAATGACTTGAAGGTGATTAATATTATTTACTGTGCGATTTCGAATAAAAAATTGTAATTCATGTGCGAAGAGACTACTGCTTTTGGAATAATTAAAAAGTTCGACAGTATGTATTTGAAAGAATCAACAGCTTTGCAGATAGTGTGCAGAAATAGACTTGAAAAAATAAGATTAAATAATTATAGTGACACGACGTCATTTTTCAGTGATTTTGAAAAAGCAGTGAACGAATTAAAAAGTGCCGATGCAAAAATAAGTAAAAAAGACAAGACAAATTAAACTATATGCTCAACATGTTGCCAGAATCGTACAGCTACATAGGTGATCTAATAGATACGTTAAAAGAAGAAGATCAAACGGCAGACTACGTAAAAAATAAAATTAAGCTTTCTTAGATGAAACACGGAAATGAAGACTCTGAAAGAAAATCGAACGTCTTCATAATAAACAAAGGAAGATGCTACAAATGCAAAAAAACCGGGCATTTCACAAGAGAGTGCCAAGATGGCGGCCAAGCGGGACACAGTAGCGGAACATGGCGAGGAAGAAGAAGCAACTTCGGCAGAGGGCGCGGCAACTTCCGTCAGCAGCAGCAAGGCGCCAGTACGAGTCAACCAAATCACCGGGTCCGACGTCAGCGCCTGGGTAGCAACAGCGCATGCGGTGCAAAATAGTGAAATAGGTAATAAAATAAATTGGTTGCTCGATAGTGGATGTTCTGATCACATCATAAATAATGATAGTTATAAATAATGATAGTTATTTTGAAAATTGTGTTGAATTAAAGAAACCGATTAAAATAAATTTATTTAGGAGATAGTAGTGAATTAGAAGCAACTAAAATCGGTAATGCTGTAAGTTACTTTAGAGCATTTGATGAAGAAAATAAAGTCGTAATGAAAAACGTTTTATACGTTGGAGAGATGAATACAAATTTGATTAGTTACGGGAAATTAACTGATAGTAACACGATTGTCTCGAAAGGTAATTTAGCAAAAATAATTGATGAAAAAGAAAATTTAATAGCAGTAGCGTATAAAGAAAATCGTACATATAAAATCACGAGTAGATTGGAAATCGAACAAAAAACTGTAAACAGTGCTGAGTATATTAGTAGTAAAATGAGTAAAAAAGAAAAGACGCACAGAATGCTAGGGCATGTGAATTTCGGCTATTTAAATTTCTTGAGTAGAAAACAGTTGTTGACAGGTATGCCAACTGAATTTGAATCGGAAATATTAAAATATAAAATTTGCATAGAAAATAAGATGCATAATTTACCGTTTAAAAATAACAAAACAAGAGCGAAAGATATCTTAGAGATTATACACACTAGTAGTATATATGTGTGTGTGTGTGAACAGGGGAGAGGGAGGATAAAAGAGGCTCGCGCGCGCGCGCGCGCGCGTGTGTGTGTGTGTGTGTGTGTGAACAGGGGGAGAGAGAGAGGAAGAGAGCGAGAGAGGGAGAGAAAGAGAGAGAGAGAGAGGTACTTACCGGCGATCTGCACACAGCTACGTCCCGTAGCAGACTGACCTTTCTGGCTTTCTGCGCCTGAATATATTGAAAATCCCTACTACACGGTGCCGCGGAGCCTACTCTAAATTTTGGCTCCGGGGATATTATGAAAGAGGGAGCATATGCATGTTATTATTATAATTCATGTATAAAAAACTATCTATTTCATAATAATTTATCTAAATAATTTTGTATTTGAGGAAGTAAAATCTAATTTAGAATTTAGTACAAAAAACAAAATACTACCGACGTGCTTAACTAACAAATCATTAATTTCTATTAAAATACTTATTACAAGACGCCTGACTTCTCCAGCGAGTGGTTAAGTCCCACGGCTTGTTTGGTTGTTTCTGCTGCCATACCTGCTCTCCCTGTGGCTGCTGTGGAAGCCATTGCACGGCGGGAGCGGGATGCACCGCTGCCACTGATGCTGCTGGACCCATTACACCATGCGTGTATTGTTGGTACTGCGGCTGCTGCTGTTGAACCCATTGAACGGCGGGAGTGGGATGCACCGCTGCTGCTGGTATTGGTGGACCCACTGCACTATATGTATATTCTTGGTAGTGTGGTTGTTGTTGAATCCATTGTATAGTAGGAGGGGGATGCACTGTTGCCACTACCACTGGACCCATCGCACTATGTGTGTATTGTATGCGGTACTGCTGCTGTTGCTGCGGTTGCTGCTGCGGATGCTGGTGCTGCTGCTGCTGCTGCTCCTGAACCCATTGCGCAGTAGGGTCAACGTTATCAATAAATGTCTCACCATCTATAGNATGCATCACTAACACCACTCACTGATGACGATATAGTAGAGAGCTTACCCAAACTCTACGAAAAAAAAGCAAGACTTCTGCTACGGCACTGGAAAATGGTTGCACCGCAAAGGCTTAAATGGGATAATGCCGGTACGATCACGTTAGATGGACGAAAAATTGATCGATCAAATATTATAGAACTTCTAAATTATATTGTTAAAAATAAAAGTAAAAAGAACGAACAGGAAGGCGAGCTCCCTGTTGGACGTGTGGAGTTTGCAAAATTTATTAAAACCTCAGATACTCCGAGCAATTTGATTGGTAACACTGACGTTCTAAAAATTGCGCAAGTACTATCAGCACCTTTAAAAACTGCTAAGCGTCGGTTAAACAAGGCAGAGCATAATCAAGAGTCATCGGTATCACCCGCGCTTACAAAAAACGCTGATTTAAGAAAAAAGCAAGATCAAGTTGAAAAAGCGAACGAGACATCTGTACAAGCTACAGCATTCGAAGAATTCGAATATCCCCCACTACTACCATCACCACCGCCTGTATTGACGAGGGCACGAACTATGAATAAATGGCTCCGAATGAGCGTACTGAAATGAAATATGAGAAGCAATTTTACGATCCCTCGCACGAGGCGGGGTATGCTGGTGCACGNCGTGCACGGAATCTTATCCGTGTCAACAGGAGAGGAAAACCCTTAGACAATAAAAAAGAGAAAGAAAAAATGTATGAATGGCTTAGCAATCAAGACGCATATACACTTCATCGACCAGTGCATCGAAAATTTCCTAGATTGCAATATAACGTTTCGAATATTGATGATTTGTGGGAATGTGATTTAATGCAATTGACTTCTCTAAAAGATTATAACGACGGTTACTGCTATCTGCTAGTCGTTATAGACACACTCAGTAAAAAAGCATGGGTAGAGCCACTGCGAGACAAGACGGCGCAGAACGTAGCCGAAGCATTCAAAAAGATTCTTAAGCGTTCTGAAGGGCGTATAACTCTCTGCTTACAATCTGACAAAGGCAAGGAATTTATCGGTTCGGCATTTCAAAATCTTTAAAAAAACCGCTGCCAAGTCTTTGGCACTTAGCTTCCTCCTTTTCCGTTTTTTTATATTGTTTTAAATGTAATATTAGATTGTGCTAACGCCACACGACTTGCACTTACTATTCCAACTATTCCAACCTTGTGGGTAGCAGTCTTTTAGGTACACTATTGTTGAATATATTGTATAAAATCATATCATTATAAAAAACCGCTGCCAAGTCATTGGCACTTAGCTTCCTCCTATTCTGCTAGTGGAAGATAATTACATGGGACAATCGATCGATCGATCACGTAGTTCCAGAATTATTACAATATACGTACGCACGCATGCACACACGCACGCACGCGCACAGACAAAACCATCTGCACGGACATTTTATAAAACCATGAAAACTCTCAAAATATACTAAGCTTTAATTATCAAATTATATGGTTTAACAAAAATAATAATGTTCAGTCACACAGAGTATACAGGGTGAGAGTTGAAGAATTTGAATCTTAATATCTTTTAAACTAAAAGGTTTCATAAGCTACAAAAAGAACCTAGCCGAAGTGATCAAAAGATCAATCTTTTCCTAAAATTTCAACTCAATTTAAACCTTTTTACTCCCGTAATCGTACGACATAAAAAAAACATTTTTTTTAGTTTTTGATTTTTATCTCAAAAACTAGTCGCCAAAATTGCTTAAAATTTTTACAACTAGTAGATATCGTTGTTTTTTATTGTCATGAATTTTTTCAAAACATTTAACTATTTATTTTTTGAGTTATATATGTTTATCGAAAAATTACCTTTTATATCATAAAAAATGAACAGATCAGTCAATCTAGAAAATCTTGCGGGAAAAAGTAGACAAATTTATGTTCTTTTAGATACACTATTGTTGAATATATTGTATAAATCATATCATTATAAAAAAGCAAAAATATTTTTTCAAAAATAGAAAAATGGCTATAATATGGCCATAAAATGGTCAGAATCATAAAACAAAAAATGACCTAAATTCAGAATTAGAAAAAATGTATGCATGTCAAATTTTATTACGATCCGTCGCATGGTTCCAAAATTATGGCGGTATACGTATACACACACACACACACACACACACACACAGCCATCCGCACAGACATTTTCTAAAAATGTATGATTCGTACTCGAAACACCTCCAAATGCGTTTCCACAAAGTATTAGCAAAACTGAAAATTTTACTATTACAAAGCTTCCTCTTGAGGAGGAAGCAATANCATTTCAAAATCTTTTAAAAAAATACAATATTCAATTTAGAACTGCCCGCAATCCCGACATTAAAGCAGCGATTGTGGAGAGCTTAAATAGAACAATACGAGAACGCATGTCACGCTATTTTTCGCATAAAAATACTAAACGTTATATCGATGTTATACAAAAAATGTTACATGCTTACAATCACACGTTTCACACTGAAAAAACGAGCATTTTTGCAAAGTGTTGGAAAAAGAAAGAGGGCGTTGAGTATGGCAGGTATAAAATACACACCCGGTTCGTATGTTCGTATCAGTCGCACGAAAAATACGTTCGAGAAGGGTTATGAAAAAAATTATAGCGAAGAAATATTCAAGATTAAACGCATTTCAAAACGCCAAAATCTACACACATATATTTTGGAAGACTTAAACGGTGAAATCATTGATGGATTTTTTTATCCGCAAGAACTAGTACTCGTTGGAAAAAATCGCATGAAAAATGACGAGCAATTCAAAATTGAACGTATCATCTGTACAAAAGAACGTGGATCAAAAAAACAGGTTCTAGTAAAGTGGTTGGGATATCCGGATAAATTTAACTCTTGGATAAAAGAGTCTGAACTTAAGAAAATTTAATTATAAAAAAGATAAGCAATGGATATAAACAGTGAAGAGTTTTATTTAGTATTGCCTAGTAATAGTAGTATGACGTATTACGGCGACAATACAACGAGTTGTTTTACGAACCAGCTCTCTCGCGAGGTAAGACTGAGTGGTGATTGGTGTGTAGGGTTGGCTGAAATTCATGTACCATGTACATGATACACATATACAAGAATCAGAAGCATTTTATACTTTTCAACTTGACATTACAGATCAAGTTGATACATTCTTTTTTGCACACGGTATTTACCAAAATACTGACGAATTAGCCAAAGAAATAAATAATTCGTTAGGGATTCGCGACCATCTACAGATAATTCCTGCGGATTTTCAAAAAGGTTATTATCTTTTGCAACGTAAATGTAAATGTAAACAACAACACTACCTTGTATGGAACGAAAAATTACGTCGTATATTTGGTTTCGAAGATTCGGAATCAAGAGAAGGAGGTATATTTGTAACTTCCCCGTTAGGAAGCGTTCTGAAGCTAGCTAACCGGCCAGCTTCGCTTCCTCGTGCTATAGCTGATCAGCTATATGTATACACTGATATATGCGAGCCGTATACAGTAGGTGATACACAGGCTGCTCTCTTGCGCATCGTTTCTTTAGATAATTCTAGATATAGATTCGGTGCTAATGTTATGAGAAATTTTGCACCTATACATTACATACGCCTGCTACATCATAGTTTTCGCTCAATTATTATTGATATAAGAGACCAACACGGTAACCGCATACCATTTGAGTACGGGACGTTAACGGTTACACTTCATTTCAAACGAAATCTATAATTAATAATCAAAAATGAGTCACTATATGCGATATTACAACGAGCAAGTAGGCGGTGGCGGTGGCGTCCGAAATGTATTTTCAGGCGCTACATACCAACGGGGTCGTGGTGTAGGGGCGTGGCTTGGAGGTTTATTTCGTAGAATTTTACCATATATTACATCTGGAGCAAAAGCTGTAGGTAAAGAGGCAGTACGCACCGGTATTAATGTTTTAGATGACGTCGCAAATAACGGTGCAAATTTCAAAGAGGCTATTAAATACCGCGCTACTGAGTCTGGTAAAAATTTAAAGAGAAAAGCCGCCAATAAAGTGGCGGCTATGATGAAAGGCGAGGGTTATAAGTCACGACCTTCGAAGCGCCCGCGTCAGTCAACAAAGAAGCGTGCTTCAGGTAGCACGCGTCGTAAAAAGCGTACACAGACTACTACTGTTAAACGGCAACAGAAGAAGAAAAAAAAGCCGGTTCAACCGGTGGGGAGAAGAAAGAAGAAGAAAAACTCATTGACTTACAGAAATATAACCGATATATTCGGTCCACGGTAAAATAATGGCTTTTTTACACTCGCACTCGTCGGAATGTATGTCGAGCGAATTGGATATTTTTTCTCTCCCGGCTACACAAACATCGATAGAGAATAGTACATATCTGCATTATAAACCTGTTTCATCGCTGAATGATGAGAGTGATGCCCCCTTAGAGTTTGTAGTACCTAGTGCAAGCGAGCATTACATAGATCTCGCACATACGATGCTCTATATTCAAGCGAAAATCACACCTGTGGCTGAGACAGATATTGAAAATGCTAGAGTGGCCCCGATTAATAATTTTCTTCATTCTATGTTTAATCAAGTGGATGTTTTTTTGAATCAAAAACTTGTGTCACCACCGAATAATGCGTATCCATATAGAGCCTATATAGAAACATTACTGAACTACTCTCCTGCAGCTAAACAATCTTTATTAACGTCTAGTCTGTGGTATGATGATACAGCAGGTGCTTTCGATGCAGCACCGGATGCAAAATCACCGTCTCCAGTTAACGAAGGACTCAATAATCGTAAATACTTTACGCAAGGCGGTAAATATTTCGATTGCATTGGACACCTCCATTGTGACATTTTTAATCAAGATAAAATGTTAATTAACGGTGTGGAGATGAGAGTACGCTTAGTGAGAAGCAAAGATGCTTTTTGCTTAATGGATTCTTCCAGTGAAAATAAGTTTAAGTTACACATAAAAGAGGCATCGCTTATTGTTCGTCGTGTTAAAATCAATCCCGGCGTTTTACTTGCGCACGCTAACGCACTATCAAAGACAACTGCAAAATATCCGATTACTCGAGTAGAGGTAAAATCTTTCACTCTTCACACCGGGATTCTCGGGGATACAATCGACAATGTCATTCTTGGTCAACTTCCTAAACGTATAATTATTGGATTTATGGAGCATTTGCTCTGTTATCTACAAATTTAATCCATTTAATTTTCAAACCTTTGCGATTAATTATCTCTCACTTTATGTCGACGGAGTGCAAATCCCAAGCAGACCATTATAACCGCGCTTTTCAGGAAGTACAGGCAGGCTAAATATTGAAGCATTTCATACACCTTTCTCTGGAACAGGTGTGCATTTTCTCAACGAAGGTTTTGGAATAGATCGCTACAATTATTCAAAAGGCTATTTTCTCACTGCTTTTGATCTTACACCAGATCTGTCAGCGCATTGTGCAACACACTGGAATCTTGTGCGTTCCGGCAGTTTACGCATAGAAGTGGGTTTTGAAGAAGCCGTAGCCTCCACCATAAATTGTATTGTGTATGCCGAATACGATAACGTTTTAGAAATAGATTCCAGTAGGCAAATCATAACTGATTTTAGTGCTTGATGTGAGAAAAAAAATCTCCGTGGAGGGGATATGAGTATAATAAGGCTTGGCACATAAGTTTAAGAAAACAGTCCACCTAAAGCGTTGCTACCCGCACCATAGAACCTCCAGTCGTAGCAGTAGATTATCGACGTAGTTATTTTTAATAAAATTTTGCCAAATTATAAAAATCCTTTTTTTAATACTAATAAAAAATGGATTTTGTTATTGATATGCACGGATTTCGTGACGAATATAAAAAATATATACCGAAGGAAGTTTGCGCAATAGCATTGCAAAAATACGTTATTGGACATTGGATAATACGGCCGCATTGTGAATTCAGTGATTTACCTATGGATGTGCGACAAACTAATAATTACTGCTCTATTGAAGTGCATGGATTGCAATGGTTTGATGGTGACATATCTCTACGCCAGTTGCGTATGAATTTGTGGAATATGGCTAGGAATGCGCGTAGAATTTATGTACGAGGAGAAGAAAAAGCACTCTACCTAGAACAGATGACGGCACGGCGCGTAATTAATCTTGAAAATTATGCGGCTCCGGGATTTAATAAACTCCAATCATTATGTCCTACAACATTTACGTGTGTCGCTCATGGTATAAAAAAGTACGAAGACCGAAAAGATTTTTGCGCAATGAATAGAGCTAATCAACTGCGCAAATGGTTATGGTCATTGGTTTCTAAGGAACTCCTCGCCAATCCCCACTATATACATACAGAGACATTTTACGCGGCTCTATTAGAACACAGTCGACGGCCAGCGAATGAACATCTACGTACTACAGGGAACGACGTATGCGGTTGGCGTAAAACGAATCAAGAAAAAGAGGAGGGTTCAACATCGTCGTCGGATTCTTCAGCTTCGTCAAAAAATGGTCCCGCCTTTGCCTCCGCTCCGATGGCTACAGTAATAAAAAAAAAGTCCAAATCAACGAGGCATCTGCAACTCATGCTCCTGCCAATGAGAGCAGTAGCGAGTATGACACAATAGATTTCAAATAAAAAAATGAATACGCGACAGATAATGCATGCCATAAGTGGGTTAAATGCTAACTCAATTGGTGTTTATGCGGCTGACCACGTGCCAAAAAGATTAAGCCTCCCTACTGCCATAGTATCTAACATCGACACATCGGATAAACCAGGATCGCATTAAATTGCTATTTATATCGACAAAAATGCCTATGGAAACTACTTCGACAGCTACGGCGGAGAACCAGTCTCGCGGCATCATCTCGATCGACTCAGAAATAATTGTGTCCGATATCGTTGCAATAAGAAACAATTACAGAGCATGGATTCGCAAGTGTGCGGAGAATATTGTATTATGTATCTTTATCATCTGTCTAACGGTTATAGTTTACGTTCGTTTTGTAACATCTTTACGCGAAATACACGTAGTAACGATGTCTTAGCAGCCAAATTTTATAAATTTGTTTTGAAAAAATTACAAGATACCCGTCGACGTCGTAGTCGAGTTAATATGTATCCGCGAGAGGTTTTATAGCGCGTCGACGCCTTTGCGCTTTTTAAGACCCAAATTCCTTAGCTCGAACGTCTAGATCTCAGTACTCTCTTATTTATCCGACTCGCTAGGACTCTTACATCTAGAGGGGGACACACGATAGGTCTAAGGACAGGAATTAGCCTGGTCTGGCAGAGGGTGAAGTCAGTAAAAACACAATCAATTGTAATGCTGAAATAAATAATATTATATTGTACGATCTTCCGTCAAGACTTGCTCGACTACAATCTCGCTTCGACCGCTATCTTCCAGTCAATACTCGCTACTCGTTAGATTATTAAATGATTAGTAGAATTAATATTCAATTACGAAGTCTTATTCAAATATGCTCGCGTCAACAATAATAACTTCTGTTTCAAGCAATAGGACTCGTTTATTCTAATAATGTGTATTTAACCACGGTCTAGTTCCGCTCGAAAATCAGGGCGCAATTAATTATACTACTCTGTTCTCAAGTTAATCGCGAATATCCGTATCTAATGTGATTTTAGAAGCGTATCCACGTTTCATATCAGAATGGCGGCGGCGTCGGTCGAAAGGACGCGGCGTCACCAAGATGGCGATCCCGTATCGTTAACGGAGTTCAGCCCCACGAATACCGCTCTGCGGTGGGCCTGCTCATGTAGATCAATCTGAAATATTCGCGAAATTAAAGTCGCAATCGGCGTCTGCTCTGCTTCTACGTATCAGCCGAAAACCCGAGACTTTGCCTCAAGGGTAGCGCCAACCATGCAACAACCGCGGCTTGTTAGTTATTGGAAAGCCGGAGTTCTCATTGACCTCAACGGCGTCGCTAATAAATGGTTAGAACATTTAGCATAACCAAATCTGTTGGCGCAAGGACTTACACTCAATATCTCCTTAAACACGTACGAAACACGGTTTAACCCAAAAGAAAGAAAAAGAACAACTCGTAGACTCTCGCGCTAAACTACTAACTCCAACTCGCTCGCGAATTCAATGTAGCGACACTGCAGTTAATTATTGTAGAGAGACGTCCGACGCGGTTGAGAGCAGCAAACCAAGTGAACGAGAAGGAAGTCTCCTCGCGACGCGATGCTCAGCGCGTCCCGGAAAAGGACGACTCGTTGCGCCCTCTATAACGGCTTCCGCGACGCGAACACTTCGTGTATCAAGCACGCGACGAGCGCGCCAATTACGAAAACGCGAGCGCGGCCGGTCGCGATCTCATTGTTACTGGGCGTCGCGCGGTGCACGGGACGGCCTCGCGCGCGGCGACATGTCGCTATCAGCGGTGTGGCTAGTGGTGTACGCACGAGTCCCCCACTAGCCAGCTTCGCTCTCGCCGAGCTCTTTCTCTCTCTCTCTCTCCTGCGCGCGCGTCTCCCTCTCCGCGGCGCGAAGTCTCGTGCTCTCCTCGAGCGGCTCTCATCATCTCTCTCTCTCTCTCCCACTGCGGCCGCATGGCAGCTGATGCGCGGCTCTGGTGCGCGCGCGTCATTCACGCCTCGTGCTCGTTCGCGCGTGTTCCAGGCCTCGCTGCCTACGTGTGTGCGCAACTCCTGGTGTCTGTGTTTCGCGGTTCTTCTGGCTGTACCGGTACAGCAGCGCCCGCGAGATCCAGCTGACTCGCCTCGGCGCGGCGCGACGGCGTCGTCTGCTGTGTAGCTAGTGCGGAGTCGACGTCTCTCCTGTCCGCTGACAGGAGAGGTTAAGAGCCCCGCGGCTCTCGTGTGTTGCTGATCCGGTGTCGTGCTTCCGCGTTATTTGTTGTTATGCTCTGCTGCAGTGCGGTTCACTGCAGCAGAGCTGCTAATTGTTTATTTACGGCACCGAGAGTTGCACAGTATTCGCACTGTTGCCAACTCCTCGGGCCGAACTATGACGCGATTTCTCATATACGACGTGTAGCTACTCTACACGTCGCAATGTAATCAAATATGTATACCTATTATTAAATTTATATCCTGAATATAAGTATGTAATTAGTTTAAGTAAAAATATGTACTCACTCTTCAACTTCATTTTTATAATTATTTGTAATAAACTTTTGTAATAATTTTTAATCACACATAAACGAGTCAGTTATTTCTTCGATCATTTCCCCACCTACCCTCTTTCTTATAGTAACAGTCCTCTTGCGTCATTTTCTTTCTACGTAAGGCGTGGCATTAATAACAAGAAGGTAACTCTTCTTCTTCTTTTCGATTTCAGTAAAGCCTTTGACACTGTATGCCACGTCAAGCTTCTCCGAAAGCTAACACATTTCTGTTTCTCTAAGCAAGTTATCCGCTGGGTCGCCTCATATATCACAGGCAGAAAACAGGCAGTCTTTGGTGATGACGGCGAGCTTTCCACCTTTCGCCCTCTCAACATGGGAGTACCGCAGGGATCTGTCCTGGGTCCTCTGCTATTCTCCCTGTACATCAATGACATCAGTTTCTGCCTGGACCCCGATGTATCATATCTCATCTACGCGGATGACTTGCAAATCTACAGCCAATGCCACCTTGAGGAGCTCGACTCTTGTTCCACGAGGATGTCAACTAACGCCGAGAGGATTGCAGGTTGGGCTGCACAAAATCATCTAAAGCTAAACGTTCGTAAAACACAGGCGATCGTCCTGGGCTCCCCCCACTACATAAACGCTTTACCAAATGTCGCTAACACCTCTATCAATATAGGGGGGGGCCGGGTCGAATACCAATCGTCTGTGCGAAGTCTTGGAGTGGTGCTCGATTCTAAATTGAACTGGAAAGAGCACGTCACACAACTGTGTAAACGTGCTCATTCACTAATGTATAGGCTATACTTCTTCAGAAAGAGCACCAACCAAGAGCTGCGCAAACATCTCGTGCAAGCACTGCTGTTCCCCATCATAGACTACTGTTCTCTAGTATACTGTGACCTTACTCAAGAACTTGACACTAAACTACAGAGACTGGTGAACACAGGAATACGTTACATCTTTGGTGTAAGGAGGGACGAGCACATCACCCCCTACAGACGTGAATTGCAATGGCTCACCACCGCCGGGCGTAGGAAGTACTTTGCGGCCTGTTTTCTCAGAAAACTTTTCAACACTGCCACACCATCGTACATCTTGGCCTTCTTTGACTTCCACGTCGCACTCCGTCCTGTGAGGGGTGAGGTGACTGCCCTGGATATCCCCCCCTTCGGCACGGAGACACTGAGGAACTCATTCCATATCAGTGCCTCATACCTCTGGAACTCCTTACCATCCCATCTTCGTGACAATAGATACATCACTCAGTTCAAAACGCAAGCTAAGCGCTACTTCCTTGCACAAGAGAGTACATAGATCACCAAATAGCATTCGTCACCCATCTCGCCTTCATTACTTTTCACACTCATTCACCGCCCTAGCATTAACGAACAGCTATAGAACTTACTACTAGCATTAATAATTTTGTACAACATAATGTACATAAATAAAATATTTAAAATCTAAAAATAAAAAAAAATCTAAGTCACGGGTGAACGGTAGCATTGATTTTTATAACTTCCGGATTATAATTTCACAGATGAGGGATAATATCAGAATTTTGGCTTCCCTTTGGTCTCGATTATTGATGTTTCGCGGCGCGTATTTAATACGGATCGTAAAAAGTGACCGCGATTTTTCGCATAATTAATAGCATTAATTTTTATTACTTTCCTAGAAAGAAATTTGAGCCTTCAGCTCGTTTGTACCCTTCGGAGGCACAGTGGGTATTTGTCGGATAAAACAATGAGCATTCTATATTCGGCGGTATGTGTTTGATCTTTTTTCGTAAGGCTGAAATGTGAAAAGTGACCTCGATTTTGTCACGTAATTAATAGACGAACGATACCGGTCCTTTTTTATTACTTCTTAGAAAGAACTTTCGGCTCGTTTGTACCCTACATATTTTTGCAGTCAGAGGGGAAGCATGCGATTGGTTATTTGGCAGTTATAACAACGAGATACTGTATGAATCACAGTGAAAGATGGTGGGGAAGAAAGGTTTATAAGGCATTCTAAGTTCTATAGCAATACAGTTGCCAGTCAGTCACCGCACTATTCGTATCTACGATTTTTAAAACCGCTAAAATGGAGAGCCAAGCAAGCTCATCTCGCGTTGCAAAGGGAGTATCGAAGTTACTTCCAAACTTATTGCTACCAACTACATACGCGCTTAATAAATCAAGCTCAAAAAGAGTAATCATTGGCTTAGAAAACAAGGGTAGCGGTAGTGTTGAATACAAACCCGTAGTAAAACTTTGTGGTTCGGGGTCAAGATGTGTAACACTCGATATAAATAGCTGGCAGCTTTTTAACAACCAGTCGGCGACAATAAACGCGTACTTGAAAAATTCGTATACGTTTTGTCAGTTCTATGGAAAAACGACAAAAATACTACTACCTAATCACGACATAATTTTCACTGTGTCCTACGGGTCGAGGGCGATATCCATCGAGGAGAGACCACCTGTGCAACTTAATAACATCGGATTACCGCACGACTCGCAATCTATGGATGAGGTGGAAGTTACCAGCACTTCTGAGGGAGGAGAAGGATCATCATCTACTTCAGCTACTAAAAAAAAAGAAAATGGAGCTGAAGTGTGCGAGTGTATCAACGAAAGAATTAAGATGATACAAGAATGTGCACCTATGGTTAACAAAGTAGTCGAATTGCTTTTGGGTTATTTAAAAGACGAACTCAACAAAAAAGAAAATAAAGCTGAAATTAAAAATATGCTTAAAGATATTACAACGTTTGTATATTATTGTGCCCCGCGAAAAGCAGAAATTGAAAATAAAATTAAAATCGACATGGAATCAACAACTTTTAATTTTTATTCATTAGATATTGTATTAATGGAATTATTTGCTTACTGTTTGCCTCAATTGTCACTACAATTATTATCTATTATGGAATCAGCTTGAAACTTTTTATAATTTTTTACTCCGTTTATTCATTATCATTATTTTATATTAATTTATACTAATTATACTATTAGTTATTTAAGAAATTTTTAAAAATGTACTTTTCTTGATCTTTTCTATAAATAAATTTTATAAAATTTATATGCAGAACTTTTGTATGTTTTTTATTTACCCCCTCCACTCCTTTTATCTTTACCATTACTCGCGATTCTCTCTATTATATATTTTGTAAAGCACTATGATTCGAATCATTTCTCTACGTGACGTCAATGTAGATGGATCGGAGCTCAAGATGGAGCCGCCATTCAGTAAACCAATGAATACATCTAAATCAAATGGGTACGGCGGCAGTCGTGACAATTTGTTAGATTCGAAGCAATCATCGAAAGATTCGGATAAGAAGAGTAGCTTCGCAACAAATAGTTTTTCTTTTCCAACAAATGGTTATAAACAATTTAAAAAATAACATTGTGATAATTAAAAATAATATTATCTTCATCTATTCAATCGGTCCCTTTCAGGACCACAATATGATATGCGAATGTATGAATATTGCGAATATACCCCCTCCTTCTTAATATCCTCGGAGCCAAAATTTAGAGTGGGCTCCGCGGCACCGTGTAGTAGGAATTTTTAATATACTAAGGCGCAGAAAACCAGAAAGGTCAGTCGCTTACGGGGCGCAGGCGTGTGCAGATCGTCGGTAAGTACATATCTCTCCTTCTCTCTTACCCTCTCTCTCTCTTTTCTCCACCCTCTCTCGCTTTCTTCCTCTCTCTCTTTCGCTCTCTCTTTCTCATCCTCTCCCCATTTTCTCTCACACACACATACACACTCACACACACACACACACACATACACACACACACACACACACACACACACACACATACACACACATACATACACACACACATACACACACACACACACACACATGCTATTTTATTACTATGCTCCCATTTTTATTTACCTATCCCTCCCCTACATATACTGGTATGGCGATGACGTCACTGACGTCTCGCCATACTAGTATATATACTGCACACACTGATTTATGTGGTAGATTCAAGACCCCGGGTCCAAACGGTGAAAAATATTTTGTTTCGTTTATCGATGATTACAGCAAAATAGCCAAAATTGACTGCATTAAAACCAAAGATAAAGTGTACCATTGTATGATAAAGTATGTAAATGAAGTAGAGAATTTAACGGGAAAAAGAGGAAAAACTATACGATGTGATAATGGTACAGAATACCTAAAAAATCGATTTTATTAATTCGCGAAAGAAAAGGGTATTTATGGGACGTTCCACGTCAAACGTAACAAAGCTCTGCCCAAAATTCCTTTTGATCTAAACATTTTTAAATACATAGAAAATTTAGGATTTTTTATGTACTTTTGATTGCTGAGTGGCGTTTTTTAAAATTTTGTTCCCAGACGGAGCTACGCGTTCCCTAACCTTAAAAAAATACTGCTTTACGAAATGATCAAGCTGTCAGAAATCATAGGGGCTCAGAAAAATTCCAAGCAACGACTATTTTCATGTATTTTGTGCTGCTGAACACGAATCCGGCGGTATTTTTCACCGATACCTCAAGCGTTCGTCCTAACCTCAAAAAACACCCCCCGAAATTGCTGTTTCACGCAGTTGAGAGGTTTATCCTCTGATCGACGTTAGGAAAACTATTGACAGAGAGTATTTTCATGTATTTTGTGCTGTTGAACACGAATCAGGTGGTATTTCTTACCAATACCTCAAGAGTTCGTCCCTAACCTCAAAAAACACCCCCCAAAATTGCTGTTTCGCGCAGTTGAGAGGTTTATCCTCTGATCGACGTGAGAAAAAATTATTGACAGAGACTATTTTCATGTATTTTGTGCTGCTGAACATGAATCCGTCTAGAGGAAAATCATTGACGAAGGCACTCAAAAGAATACGTCTGGAGGAAAATCATTGACGAAGTCACTCAAAAGAATACGTCTAGAGGAAAATCATTGAGAAAGGCTATTTTTATGAATTTTGAGCCACTGAATTTGAACACGAAGCTTATTTTTTTTTTGTTTCTATTAGTTAAGTACATTTGATTAAAACCAAATGCTTTTAAAACCTAAAGAATTAGATGGACGTACTTTATACCTGTTAAAAGCATTTTTGGTCGTGTATACTGATTTATGGATTTCTGCACTGAACTGTACGATTTCAAATAAATAAATAGATTAAATGGACTGATTCCTTTTGGAAAATGATTGAAATACCTGTAATTTTAGTCAATTTATTGATTTAATTAACCCGATTACGTCAATCCTTTAGTGAATTCCATATGGCGTTGAATTTCCTATGAATTAATAAAAAATGTTGCACAGTAATCATATAATCAGTAATCAGTTATATTTTTTGTGTGCACTGCAGTAAATGTAAAAAAAAAAAATTTTGCTTCGTGTTCAAATTCAGTGGTTCAAAATTCATAAAAATAGCCTTCGTCAATGATTTTCCTCTAGACATAAATTTCTTTACCTCGTAAAACAGCAATTTTGGGGGGTGTTTTTTGAGGTTACGGACGAACGCTTGA
Source organism: Pteromalus puparum (assembly GCA_012977825.3). Lineage (NCBI taxonomy): Eukaryota > Metazoa > Arthropoda > Insecta > Hymenoptera > Pteromalidae > Pteromalus > Pteromalus puparum. The sequence goes on from CM053170.1 coordinate 28,366,599, forward strand.
GGCATCGGTGAAAAATACCACCTGATTCGTGTTCAACAGCACAAAATACATGAAAATACTCTCTGTCAATAGTTTTCCTAACGTCGATCACAGGATAAACCTCTCAACTGCGTGAAACAGCAATTTTGGGGGGTGTTTTTTGAGGTTACGGACGAACGCTTGAGGTATCGGTGAAAAATATTGCCGGGTTTATGTTCAGCAGCACAAAATACATGAAAATAGTCGTTGCTTGGAATTTTTCTGAGCCCCTGTGATTTCTGACAGCTTGATCATTTCGTAAAGCAGTATTTTTTTAAGGTTAGGGAACGCGTAGCTCCGTTTGGGAACAAAATTTTAAAAAACGCCACTCAGCAATCAAAAATACATAAAAAATCCTAAATTTTCTATGTATTTAAAAATGTTTAGTCAAAAGGAATTTTGGGCAGAGCTTTGTTACGTTTGACGTGGAACGTCCCATATATATTATGATTTCTCTTCTAAAAAGTCATAAAATCCTTTAAGAAATTGTCTAATGTTTATAGCTTGCCAAAGTTTTTCTGTATTTTTATCAATATATGCTAATGAATGTAGTGAAAATAATTTTAAAAATGTGAAGTGTTAAATATCAGCACACTGACAAAAATTATTACTTACTCCAAGAAGAATCAATCTTACTATAACTTCAAGATAATAATCCGCTTTGTGTTTCGTGATTCTCCCACATCTAATCTGAATTTTCTAAAACTAATCCGAATCATTTCGTACAAAGAAATTAGCAAAATCATAAATATCAAAAATTCTAGTTAATTCCTCCTAAGTATCTAAAAGAATCATTAACACAAAGCGGATTTTCATCTTGAAGCTATAATGAGACTAATTCTGCTTGGAGTAAGAAATGATTTTTGTCAAGGCAGGTAAGCTAGAATCTGCTGACTAGCTTATAAAAAAAAACATGTGAACTGTCGATCTAGGGACAGCCGATGAGAGCGAAGCTCTTGACTAATTAAATATTGATTTTATAGTGATTTTGGAAATGTAAACTGAATGAAAGAATGCGCTTTATTTTTGAAAGTCTTATTTTTAATATGTACAAAGAATAATACAATTTAATGTATATGGATTTATTTATCACAGTTAATAATGGATACGATAGGTTCGCGGTAACCGAAATAACATGTATATGTTTCTGACTGTATATTATCAATAAATCTAGAGAAAACGGCATCGATGGCGGTGCCATAGTTAGTCGTCGATTGTGAAGGACTGTTGTTCATTTTTAAATTAAATTTGTCTATAAGACATTTTTTTAACGGCTCCGATTTGTCATCTGCAAAATTAATATTAAAGTCTCCAGACAAAATAAGTGGAATTTTGTGCGTATCGCGTCCAAGTAGTGCTGCTCCTTCTTCTGTATATTGTAGAAGTGTGCTGTGGATAAAGTAAATAATGTCCTCAATTTTTTGACTTGGTGAGATATAGATAGTTACCATGACTAGTTCAACATCATTTTGTAGTTTGTACGTTGCTGAACGTATATCTCCAACAGTATTATGAGTTGTTGAAAAACCAGTACTATTATTAACCATTATTTCGATATTTGGTGTAGATAAAATTGTGTGTGCGATTCTCGATTCGGCTTTGTTGAGAACCGAACTCCGGTGTGCAATAGTGGATACTGTCGGGACGGGAGGAGAAAGTCGACGTTAGAGCACGAAAAAATATCACTTAGAATTTCACTGATAAAATTACTATTTATTTTAATATATGCGCGTTGTCGCTTAAATGTCTTCAAACAAAATTATTATTATCTTGTGTATTCGCTTGTAAAGAATATGCTTATATAAGACATGTTCACTCTCTCTCTCAGTTTACAGTAGAGCGAGAGCAGTGATCTGTCCGCTGCCGTAACTAGTACAGTTCTGACCGTGTATAGTAGAGAGAGCGTCGCATCGCTCAAATATACGAATTTGAAAACAGAGAGGGGAACCTTCCGAAGATTCGCGAATATTCTAACTCTAGCGCGAATCCGCCTTTAATGGCATCAACATACCGCCCGCCTCGGGGTGTTAGTAACAGCCCGATAACAGCAAATAACAGCAAAATAAGCAAATAATTTACAGCAAAATTAACATAATATGAAGATAAGAATTCTCCTAAAATTAACAAGTAAATCTGTATATATTATGTAGCAATTAAGTACTCGAATTTAGCTTGACTCTAACTAAAATTTGCAATACCAACATTTTTATCAAATCAAACATTAATTTTCATATTTAAGGTAAGGATAAAATCTTCGAACTTCAGTCTTGATTTGATGTGTGATGTTGGATACCGCCCGCCGTGTCGGCTTCATTTTTCTTCTCTTGCTGATGTTGCGTTGACGATGTCTCATCGATAGGGAGTAAAATCAGTCGGTTGATGGGACGTTGATATTCCGACGTTGCTGTACGAATCGTCGCAACACGAGCAAGTCCATCTGATCCAGGTAGCAAGGCAGTAATTCTTGCTAGTGGCCATTTTGTGGGTGGCAGTAGGTCATCTTTAAAGAGTACAAGATCTCCTACTCGTAATTGATTGTTTGGTCGGAACCATTTAACTCTCTGTTGAACCTGCGATAAATATTCTTTGCTCCACCTTTTCCAGAAAAAATTACGCATACAGGAGAGCAAATGCCATCTAAAACAAATTGAATTATTTTCGTTAGTTTCCTGGTAAGGTTCTGCACGCGATATAAGCGGAGCGCCGATTAAGAAATGACCAGGTGTAAGTGCTGAGACATCTTCTTCGTTTGAGCTGAGCGCACATATCGGACGCGAGTTCAAACAAGCTTCTATTTTTGCAGCGACAGTCATGAATTCCTCGACTGTCAATTTCACATCACCTACTACACGTTGCAAATGTCTTTTGAAAGATCTGACATTAGCTTCCCAAAGTCCACCAAAGTTTGGTGCTCGCGGAGGAATAAATGACCATTTAACACCGTGTTTGGCTATGGCAGCTGCGACTTCTTGACTCAGAGACGATGTTTCAGAAAATAGTCGTTGCAGTTCTGAGTCCGCTCCTCGAAAATTAGTTGCGTTATCACTGTAGATCGTATGGCAAAGTCCACGTCGAGATATGAAGCGATCAAACGCAGCCAAGAATGCTGCAGTTGTCAAATCAGATACTACTTCTAAATGAATGGCTTTCACGGCCATACAAACAAAGATTGCGACATAACCTTTCGTTATCTTTCTGCCCCTGCCTGGAGATGCTTTTATCCAAAAGGGGCCAGCATAATCTAGTCCCGTGTGAGTAAACGGCCTAGAAGGTCTAGTGCGTGCTGTTGGCAGAGAACCCATCAGTTGTTCTTGCGTATTCGCATTAAACCGTGCACACGTACAGCAATGACGAACAATCGATCTAATTAGATTTCTTCCATGTACAATCCAATATTCTCGATAAAGTACGCTCTGCACAAGCAGAGGGCCGCCGTGCAAAGTGATACGATGGGTTGCTTGTACAAGTAGCTTAGTTACATGATGCTTCCCTGGCAGAATTATAGGATGTTTCTCAGATTCACTCAGATATGAATTTTGTAGCCTACCTCCAACTCTAATTAATCCATCAACATCTAGAAACGGAGTGAGCCTTCGTAGAGAGCTTGAAGAAGCAACATGACCTTTGGAAGATAGGTCAGCATATTCTTGTGTAAACGATTCACGTTGCACAAATTTCAGAATTACTGCACGTCCTGCAGATAATTCAGTCGCAGACAAAAAGCTTTTTCTGCGCTTTTCAGCTGGAAGTTTTGTGTTATTTCGCCATCTAAGAATATAGGACACAATTCCTATTATTTTATCGAATGAAGAATAATTTTCAAACCATGAATACTCAGTTTCTACCTTGCAAGTAGCAAATATATCTGCGGAGAGTGCTCCTTTTCGAGCTTCGAGTTCAGTATTTTCAGCATGAAATTTAGAAAAGGGCCACTTAGTTTCATCGTGCGTTAACCAAGCGGGACCGTACCACCAGATCTTGGACTCCTGAAGATCAGTAGGAGTACAACCTCTCGAAGCTATGTCAGCGGGATTATCTTGCGAACGTACGTGTTTCCAGGAAGCTTGAGGCAAGACTGTAACAATCTCACTTACACGATTAGCAACAAAAGGCTTCCATTTAGAAGGGTGGGATTTTATCCATGATAACACTACTTGAGAATCAGTCCAGCAAATGATTCGTGATGGTTGATAAATCAGTTTCGATAAAAAATATGAAATAAGCTTTACAAGTAAAACAGCACCGCTAAGTTCCAATTTTGGGATACTTAGAGTTTTTACAGGAGCGACTTTCGTTTTTGCGGCAATAAGCATTGAAGAATTCGAATTTTCAAGAGGACAGACAATATAGATTGCAGCAGCGAAAGCGCGTTCAGAAGCGTCGCAAAAGCCATGTAATGTCCAAGAGTTAGACTTAAGCGTCTTGAACCAGCGTGGTATAGATATGTTTTCTATATCTCGTAAACTCTCCTTCAGAGTCAACCAAGAATTGCGTAATGAGGAAGGCAGTGGCTCATCCCACGTCATACCTAATATCCAAAGTTTTTGCATGAAGATCTTTGTACAAACAATAACTGGAGCCAGCCAGCCTGCTGGGTCGTACAGTTTTGCGATCTCCGATAAAACAGATTTCTTTGTGACAATTTCTGAAGTGCTAGAAATCGACACTTTAAAGAAGAATGCGTCATTCGCTTGATTCCAGCGTAAACCTAGCGTAGACACCGCTTCAGCTTCTTGGAATTCTCTTTCAGTAAAGAAATCCTCACCTGAATTCAAATTTTGTAATAGAACAGGATGGTTTGCTGACCACTTCCCAACCTGCATACCAGCAGATGCTAAAATATCAATTAATTGTGAACGGAGTTCAAGTGCATCGGACAGTGTATCCTCACCAGCAAAGGAATCATCAACGTAGCGACATTGACGCAGTGCTTGAGCACCCAATGGAAAGCTTTTCTCCTCATCATCAGCCAATTGCAGAAGACAAGCATTGGCGAGAAATGGCGCACTTGTTGTACCATACGTTACGGTGAGCAATCGCAACATCTTTATTGGTTCATTGCTTTGAAAACGCCAGAGAATGCGTTGCCAGTCGATGTCAGCAGGATGAACGAGAAATTGTCGAAACATCTTCACGATGTCACAGGAAAAGACATAGCAGTAGAATCTCCAACGAGTAATAATAGCCAAGACATCTTCTTGTAGTTTTGGACCTACGTGAAGAAAAGAGTTTAAAGAAGCACCGTTCTCATCTTCTTCAGGATAAAACACAACCAGTATCTTTTTACTTCCGTCACTTTTAAATACTGGAAGATGTGAAATAATAGACACTGAAGTGGATGTTACCTCGTTTTCTGGTACTACCTCAGCATGCTTCAGAGCTAGGTATTCATTCATGAATTTCGTGTACGCATCAGCGAGCTCTGGAGATCTTCTGAAACGCCTTTCCATACGAAAGTAGCTTCTTCTCGCTCGTTCTTCAGTACCCTGCAGCTTTGGGCGACTGATGAAAGGTAATCGTACTACAAAGCGTCCTTCGCGGTTGCGTGAATGCGTATCCTTGAAGTGTTGATAGCATTCTTGCTCAGCAGGCGAGAGTCGCTTAGGTGTCTGCTCAACTTCTTCCGTTTCCCAGAAACGAGACACAGCCTTGGACAGTTCATGGTCAATGGTAATGCTGTACGCTTCTACGGCCCCTCCTCGAGAGTCAGCGTCGGCACCAGT
>CM053170.1:28378830-28416151 GCA_012977825.3 Pteromalus puparum
AACGTAACAATGGCGGATGTTGAAAGGGAGTTGAGCAAGGTGCAAGAAGGAGGTGTGATACTGGGAAAAAAGAAATTCTGGTCGCTCTCATACGCAGATGATATGGTACTCCTAGCGACGAGTGCAGGAGGCTTAAAACAGATGTTAAAGAGGTTCAAGAGAATAATAAACAGAAAAGGGTTAGAACTGAACACGGAAAAAACGAAAATAATGGTGTTCAAGAACGGAGGAAGGAGGAAAAAAGAAGAAAAGTTTTATTGGGAAAAAGCAGAACTGGAAATAGTGAAGAGTTTCGAATATCTAGGATATACGCTAAAAGAAAACGGTAAAGAAGAGGGACATATAAAAAAATTGAAGGAGAAAGCAAATACAGTAATGANTAGTAATGAGCTCAATGTGGGGGCTAGGAGAGGAGCTGTTCAGGGATAACTGGGAACTAAGAATGAGGCTCTTTGACACGATGGTTAAAAGCGTAGCGGAGTACGGGGCAGAAGTATGGGGCTGGAAAGCTAAGGAAGAGTTCTCATTCAAAGGAAATATATAAAATGGGTATTAAAATTAGACAGAACAACCCCAGAGCACATGCTACATCTAGATACAAAAAGATTTAAACTGGAAACAAGAACAAGGAAAAGGGCGATGAAATATGATGAAAAATTGAGCAAAGCGGAGGAGGGCACCTTATGGAGGGAATGCTGGAGAATGCTAGAAAAGGAGACAGAAGGAGGAAACGAACAAAATGAGCGCAGAAAGGTGAGAGAAGAGGAACTAAATAAAAGAGGATGGTCACTAAAAGAATATCTTAGAAGAGTAAGAGAGGGAGAACAGGTATGGGCAGAAATTGAAAAAACAGACAAAGACATACAGAGACAGACTTGGGAAAGGGATATGAGAGAATCAAGACAGGCCAGAGACGTGAGAAGACTAATAAATACAACGGGAGAAAAACCGGATTACCTAAAAGGAAAAACAAAAGTAGGGAAGAGAGGTCTGGCCACGACGGCTAGGTTCAGGATGGGGAACGAAGCCAGAGGGTACAGATACTGGATGAAAGAGGAAGAAAGAAAATGTAGGTTATGTGGAGAAGAAGAAGAGACTTACGAGCACATCTTCGAAAGATGTAGAGATACAGGAAGCGGTCAGGAGGCCTGGGAAAATGCATTAAGTGGAGAGAGAAAAAACTTGGGAAAATTGTTTAGAATAATCTGGAAGAGGGAAGAAAAAGAAAAAAGAAGGAGGGAGGAAGAGGAGCGAGCAAGAGGATAGAGGGAGCATATGAACCAGAAAAAGATCAAACAAAAAACAAGAGAAATAAAAAGCATAGTCAAGAAGAAAAAAATAAACTGAGAGCAAAAGCTAGGTACAAAAGGAGCAGGGACAGTTTAAGAACAGGGAGGCAGACGAACAGAAGGAAGAAGAAAAGTAACTAGGAATAGAACTAGATAGAGGGCGGCTTCAACAGGGGAACAAGGAAACGAAACGAGAGAAGGGACAAAGAAATGGAACGGCAGAAAAAAGGTAGCAGGAGGTGTACAGGCTCATTTGAGGTTAAAGAAAAATAACAAAAAGGAGTAAGTGAAAGAGAGCAGAAAGAAAAGGGAGAGTGAGAGATGGCAAAAGAAAACAGAAAGATGGAAAGAGAGATGAGGGACCTAAAGGAAGAGGTAGAAAATTGCAAAATAAGGTTGAAGCTGGAAAAGGAGAGAAGGGAAAGCCTGGANAGAAGGGGTAGAAAATTGCAAAATAAGGTTGAAGCTGGAAAAGGAGAGAAGGGAAAGCCTGGAGAAGAAAGTACAGGAGTAGAGAGAGGAAATGGAGGTTATGAAGGCGAAGATGAGGAACTGGCAAAAGGAGATGGATGAGGCAAAGGAAATGAAGAAAGAGGTGGAGAAGAGGAAACAGCACACAAAAGGAGGAAGAAGAATAGGAGAAGTCAACGAAAACAAGTTCAGAAAGGAAGGGAGAAGAGACAAAATGGAAAAACAAAGAGATGGTAATAGATGCATGGTCTGGGATAGAGGTCTGATCGTGCACCTAAATAATTGGAAAGAGGAGGACTNGGGAGTAGATTGGGAGATAGGGAATACCAGGTCGGAGGACACAAAAAAAGTAATTTTTAAAAGGAAAGAGGATATGGAGAAGATCTGGGAGAAGAGAGCAGAGATCAAAGGGGGAGGAAAGATAAGATTGGAGCAGTGGTTAACGCACGAGGAGAGGAGGGCAAAAGCTCTCATAATGAGAGAATTAAGAAGGAGAGAGGAGGAAGAAGAGGAGGAAGAGGAAAAATGCCTAAAAGAGGCAATAATTGCAGAAGGGATTGAGGTATGAGTGGGACGAAGAAAGGGAGTGGATAGTGAGGAAAAGAAAAAGGGCTAGGCAGCAGCCAGAAGAAAAAGGTTATAAAAGATGGAGATACGAGGATGCAGCAGGAGAGGAAGAGGACTGAGGGAGAAGGACAGAACAGAGCGAGAGAAAGCCCAGACACACGCACAAACACACATGAAAACACACACACACATAAACACATAAGTACAGAAAACAATGTAAAAAAAAAGAAGTGTACATATGTTGTATATGCCTTAATGGCAAAACAATTAATAAATATTATTATTATTATTATTTGTTATATCATTATTGTTTTGGTATATAGCAACACCACCAGCCCGAGTTTTATCTCGCTTAAATTGAACAATGCACCGAAAGTTAGGTATATCTAATCTACGTTTGTTGTTCATCCACGTCTTCGTGAGCAACAAAGCATTGCATTTTTGAACAATTGAATCCGATAAGTCATCTTTGTGGCTGTATAGACTTTGGCAATTAAGGGTGTATAATGCAAATATTTTATTACTTATCAAATTGTTAATGACGGTGGCCTTTGTTTCCAAAGTGTTTAACGCCAGTCTTTGAAATTCTTGTATCAAACATGAAGCTGATGTACTTTGCTGTCAGTTGTGGTAGAATTTAAATTTTGTTGAATCATCTGCAGCTGTCGTAATAAATAAACCCTCAATTGTTGTTACCCGTGATAATATTCCGTAAACAATATTCTGCGCATCAGAATCGTAACCGACGCCAAGCCGAGACCGCGCGTGCTTCTATATCTATATCGTTCTTGCTTAGAAAGAGAAAGAACGAGAGAGAGAGAGAGAGAGAGAGAGAGAGAGAGAGATTTAGATTTTATGTGTTTATTGCTGTACATTATGTTGTACAAATAATATTATAGAAAATATTTACAGATTAATTATAGGTTTGAGCGATAGATGATATGAAGTATGTTAAATAATGGTGGTGAGATGAGATAGCGAAAAGTTATGCATGAGGTGTTTGTGTGATAGTTACTATTGTTTGTGAAAGTGTGTGAGAGAATGTTGCGAGCTCAGTTGTTTCCATTCGGTTCTTCTTGAGCGAAAAAGTATTGTCTAGCCTGCGCCTTGAAACAAGAAATTGAGCTATTGTTACGTAAGTGAGATGGTAGGGAATTCCAGAGATATGAGGCGCTGATGTGGAATGATTTCCTCAGCGTCTCTGTGGCGAAGGGGGGGATGTCTAGAGGACTCACTTCACCCCTCACTGGGCGGAGGGCGACGTGGAAGTTAAAATAGGCTAAGATGTAGGATGGTACAGCAGTATTAAATAGTTTTCTTAGAAAACAAGCCATGAAGTACTTCCTACGTCCGGCGGTGGTGAGCCAGCCGAGCTCACGCCTGTAAGGAGTGATGTGCTCATCCCTTCTTACACCATAGATGTAACGAATTCCTGTATTTACCAGTCTCTGTAGTTTGAGGTCTAGTTCTTTAGTCAAGTCGCAGTATACCAGTGAGCAATAGTCAATGATGGGAAACAGGAGAGCCTGCACAAGATGTTTGCGCAGTCTAAGGTTAGTGCTTTTTCGAAAGAAGTTTAGACGATACATTAAAGAGTGAGCACGTTTACATATTTGCTTGACATGCTCTTTCCAGGTTAGCTTCGAATCTAGCAATAACCCGAGACTGCGCACGGATGATTGATACTCGACCCGGACTCCTCCTATGTTTATGTAGGTGTTAGCTACAGTTGGTAAAGCGTTTATGTAGTATGGGGAGCCCAGGACGATCGCCTGAGTTTTGCTGGCGTTTAACTTCAGGAAATTTTGTGCTGCCCAGCCTGAAATCCTCTCGGCATTAGCTGTCATCCTAACGGAACAGGAGTCCAGCTCCTCGAGGGGGCATTGACAGTAGATCTGGAGGTCATCCGCATAAATGAGGTGATAGGTGTCTGAGTCAAGGCAGAAGCCGATGTCATTGATGTATAACGAGAATAGCAGGGGGCCCAGGACGGACCCCTGTGGGACTCCCGTGTTGAGAGGGCGAAAGGTGGAGAGCTCGCCCTTATCACCAATGACAGCCTGCTCTCTGCCCGTAAGGTATGAAGCAAGCCAGCGGATGACCTGTTTCGAGAAACCGAAGGAGGTTAGTTTAGAGAGAAGTTTGACGTGACACACAGTATCAAACGCCTTACTGAAATCGAAGAGGAGGAGAAGTGTAACCATCTTTTTGTTTATCCCTAGCCTGATATCGTCGGTCAACTTTATCAGGCCTGACTGAGTACTGTGTCCGGAGCGAAAACCGGTTTGTAGATCATCAAGGCAGAGCCTCGATTCCAGATATTCAGATATTTGTTTGTGTACCAGCCATTCCAGTGCCTTTGACAGAAAACATAAAAGGGAGATCGGACGATAGTCAGTAAGAGATGTTGGGGAACTGACTTTGTTTAGCGCATGCACTAGAGACTTTTTCCAGACAGAGGGGAAGCATGACTCGCTCAGGGACAGGTTGAAAATTCTACAGAGAAAGGGAGCGAGTACTGGCAATGCCTTCTGAATTATGCCCTGTGGAATGCCATCGCTGCCTCTTGCCTGGGAGTCAAAGTGCATTATCGCAGCTAAAACGTCCGATTCCGTTATCTCCCTGAAGTTAAAGTGTGCGGGGGTGTTCAGACTCTCGAGCCCTAGCAGATAGTCCGCAACGTCAGGGGCCAGCGGATCGGTGGAAATTCCGCTAAAGTGCCTGTTGAGGTCTTCAGTAGAGAAACGAGAGGGAGGTGATTCCCTGGAGGTGGTGATTCCAAGTCTCTGTAGCTCTCTCCAGATCTCACCGGCGTCAGTCAGAGACGCCAAGCGTGAATAGTAATAATTCAGCCTGGCATCCTCGACCTGCCGATGAGCGTCATCCCTAACTAATCTATAGATTAGTAGGTCTGAGGGGAGACGCGATCTGTAAAAACGTCGATAGAGTCTGTCCCGCTCTTTCACTAGGTCACGAAGAGCCGTGGTGAACCACGGGTGACGTTTCTTTCGTGGGGTCACTGTTCGTAATGGGGCGAGATGATTTATGGCGTTAGTCAAGTTAGCGTTCAACAGTGTGATGTAGTCGTCAAGTGATGATGTAGCGAGCAATGACCAGTCGCACGCACCCAAGAAGTCCCTTAGCTTCTCGGCGCAGATGCCTTTGTAGTTTCTGTAAGAGTAAGTTTGAGGTACGTGAAGTGGCATCTGTACGTCGAGTGTGGCCGTTATAAGATCATGTCCGTTAATAAATGGAGTGTCGGTCTTCCAGTGTGCGAGAAGGCGATCCTGCTCGTCAATTAAGCAGAGGTCAAGCCAGGTGTCGGAGTCCTGTTTGTGGTGCGTTGCACCATAGGGAACCGACAGAAGTGAGTTCTCATCTATGAATGACCTGATGAAATTGGCATCCTCAGAAGAGGAGAGCTGATCAGCGTTGAAATCACCCATGACAAGTTTAGTAGAGTAACAGTGCATGTGCGTGGTTAGTTTTTCCATAAAGTCACTGCCCTGGATGAAAGGGGCATGGGGTGGTCGATAAACAACGCCGACAAAGATAGGGTTAACTCCCCTCGCTGAGACCTCACAGAAGAGATACTCAGGCTTCCCTGGCCTGCCCAACCAAGTGCCGTCGGATGAAGTGATGATTTTAGCTGTGAGAGAGTTGTGTATGTAGAGGGCCACACCTCCACCATTCCGGTTTCTGTCTCGTCTGAGTAGAATGTAGTTGTCCAGTAAAGGGATGGTTTTGATTTTGTCGTCTAACCAGGTCTCAGTTACAGCAATTACGTGAAAGAAGGGACGAGTAGACAAAAAGAGCCTTACCATCTCAATGTGACCCGTGAGAGAGTTAGCATTGAAATGGCAGGCCCTTAGTCCCTCGGACAGAGTTACCTTGGATGATGTTGATGTTGATTTAGATGACGATGATGGTGGCGAAGGACGAATGATGTGAGTGTGTGAGAGCGTCGTCTTCAGTGGATGATGGTGCTGTTGTTGTTGTTGTTGCTGCTGCTGTTGGTGCTGGCTGGAGGGATCCTGGCTAAAAAAGCGTCCAGGTCTTCCTCACTGCTGACGATGGTGGCCCTGTCCGAGTTGTTGGGGGACCGGACGAAGATTGTACCGTCCCTGACGTAGGACCTCCATCCGGGCCTACTCTTGACCTCCTGTCTGGTCCTGACGCGCAGTTTATGTATCTCTGGAGGAAGCAGCTCGTTGACGTTGATTAGCCCCTGATGGTTTGGGGCCTTTGCCTCCTCCAGGATACCTACGTCGAGCTCCGCCGTGTGCAGCTTGCCCTTCTTTATCTTCGCTCTGATGGTTGAGCGAGCGAGAGCATGAGAAGAGAGGGTGACAGCAATCGGTGGAAGTCTGCTGTCAGTAGCCTGGGTGTCAGCGGCCTCATTCACTCTTCCCATGATCCTTGCCCCGGCTATGTCCCTTTTGAGGACCGTGGGGTCAAGGGCAGACACCACAGCGAAGGCCAGCAGGTCAATGGATGTTTCCCTCGTGTAGCGCAGCCCTGTCAGAACAACGACGTTGTTGTTGTTGTTCCCCTGCTGCTGCTTGATCTTCAGCAGCTCCCTTCGGAGACTGGCAATTTCCGAGGGGACATTGTTAGAAGGGGAAACGTTGTCGGACGAGATGTGATGAGGGGTCTGCGCAGGAGGGGGCCTGGACGACAGATCTTCAACTTGTGCCCTTAGCTCCAGGATCGTCTGCTCTGCATTTGCTATGCGAGTTTGGAGCAAGGGCAGGTCGTCCAGGGCGATGAGTCGGTGCTCCAGTAGGCCCAACCTCGTCTCTAACCCCGAGAGTTTGGTGGAATTATCTCTCAAAGACATCGCCGCTTCATCTTGCCTCGCGCGGACGTCCTTTATTGCTGCAAGGATCTCCTGCAGAGTGACGTCCTTCCTTGCAGAGGAAGTTGCTGATGGACGCACCGGCGATTGGTTGCGCGAGGTGCTAGTCGAAGAGGGCGCTGATGTTGCTTTGGCCCTCTTGCCAGTCCTCTGCAACGTGCTGGCGTTGAGTGAAGCGTCTAGCTTGGCTCTGGTGTTTAAGTCAGCACACGTTGCACACGCGAGCGTCGGGACGCCTTTCAACACCACAGATCGAAAGGTTACGCAACGTGTGTGGAAGGAGTTGCGACAAACCTCGCACTGCTTCGGGTCCTTGGTTTGTATAGGCCTGTTGCAGTGTTCGCAGATGGTTTGGTACGCCTCCGTAACCTTCTCTCCTGTTACACTCATTCTTGCCGGCAACTTACTGGCAGTCGATAATGTAGAGCGTTGGAGTAGATGATCGTAGTTGGAAGTTACCGACAGAGAAATGAATGCTGAGCTCCTCACCAAATGGCAGTTGGAGGAGAATATGAGGAGAAAGAAGAGACAGAGAAACGCACCGACCCGTGTAGATGTTGACCGACGTAGATCTTCCCCGTCGTCTCGTGAGATGTCGCCTCGTGTGCTGATTGGAGAGTAGAGATGCAGGAAGAGCAAGAGAAAAGCGAAGCCAAGCCAAGCGAAACAATTTGAGGTTAGAGTTGAGTGCGAAAGTTGCAGTTGAGTTAACAGCGTGTGGTGAGTGCAGCCTCCAGCGAAAATTATGACAGGCTGAAGGTTGCAATAAGGAGCGTGCAACGAACTGTAAAAAAAACACGCCCGAAGGCAGAAAGCAGCAGAATAGCAGTTCGAAAGAGGAGTGTCGAGTGAAGGCGTTTAGTACTTACGGAGAGCAGACGACGGAGCGGAGCGGAGCGGAGAGAGAGAGAGAGAGAGAGAGAGAGAGAGAGAGAGTGTGCTGCTGTATCCCACTCTGACGCTAGCCCCGCCCCCTTCTCTCCCTACTCTTTCTCTCTCTCTCTCTCTCTCTCTCTCTCTCTCTCTCTCTCTCTCTCTCTCTCTCTCTCTCTCTCTCTNTCTCTCTCTCCGTTTCTTACGCGCTACGGTATCCAGCTCTGCTCGACTTCCCTCTCTCTCAAAGCGACTAGTGACGAGCGTCTTAAAATTTTCAAGTTCGCTACAGCCGCAGACCCTCCGTAAAAGGGCTTCGCTCTAATAAAATGGTTGTACTTTTCAAAATTATTGTTTTAATGCTTACTTGCCGTCCCGTTGTCTTATAGTCTACGATGTGTATAGAGTAAATGATATGCATACTTACTAAAAATAACTTATTAATTACTTAACGATCAATACCCACATAAATATGAAAATTTATCGCCTTTTCAATCGAAACGGATCAGGAAGCAAGATTATCAAAGTGGAAATAATATTATCATTTCAAAACTACTTACTATTTTTTCAAATTATTAAATTTAGCTTTGAGATTTTGCTTCCTCCTCAAGAGGAAGCTTTGTAATAGTAAAATTTTCAGTTTTGCTAATACTTCGTGGAAACGCATTTGGAGGTGTTTGGAGTACGAATCATACGTTTTTAGAAAATGTCCGTGCGGATGGCTGTGTGTGTGTGTGTGTGTGTGTGTGTGTGTATGTACGTATATTTTTCTTTGCAATAAACATGGTATATTTGAAGATTTTTGCGACAACATCCTGATGATAGTAAAGCTCCTTCGATTATAATAAAAAATGTTGTGATTTTAATCAATATCATCTAACAGATTCACACCTTGAAAGTAATAATTCGAGTGTTTCATCGATAGACTATAAGACAACGGGATAGCAAGTAAGCATGAAAAGAATAATTTTGAAAAGTACAACCATCTTCAAGAAGCCTGCAACTAGCTGCTACATACTTTTCCTCTCGCTTATTCGTCGATCAGTGGATGCGCCACTGATCGCTTATACACGGGTGCGGACCCCGTCATTCTCTATTATCCCGGTCTAAAACCCCGTTATATATGGCGCCCTAACGTTACGGGTTTATTAAACTGTAAAACAATTTATTCAGCTATAAATTGCTGCGTAGTTTTTCGCGAGCGCGAGAGGAATTGTTCGAGCGAACACGTGTGTTTACAAGGTCCGAATTCTAAGCGCCCGCAGTACTATAGACGTGTGCGCGCGACCGACCGTATTTACCCTTGGAAGAGTCAGGCAGCGGCGAAACATAAACAAAGTGCACACTTTCTATCGTTCTGAAATTTTATCATTGAGACGATTTACACGGTTGAATTCTAGAATATTTTGACTCGAATTTTCGACGCCGATTACGTCACGGAATATTCTGCGAGAGACTATATACTATATTGCCGTCGTATGCGATATACTTCTAAGTCAAACGAAGCGTGCTACAGAGCATACATACTCTGCTATTATAATATTTTTTCACGCACATTTAATTGATTGTAATAATTTATTTCGCATATTTATTCGATTATAATTTTATTTCTTCTCGAATTAAGAAATTCTTTTTGTGCGTTGCGTTCTTAAATACGTCAAGTGTACGTTCGACAAATCAATTCAGTCTTGTTTTTTTTTCTAATATTATAAAATACATTAAAAATAATAAAAAATGGCGACCAACTGGTCTATAGCCGATCTTACAATTTTTAAAGAAGGCGTAAACGCTAGATTGAGGTGCTGGATTAAAAATTAGTCGAGCGTAGAAGTTGACAATGCGTTAAACCAGTTAGAACTACAAACGAATGGTACTCCATTCGAGCGAGCGAACAAGTTACTACGAAGATTACATGGCAACTATACAGCCGAAAACATTTATTTATATTTATCTTTTTTTTTCAATTTATCTTTTCTTTGTACAAGACAGTAACACGGAGGAAGATATAGATAGGCGAGACGAATTATGCTTGACTTTTGTGCAGTCACCTGCTTTTCCAGCAGATTTGAAGGCAGACGTCCTCACGGTAATCGAGGCAGAAGAAGCGCTCGAGGACGGCATGCACACTGACATGAAGCTACCGACTAGCTCGCCACACGATCGTCAAAAGCCGGAAGATATGTCTCTCACGATGACAGTGGACTCGATACACCAAATAATAGACTTGCAGAGTAGATCAGGCACTATAACGCACTCCGTCAACCGTCGCTCCATACAACAGGCACGATGCGCACGGTTCTGCCAAGTGGAGAAGTTAAGATGATCCCGGCATCGGTGGCTACAGAATTAGAAAGAGCCTGGATAGTGGTACGCGATCTACATAAAAATTTAATCGAAATGAATGGGTACATCGCAGAAAAAACAGAAGAAAACCAGAGTTTATCGTCGAAAATCGCTGAATTAGAAAATTTAAATAGAGACCTCCGAGTACAACTGCACAATGTAATATCCAACGCGCAACAACAAGCAACTGAAGGCGCATTACGTCTGAAAATTAACCGCAGCACAATAAGTATTCAATTCCAGGATACCTTCGACTGAAATTATTACGACATGTCGAATCAGCACAATAATCTGTATTCGAACGAAAAAAAAGTTTTAAACGCACAAGCTCCGATATTCCACTCCACGACTAAAGCTAGTCAGCCGAACGTTTTTTCAGAAACACCGGCTACTGCGCCGAGTTCTTTGCGTGCAGACGCCCCGCAGCATCCTAACCTCTGCTGGCCAGCCGTGGCCATCTACAATCAGCCCGTATGCTTGAGCTACGACGGGGGGATTTGGCCTCTAACAGCTATGAATTCGCTCTCGCAACCGAGTCCTGAAGTGATAAATCAAATCGCAGGAGTTGCGCCAAGCAGCACCTGGAACACTCTGGACAACTCCCGTCCGAGAACAAAGAATCTCGGGAGGACAGTTAAAGAGTGGAAATTAAAATTCTCTGGCGACAAGGGCATTAGCATTGAAGAATTCCTAGCGCAAGTCGAGGCAAACCAGCGATTAGAAAATATATCTGACGATGAACTCCTAGATTCCTTGTTCCCCATGCTAGAGAAACCTGCGCTGTTTTGGTATCGTGCCTTGAGGCCCTCGTGGCAAACGTACTAAGACTTCAAGAGGGCAGCTCTCAATAATTACAGCAAGTCTAGAAGGAATAAGCTGAGTCTGATAGTCGAGGCTCATCTACGCACGCAAGGAGCTGACGAGCCTGTAATAGACTACATTGTCTCCCTCCTCATGATCTTAAATCGCTTTGAAAATCCATGGAGCCAGCAAGAACTATTTAATCTGATAATCGATAACATGCTTCCGAAGCTCAAAAAGAGGATGAAGAAATACTATGGGAATTTAACGAATACTCAAGAACTCCTCGACAGAGCGCAAGAAGTGGAAGACGATGAAGATGGCCAGTGGAGGCCACCACCTCCAGTAGATCAAACGGTGCTACCAGAAACGGCATATAGGCCTGGCAAAAACCCAAGAACAAGCAGATCAGCATCTCCTCGGTGAACTCGAACATGCCGTCCATGTCGGAGGCAGAATGGGAGAGGCACTTTGAGAAGTTCCTCAACAAGAGGTCTATAGAGCTCGACTTTCCCAACCGCATAAAGTCAGGTTCAGGAAAGAACTCCTCAGCGAAAAAGACCTCTTTGACAGAATCAGAAACTTCGCCGAAAAAGGAGAAGGACGACAGCAATCAAGCTTCACCTCGCGGTGGCGGCCGAGGTCGCGGAGGAAGTGGACGAGGGGGCTGGCGACAGGGAGGTAACCGCTCAGAAGAGATTACTCCCAAGTCGGATAGAAATAAAGATAAAAATCCAGGTCCAGACGGCGACAAAGTACTCGGCTGGAATTGCAGTTGGCCTGGTTATACCAAGTTTACCTGCTCAGAATGCGCCTCTTCGCAACCCTCGGAAAACGAGGAAGAGGGCGAGTAGACAAGGTCCCTATCGCTCTAGAATACCCGCGGACCTTCGACACTGAAAGCGTAACAGGAGTAGCGCAAACACTTCACGGCACGGCGAGCGACTCACCGCTAGCAACGAGTAGCTCGACCGATGTGGAGACGTTCTGCGATGGAGGTACTGTTGCCAGCGCTTTGGTGGAGGAGTATCCACGGTGGTGGCTAGCCATGGAGGTTGGCTTATATAAATTAAGAGGATTCTACGATGCTGGAGCTTTTTGCACTGTCCTCGGCCCCATAGGCATATCTCTCGCATCCTCATTGACTAGGCGCGTCCGACCTCATATGGGCCCCGGTGCTTGAGCAGTCGACGGTAATTACGTCCCTGTATTTGGTAGCGTTAAATTGCCCTTCACTGTACGAGGGATAACCCATTCGATCTTCTTATTCGATGTTCTCATTTTGGGTGGTCGATACTATTCAGTTGATGCATTCGCACCTGGAGGTGCAGGCTTCGCTCGCGCAGTTTCGGCGATGCTTGATCCAGTAGCAATAAGCTACTGCTCGAAGGCACAGATGTTGAGATATCGGCCGTCCTCTCGTCTATGCGTGCTGAAGAGCTTTTATCGCTCGCCTCCCTCGGAATTGAAGCAATTACCGAGAAACAGCGCACGGAAATCGACGATCAGATGGAAGAACTGCTACCAGAGCCCTCAGGTGAACAGCTAGGCTGCGTTGGGTAGATTTATCAGGACATCGACGTCGGCGGTGCTCGCCCCATCAAACAGCGCTATTACCTTGTTTCGATAATTTTAGAGGACAAGATGCATGAGCATTTGACTTTCGTTTTTTTTTCTTCGCGTTACTACCTCGTATGTAATTGTAAGAGAGAGACGAAGAGGCTAATAGTTTCTAATCATTTATTACCTTTTCTATTGAGCAAATCTAAGTATTGTTCTACTAAATGAATTTAAACATTTTTCTACATTCCAATTTTCATCTTTCATTTCCTTATAGTCGAGAGAGACAGTTGATCGAGCTGGTACCCCGTGCTACCACCGTCCGGCGGTGGGGAATATAACGAGTTGCCTTGTGTGCACTCGTTACGTCCTTCTCCCCCCTATATTATATCATCATATTATAATAAACATGTTCTATCTGTAAACATTCTTGTATAACATCCCTTTCAGCAGTAGGTAAGTGAGAGGAGCAGACATCCTTAACACAGAGAGAGAGAGAGAGAGAGAGAGAGAGAGAGAGCCGCGCGCGTGTACATACTTACGCACATGCGTGTGGCGCTATCAGTGAGAATGAGAGAGAGAGAGAGGGAGAGAGATTGCACTGACCACGCGGTCGCGCTTTGTGCCGCGACACTTAGGAGTATAGCACCGAGCTGTAAAGTCGTGCCGATACTGCTGCTTTGTTTCCGCCACTACGCGTACTATAAGCTAGAGATATTCGTGCGTGCGTGCGTTCGTCTTCCGGAGGACTGCTGCTGCGTCCTTGACCAGATACTTCGTGTGTCGCTGGAATCGTCCTGGTGCTGTTCAGCACCGCGTGTCCGGCTCGAGCAGTACATTTGCTTGCCGCTCGACTTCTCGCTGCACCCGGCCACACACGAGGCTTTGAGGCCTTCGCCCTGCTGTCCAGCGCCGGGCCCTGGTCATCTGTCCTGCGCCGCTCCGGTCAAAGCCACGAGGCGTTTATCGAGTTCCACAAAGCACTTCTGTAAGTACCTGCCCGATCGCAATACTCTCTCTCTCTCTCGGCATTATTCGCTCTGCTCCGTCTCTCTTACTCCGCGCTGCTTTTGTAGGGATTTCGAGTCTTTACATAAAGAGAAACTTTGCTACTACTCGGCTTGTGTCACTTTGCTCCTGACTCTATCCATTCCCATGCGATTCTCCCTTAGTTTATCTCACGAACTAGCTACGTAGCCAAATTACTCACGACGCCTCCGCGGGCTCACGTGCACGAGGACGTGCACGTACAGCAAACTGCGCTACGGGCCAGGCTTCGCATAGCCTTCAAGAAGCCTGCAACTAGCTGCTACATACTTTTTCTCTCGCTTATTCATCGATCAGTGGATGCGCCACTGATCGCTTATACACGGGTGCGGACCCCGTCATTCTGTATTATCCCGGTCTAAAACCCCGTTATAACACACACACACACACACACACACACACACAACACACACACACACACACACACACACACACACACACACACACACACACGGATATTTTCTAAGAACACGTAATTCAAACATCTCAAAACATGTTTCTATGAAGTTTTAGTGAAACTGAAAATTTTACTATTACAAAGTTTCCTATAGGAGGAAGCAAAATCCCAAGACTTGTTATATACTTATAAAATTTTCATTATTTTTCAAATACTTCTAAATTCTCCGAATTCGAACAGATATCGCAAATTCAAGCGCATCTGCTTAAGATCTAATTTGTAAAAATCAAAGCAGATTTATTTTTTATTTTGTAATATAGAATATATGCAATAATTTATGCAATATTCTCATTTCTATTTATAGCTTGTATATATTTATTTTGTTATACCAACATTAATCAAAATCTTATTATTGTGATAATTTCCACTACCTGGTATCCAAAGAAATTGTCAAATGTTTACAGCTTACAAAAGTTTTTCTGTATTTTTATCAATACGCGCTAATGAATGTTGTGAAATCAGTTTTAAAAATGTCAAGTATTAAAAATCACCACACTAACAAAAATCAGTTCTTACTCGACGAAGAATTAATCTGAAAACTAATCCGAATCATCTTGTGCAAAGAAATGAACAAAAGCATAAGTATACAAAAATCAAGCAAATCCCTTATTAATTATAGATGAACCATTTAAACACATAGCGAATTTGCATCTTAAAACAATAGCGGGAATGATTCTTGTTGGAGTAAGAAATGATTTTGGTCAGTGCAGGTAAGCTAGAATCTGCTAACTAGTTTATAAAAAATAAGATTGCTATTCAAAATTATTCTTTTAATGCTTACTTACCGTACCGTTGTCTTATAGTTTATCGATGAAACACTCGAGTTATTTATGACATTTAAGGTGTGAATCTGTCAGATTATATCAATTAAAACTGCTTATTATAATCTTAAATTATCAATTAAAACTTTTCTTATTATAATCTATAAGAAGCTTTACTACCAGCATAATGACGTAAAAATCTTCAAATATATGTTTGTTGTAAAGAAAAAATCTTAAAGCTAAATTTAATAATTTGTAAAAATAATAATATTTTTTATAAATTAATTAGCAGATTCTAGCTTACCTGCACTGACAAAAATCATTTCTTACTCCAAGAAGAATTAATCCCACTATAGTTTTAAAATGCAAATTCGCTATGTGTTTAAATGATTCATCTATAATTAATAAGGGAAGGGAAAAAAACAGGGTGCCTTCTGACTAACATGGCTATCGTATCGAGGGTTGTGTGGTAACGTACTCATACCTTCATCATTTTGAAGCAGCCTACTACAGATGCCCAGCCTACCGAGCTGCATTAGAATAATTAAAGAAGAAAAGAAAATGAAGATAGTGCAGTTAAACCTATATCACTGCGAGACAGCACAGGACCTACTTAACCAGTTCGCCCATGAGGAGAAGATCGATGTAGCCATCATATGTGAGCAATACAGAGATCTAGACGAGCCAACATGGGAAACGGACGCCACTGGCAAAGCGGCGATCTGGGCGTGTGGGAACGCTGCTTTCCAAGAAAAAAACGATGACTCGTGAGGAAGGTTTTGTTCGCCCAAAGGTAGCAGGTATACACGTATACAACTACTATGCTTCGCCTAACGCACCTACCGAACAGTTCGAACGACTTTGAGATCGACTAGTGCAAGATGTTGCGGGCAGAAAACCAGTAATTATCGCAGGTGATTTTAACGCATGGGCTGTAGAGTAGGGCAGCCAAAGGACTAACCAAAGAGTGCTACTCAATGCATTCGCTCTTCTAGATATGGTACTAGTTAACCAAGGCTGTACCAACACCTTCAGAAGAGAAGTCACAGGATCGATACTAGATCTGACATATGTTAGTAACTGCCTAATTGATTCAGTCGACACATGGACCGTGAGTGAACACTATACAAATAGCGACCACCAGGCCATAATAATGGAGATAGATAGGCCAAGGCAGGGACCTCGCGTGAGTATAAGGAACGATAGAGTCGGATGGAAAACGAAGGAGTACGATAAGGAGATGATTCTGTTAATACTGGAAGAAATGCAACTCTCTGGGACGGCGAACAGCAAGGCTGAACAGGCAATGGAAAGTATTGTATTACCCGAGCCTGTGATGCCGCCATGCCAAGAAAAGTGCCCAACGATAGACGACCACCAGTGTACTGGTGGGACAAGGAGGTTGCGAGTGCACGTAGCAAATGTCACGGGACCAGAAGACGGGAACAACGGGCAAGGAAGAAATACTATAAAACTGGTATAGGACAGGAAATAGTAGATGCTCGCGGACAAGAAATGAAGGACGCTAAAAGGAGTCTTAAGGGGACAAGACACTTTTAAACCCTGAAAAATGAAATTCTTATAAATAATTACAAAAATAAATTATAATTGTTATATAATTTTTATACTAATATTAGGTTATATTACATGTATTTTTACCATGGTAAATCCATATTAGCTCATACTTACCCATAGTGACTCTCCGTATACTGTTTTCAGTATTTTGGCACTGTCCGTAGGATTCCATGTGACTACATGGTTTGATTGGGCTGAAATTTTAGAAGCATGCTTTGTACACTTGTACTTTTGGTATGAATAAAAGGATTTTGATTCGAATGCTTAGAAAATCTTTCATGAAAGAAAATGTGGCGTAAATAGGTTAAAAAAGGCCAAAAATTCAGTATTTTTATTGTTAAACATTTTCTGGATGGACACATCGCCTTATACCAAAAATAGGGGACTGGATTGAAAGAAGACACGGGGAAGTAGACTACTACCTCACACAGTTTCTTACCGGGCATGGATGATTTCGAGCGTACCTGCACCGATTTAAAATAGACGACCTTCCAAACTGCCCAGTATGTTTGAATACGAACGAAGATACGGAGCATGTCTTCTGCGACTGCTCACGCTATCAACAAGAGCGAGAGGAACTTGAGTGTTACCTCCAGACAAAAGTTACGCCGAAGTCAATGATGACAGCTATGCTGACATCGGAGGATAGATGGTACGCACTAAAAAACTACGTGAAGACCATTCTTAAGAAAGTCAGAGAGGACGAAGAGAAAAGAAAGGAAATACAAGGCGAAACAATCGATGATTTCCGGCAATTTTTTACCCTCTTACCTCTCATTTTCTTCTCTAATGGCATTTTAATAAATATTTTCTTAATTCATATTGTTCTGGTTACAATTTTAAAAAAAGGTATTAATATATCTATTGCTTTCTCCTAGCGAAAGCTTTGTAATAGTAAAATTTTCAGTTTCGCTAGAACTTCGTAGAATCGCATTTGTAGGTGTTTGGAGTTCGTATCATGCGTTTCTAGGAAATGTCCGTGCGGATGGCTGTATGTGTGTGCGCGCGCGCGTGTGTGTGTTTGTGTGTGTATGCTTGTATACCGACATGATTTCATGATTCTGGAGCCACGCGACTGATCGTAGTAAAATTTGACATGCATATATGTTTTCTGATTCTGAATTCGGTTAAACTTTAAACTTCGCTAACTCAAACTTACAATGTTTTGAGAACATTTATGGTTTCAGAAGGTACAAAATGTCTGTGCAGATGGTTTTGTGTGTGTGTGTGTGTGTGTGTGCTTGTATACCGTCATGATTCTGGAGCCACGCAACCGATCGTAATAAAATTTGACATGCATATGTTTTCTGATTCTGAATTTGGGTACATTTCATTGCAAGATTCTGACTATTTTATGACCATTTATGGTAATTTCACAGCTTTATTTGATTTAAAAAAAAATATTTTTACTTCTTTTAATGATATAATTTATACAATATTTCAACAATAGTGTATCTAAGAGAACAAAAAAATGTTTAATAAAACTTCAATAAATCTTTTTCCTGCTAGTTTTTCCTGATTGACTGTTTTGTTCAATTTTTATAAAAAAAAATGGTTTTTTATTATTATATATGAGAGCTGTACACGAATAAGTTTTTGTAATCTTTGGTGAGGATTCTCTGGGGACCGCGCGACGGATACACAGAAAATTCACGCGATTCCCAGAGAATTTTGAATAAATTTTCGTTGCATCTGTCGCTCGTCCCAGGAAATTTATCTATTGTTTAGTCAATTTCTCGATAATTCCCAGGGTTATTTAATGTTAATTACCATTAAAAATATAAATTATTAATTCTTATATAAACGTGCTACCAACGGTCGAAAAGAATTTCTAATCTAGAATACTCGACTAGGGACCGCAGAACGGTTTCTTGATTTAGGCGCGCGGTCCCAGTAAGTACTGTTTTCTAAAAAATGAGGCTTTGAATCGGTAATAGCATGTTGTGTACAAAGAAAGTAAAGTGGGATTTCTTAGCCTACTTATACCAAAAAGCCTACTCAATCCTTCGTATGTGTAATATTTTTTATAACGTATATAGAATAATCTACAGTAAACATTTAGTTTTTTTAGCTAAGTGCTCAAAAATGCGAAAAAAATGTTAGATGTTACATTCCTGCGATCACTTTTTTCTTATTCTATAGCATATATAGAACACTGAAAAAGTAATGATCCTGTGGAATCGGGCTTGGCACAATGCTTTCTAGACAATTTAAAATATTTTATAAGAAATTTACATAAGGAATATAAATCAAAACTAGCCACTGCTCAACGACATGTACTAGTACTTGAACTCAACGTCTGTGAGCGCAAACAAAAAATGTGTATATATATCCTATAGGATCAAAGTATGAGATAATATCTTCAACGTTAGCCCTGGTGGATTAAAAATAGTCGCTGAGATTGAAAGTTGTCTACGCCCAAAAATGACAAAAAATCTTGATTTGCTACAAAATTACGTGATTTCGTCCTTTTGCTTCCTCCTCAAGAGGAAGCTTTGTAATAGTAAAATTTTCACTTTTGCTAATACTTCGTGGAAACGCATTTGGAGGTGTTTGGAGTACGAATCTACGTTTTTAGAAAATGTCCATGCGGATGGCTGTGTGTATGTGTGTGTATGTGTGTGTGTGTGTGTGTGTGTGTGTGTGTGTGTGTGTGTGTGTGTGTGTGTGNCGCCATAATTGTGGAACCATGCGACGGCTCGTAATAAAATTTGACATGCATATATGTTTTCTAATTCTGAATTTAGGTAATTTTTTTTTTATGATTCTGACCATTTTATGGCCATG
Organism: Pteromalus puparum; assembly: GCA_012977825.3. NCBI lineage: Eukaryota > Metazoa > Arthropoda > Insecta > Hymenoptera > Pteromalidae > Pteromalus > Pteromalus puparum. Next base: position 28,398,220 of record CM053170.1, read on the forward strand.
TTATAGCCATTTTTCTATTTTGGAAAAAATATTTTTGCTTTTTTATAATGATATGATTTATACAGTATATTCAACAACAGTGTATCTAAAATAACATAAATTTGTCTACTTTTCCCCGCAAGATTTTCTAGATTGACTGATCTGTTCATTTTTTATGATATAAAAGGTAATTTTTCGATAAACATATATAACTCAAAAAATAAATAGTTAAATGTTTTGAAAAAATTCATGACAATAAAAAACAACGATATCTACTAGTTGTAAAAATTTTAAGCAATTTTGGCGACTAGTTTTTGAGATAAAAATAAAAAACTAATAAAAATGGTTTTTTTATGTCGTACGATTACGGGAGTAAAAAGGTTTAAATTGAGTTGAAATTTTAGGAAAAGATTGATCTTTTGATCACTTCGGCTAGGTTCTTTTTGTAGCTTATGAAACCTTTTAGTTTAAAAGATATTAAGATTCAAATTCTTCAACTCTCACCCTGTATACTCTGTGTGACTGAACATTATTATTTTTGTTAAACCATATAATTTGATAATTAAAGCTTAGTATATTTTGAGAGTTTTCATGGTTTTATAAAATGTCCATGCAAATGGTTGTGTGTGTGTGTGTGTGTGTGTGTGTGTGTGTGTGTGCGTGCGTGCGTGCGTGCGTGCATGCGTGCGTACGTATACTGTTATAATTCTGGAACTACGTGATCGATCGTAATAAGATTGGACGTGCATATATGTTTTCTGATTCTGAATTCGAGTAAATTTTCTTTTAAGATTTAGACTATTTTATGACCATTTCATGGCCATTTTTCGATTTTTGAAAAAATATTTTTGCTTTTTATTATGATATGATTTATACAATATATTCGACAATAGTGTACCTAAAAGACTGCTACCCACAAGGTTGGAATATTTTCCCCCTTCTCCGACGCCCGCGCTCTCTCGTCTTAAGAGAGCTCGGGGCTTCAGCACCGAGCGGATCTTCGGTGAGACCTCTCTCCCTGGAGCTATTCTAACGTCTGGTGGATCTCGCCCCGGGCTCACCCTCCGGTCGAGGGAAATCTCGCAGGAGAATCCCTACCCGCTTGGTCGAGCAACTCCCGGGCTTCACCTACGGTGCTCTCATGTGAGATTTTGCAGTAGGGAGGTATATAAGATAAAATATGGGTGGGGTGTCGAAGTAAGTGGTGGAAAGTTTACTAATGCTTTAAATAGGCAAAGTGGGAGGTTTAGAAGGGTGAGGGACATAAAAATCCGTCTTTTTTAGTTAACACTTATCCTTTACATTACTATCTAATGATATGTAAATACAGTATGTAAGTAAATGACATTTTATTTGTAATCACACTTTATTAAGCCAGTATCAATTAATTTTTAAGGTCAGGCTTGAGGTTGAATTTAATTATCAAAAGTTTTAATAAGATTTTGGAATAAGCGGGGTGTATGCCATGGAATCTATTATTAGGTTTCAGCTTTGATAACAGTAGTATTTACTTTACACTCACGGTAAAAATCATATTCAAAATAATTGTGAATAGAGCAGTTGCCTTTATTTCAGTTCAAAATCCAGTCAATAAATTTAGCTTGAATCGATGGATCAAGTGTAACGGAGCAAAAACATCATGGATTATATTATTCATAGTTTTAATTATATTTGAAGATAAAAAGCATGTTATAATCTTTCATTAGGTTTTACCCTAATAGTTCTAGTATTCACCTTAAACCCACGGAAAAAACCGTGGCTCAATATAGCTGTGAGTGGAGCAGTGTCTTTATTCTAGTTCTTATTCCAGTCACCATATTCAGGTTGCATTGATGGATCAAAAAGTTGAACAGACGTATCAATGGAAAGAGATTCTCTTGCATCTATAACGCTTCAAAAACATTATCTGCAGTAACATTCTTATTAACGATTAAATGATAATACGGTATTAATTAGCAAAATGGCAGGATGTGGCTTTATTGTTCTAAACTTCCAAATTAACATAATGTTATAAACTTACAAATTATTGAATTTCATCTAAAAATATTATATACATATTTTTACTATTCTTTTACTTATATTTAAATAGTCTACTTTAAACCATTTATTATTTTGTTTTATCATATTTGTATAATGCCCTGAATGAATACTTGTACCATGATGAAATATTGCGTTCGCGACTTTATACATTTTGTTGTTTATATATACATTTGAATTAGAAACATTTTTTATTTTACAATCAGTCAGTTTGATAATGTTCCTTGGCGTATTCATACAAAATAACATTAATTGCAAAATAATGATTTTATTTTGGCCAATGATTATTTTAGTTTTGGTTTTTAATTTGATTTTACAACTATCACAGTTTATATCTAATGTTTTGGAATGATCTATATTATCACGGTGTTGTTAGACCGGGATCCTAATGAATGACGTGGTCTGCATCCGAATATAAAAGATCAGTGGCGCATCCACTGATCGACAAATAAGCGAGAGGAAAAATATGTAGCAGCTAGTTGCAGGCTTCTTGTAGGCTGTATGAAGCCTGGCCCGTAGCGCAGTTTGCTATACGTGCACGTCCTCGTGCACGTGAGCCCGCGGCGGCGTCGTGAGTGATTGGGCTACGTAGCTAGTTCGCGAGATAGATTATGAGTGAATCGCGTGGGAATGGACAGAGTCAGGAACAAAGTGACACAAGCCGAGTAATAGTAAAGTTTCTCTTTATGTAAAGACTCAAAGATCAGTACAAAAGCAGCGCGGAGTAAGAGAGACGGAGCAGAACGAATAATACCGAGAGAGAGAGAGAGAGAGAGTATTGCGATCGGGGTGCTTACAGTGGTGCTTCGTGAAGCTGGACACAGGCCTCGTGGCTTGGACCGGAGCGGCGCAGGACGGAAGTCCAGGGCTCGACGCTGGAAAGCAGGACGGAAGCCTCAAAGCCTCGTGTGTGGCCGGGTGCAGCAGGAAGTCGAACGGCAAACCAAAGGGCACGCGGTGCTGAACAGCGGTAGGATAATTCCAGCGACACACGGGGGTTCTGGTCACGGACGCAGCAGCAGTCCTCTGGACGATGAACGCACGCACGGATCTATGAAGCACGGAAACGAGGAGGCAGTATCGGCACGACTGCACTGTACGGCGGTAAGCTTCTAAGTGTCGCGGCGCGATATGCGACCGCGTGAATAGTCTAGTTTCTCTCTCTCTCGCTCTCTCAGCCGGCGCCACACATACATTCATACAGCGCGCGGCTCTCTCCCTGTGTGTGTTATGGCTGTCTGCTCCGCTCACTTACCTGCTGCTGAAAAGGAATATTATACACAAGAATATTTACAGAGATAATGTTTATTATATCGTGATCATATAATATAGGGGAGAGAGGGACGTAACAAGTGCACACAAGGCAACTCGTTATAATCCCCACCCCCAGACGCTGGTAGCACGGGGTACCAGCTCGATCAACTGTCTCTCTCGACTATAAGGAATGAAGGGTGAAAATTAGAATGTGGAAAAATGTTTGGATTCATTTCGTAGAAAAATACTTAGATTTGCTCAATAGAAAAGGTAATAAATGATTGGAAACTATTAGCCTCTTCGTCTCTCTTTTACAATTACATACGAGGTAGTAACGCGAAGAAAAGAAAAACGAAAGTCAAATGCTCATGCATCTTGTCCTCTAAAATTGTCGAAACAGGGTAATAGCGCTGTTTGATGGGGCGAGCACCGCCGACGTCGATGTCCTGATAAATCCACTCAACGCAGCCTAGCTGTTCATCTGAGGGCTCTGGTAGCAGTTCTTCCATCTGATCGTCGATTTCCGTGCGCTATTTCTCGGTAATTGCTACAATTCCGAGGGAGGCGAGCGATAAAAGCTCTTCAGCACGCATTGACATCTCAACGTCTGTGCCTTCGAGCAGTAGCTTCTTGCTACTGGATCAAGCATCGCCGAAACTGCGCGAGCGAAGCCTGCACCTCCAGGTGCGAATGCATCAACTGAATAGTATTGACTTCACCCAAAATGAGAACATCGAATAAGAAGATCGAATGGGTTATCCCTCCTACAGTGAAGGGCAATTTAACGCTACCAAGTACAGGGACTTAGTGACCGTCGACTGCTCAAGCACCGAGGCCCACATGAGGTCGGACGCGCCTAGTCAATGAGGCTGCGAGGCATATGCCTACGGGGCCGAGGACAGTGCAAAAAGCTCCAGCATCGTAGAATCCTCTCAATTTATATAAGCCAACCTCCATGGCTAGCCACCACCGTGGATACTCCTCTACCAAAGCGCTGGCAACAGTACCTCCATCGCAGAACGTCTCCACATCGGTCGAGCTACTCGTTGCTAGCGGTGAGTCGCTCGCCGTGCCGTGAAGTGTTTGCGCTACTCCTGTTACGCTTTCAGTGTCGAAGGTCCGCGGATATTCTAGAGCGATAGGGACCTTGTCTATTCGCCCTATTCCTCGTTTTCCGAGGGTTGCGAAGAGGCGCATTCTGGGCAGGTAAACTTGGTATAACCAGGCCAACTGCAATTCCAGCAGAGTACTTTGTCGCCGTCTGGACCTGGATTTTTATCTTTATTTCTATCCGACTTGGGAGTAATCTCTTCTGAGCGGTTATCTCCCTGTCGCCAGTCCCCTCGTCCACTTCCTCCGCGACCTCGGCCGCCACCGCGAGGTGAAGCTTGATCGCTGTCGTCCTTCTCCTTTTTCGGCGATATTTCCGCTTCTCTGGAAGAGGTCTTTTTCGCTGAGAAGTTCTTTCCTGAACCAGACTTGGTGCGATTGGGAGAGTCGGGGTCTATGGACCTCGTCTTAATGAACTTCTCGAAGTGCCTCTCCAATTCTTCCTCTGACATGGACAGCGCATTTGAGTTCACCGAAGAGATGCTGATCTGCTTGCCCTTGGGTTTTCTGCCAACCCTATACGCCGTTTCCGGTAGCACCGTTTGATCTACGGGAGGCGGTGGCCTCCGCTGACCATCTTCATCGTCTTCTACTTCTTGGGCTCTGTCGAGGAGTTCCTGAGTATTCGTTAAAATCCCATAGTATTTCTTCATCCTCTTTTTAACCTTCGGAAGCATGTTATCGATGACCAGATTAAATTGTTCTTGCTGGCTCCATGGGTTTTCAAAGCGATTCAATATCATGAGGAGAGAGACGATATAGTCTATTACAGGCTCGTCAGCTCCTTGTGTGCGTAGATGAGCCTCGACTACCAGACTCCGCTTATTCCTTCTACACTTGCTGTAATTATTGAGAGCTGCCCTCTTGAAGTCTTGGTACGTTTGCCACGAGGGCCTCAAGGCACGATACCAAAACAGCGCAGGTTTCTCTAGCATGGGAAACAAGGAGTCAAGGAGTTCATCGTCGGATATATCTTCTAATCGCTGATTTGCCTCGATTTGCGCTAAGAATTCTTCAATGCTGGTGCCCTTGTCGCCAGAGAATTTTAAGTTCCATTCTCTAACTGTTCTCCCGAGAGGCTTCGTTCTCGGACGAGAGTTGTCCAGAGTGTTCCCGGTGCTGCTTGGCGTAACTCCAGCAATTTGATTTGTCACTTGAGGACTCGGTTGCGAGAGCGAATTCACAGCTGCTTGAGGCCAAATCCCCCCGTCGCAGCTCGAGCATACGGGCTGATTGTGAACGGTCACGGCCGGCCAGCAGAGGTTAGGATGCTGCGGGGCGTCTGCACGCCAAGAACTCGGCACGGTGGCCGGTATTCCTGTACAAGCACTCGGCTGACTAGCTTTAGTCGTGGAGTGGAATATCGGAGCTTGTGCGTTTAAAACTTTTTTCTCGTTCGAATGCAGATTATTATGTTGATTCGGCATGTCGTAATAATTTAAGTCGAACGTATCTTTTTGTGCTACGGTTAATTTTCTGACGTGCGTCTTCCGCTGCTTGTTGTTGCGAGTATAATACTACATTACTCAGTTGTACTCGGAGGTCTTTAACTATATTTTCTAATTCGGCGATTTTCGACGATAAACTCCGGTTTTCTTCGGTTTTTCCTGCGAAGTGTCCATGTAAGTCACGCATCGCTGTCCAGCCTCTTTCTAATTCTGCAGCCACTGATGCCGGGACGAACTCAATCTCTCTCTGGGCAGAACCGTGTGCACCATAGACCTATTCCACCTCTGGTTTACTGCTGGTATGCTTTGCGGCGTTGTTGTTGTTACTGTGGCTTGCGCGCTTGGTGATCTGATCAGATGCACGCAAGTCGGTGGTGAGACTGTTGTAGTCGTTACTACTATAGTAGCAGCAAGCGGTGCCGCGAGGCTGGGTGTGCTCGTCGTATGAAGCGACGGTTGCTGTGGTGCGTCACAGTTTACGTTGTTTTGAGAGTCTGTTATTTCTTGCCTCGAGTCCACTGGCATAGTGAGTGACATATCCTCCAGTTTTCGACGATCGTGTGGCGAGCTGGACGGTAGCTTCATCTCCGGATGCATGCCGTCCTCAAGCGCTTCTTCAGCCTCGATTACTGTGAGGACGTCTTCTCTTAAATCTTCTGGAAAAGCGGGTGACTGTACAAAGGTCAAGCACAATTGGTCTCGCCTTTCGACATCTTCTTCCGTATTACTATCTTGTACAAAGTCTTCGGCTGTATAATTGCCATGCAATCTTCGTAGTAATCTGTTCGCTCGCTCGAATAGAGTACCGTTCGTTTGCAGTTCTAATTGATTTAACGCATCGTTGACTTCTACGCTCGACAAATTTTTAATCCAGCCTCTCAATCTAGCATTTACGCCTTCTTTGAAAATTGTAAGATCGGTTACAGACCAGTTGGTTGCCATTTTTGAATTGTTTTAATTTATTTTATAATATCAAAAAAAAACAAGACTGAATTTATTTGTCGAACGTACACTTACGTATTTCAGAACGCAACGCACAAAAAAAAAAAAAAAATATTCAAAATTCGAGAAGAAATAAAATTATAATCGAATAAATATACGAAATAAATTATTACAATAAATTAAATATACGAAAAAAAAAATATTATAATATCAGAACAATTATGCTCTGTAGCACGCTTCGATTGACTTAGAAGTATATCGCATACGACGGCAATATAGTATATAGTCTCTCGCAGAATATTCCGTGACGTAATCAGCGTCGAAAATTCGAGTCGAAATATTCGAGAATTCTAACGCGTAAATCGTCTCAATGATAAAATTTTAGAGCGCTAGAAAGTGTGCACTTTGTTTACGTTTCGCCGCTGCCTGACTCTTCCAAGGTTAAATACGGTAGGTCGCGCGCGCACGTATGTACTACTGCGGGCGCTTGGAATTCGGACCTGGTAAACACACGCGTTCGCTCGGAAAATTCCTCTCGCGCTCGCGAAAACTACGCAGCAATTTATAGCTGTATAAATTGTTTAACAGTTTAATAATTAACCCGTAACGTTAGGGCGCCATATATAACGGTGTTGTTAGACCGGGATCCTAAAGAATAACGTGGTCTGCATCCGAATATAAACGATCAGTGGCGCATCCACCGATCGACAAATAAGCGAGAGGAAAAATATGTAGCAGCTAGTTGCAGGCTTCTTGTAGGCTGTACGAAGCCTGGCCCGTAGCGCAGTTTGCTATACGTGCACGTCCTCGTGCACGTGAGCCCGCGGAGGCGTCGTGAATAATTTGGCTACGTAGCTAGTTCGCGAGATAGATTATGAGTGAATCGCATGGGAATGGACAGAGTCAGGAACAAAGTGACACAAGCCGAGTAATAGTAAAGTTTCTCTTTATGTAAAGACTCAAAGATCAGTACAAAAGCAGCGCGGAGTAAGAGAGACGGAGCAGAACGAATAATACCGAGAGAGAGAGAGAGAGTATTGCGATCGGGCAGGTACTTACAGTGGTGCTTCGTGAAGCTGGACACAGGCCTCGTGGCTTGGACCGGAGCGGCGCAGGACGGAAGACCAGGGCTCGACGCTGGAAAGCAGGACGGAAGCCTCAAAGCCTCGTGTGTGGCCGGGTGCAGCAGGAAGTCGAACGGCAAACCAAAGGGCACGCGGTGCTGAACAGCAGCAGGATAATTCCAGCGACACACGAGGGTTCTGGTCACGGACGCAGCAGCAGTCCTCTGGACGATGAACGCACGCACGGATCTATGAAGCACGGAAACGACGAGGCAGTATCGGCACGACTGCACTGTATGGCGGTAAGCTTCTAAGTGTCGCGGCGCGAGACGCGACCGCGTGAATAGTCTAGTTTCTCTCTCTCTCTCTCTCTCTCTCTCTCTCGCGCTCTCTCAGCCGGCGCCACACACACATACATACAGCGCGCGGCTCTCTCCCCGTGTGTGTTATGGCTGTCTGCTCCGCTCACTTACCTGCTGCTGAAAAGGAACGTTATACACAAGAATATTTACAGAGATAATGTTTATTATATCGTGATCATATAATATAGGGGAGAGAGGGACGTAACGAGTGCACACAAGGCAACTCGTTATAATATTATCATTGATTATGTCTTGCATATAAAAATTTGTTTGAGATGAAGGTATAGTTAATGTAATTATAATATTATTGGTATTTTGCTGTTGCATATTTTCACAATTTGGACAAAATATTTCAGTAACAGGTCCAATAGCTGAATCTTTGCTCCTTTATACTTAATACAGCCAGGAACTGTTGTAAGAGTGGTAAACTCATAGGCAGCAACTTCTGAATATACTCCAGAAAGTGTACTGAGCAGCGTGGATTTGTCTTAGCAACTTCAAAATCTTATTCACCACTGCTATCTCCTCTTTTGGGTTAGGTTCAGTTTTGAAACTCCTGAAAATATTTAATCCATAGTAAAAATCTCAGTTGCAACAGATATTATACAAAGCAGTAAAAATCTCTAAAGCATATGTTACGGACGGCGGGTGGTCGAGGGTGTTCTCCGGACACGGAGAAGGAAAAAGACAAGAGATGCTGTTCGAGCTTTATTCGAAGCTTGAGCTCTTCTCTTAGTCGTGGTCGCCGGTAGACTGCCCGCTACGCCGTTGCCGCGACTAGGCGACGGCGAGCGGTCACACACTCAGAAGTGCATACGCTGCACCTCTGGGCGTGAGAAACGCAGGCGACGGCGTTCCCTGCTGACGATGCAGGAGCATCGTCGGCTGCCGCCACCGGAGAAGCCTAGGGCTCCTCCGTTATACGCCCTTGGGCGCGCGGGCGACGTCCTCGGCGCCCTTGAAAAAAAACAGGGTCGCCGGCGGAGCCGTGCGTGCATTGCTAAAGTGTGTGATGCATCGGGGCGCGCTGTTGCGCGCTCCGTGCCTGAGAGTGTGTGTATGTTTGTGTGCTTGTATTTTCTTTCTCTTTTACAATTTGTCAACTCAAAATATTTACAGTTTTGTAATTCTATGATTTTAATTTTTTCCACAATTTTATTATTTTTACAATTTCGGGATGCCAGTGCCTATGCACGCGCGTTAGATGCGCATTGGATTCTTTTCCAATTGCTGACTTCCGTAATAGTCAGTTTTTGAATATTCGAATGTTTGTGTGTGTGTATATGTGAGATGGCGCGGATGTTAATAATTGACAGCCGCTGCTGCCTCACAGTTTTGTAGAGATAGAGCTCATACTACATTTTTATTGTCTTATGGCTAATATAAAAACATACAAAATATGCATAGTTTTCCTTAATTCTACGTATAACAGGAATATTTGAAAGCTTTTATTGCGATCCGTGCACTTTCTTTTGCGTGCAGGCTTCGCATATACAAAGTTATATTATAATGCTATATTTTTATATAATCTGCGTACTTGCGCATGCTTTTTTTTTGTTTTCTTTGTTTTTTTTTTACCATCAATTTATTAATTGTTATACTATTATTTTGAATAACGTAAATATATTATGATTAAAGGAAAAAATTGCTAGCTGGTGCTTGATGCATCACAGCATGCGCGCATAATAATACGATACATATTTTTAGATTGTTTTTCCTGCCGTTGAGGCAGCTTGGCTATTTCGGAGTTTTCTTTCTTTTAAAATTTATTCAAGAACCCGCTACAACGCTACTTTGTAGCTCTTGATTGTACGCGCGAATCGTTATTGTTATGGCGAGAGGTACGCGTCATCGGCTCACGAATAACTGTTCGAGCGAACTTAACGCGTAAATGTAGCAAAATGATATAAGCATGTCGTTGAAATTAGCGTGTAAACGTAGTAGAATTATGTATATTTGAACTTAGGTGTAGATGTAGTGAAATTATATATGCCTATAGATGTGTGTAAGCGCAGGGCCGTTAAATCTGGGAGGAAATTCAATCGTATGATTGACAGAGGGCGGCAGCTCTCGGCCGCCGAGAGCAGCGGCCTGCACGCACTATAGCAGATCGTGATCGATGCTGCGCCGTGCTAGTGCTTACAGGTATTTTGTTTTAATTACCGTTATTATGCAAGGAGCGTGCCTCGCCAGCCCTCCTACTGGCTGACAGCTGTACAAAGCTGCGCGCGGCCTCCAACTGCATGAGGTCGCGCTGCTGACGCGCAAGGTCGCGCATGGGTTGCTGAGCGCGGTAGCGCATGAAGCACCATACTGCGACGACGCAGGTGAGTACGATGCTCAACGAGGACCAGGATACCCAGCTCAAAATGCCGGTGTATCCGCTCAGGTCCTTGAGTTCGAACTCCGTCTTCTTTCTGTGGGCAATGTCACGTGCTCTTGCCGTAATCTCGCGCAAGCTCTCGCCTGCTTTTAAGTTGTCGAGGTCCGAGCCGTGCGCGTTATCGGCGCGATGCTCGGTGCCAATATCGATGGCTTGCTTGAGATCTGCCGCTGCGGCGGCAGACTCGTTTAAATGTGCCCATATTTTGGACATGTTGAATTGCAAAGCGCCAAGAGATAGCGTCTCTAGCTGCTTTGTAATTACGTGAGAGGCGATCAGGCGCGCACTCGCCGTGTGCGCTGCGCACCCCTCGCGGAGCTCGAGGATTCCTGCGCCGCTTATCTGAGCGGTGACAAGCTCCTTTTTTGAGCACTGAATATAAATATTTTCCCGCTCTCTGGCTGAATACACCCAAGTGTTAGCTCGGTGTAGGCGCAGCCAGAATGATTCGCGTAATCTTTTTAGGCGGATGTCACATACCTCTGGGCTTTCTATCTTAAGGCCCGCGGCGACTTTGATCTCGCACGATACACTATCGCCGATCTCGCGCACTGGTTCCGGGTTGACCACAATCAGAGTGTCCTGTAATTTGCGCAATTTGTGCACTTCTTCTGCAGGGATCGGCAGGTAGGTGAGGTTTGACGTGCTTATTGCGAAATAAGTGTGCACTGGCCATATGTAAGCGGCCGTGTAAGCACTATTAAGGATGCTCTGTACTGTGGGTATCGGAGATGCCTTAAAGAGGTTAAATTCCTCAACATCTACCAGTGGTATCGCAATGTGATAGATTAGACATCCGTTGGAGAATAGGATTGCCACTCTCGATATTTCCATTATCGGAATGACGGAAAAATTGCCCGGAGATAACGGGAATTTTGCGTGAGAGAGTGAATCCTCTACCGACTTCGCCGCTTGGGCAATCGTCTCCGGCGCTAGGATTTTTGGGTGAATCAGGCCCTTGACTGCAAATAGTATTGCTGTATTAATCAGCTCGGTGTCGGCTTTGAACTGCAACAAAGTTGTCTTAATGTTCATTTCGACACCCAGGCTATTAATGTTGGCAAGGTTTTTGGCCGAACTATTTGCCAGTACTACTGCAAATGATTCGAGTTTGCGCATCCTCTCTTTCAGGTGCGATAATTCGTGTTCGACTATTTCGGTTTGATTCGCCAATAACGCGGCTGTCAGACGAGTATCTTCCGCGATTCTTCGCACTGTCGCCTGAATCTCGGCTTCATCGGCTTCCGTTAGTGTACCGTATAGCCACTTATGGAATGAGCCGATAAAGGGTAGTATGGCGCGACGCTCGCGCGGGGACTGGTGCCCGCTGCTGTCCGTTTGTATCAATTTTATGACGCGTTCGGCCTGCGCGGTGGCGGATTCGGCTTCTTTGATCAACCCGGCGGCATCGCAACGCGGATCGCATGCTCGAGCGGCGATTGACACGCGATTGACCAAAATTTTACTCGCTTGGAAGAATTCGTTTAGGTCGATTTTCTCTATTAACTTCCAGTTAGTACTGGATGTCGAGAGGGGTGCAATCTTCTCAGTGATCAACCCCAGGTTCTGTTTCAATTCCTGCACGAAACGCCCTGGGCTGTGGACCTGGGGAGTTTCCTGGATCCCCAGCACACAAGCTGCGCATAGCCTGCAATTAATGGTAAAAGCACATTATATGGTTGCAAATCTATGTTGCTGAAATGAGCAGCTGGCTTTTAATGCGCTGGGAGTGTTTTTCATTTATTTATTTTTAAACATAGAGGTTAGGACGTTGTTTTTTTTTGCGCTACGCCCGGGGGCGCGCAAAAAAAAAACGGGAAAAAAAAACGTCCTAACTTGCACGGTCGGAATCCGAAGAGTCTGCGTTTCTTGCTAGCTCGCTCGGCCGTTCGATTTTGTTGACGTGCACGACTTTTGTTATCTCGTCGTTTTGCAACGTCACGTTATTAGTCTTGCGGTTGATCGCAATTATCTCGAAGGGCCCGCGGTATTCTTTGATGTATTTGTTTTTCTTGGGCTCATTTATCAGAAAGACGATTTCGCCTTCCCGAAAATGCTTCGAGTTTAATTTACGATCGTAGTAGTGTTTTGACCGATACTTGGATTGCACCAAGTTCATGGCCGCTGTCGTTTGCAGGGCCGTGAGATTGTTTGTTATCTCGGTCAAATAATTGTTATATGACATATCGTCGCTGACTCGGGGGAAGCTGGATGGCGTTCTTGGCTTGAAGCCGAAGAGCAGCTCGTGCGGCGAGTACCGAGTGCTCTCGTGCTCGGTACAGTTGTATGCATGCTGGCACACGGCCGTCCATTCATCCCAAGTATCGGCACGTTTTACGTACTTCCGCAGGTATTCGGTCAGCGTATGGTGCATACGCTCGATCGAACCGTTTGCCTGCGGATGATATGCCGTAGTGCAGAATTTATTTATTTTGAAGATCCTGGCGAATTCCTCGAGGATTTTATTTTGGAAATGGCTACCTTGGTCCGAGACCAATGCGGCAGGTGGTCCAAAAACACAAATAATTTTCTCAGTGAGAATTCGCGCGACCTCGTCCGCATTCGCATGCCTTGCTGGCGTTAGAACTATATATTTTGTGAGCATATCCTGCACCGACAAAATATATCTGTTCCCGTGTTTGGAACGTTCCAACGGTCCATAGAAATCTATGGCAATATGGGCAAACGGCATCGATGGCGTGTTGCTAATAAGCATGGGTAGCCGAGTTTTTATTCGGACCAGCTTATTGCTCTGGCACGTTGGGCAGCGAGCGACAAATTGCTTTACATCGGGGCGCATATTTCGCCAATAAAAATCATTGGCGATTTTGCTGTATGTTTTATTTCTGCCCCGATGCCCTCCCATTGTTGCCTCGTGATACTCTTTAATGAGATTAAAGCGCTCAGAAACTGGGGGGACTGGCAAATTATTTTTGTACAGAATTGCAATTAATGCAACTCCGGCAAAAATATTGTCGAATAACTCGACGAAGTTTGTCCACTCGGATACCGTGAGCATCGCCAGATCTCTAATCAGGGCTATGCTGCGGATATTTTCCTTTAATATAAGGTTTTTTAAGGTTTTTAGACATCTCCGCAAGTCGGCGCGAAGCGGCCGATCTTCGAAGTGATTTTTGATATATACCCCGAACAGCTTAAAATTCCTGCAGGCCGTAACATTTACCTCGCCCAATTTGAACTCGTTTTCAGTCAAATCGAGTGGGTTTATATATCCTCTTTCGCATAGAGCTTCCTGAATTTCGGTGCACAAAACTCCGTCGGCCGAAACCAGGTAAACTAGGTTTTCCTCGAAGCGAAAGGGATGTTCGTTGTAGCTCTGCAAGTGAACGAAAGCTGGGGGCTCTTGACCGTCCGGGCATGCCCACGGCGGCTTTTCGCGAGGAGGTCTCGCTCTTGCTACTGTGTAGCGCTTTAATCTGTCATTTTTAACAGCAGCCTCTCTAGCAGCTGCAGTGCGCTCGTCGTCGGACGATGTTGCATTATCGCTGCTGGCGCTGCAGTTATTTATCGCTGATGCTGCCCTGCTATGTGATTGCGGTGTGGCATGCAGCGACTCATTGCCATCGGCGCTTGCCCTGCTCTGACCTTCGGTGGCGCTCAGCCGGGTGCTGTCCGGTGCAGCTGCCGATGGAAGATCCAGGTACCCATACGTTTGGTCTGCTTTCGACTGTGCTGAATGATTTTCCTGCGCAGCGAGCTCCGCAGTTAATGCTGCTTGGTCCGGAACGACCGGGGGCACAGCTGTGGGCGACGTAATTGCCGAGCTTGCGACCTGCTGGCCGCCGGACTTGCCGGTGTTGCTATGCTCAGCAGCCGGTGGTGAGGTGGCGCGCCGATTTTTCTTCTTCGAACGCTTTTTCAACCCGAAAACTGGCGATTTTGCTCGCTCGTCCTCGCTTTCGCTAGACGGCGAGCGGCTTCGCCTTGGACTTAGGCGTTTCCTTTGCGCCTCGGGGGTTTTTTGGCGAATATAGGGCGTGAAATGCTGCCCTGAGAGATTTAAGTGGATAGTGTCGGTTGCATCTGGCACTAGGATGTGACAGAATATTCGCTTGCCCCCGGGGAGGTCGTAGTGAATACACGCATTCACTTTGAATTCGTTCGCGAATATGAATACGCAATCTATATTGCCGTATTCAGAGCGAGAATTCAGGATTTCGTGTGCCAAAGACGGCTCTCCGCATGATCCGAGCCATGGGGAGTCTAGCAGCTTGCGCCTCAGCTTCGTAGCCGATATGCTCAGCTTCATAATTTTTATGAGCGAGTAAAACAAACAATTTCCTGGCGGAGCACTAGGAATATTGTCTGAGCGCCGCAGTTGCGCGAGAGGCTCAGCGCAGCGCTTTTTGCGAATATATACGCATATGCACGCGTTGCCCGAGCTTGCTGATGAATTTTCGTCAGACGGCTGCGGGCCGCGCTCATAATTCCGCAGTACTTCCGCAAAATCCTCGTGTGGACCCACTGACGAGGGAGGGGACGGAATCATTGCCGGGTGTGTGATGCACGCGGCTGATTTTGGCGGTGATACGACGGCTGGCGTCAGATTGCCCGTCTCGGGTGCTTTTCCGTCGCTCCCGTTGCAACTGTTCTTGGAGCTGTTTTTTCCGCTAGGCGCACTCGAGTTACCCACAGCGGTCTCTTTTTCCGAGCTGACTGGGCTTTCGTTTATCGCCATGGCGTTTTCTTTCCTTGCGGGCAGCTCGAGCGCGCGTGCACGTTGCTGGGAGTTTCCCACTCGCGCCGGTGTTATTTTATCCTGCGGCGCGACAGTTGAGTTTAATTCCCAACATTCGATGCGCACGCCGCCTTTTCCATCGAAGTCTTTCCCTTCGATATTTACCCTTAGTTTTTTCTTGGTTTTATTACCTGACCATGGCCACGTTGAGCCTGACTTAGGTCCCGGCGGCTCCGCCATCGCACTCTCAGCATGCGGCGCGTTGCTGCTATCGAGCGGTTGGCTGGCTTGAATGAACGCCGGCATTTGAAATTCGGCAGCCGAAGGACGCAAAGGGCTTTTAGTCACCGCGGGTGGTTCAGGCAAGCCGCGCGTCTGAGGGTCCTGCGGAGGGCTCGGGCTTCGCGAAACAACCCTTTGAGGAAAAGAGAAAGTCTGCGGCTGGTCGATCACGTTTGCGATTTTTCCCGACGGCGAGATTCGTATACTTTCCTCGCTGCTCGAATTGCCCAATTCGCGAGATTCTTGCGATGCCGCGATTTTAGTTTTTTGCGAACCGCGCGTTTCTCGCTCAGTTGGCGCCACGTACCTTAAGTATGGGCGTACTTCCGGCGGGAGTAATGAAAAGCCCGATGAACTAGAGATTGCTGAGGCTACCGATCTCATGGATTCGTCGGAGTCCGAAAATTCGGCTGCAAGTGCTGGCAGCTTCGGAGGCTCCGGGGCGGGTGCCTTGGCGCAAAATCCAATGGCTTCGCGNCAGCTAAACAAGCCGAGAGCTTGTTTTAGCTTTTTGGCGTCGGTGGGCGTCGGGTAATTGGCCATGGCGTTAGTTTTCGCCGGGTCTGTTTTGATCAGACCGCCCCCGACTATGTGCCCGAGAACTTGAGCCTCTTTTTTCAGAAATTGGCATTTCTTTGGCTCGACAGTCATGTTTGCTTCGAGTAACCGCTTGAGCACTCGTCGCAGACGCTTATTGTGCTCGTCGAATGTCCCGCCGAATACCATGAGGTCATCAAGGTAAATTTCGACCTCGTCGCCCTGCAAGCCCTTCATGGCTAATGACATGGCGCGAGTAAACGTTATAGTTGCTTCCTTCAGGCCCATCGCCATCCTGTTGAATTGCAACAGCTGGTTTCCATGGTTGCCGTCGGGAGCGTAAAACGCTGTGAGGTGCGCCGAGTCGGGATGCATCTCGATCTGGTGGTACCCCTGTTTGAGGTCCATGACGGTTATAAAATTAGCCGACGCGAGATGCTCCAAAATGTCGCTTGTGAACGGGAGAGGGTGGCAGCTTCCCTCTGTTTCCTCGTTGAGTCCTCGAAAATCAGTTACCAGCCGGAATCGTTTGTTTCCGTTGGCATCTGGTTTTTTCGGGACTATCCACAGCGACGACGAGTAATTAGAGTTAGAAGGCACAACGATATTTTGCTCGCGTAGCTTTGCTAGCTCGCGAATCATTTGCTCCTTTATAGCAGGCGGGAAGCGAAAGCGGTGGTTCCTTATAGGCCTGTTTGATTTCAGCACTATTTTGTGCTGTAACAGGTGGGTCGCGGGAAGAGGTTCTCCTTCGAGCCCAAACACACCGGCGAATTCGTCAACGATTTCGCGGATTATGTTTTTCTCCGCATCGCTGCATCCCTTGAGGTCTGCTAAACTCATAATTTTGTCGACTCTGGCGCGTCTTTTTTCGGCGTTCGACTGCAGCTCGCGGTTGAGGTTAGCTACCTCGCGATATTCTTCGTTTGGTTTTTCTGCGCCGAATAAGCGTCTTAAGCTGGCAGTGAATGTGGCGACATTTTCGGCTGAGCCGTCCTCATCGGCCTGGTACAGCGGGTTAGCGATTTCTTCGCATTCGAGTAACTCGACCATCGGGGCAGATACCGTTATTTCAGCGTCACTGACGTTTATGCACTCACCGTGCACACGGCCGTTCCGATTTTCGGAAACGAAATTGCCGAATAATAGGTCGGGGTGAAGGTCGTACGGTGGGACCCACCCGACTTTTACGTCGTGGTTTTTTAGAGGTACGCTGATGGCCATTTTGACACGCGGAGGGATCGTGATTTTTTCGTCAGCCTCGAAAGGTAGGTGGGTCGCACCTAGCTTGAGGCTTTTGCTGAGCGCATCGACGCAGCCGTTGTGCTTGTCGATTACGTCCCAGCCGATGATTCCCGCATTTTCTATCGGGAAATCATTTTTTACCACTTGTATGCTGCAGGGTAATCCATTTATTTGGATTTCTGCTTGGCCAAGTGTGAAGGCTGTGCCTTCGGTCACTCCCTGAATTTTCACTATCTTATCAGTGTCGATAGGATAGCCCGGTGCCAACTCCTCGATTTTTATTATCGAGATATCTGCTCCCGAATCGGCGTAGAATTTGCCTCTGCGTTTTAACATTTGCGGGCAATCTACAGCTACGATCGGCGGTTGCGTACCCGTGACGATAAATTTTATGCTAGCAGCCGCTGTTAGCTGATATTCGTCCTTCACTTGCTCGGCATTCTTACGCTCGCCACTTGAGGATCGTAGCGAACGTGTTTTTAGTTTAAATTATTTTTGTTATTTACGTCGGCTTGCTCTCCGCTCTTGCTGTCGCTCGAGCGGTCACGCTTGCCTTTTTTGTTGTTCTTGCGGTTATTATTACTGCCACG
>CM053170.1:28416891-28432885 GCA_012977825.3 Pteromalus puparum
TTGCCGAATAATAGGTCGGGGTGAAGGTCGTACGGTGGGACCCACCCGACTTTTACGTCGTGGTTTTTTAGAGGTACGCTGATGGCCATTTTGACACGCGGAGGGATCGTGATTTTTTCGTCAGCCTCGAAAGGTAGGTGGGTCGCACCTAGCTTGAGGCTTTTGCTGAGCGCATCGACGCAGCCGTTGTGCTTGTCGATTACGTCCCAGCCGATGATTCCCGCATTTTCTATTGGGAAATCATTTTTTACCACTTGTATGCTGCAGGGTAATCCATTTATTTGGATTTCTGCTTGGCCAAGTGTGAAGGCTGTGCCTTCGGTTACTCCCTGAATTTTCACTATCTTATCAGTGTCGATAGGATAGCCCGGTGCCAACTCCTCGATTTTTATTATCGAGATATCTGCTTCCGAATCGGCGTAGAATTTGCCTCTGCGTTTTAACATTTGCGGGCAATCTACAGCTACGATCGGCGGTTGCGTACCCGTGACGATAAATTTTATGCTAGCAGCCGCTGTTAGCTGATATTCGTCCTTCACTTGCTCGGCATTCTTACGCTCGCCACTTGAGGATCGTAGCGAACGTGTTTTTAGTTTAAATTATTTTTGTTATTTACGTCGGCTTGCTCTCCGCTCTTGCTGTCGCTCGAGCGGTCACGCTTGCCTTTTTTGTTGTTCTTGCGGTTATTATTACTGCCACGATTGTTGGCGCCGTTGTTGCGATTATTGTCGCCGCCACCTTGATTATTATCGTTGGAGTAATTTGGATTTTTAATCAATTGCATCTCGATGTGTCGGGCTATTGTCCTACATTCGCTAAGCGAATGGTTATGCATGTTGCAGTACGGACAATACTTCTCGGCATCATCGCCCGAGACCGGTCGTGGTTTCGGCGAGCTATCTGCAGCGCCTCGCGCGCCGTTGCTTGGCTTAGCTTTCTCAGCCTTCGCACGACGCACCTGCGCCTGCCCTTTTTCGGGGCCCGGCGAGGTGCCCAGGGCTTCACGACCGCTCTGTTTGGCCTCGAAACCGATTGCCGTGGTTGTCGCGGCTTTCAGGCTGGTCGGGTTTTTACCTCGCACCAGGTGGTCCAGCGGTGCCTTGAGACCGAGCAAAAATTGCTCTAGTGCATCTTCTTGGGCTAGCCGCTCACGCAGCCGCCTTTCCGCTTTGGATAGGTCTGGCGCCGATTCGATAATCGTCGAGTATCGATTGATCAGTCTCTCGACACGCAGACCGTAATCTCCCGCTGACTCTGCACTGCCTTGCTTGACAGCGCGAATCTCTGCCATTATCTTGTCCGCTACGCTCACATTTGCGAAGTGTAGGGTTAAGTCGAGCAGTAGGGCTTCCACGGAAGTGTAACTTCCGATGCGCGTGCGGTAGCCTTTGGTTTTTTCTCCTGTGAGCTTTTTTGCAACATACATTAGAATGTAGTCTTCGTGCGCTGGGTGTGATTTTAACACGTTGCGCACTGCCCGGCTGAACAGGCTGAGATTGTCTGGGTCTCCGTCAAAATCGGGCAGACTCCCGATCGCCTGGTTAAATGACACTTTCGGGGGGAGCGGATTTTTCTCGCCCTTACTTGTGCCACTCCCGATTTCATTTTTGTTTTTCTTTATGCGCGGGGTTTCGGGACTCTTGTCGCCGTCGTCGTCGTCGCTCTCGTCGCTGCCATCCGACGGATCATCGCCAGGGTCATCTGACGGTGGCTGATTATCGCCGCGGCGCGGCTGCCGACGTGCCGGGTTTCTGGCAGCATCCTGCTTCCGTTTATCCGGCTTGTCGGGCTTCTTTCCCTTGCCGTCTTTATCAGACGGATCTGATTCCGGATCGTCGTCCGACGGGTAGAAGCCGCCCGCGTGTGCGTGACGTTTATTTTTATATTGGCCCGTCGTGCCGCTTGGTACCCCGCGCACTGCGGCTCGGGCTGCTGCTCCAGCCTTGGGCCGTATTTGCTGCGCCGACTTTTTATGCGCGAGCTCTTCGGCGCGAGTCCCGCCGTTTCGCCGCGTTTCCGTGACCGCTTCGATATCAGACTCAGTGTCTGTCGCGCTGTCGCTACTCGAGGACGTTGCGAGACCAATGAGCTGCGCGGATTTGGGGTCTCGATTTTTCGTCGGCCGCCTGTCGAGACCTGCCGATTCTTTGCGCACCGGTGTCTTGCCCGAGGAACTCAGGTGTACGGGCTCTTGGCACAGCGGCTCTTGGCTCGTTGGCTCACGGCGCCGTGGCACCTGACTCGTCGGCTTTCGACTTGGCGGCATTTGAATCGGCATGGAGCTCGCTAAGCTTGATTCGCGAATTCCGCAAAGGATGTCCGCGACTTGTTTTCCGACTTCTTCCCTTATCGCTTCGTGCACGTTAATATTTTCCGCGTGGCTGGACCCGGCTCTACTATCGATTTTTCCTGCCAAGCTGTCGATTTTTGCCGACAGCTTTGCCTCGATAGACTCCATGTGCTCGGACAGGACTGCGAAATCCGTGTCGCACTGGCTACTTCTGGCGCCGCACATACTCCCGATTGCCGTGCTCGCTACGCTGGCGGCACGCGATACTGGGCGCTCGGATGCATTCGCGGCAAGAGCTGAACCGTACGCACCAGTGCTCCTTACTTGTCGCTCGGGCGCGTCGCTTTGCAATTCGTTCGCGAACGCGTTTAAGTTTTTATTTAACTGTCCCATCGTATTTGGGACCGTTGCGACCGGAAACGCGTACGGGGGAATCGGGTTTATTGTGCTAGCGAGGTTATGCCGGTTAGCGACGGTTCGCGGGTACCGCGCGAACGCTCCTTGCTTATTGCGCTCGAATTTTCCGCCGTTTAGATTGCCCGGCATAGGTAACAAAATTTTTTGCGATTTTCGTTTAAATCCATCGCTTGGCGCGATGGGGAGCGGCGTGCCCGCGTTAGGGGCGCTCATAGGGCGCCGATCGGGCTTTAGACTCCACGCCGCCAATTTTTGGTTTAACCCGCTCCAATCGGGACCTGTGTTGGCCACGCCGCCGGTTGGATTTCTCTGTGCAGTCGGGAGCGCACGTGCTCCGTCCACCGAGTCTACGGGGCTGCGCGCGAATTGTCGCTCGAACTCGCCGCTTTCGTCCTCCGTGCGACTAGAGAAAACGCACTCTTGCGGCTGCCTGTACTCCCCGGTCAGCAAGTCCGCTGGTTGGTTTGGGGCGGGCGCGATCGCCTCGTTGGACGAGAGGGCGTCGCGGCGGAGTGTGCGTGCGAGAGCTTTACGCGCCGACCGCGGGTTAACCGTGTGTAAATCGATAATTTTATTTAATCGCTTTATAATTTTAGCATTCTCGCGGTCTAGGCTCTCGCGGCTCGCTGGGCGAGATCTCGTCCTGAATGTTTTCCTTTTGGTTAACATCATCTTGACGGGAGAGGAAGACAACCGGAAAAAATTTTATTTTAAAGATTTTACTCGACGCGAAACGTATTGCGGCATTCGCGAGAGGACGAAACACTTTTTACACTCTCGAATAAATCGCAACGCGCACTCCCGTGTAGCCAAGCTGCTCAAGAATAATTGGCAAGAAAAACTTACATTAGAAGAACGCTCGGATTCATCGTGAAGTGTTGCTGCTGGAAGGAGACCCGGGCTGGCAAAGCTGGCTTGTAGAGCTGGGCTGCTGCTCGCGCCGGAGTCTGGCTGCACGTGCTGTCTGCTTCCCGCGGCTGCTTCGCACGTCAGCGTCTGGTCCGCGCTGACGGCTATCGTTGGCCCAGGTGGGCTTTGTTGGCCCAGGCGGACTTTGTTGCGCACGACGTGCGTTGGTTTTCGTGTCTTCTGTTTATTTTTGTAGAGCAGCGCCGATTTTAGGCTGCTGCTACGGCTGGTTCACCGACGCACCGGAATTCGACCACGTAGCGGAGGCAGTGACTCGCTGCGTTCTCTGGCCTTCTTGTGCTAGAACGATCGGTGACCTGTGCACTGGGTGAAGATGTGGTGCCCGGTTGCTCTGCAGGAGTTTTTCGATTTCCTGGGCAACTTCTTGCTCGAACTGCTGGAGCTGAGGGTGCACTACACTTTATTTATGCCGCCGTCATATCTCGTGGACGGAGTCCTGCGGGCTGGCTTTTGCCTTGAAGATTTACAGCCGCGAACTAATTATTATTCCGAGCCTCGGCGACCGAAATTTTTAATATTCTCCGCACTTTACGTTTACTGTGTCGGAGACCGCGAGGGATGCCCAGAATGTTACGGACGGGGGTGGTTCGAGGGTGTTCTCCGGACACGGAGAAGGAAAAAGACAAGAGATGCTGTTCGAGCTTTTATTCGAAGCTTGAGCCTCTTCTCTAGTCGTGGTCGCCGGTAGACTGCCGCCCTACGCCGTTGCCGCGACTAGGCGACGGCGAGGCGGTCATACACTCAGAAGTTCATACGCTGCACCTCTGGGGCGTGAGAAACGCAGGCGACGGCGTTCCCTGCTGACGATGCAGGAGCATCGTCGGCTGCCGCACCGCGAGAAGCCTAGGCTCCTCCCGTTACACATAGTAGCCAAGTATTATGCTAAAAAATAAATATAATAGGAGACGCTACCAATGATATTTACAAACAACATAAAAAACTTGAATTTTATAGAAAAAGCATTATTTTTCTCCTCATTCATAATGTACAGAGTTCAAGACAGCAGATCTTTTATTGGATCAATCAACTATTCATTCTGAAAACAAGAATAAAAAGTTTTGAAAAATTGTTCTTACATTGTAGCAAGTTATCTTACCCAAATAAATAGTAGAAGAACGACATAAGATAAAAAGCTAGTTTAACCCATCCTTCTCGTTGGGACTTATTTATTAAGTCACTCATATTCATTATACTAGTCGGATCATACAAACCAGGTCCTGTCATTACAGGCCTGGTACGGTACCTACTTATATTGTAGCCTCGATAGCTACTATCTTTTCTAGAATGGTACTTTCCTCTGATTGATTCCTTTAGCATAGAAAAAAACGAAGACCATTAAAATGCATGGTTATCAATAAATATAAAAAATATATTATTTTAAAAACTTCAGTTGGTAGTGCATGTAATGAATAATCTTTGGGCTCATTATTTTGGATGAAGGTGACATCATGCTAAAGATTTTATAACTTTCTCGACTTGTAACTCGACTTGTAACTCTCTCGACAATGATCGATTATTAAGACTTACATTATGTGTCTAGTACTTCATTGAAGCATCGGATGGAAGATGCAGGATACGTCGTAGCGTATCTCTGATTCTATTAGTTGCTTCTACGTCACAGGCAGTTTTATTCCAAACACAGACTATGTCTTCCTAAAAATAAAGATTTTACAATGGTACCTTAAGCATTTCCATTTTTTTTTATTTATCTTGGCTTGTTAATCAGGAATCCAAAATAAAATTCTATTTATCACTGTTGCCTGTAAAAATAAGAAAAAAAAAACAAACTAAATTATTCTTGTTTTACTTACGCTCGATTATTCTAAAACTTTGATACTTATCTGGGTCATTATTCCTTAGCGTTGTTAGAAGCAAAACTCACAAGCGTTAGATTTGTTTACTTTTTACACTAAATTTGAGGTTACGTGGCACCGCGAATTCAAATCTGTATATACTGTCAGCTGGTCCTTCGCCTTCGGGTCATGCGCAGAACCAATCGGACAGCCGGAACGCGGACTATGGAACGGACGAATTTATCCTCAAAATAAAATTAATTAATAACTAAATAATTATAGAAAATTTGGTGATAATGCAATTATTTTTATGAACCGCAATTAAATTGGGAACGATTCATATCAAGTTAGTATCTATAAATAGCGCGTATCTCCTGACAAAACCGTATATTCATAGTTTTGGCGAACCAAAATGTTTTTGATTTTTCACAAAAAAATGAAGCCACCCGCAATTTCGTAACTTGCAGTTGTTAACGTTATTAATGATTCCGCAATTACTAGTATTTTTTATTACGATATATGTAAGTTATTTTAGGAGTTCACGGAGCTCTATATCCTTTTGATATCCACCTTAACCCTCACTCCCCTGATATCCCTCTCCTACAAGTGACTTCCTAACCTATCCTTTTAGTATCGAATAGTAGCGAATATTTAAATCAAAGAATGAGTTGATTGTCCCATGTAATTATCTTCCACTAGCAGAATAGGAGGAAGCTAAGTGCCAATGACTTGGCAGCGGATTTTTGTGCGTATATATCTTCAAAACTAAACGATTGATTCCGTTACTTCGTTATTTTAGAGGTTTTGATCGGATCTTTCTAATTATTATAGTATTTTGCTTAGATAATTGCTCCTACAGCAAAATAATTTAGATTGGAAATATTTAAAATAGCATTCACATACTGTATATTCAAACAATATTTAATTTATTGGAACTATAAATTTGGTTAGAAGATGCTACGTGCCAATGAATTGGCAGCAGTATTTTTCTTTGAGACACATCATAAAGAAGAGAAAAAAAAGATTGATGTTTGAAATGTGCACTAGTTTACCCATTTTTCTCACCCCCGAAATAGAGAATAATAAAAATCTTAATAATGTTCCTTTAATCCACATGACCTGAACTTTAACCAAAAAAATTTGTAGGTCGATAGAAAATGTCATTAGATCCGTAGTGTGGCGGCTCGCCATAGTGTCTGGGTTGAGGTCGGGGTGGCGCGCGGAATGAACAATGGGATGTAAGGCTTCACCTAGCATTTCAAAAGATATTAAAAAACATATTTTAGTTAAAGAAATTATAACTGGTAACTATTGTGGTAAAATCATCTTATTGCCACAAACTAATCATTTTGCACTCTAGTTTTAACATTTTTCACAATTTTTAATAGTTTTAAAATTTGTAAAATTTTCAAAATTTTAAAAGTGGAAATTTTGGAAATTATTAAAATTTTGGAGATTTTAGAAAATTTAAAAATATTAGAAAATTGGGAAAGTCGGCTTTGAACTTGCGTTAGTCTACCAGAATCTTGAGAATCCATGTTCGATTCTGCTGAGTCCGCGTCTTGGTCTGTATCCAAACCTGTTCACGGACTTGATCCGCCAATCCGTGTTTCTAAATTACACTCTTACGTTTTTTGTATAATCTAGTTTGACACGCGCTGAGGTTCAGCTTGAATCTTTTAAGGAATGCTGAATATTCTAGAATTTATATTTAATTAAATCATCTTATATTTTGATTAAATCACGCGCACCACGCGGTTTCAATTCTTAATCGACCGATCCCGAGACGTTTGCCATAGCTAAGGTTTAGAAAATTAATCGAGCCGAATCCATCTCGATAACGACGCGATGAGCAGTATTGACATTTGCAACAATTTTATTGTACGGAAGCGTCGAGAAATATATCTGTCATCGCCCGACGGGGTCGCAAGGCCCATATAGGAGACGTCCGTGACTTTCCTTATTTACAACACCGACACGGTCGCAAGACTCGTGGAAGAAGCTACTAGCTTTCTTTATTTAAACACTAATTTCGCGGTCACTAAGACCAGTGGGAGACGCTACGTAACAATAAAAATACTTAATTTTTTGCCTTTTTAACCTATTTATGCCACATTTTTTTTCATAAAAGATTTTCTAAGTATTAAAATCAAAATTCCTGTATTCATACCAAAAGTATAAGTGTACAAAGCATGCTCCTAAAATTTTAGCCCAATCAAACCATGTGGTCACATGGAATCCTACGGACAATGCCAAAATGCTCAAAACAGTATACGGAGAGTCACCATGGGTAAGTAGGTGCTAATATGGATTTACCATGGTAAAAATACAGGTAATATAACCTAATATTAGTATAAAAATTATATAACAATTATAATTTATTTTTGTTATTATTTATAAGAAGTTTATTTTTCAGAGTTTAAAGGTGGTGTGCCCCCTTAAAACCACCTCAAATGTCAAAAAATGAAAAATCGGATTTTATTTTTATATTAACATTAAATTGTTTAAAAAATGTATTAAACCAACATATAAACTTAAAAAAACTATAAAGAACAAGAAACAATTTTTGTATCCTCTCTTAAAAAAGTCATGATCGGATGTTGTGAAGCCTATAAATGAAGTTAGCGCTGAACGTGATTGGTCGACAGATGTGTATCCGGTTTAGATGGCGCCAACATTTAAAATTCAATATTTGAATTGGAATGGTAACGAGTTTAATAATAAATTATCGTGTTTTATTAATTTAAATTTTGAGATTAGGTTTGTAACAATTAATTATTTATCTATAAAATAAATATACGAATATCTGACTTCAAAAATTAATAAAAAGCACATAACCTACATTATATTGGGTGACATATGATTGGTGAGACAAGATACATATATACAAATGTATTATATTATAGTTAGGAAAATGTTAACATTTGGATTCTGTTTAGAATGTAAAGAAAGAATTGCGTAACGATATTATCCGCGCGAAGCGCGGTCGATTTTCCTAGTGTACCAAATACCAGGTGCAACATGTCTCCGAAGGCCAAAATTCACAATTTCCATTTTTTCACTCACCGCAGACTTACTTCAGTTCTAGGCATCAAAGAGCACGAAAACTTTAAAAACATGTTTGAAATACACATAGTTCTGACATGAGTGTAGGGATTTGTAAGTAAATTAAATCTTAAAAAGTTATCTTCAATTTACACAAAATATATGTCATTTTTAACATTTTTTAACAAATATTTTGTGTAAATTGAAGATAAATTTTTAAGATTTAATTTACTTACAAATCCCTACACTTATGTCAGAACTATGTGTATTACAAACATGTTTAAAATACACATTATTCTGGTCCGAGTGTGGGGATTTGAAAATAAATTAAATCTTAAAAAGTTATCTTAAATTTAAACAAAATTTTTGTTTAAAAATGTTAAAAATGACAAATATTTTGTTTAAATTCAAGATAACTTGCAACGGCCAAATTTTAGGCCCGTGCACGTACGGCCCTGAGCTACTAGTCCAGGAGCCACGGAGCGCAGGTACAGGGGTGCGTCGCTCCCTCCCTCTCTTTCTCTCTCTCTCTTTCTCTCTCTCTCTCTCTCTCTCTCTCTTTCTCTCTCTCTCTCTCTCTCTCTCTTTCTCTCTCTCTCTCTCTCTCTCTCTCTCTCTCTCTCTCTCTCTCTCTCTCTCTAAACAATAAACACATAAAATCTAAATCTAAATCTAAATCTCTCTTTCGTCTACACGGATCCCATACAGTTAT
This sequence comes from Pteromalus puparum, assembly GCA_012977825.3. Classification (NCBI taxonomy): domain Eukaryota; kingdom Metazoa; phylum Arthropoda; class Insecta; order Hymenoptera; family Pteromalidae; genus Pteromalus; species Pteromalus puparum. The sequence goes on from CM053170.1 coordinate 28,426,079, forward strand.
TGATCGCGTGAGAGCGGCAGACGCAGTAAAACTACACCGCAAACGAGAGTTTGTCCGCTGCGCATACCCCTCTCCGAGCATTTCCGCTTCGCTCGCCGCCTCGCTGACCAGCTCGAGAGCAGTAGCGCGCACCTTCTTCCAAATCTTCATGCTGAATACATTTCTCTTTTCGTAAGTGCGACGAAACCACGTGTACAAGAATCCCAGAAGGAAGTCCGGATCCAGCCGTTGGAGACGCAGTTCGCCTCACCGCTGGATAACTGTACTAGGTTTTTATTAGTTCTAGTCTATTAATATTACTAACAATTTGTGCTGCACCCGGGGATATCTCTCGTAAATTGATCCGGGGAGTTCTTGCCGCTTTTGGAAAGAACTCTGGAAAATATCAATATTCCATCATAACTCCTCGTGAATCTAAAAAAATAATAACCACGAAGTCGTTTTATTTCCATATACTTTAAATATATGTTTAACATCTCTTACAATTTTTTTCACGTAATTCTACAAGTTGTTTCACTTTAGCAGTGTATTATAATTTTGAATTATTCACGATAACAACTTATTTATCCTATAAAATCCGTTGAAAAGCCAGGTTCCTGCCTGAGGCCACGGTAAGGCCAAATAAGTAGTTTTACTTTCGATTATCATTAAAATTATTTTTCACGCGAAATTACGTTCTCTAAAATTCAAATTAGCATTATCATTCCTCGGTGAAATATCCACTACAGTATTTTCATCAACAATTTTTCTTATTACGCAATATGTTTTCTCTGCATTCTTCACGCATCTAATTCCATTTTCATTCACTAACAATAATATTATATAGTTACAACATTTTCAGTTTGACATTTCCACAGATGCTTATGTAAATTTATATATTTTGTCGTTCATGTGGTCGATTCAAATTTCGAATTTCGCTTATGTTCAATTTGTGACGAGACATAAGTCTCGCACACGAGATCAACAAACACGGCGCCGAGTAAATCAGCTGACGCCAGCGAGCACGCGCGCGCGCACCAACCGAAAGGCCAGTCCGCACGAGCGCGAGATTCTACTAGTAACTCAGCGGCGACGTGCCAGGCGGCGCGCGGCGCGAGCGGCGCGCCGCGAACACACCTATATAAGGCGGGCCGCGCGGCATAGCGAGGCAGTTCTACTCGAGCTGAACTCCTAGCAGCATCGTGCGCACACGTTACCGAGAGGAACAGCTAGAACTAGACCAACGCCAACAATGTCGGCTCGTAAGCACACGTGACGACCAGGAGTAGCCGAACAGCGCCGAGTCTCGTTTACGTGAGCACACGTGGCCGATACTCGACGTTGCCACCTGCTCTATGAATAACTAAATCCCCGCCGACGATTCCCCAGGTCGTGCGCACACGTCCTGGTGAAACACCGGCCAACTCCTGCCTGTACAAAACCGACCACCCGCCGACCGCTTGGGATTCGCCTGGTCACTGTGAGCACACAGGACCAGGGAAAGAACGAGACGAGCGAGCTCGATCCGTAGGGCCGTGCGCTCACGACTCCATGGACTCGAGGGAAACCTAACCTCCGAAAACCCGTCGTTAACCCGAACCCGTTTCACCGTCCGAAACTCCGATACCGCGTCCGTAAAGCCGATAACCGCACCGAAACCACGTAACTCCGGTAACGTCGTGTTAATGTACCGTAAACCGCTATAGATTAAGCTAAACCGATTGTGAAGGCGAAATATTCTAAACCACCGCGATTTCGATTTCTGTTATAGATGGAGACTCATATTTGAATTATCACCTTGTTAACTTAATTATTAGAATATATCTTTATTATTATTAATTGCATAAACAAGTCTCTTCAATTAACCTTTCCCCTAACCAAATCCTGGCGTCCGGCCGACTACTCAACACACGGGGAAAGCCGAACCGTTACAAATTATTTCACGATTTATGATTATCATTCTTGTTTATTTCGCCAAGGACGTTAGTTTGATATTGATATTTTTGTTCATGGTATTTCTTGCAATCAAATTTTGCTTCATAAATAAAGTAAATAAAGGCTGCTAGCCACAAACATTATATAAACATAAGTAGCTAAACAACCCTGCTAAAAATACTCGATAGAGATCGATTAAATTCTGAATTGATTTTGAAGCTATATCTTAATCCCACTTTTTGTATTAGAACTCGATTGAAACCGATAGAATCGATAGGAGTCGATAAATTTCAATACGGAAAACAACAATTGAAATCGATGTTTCATACCAATGATTGACCTTTATTCACTTTAATAGTCATTTTTCGTATATAATTCTATTGACTTTTATCGATTCTATCGATTTTAATCGAGCTCTAATGCAAAAAGTGGGATTAAGAAATAGCTTCAAATTCGATTAAAAATTCAATCGATTTCTATGAACTATTTCTAACAGGGAAGGCGGATTCTGCCGCCCCCACCACTCGACCCTTCGACTCACCTGTGCAGGTGAGAATAGGCCCCGCCCACATCGAATGTTCTAGAAGCTTCGAGTCGTGACGTCATCAGCATACCTGTAAGGGTCGGTAAAGTAGAACACTGCAACCAGGTGTGCATTTGCGGAAGGAGGTGGGTAAGGAGGATACTCCGGATAGCCTACTCCTGACACCATCACCAGGAGGCTGCTCAAGGTCAGAGACAACACCAGCATAGACGCATCATCGGCTGTGGCGGGGAGGCAGTATACTCCGGGCGGCAATGTCCGCTGCTCAAGGTCAGCACCTCTGTGCAAGAAAGTTATAGAAGATGCAGAGCGGTATATAGCGAGGCTGACGTCAGCGGTCAGCGAGCATACATCGTTCGGCGTGAGTCGCGCGGTGGCGAGATAGCGCGAATCAGGTTTCTTTGCGAGTGAATATACGCATCTTCCTATACTGCAATATAGCTGTTGCGTATTATTGAGAGCTCTCTCTCTCTTTCTCTCTCTCTCTCTCTCTCTCTCTCTCTCTCTCTCTCTCTCTCTCTCTCTCTCTCTCCCCCTCTCTCTCTCCCNTCTCTCTCTCTCTCTCTCTCTCTCATATACGAATCATATGCATAGCTAGTACGCTGCATTTAGGCAGCGCGCTGACACAACTCCAGGCAGCGTGCTCCAGGAGTCCACTCAAGGTTGAGTCAAGGCGTGGAATAATCTCTGACGTCACCGACCGACGTGCAACTCGTCGCATCTTTTCGTAGCGGATCACATTACACCTGTTGTTCTTTCTTTATGCACGCTTATTCGTATATACTCTCATCGGATATAGCATATACGCATCTTCTCACTGCATCAATAGCTGCTGCGTATTATCAGCAGCTCTCTCTCCACAATAACTTTATAGCTGCGTATCCTATGGAACTTGTTTACAGCCGAGTACGTGTATGCATTGATTTTCTATGAATTAGCTCGATGACTTTGTATCGCAGCGGCTTGATATTTCAAAGGGCTTCTAGTTTCAAGACGATTTATTTTTTCTATAAATTATTGCGTATATTAAATATAGCTACATGTTGATCATGATGTACAACCAGTCAGGGGTGTCAGATTGCTCTAAAAAATTTGCCTGTAATGTTTGGCTCATGTATCGTGCAGGTGAGAAAGCATTGAATGTTCTAGAAATGCTTGTCTTTATACAGAATATTGATACATAAGATATGATTCACTTTCTATGAATTGTTTTTTCTATACACTAAGTGCGTATATATTAAAAATTGTTTACTAGAAATAAGATACTACCTTCTGACGCTATATAAAGGGTTTCACTTGCTGTTCCGATTTAGTATGAAATTCTACTTTGTCCAATATACTGAGCAAAAATGTCAGCACCCGATTACAAGAAGACTGTCAATGTTTTTCTAGAAGCTTACACGCTTCTATCACACTCACCTATAACTCATTCGGAGGAAGTTACAAAATGGATAGAATTTACTGTTACAAGCTTAAAAATATTGAGGCAGTTGTTACATAAACGTGATACAAGTGTTCTTCTCTAAAATGTTTATTGAAAAGTGGTGATGGACTACAAAAACGTGAAAGAAAAAGTGATCGTGTAAAGTGGCAAGATTTAGAAAGTTGTTTTAATAGTCGTATAAGATCAGGAGTAGTTACAAATTTGAAAAACTTGGATTTGACTGCTTTTTTGAAAGACGCTGAAGCTTTATTCAAACCTCGAATAAAGAATATGCTTAAAAAAGAAGAGGCCCTCAAATTATACGTAATATTGGCTGCTGAATTTATTATAAAAAAAGCTGACGAAGAAATAGCTGAAATAAAGTATTTTAATACAAAAGCTGATGCCATTTAGCCGACATCTGACTTAAAGCAGTAGTGGACAATGAACGTTCAAGAGCTCATTCATCGAGATATAGAAGAATTCCAAGAGCGAGACTCAGGATGAACATTGCGTGAAATTTTAAATTTAAATGTGCACATAAACAGATATAATCCGATGCGTGCAAGCTCTTTCATAGATTTACCTGAATTTATAAAACGAAAAAAAGCATGCAGAAAGAGTCTTGAAGAAGTGGAAAAATTAAGTAAAAAAGAGAGGAAAAATGTATTATTAAACGCGATAAATCTAAATCATTTGTCGAGAAAGAAAAGGAAATTTATCGAAGACTTAATATTATGTAACGAAGATATTTGCTGGCTAGACGGAGAGAAATTAGGGATATGTAACGTCGAAGAGCACGAGATAAATTTAACAGATGAAGCTCCAGTTTACGTGAAACAATTCCCACTAACATATACACGTTGAAACAAATAGCTATCAGCGAAACAAAAAAATTAGTAATAAATGAATTGGTTAGATCTTCGACGAGTGCATTCAACGCTCCAGCGTGGGTTGTACCAAAAAAGGGTTTAACAAAGGACGGAAAAAAGAAATGGAGATTAGTAATTGACTATAGAAAGCTAAATGCTAAAACAATACCAGATCCGTATTTATTGCCGAATATAACAGAGATATTTGATTCTATGGGAAAAAACAAATATTTTACAACGATCGATATGGTATCGGGCTTCCACCAAATAAGAATGAAAGAGTCAGACATACATAAAACAGCGTTTAGCGTACACCCACTAGGAAGATTTGAATTCAAAGTACTACCGTTTGGACTAATTAACTCACCTAGAGTATTTCAAAGAGTACTAACAAAAGTACTAGGAGGACTGCTAGAAAAAGAATTTTGCTATGTTTATATAGATGACATAATTATAGTATCAAATACAGTAGAAGAGCATAACGAAAGATTTAACCTAGTAGCAGAAAAATTAACAAGAGCTGGACTTAAATTGGAAACGAGTAAATGTAAATTTTTCCAGAAAGAAGTGGAATTTTTGGGGCATATTATTAGCAAGCAAAAAGTGAAAACAGATCCCAAGAAAATTGAAGCCATAACGAAATTTCCAATTCCACGAAACGTAAAAAATGTTCGAGAATTTCTAGGACTGGCAGGCTATTATAGGCGATTCATAGATAATTTTTCGGAGATAGCTAAACCAATTATACAGTTATTACAAAAGCAAACAAAATTTGTTTGGAATAAAGAGCAACAACAAGCGTTCGAGAGATTAAAAAAAGCCTTATGTTCAGCCCCAATACTACAATTTCCCGATATGACTAAACCGTTTATAATAACTACAGACGCATCTAATTATCCACTTGGCTGCGTATTATCGCAACGAGAGATCGGCGAAGACAGAGCAATTGCATTCGCGTCAAGAGTATTGAAAGCAGCTGAAAAAAATTATCACACTTATGAACGTGAGGCACTTGCCATCATGTTCGCAGTAAAAACATTCCGAAATTATATTTATGGTAATAAGTTTAAAATAATTTCCGATCATAAACCGTTATTGTCATTTAAATCAGCAGATAAAAATAGTAGAGTTCAAAAATGGAGATTACAATTATTAGATTATGATTATGAAATTATTTATAAACCGGGAAAAATTAATACAAATGCTGACGCATTGTCAAGGAATCCGGTAGAAAATATGCAAATAAATGTAATTACTAGAGCTCAAAAAGCAAAGGAGTTAAAAACACTAGATACTAGCGAAATACCTACTAATGACATGAAAATTCAAAAACTAAATGAAGAACGGACTAAACTAAAGGAAATAAAAAATAGCAAGAAAAGGAAAATCAAAACTATAGCGGAGAAAAATAAAACTAATAAGGAAGAATTCAGAACAGCAAAACTATGCGATGAAAAAATAATAAACACTAAAACAGATAAAAACATTGTTTATACAAAAAAATCGATAGAATTTAGGAAAGATAATATCGCACACTTAATAAATAAACAGGCAACTCTCTGATCAGAAAATGGACGTGCACATGACTAGCAAAAGCATAGCTACGGTTAGCGAACCAATTTAAATATAAATAATTGGAAATAATCAATTTAAATTCAAAAAAATTGTTCGTATTATGCATCGATACAGGTCAGCAGCAATCAGATTAAAGAAAATATTTAAAAATTCCCAACTTAAAAGAAATTATGGTACACAAAAAATTTAAGACTTTAGCATTTTAAAGATTAAAATAAATAATATTAAATTGGTGAAATAGAAGAAATCTAGCTAAAGTTTTCAAAATTCTGACATAATAGTTAATCTGTTTAAACTATATGCGAATACGTAGAATTAAAGATAGAGACAAAATTTGACCTAAATCATTCAACGCGCAATAGGAGGACATTCAGGAGTAAATAGAACATTTAATCGTATAAAAGTAAAATTTCTGGAAAATTTAAAATCAGACATTGAACGTAAATAAAAAATTGTGAGGATGCAAAGAAAACAACAAA
>CM053170.1:28438152-28502788 GCA_012977825.3 Pteromalus puparum
TTTTTTTACTTTTCTATTCGACTTTAAGTTAATATTTGTTTATAAAATGTTTTGTTGTTCTTTTGGTAATATTTGTTTACGACGACTACTGAGTTTTAGAACAATTTGATTTCATTGAAGTAAATAGTTTCAAAACAACTGAGGGAAGCGAAATAATCACGAAATTTTCAATTTTTTTTTGTTTGTAATCAATGCTAATTTTTCAACTTCTTTATCTCCACATGTAAAGCTCACTCATAACCGACCGACTTTATAATTTATATTATTATTGAAATTATTCTATTGCAATAACTTGGCCCCCAGGTGTTACGTCGTACGACGTACCCTTATTAAACCAAACTTCTGAATCTCAATTTTTGAGCATTCAATGCAGCTAAAATGGTTTAGTGTGCCAGCGTCGCTCATGAGTCGAGCTTGCAAAACTGCAAGACAATCACTTTGTAATACGACTGCGATTCAACTTGCGAAATATACAATCAAAATTTGGAAATGGTGCGAAGTTTTAAATATGCCTTGCACGGCTGTCATCGTCAGTTCGTACGAGATCGCGGACTCCGTACGTCGCGCCGTTCGACAATAGGCCCAATTATTGCAAATCGAAACGTCGCTAAGCCGCGAAATACATTTCCTATTTAAATTTAATCCGCCTATTTGAAATTCTCAATTATATTTCGTGATTATTATCAATATATCGATATCGCAAGAATCAGAATAAATTCCTTATTCTCTCATATCAATTTCGTGTTCGTGTTGAAATTTATTTACTGCGAGAGTTCCTTTCCTTGTGAATACAGCCTACAAATATATAAATACGTTACTAACACGGTACGGGGAAAACCAGCAGCTGTCCAGATTCCAGTTCCATCGCAAAAGTAAGTGAATTACATTTCTTAATACTAACAGTGAGAGTGTTATAGGCGCGATTACTAACAATCTTTTCAGCCTAGCCATTACACTATACATTACGTCCCAGTTTGTCAATTAATCGATAGACAGGACGTAACACGTTAATGTGCAGAATTTTGATGACGCATGTTTCAAATGGGCCATACTATCTGCACTACATCCTGCTTATAGTTCAAATCGTGTATCAGAATACACAAAATATGAAAAAGAATTGAATTTCGATGAAATAGAGTTTCCAGTTATGCTAAAGCAGGTGCCTAAATTTGAAAAACAAAATAATATTTCTATCAATGTTTATATTTTAAAGAAGTATAGTCAGAAATTTAAAGTAGTACCAATTTAATATCTCTCTATATTATAAAGTTTTATCGCCGCTGCCGCCGCCGCCGCGTCAAGAATGGAGCTTAGCCTGTTGCCATGGCAACGGGCCCAACCACCTGTTGCCATGGCAACGGGCCCAACCACCTGTTGCCATGGCAATGGGCCCAACCACCTGTTGCAATGGGCCCAACCACCTGTTGCCATGGCAACGGGCCCAACCACCTGTTGCCTTATACAGGGTGACTATATACAGGGTGACCATATACAGGGTGACTATATACAGCCATGTTAGGCTCTTATACCTTATACGTTCACCCTGTATATGATCACCCTGTATATGATTACTTTGTATAAGATCACCCCTTCTCATGGTTGCTAACGCCGTCGCCGCGTCAAGAATGAAAATTTATAGACCAACTTTTGATCTTTAAATAAACGCTACCAGTTGTAAAATACGGATCCAAACATAATATCATTGATGAAACTATAAAACGTTCATTTTTATGGGAAAAATTTAAAATATTCACGTTAAAGAAAAACATTCGAAGTAAAAATAAAGAATTTTCCAAATTTTTATTGACAGTGGGTAATGGTTTAGTAGACAAGTTAAATATTCCGGAGTATTGGAAAACCAACGATGTATGTGATAAAATTTACGGAACTATCATTAAAGAGGATGAAAATTTATCAGATAGAATCATTTTATCGTCTCATAATGAAGATATCTATAGAATTAATGATAAGATATTAAAAAAACTTAACAGTGAAGAAAAAGTTTATTATAGTATTGACTATGCAAAACATAAAGGAGTAGATAAAACAGATTTAGATGTCGAGTTGAAATTTCCTACAGAATATTTAAATTCACTCAAATTTCCAGGCTTTCCAATCCATAAATTGATTTTAAAAGTCGGTGCTATAGTAATGCTTATTAGAAATTTAAGTATACACGATGGTCTTTGTAATGGCACTAGATTAAAAATTATAAAATTATATAAATTTAATATTCAAGCGATGATTATAACAGGAGTTAATGAAGGGGCAATAGTTTTCATTCCAAGAATTATTTTAGATACAGGAGAATATACTTCATTACCGTTCATTTTATATCGTAGACAATTTCCTATAGTTTTAGCTTTTGCCATGACAATTAATAAATCACAGGGACAAAGTTTTGAAACTGTTGGGATATATCTTCATCGGCCGCTTTCTTCGCATGGTCAATTGTATGTTGCTCTGTCTAAATCTCAAAAACCCAAAAAATTATTCATTGAAAATGATACAGAAGATAGAGATAATATACAAAATATAGTTTGGAAAGAAGTGCTGGAATAAATATTATCGTATCTAATCTATGAATTAAATTTATTCACAACTGTGTTATCAATGAAACAAGTCTATTTTCTATAGTATAAACATGTCTTTATTTATATAATTATTTCTGAAATTGATTGAATTTTAAACTCGACTTACTCATATAGATTTCAAACAAATGCTAAAAGTATGAAAAATATACGTATAACATACATGCGTTAGTTAAAATTTTATATGAGTTTATTATCGGTGTTGTCATATTTTCAATCAATATTAAAAATATTGTTGTCAATGAAAAGATATTTTTTTTTATAGTCTGTGATTTGCAATGCAAATGTTTTCTGTTAAATATGCATCTTTTCTTAAAATTATCTGTGGATTAGGCCTACTGGGGATACCACATCTCTGTTGACAATTGCATGAACTGAATTTAAATAGATGTTTGATTGTAACAAAGTTAAATTATTCCAGTTACTCCTTAAGATCTGAATGAAACGCTAAAAGTATATGAAATACATGCACAAAGTTTGGACTTATAGGAGTTAACTGTGAATAATTTATAACATTTAAATTTAAACATACTAATTTTGTCAACAAAGAAAAAAAAACGCGCCACTCTATTTACCTCACACAGGTGGTGTGGAAAGAATAGAGAAATATCAATAAATTAAACAAATTTTATGTGTAAAATCAAAATCAAAGATTATTATGCAAGTTATAAATAATACATTGGGGGTTGGCGAGCGAAGCGAGCAGGGGGGAACCCCCTAGTAATATAATAATAATATAATTATTTATTTATTTTGGTCAAGGATCCAAAAAAGAAAAATACATTGTATAAATTACATCATGTAGCATAGAGCCGCTCAGTAGAATTAGATATCACACATTAAGGATTTATCTCGTTTAGTTTCGAACCAAATATCGAAACATAAAAATCGTAAATATATTTATCATCGATGTCTACATTATTTTTCGGATCAAGATAAATTAGCCCTGCATAAAGAAGATTGTGCTCAAATTAACGACTGCTGTATAAAATTGCCTAAACTGCATGATCGATTTCTCGAATTCAAAAATTTCAGTTATAAAGAAAAAGTACCATTTGCGATTTATGCAGATTTTGAAAGTTTTCTTAAACCCATAGAGGATAGTAGCCTCGCTTACCAAGAGCATGAAGCATTTAGCATGTAGTTATGATGACTCATTATCTAGTTATCACAGCTACAGAGGTAGTGAGCCTGCGAAGTGGTTTATGAAGGAACTTGAGACCATAGCAAAACAAGTTGATGAGATTTTAAACAACATTGTACCAATGCAAGCATTAACATGGGATCAGCAGCATGTTTTTCAAATAGCAACAGTAGCAGTGCTGTAATCTCTACGCTCTTGCGAATAATAAGTATATGGTGGATTATGATCCGGAAAAGGAATCAAAATACTTCATGTATTTTGATGCAAATAACCTCTATGGATGGGTTCTTCAACAGCCATTGCCTTACGCAGATTTTCAATGGGTCGATGTAAACACTGATTTCAATGTGGCAGATGATTCTGAATTCGGCTATATTCTCAAAGTTGATTTAGCATATCCATAGCATTTGCATGATCCGCATAAAGACTTACCATTCTGCCCCGAGCACAAGAAACCAGCAGGCTCTAAATTTGAGAAACTCTTTACAACTGTAGATACAAAGTCACGCTATGTTCTCCACTACAGAAATTTGAAACAGGCTCTCGAAAATGGACTACAGCTTACAAAAATTCGCAGAATTTTGAAATTCAAGCAAAGCCCTTGGCTCAAAACATACGTTGATCTGAACAGCAAGATGAGACAAGAGGCTAAAAATGATTTTGAGAAGAATCTCTACAAATTGATGAATAATGCTGTGTGTGAAAATACAATGGAGAATGTACGAAAAAGAGTTAATGTCAAGCTGGTGAAATACTGGGAAGGTAGATATGGTGCAGAGGCTCTCGTTTCTAGACCAGAATTTCATAGTCGTACCATCCTTGATGAGAACCTCGCACTCATTGAACTCAAACACACTGTAGTACTCATGAACAAAGCCAATCTATGTAGGACTTTGTTTATTAGATTTATCGAAAACGCTAATGTATGACTTCCATTATAATTATATAAAACAGAAGTTTGGTGAAAAATGTAAACTGCTCTATACAGATACTGACAGTTTTCTCTATGAAATTGGCTGTGAAGATATTTATGGATTAATGAAACGAGACATTCAGAATTTTGACACTTCAGACTATCCAGCTAACAATATTTTTTGATTGCCTCGTGTCAATAAAAAGATTGTTGGTCTAATGAAAGATGAATGTTGCGGACAAATCATGACAGAATTTGTGGGACTTCGCAGCAAAATGTATAGTGTAAGCATAAACGGAGAAGATCGCATAAAAAAGATTAAAGGTGTGAAAAGCAGTGTAGTTGATAAGACAATTACTTTTGACGATTATGTTAAGTGTTTAAAAGATTATTCTACGCAGTATAGACAGCAATGCAGCATAAGATCGAAAGCTCATAGAGTGCAAACTGTTGAACAAACGAAGCTAGCATTAAGCCCCTACGATGACAAACGGTATTTAATTCCAGGAAAAACGGATACGCTTCCTTAGGGGCATTATCAAATACCAAAGGATGATGTATAAAAATGTCATAAATATTATAAAATATCTGCACTAATAGCTAAATCTATTTTAAGCATCCTTTGCGATTTGTATAGCTAATTCCGCAGCATCAATTGATTGTCTCAGATTACTTGTAATTTTGTAAACGCTGCGTATTTCCGAATTAATTGATTGCTAAAGGACTGCTAAATTCACTGCATCATTCGGCTCAAGGGATTCTGCTACGTTACGCAATCTTTTGCTTCCAATGTCAAAGCGTCCGCCGGCAGTTAGTTTATAGCCAACACCAGGAGGGCCACGACGGCCATTAGAGTGATTCTATTGACGTCCAAACACATCGACGCTCATCTTGCTACTGACTTCAACATGCTCGTGACTACGGTTAATATATGATTTAACTTCTCGCAACTCTTCGACGATGGAATGTATTTCATTCAGATGGCTATTATTGCCAGCTGATCGTTCAGCCATAAGCAAGCGTAGACAATCAACTAATTTGTTGGGATCATCCCAGTATATGTAGTCCATAGAAGTTCCTTTTCTTGCAATTTTATATCGAGGTAGTAGCCCACCACTGGTCTTTCCTGGGCTTTGTACTTTGAAAAGTGGAGCAATGATATTATTATATTTCTTACTGTTCTGTTGACGCATAGGCTGATTGTAACTGTAATGTTTTCTATGTGCATTTGTAGCTTCAAGAATCTTTTTATAATTTTGCAAATCATCTGGTTTAACCAATGACTGATCTGGATGTAGTCTAAAAAGTAGCTCTTGCAGTCCTTCCGTTTTTGTATATTTTTTATTCTGAACAATTACATTATTTCTAGTAATTTCTATAGGTGAATCACCAATCTTAAGCATTTGATCCTCTTGACGAATTCCGAATATCTGATCGAGATATCGTTGGCGATTTTGTTTCAACGACAGCAGATACTTGTTATTCATTTCAGTATCTTTCTCAACCTTCTCATCCTCACTATCCTCTTGAGCACTTTCAAATGAAGTATTGAGAAGTTATTGAGTAGCGTATCATCCTCATTATCTTCCTCGTCATCAATATCATCGTCGAAACCTTTTTCTGTTTTCAATTCTTGTTTAATATCTGGCTTATCCTCTTCCTTCACTTTCACCAGTTTCTCTAGTGGATCTACTATGGGCTTAAAAGTCTCGCCTAGAGCTTTTTCCATGCTAGCTTTACCTTGCTTTAATAATCTATGTTTGCGTCTAATTGCTTCTCTAGCTTTGGCAATTTGCTGAAGAACTGCCTTTTCACGTCGAAAGTCTGCCATGTTGACTCTTTGACGAATCACAGTCTACTGCATGTACTTTCATCTACTATACATTATATATTTGTGGCGAAGCAATCAAAACCTTTTCTATATCGTCCATCATTGATGCATCGCTCATTATCGATAAAAAAAAATCCGTGTTTACCATCTTTCCAGCATGCTGAGCATAAAGCTTTGAAGTTTGTATATGTCATATCAGGATTCACATGATCATCGTATATGTGTTTGAGATTTACGTCATCTTGACGAAAAACTACTAGCACATTTACGTTATCGCGCACCAAATGTTTTGAAATGTGAGCGTATGACTGACAGCGGTAGAAACAGTCTACGCTTTTGTGTCTTCCCATGCAAAAGAAAGCCTTGACGTTGTCTTGTCTCTCACAGGCGACGTCATCGAAAACCATAACTGAATCAGGGAGTACGTCGTCAGGTGACACAACTGTATCATGTTCACTGTAGGGGAAGTGCTGTATATCAGGCAGAGGTCGCAAAAGCTGCTCGAGAAATTTATACTTGGGCTGTTTTAGCGACTTTGAATAGATGTACACGTTCTCAAACTTGAGTCCATTGGGATGCGTTATGAGAGCGAACAGTGTATTGGTTTTACCGCAATTTGATGGTCCACAAAATACTGCTCGAATATTGTCAGGCAGTAATTCCCCGTGACGTTTACGCACTTTCTGCTGCTCTGCCAGGCTATCGAAATTCGACACTGGCAGCTTGATTTTTTGTTGCTGGAAATCCATGTGAACGCTTCATTAGCTGGGGAACAACTATCGCTGTAGCTATAAAAAGTGCGTTTATAATGCATTAAGATCAGTTGAGAGCTGTCCTCTCATGCATCATGATCGTACACAAGCAGCAACGACGTAAAGGTCGTGGTTTATTGAATACACTCATCAACAAGCTTCCAGTAGAGCTGCATATTCCAGGATATCAGTACTGCGGCCCCGGCACTAAACTAGCAAAACGACTAGCACGTGGAGATCCTGGAATCAACGCTCTTGATAGATCCTGCAAAGAGCAAGATAATGCCTACTCACAAAATCGAGAAAACGTCGAAGCAAGAAACGCAGCAGACAAGATTTTGGCTGCAAAAGCCTGGGAGCGAGTCCGAGCGGCAAACGCAGGAGTTGGCGAAAAAGCAGCTTCTCTCGCCATAGCAGGCACCATGAAAGCAAAATCCAAGTTTGGACTGGGCCTTAAACGGCGAGAGGAACCATCTATTTCACTAGCTAAAATAATTAAAGCTGCTTCTACTTCTGCTATTCCAAGCAACAACTCTCACGCAGTCATTCGCAGAGCACTCAAGGCTGCTTGCCAAGCTGTGAACAAGGCTGGAGGCAAGAAAAACATACGTATTCCACGTGTGCTGCCCGTCCCATTTCTCATTCCGATATTTGCTGGTCTGAGTGCAACAGGTGCATTAGCAGGTGGCGCTGCTGGTATCGCTAAAGCAGTGAACGATGCTAGCGCCGCTAAACAACAGCTTGACGAACGCCAACGACACAACAAAACAATGGAAGCTATTGCGCTCGGTGGTAAGGCTCTCTATCTAAAATCTTACAAAGAGGGCTATGGTATGTATCTGAAACGTGGACAAGGCTTTAGGAAAAAAAACTTCAAATTGCCGCAACGTGCATTAACTAACGTCGATCTTTTCAAATATGCCAGCATCCTAAAAATTCCATATTTTCGGGGCGTTTACATGTGAAATGCATTGCCAGCGAGTGGACCGCACTACCGTGAATCGGCAATCGTCAATCTCGATGATATAAACGGACCTGACACACATTGGGTCGCCTATCGAAAACGAAGCAACGATGTAGTGGATTTTGACAATTTTGGAGATTTACAACCACCTCAAGATCTTATGGAATATTGGAACGTGAGCAGAGTCAAGTACAATCAGGAACATTGGCAAGACTACAACAGCTACAACTGTGGCCATCTGCGTGTGCCTAAAGTTTCTTCTGAATGATATATAAGTAGTGGTAGTGTATCAGCAATAGTCAGTTTGGATCGAGTAGTCATGAAAGATTCACTGACACTAAGTCTTTCTGGAACTTCATCTGTACTGGAAGCTCAATATTTTCCACCGATTGAACTTTCGCCAAACAAGAACTACGTTCTCGGACTTGTGGAGTTGTTGACATTCAATTCAATACCCAATATCGATACTGGCAATAACAAGTTTTACGTGGGAGGAGAAGTGATAATTTTGCCAACAGGCAGCTACGAAATCGAAGACATCGAGAAGAGTCTGAAAGAGGCTCTAACACCCAAAGTCATAACCCTTAAACTTAAGCCGAATAATAACACCCTTCGTTGCATGATCAAGTGTAATCGATCGATTGATTTCCAGCCAGAAGATTCTATTGGCAAATTGTTGGGTTTCACGAGTTGCGTATTGTCGCCAAATACTGATCACGAATCCGACTTACCAGTAGCCATTCTCAAAGTTAACGCTTTACGCGTCAAGTGTAATATTACTTCTGGGGCATCCATAAATGAGCATAAAGTGCACACCATACACGAATTCTTTCCAGCTGTCTCGGCAGGCTACAAGATTATCGAAGTTCCATCGCCAATTATTTACCTACCAGTCACTGTCAAGACCATAAATAACTTGGAGTTGCACCTCGTCTGTGCGGCTATCGACACTGAGCAGAGCAGCCCCGTTATAACTTACTGCACTGTTTTTCGTTACGTTAAATTGCACTGACTTTTAGCAGTGCGCTGACGTCACCAGCTTGATGAGTATATGCATTTTTACTTTTTTTTTAAATTTTTTTGACATTTTTAGGACATTATGCTAAAGGATAAGATAAATTATATAGGTAAAATTAATAAAAAATCATCTTAAATTTTCCTTAAGTTTATTATACAAATTATAAAAAATTTTAGATGCGTTACATGAATATTATAAATGTATAATATATAAAATATTTTAGATGCGTTACATGAATACTTGTAAAGCAAGATATATGAAGTTAATCAGGAAGGATATTTTCGGTATCAACCAACTGCTGCTGCTCCTCCTGCGTTAGTTTTTTAAATCAAAATATATTATGTACTTTGTACAGTTTGGTGTACATGTTGTTAATGATGATGTATATGTCGGCATATTGCAACTCCTCCCGAGCGCGCATAGCAGCAATAATGGTATGCATGGATGAATGGTTTAGTGGAGCCCATTCCACCGGCACACGCACTCGTGGAAGCACAAATACATACTCTGCATCGTTCTCCATGGTTCTGTAAAAAATCATGGAGAATTAAATAATATCATAGAAGTATTAAATATTAAAAGTATCAAAGATACACGGAGAGAAATTTCGTGCTCTCACAGTGCACATCTGTTCGTGCTACTACAGGAGACCGCTGGTTCTACTGCGGTACGAAATGTGAGCCGTAGACGCATGCAACTTTAGTGTGCTGCGAGAGTACCAACTAGGGGCTGCGAGAGCACGAAATTTCTCTCCGTGTAGATACAATTCAGTTAGATACATTCAATAATACACAAATATCTTATACACTTTTTTTATAATATCAATGGGTTATACAATTTTGTGTAGGGTGTAGGGTTATTTTTTTGTAGTTTGTACGATTTCCTTTTAAATAGATATTACTTTTTATAAAACGTTTTATAAATACAACTAACCTTTTTTTTAAATCTCCCTTTATCGCCTTCGCTCTCCTTTATTTCTGCGTCTCGTTTCACGTCCTATCTCACGTTTTCTTTTTCTCACTTTTTCTTCACTTTTCTCTTAATAAGCGTCACAGCAGCAGCAGACAATGGTTTGTCAGGAGCAAAGTTCGGCAGTCAAATGAAGACTGACTCGAGGTGATGCCACGCTCTTATATTGTACAGCCAAGCTGTAACTGAACACCTTAAACTGATATCTGTCTCTCGATTCTTCGCACTTCCTTCCATATGAAAATACAAAAGATGATGCTCTTTTGATTTAGCTTAGTGTATATGCTCTTATAGATAATATGTTTATGTTTATTTTAATCTATTAACAGCAGAAATCTTGATTCAAAAATTACTCTACAATGTATCCAAATTCAATCTTATTCATTTTTCCACCAAAATATTCCATATAAATGTTTTTGTTTTTACATTCTTCCGATAACTTTTGCAAATAATTTGGGTTTTCAGTAATAAACTTGCACATTCTCTGCGGTAAAAATACAGCAAATGAATCATTCACTTCAACAATGATTTTTTCTCCATATTTAGTTTTAACTTGCTTCACGTTAGTAATTATATATTTGTTTCCAATTTCAAGGCTGGATAATTTTTTCGTTGGAAGAAAATCCATTTGACCGAGACGATTTACTTCGTTGAAATCCATTTTCATGAAATCTTGACAATGATGCTAATACAATGAGAGTTTTTTGAAAACTGTGAAACTGTCGTGTGCACTGTCCTTTTATAAGGCTGATCAGATTCTAGAATATTCGGAGCACAGCTAAATGTTTACCCACAGATTCGCATGTAGGCACCCTTATGCACGCATCATTTGCGTATGATTCTAAGAAATATTGCATTACATCCTGCGCAGTCCAAGTATAAACACATTGTTTCTCAGTGTGTATTTACGAATAAAGATATTTGATAAACAGGATGAAAAAAATATGTAGAATAGTCTGGATGCAGCTTAGCATTCCCCTACAGAGTCACATGTAGGCACCCTTGTTTATGTATCTGCGCATGATAAGATGACCGAATATTCGAAGAACTATCACATTACATCCTGCGCACTTTTAAGCTTTGATCAATAACAGAAACATATAGATGACATTTTAGAATGATTCATGCTTAACATATTATTTCAACGTATAGCTAAATATTATCCTGCAAGTTTGCACGTAGGCTTCTTTCGCCGAGTTTAACATAAATATGGAATATTCTAGTACAATGAATGTTTTGCTACAGATTCATACATAGGTTATGTACGAATCTGCGTATGATTAAACAGTCGAATATTCCACGAAGTATCACGTTACACCTTGTGCATTTCAAGGTTCAAGCAGCAATATAAACATGTGGAAGATATTCAAAAATGATTCAAGTACAACACATAAATTTTAAGATAAACAGGATGAAAGTGCATAGAATATTCTGGGTGCAGTTGAATGGTATATAAAGGGAGACTCTTGTTGTTTTCGATTCAGTATTGATCATACCCATCACCTTGTGAAATACATAAAGATAGCCAAAATGTCAGCGTTTGACTGTAAGAAGATTGTGAACATTTTTTCAAAAGCTCATTCGTTTTTGTCGCAGTCACCTAATCATTCTGAAAAAGTCACAAAGTGGATTAAGTTTGCGCATCAAACTTTAAAGCTTTTAAAACAGCTTTTAAATAAAAGTGATATAAGTGTTTATGATAAACAAAAGTATTTATCTACCATTTCGCTTATAAAAGGTGTTCAGATAAAATTAAAGTATTTATTAAAAAGCGGTGAAGGTCTACAGCGACGTAATAGAAGAAGTGATCGTGTCAACTGGCAAAATTTAGAAAGTTGTTTTAATAATCGTATAAAATCGGGAGTAGTTACGAATCTGAAAAACTTGGATTTGGCTGCTTTTTTGAAAGATGCTGAAGCTTTATTCAAACTTCGAATCAAGCGTATGCTTAAAAATGAAGAGGCTCTTAAAGTATATGTTATATTGGCTGCTGAATTTATTGTAAAAAAAGCTGATGAAGAAGTTGCTGATATCAAGTATTTTAATACAAAATCTGATATAATTCTGTCAACTTCTGACTTAAAGCAATGGTGGAAAACAAACGTACAAGAGCCTATCCAACAAGATATAGAAGAATTTCAAGAACGAGACTCAGGATGGACACTGCGCGAGATTTTGAATTTGAATGTACACATAAATAAATATAACCCAATGCATGCAAGCTCTTTCATCGATTTACCTGAATTTATAAAACGGAAAAAAGCATGCATCAATGTGCAGAATTTTGATGATGCATGTTTTAAATGGGCTGTACTATCAGCGCTGCATCCTGTTGATCACTCAAACCGTGTATCAGAATACATACAACATGAACAAGAATTAAATTTTAATGGAATAACGTTCCCAGTTATGCCAAAACAAGTGCCTAAATTCGAAAAACAAAATAATATTTCTATTAATATTTATATTTTGAAAAAGCACAACAAGAAATTTAAAGTTTTGCCAGTATACATTACCAAGCATGAAAAAATACCTCACATCAACCTTCTTCTTATACAAAATTACTACTCAGATGATGATGATGATGATGATGATGATGATGATGATGATGAGCAGAAAGAGGCGATGGAACCAGTTAGATACCATTACGTTTGGATTAAGAATTTGTCTCGTTTAGTATCAGACCAAATCTCAAAACATAAAAATCGAAAATATATATGCCATTGTTGCCTACATTACTTTTCTGATGAAGATAAATTAAGTACGCATAAACAAGATTGTGCTCAAATTAACGAGTGCCGCATAAAACTACCTAGATTAGAACAACGATTTCTTGAATTTAAAAATTTTAATTATAAAGAAAAAGTTCCATTTGTAATTTATGCAGATTTTGAAAGTTTTCTCAAACCTATGGAGAATAGTAGCCACGCGTACCAACAACATGAAGGTTTTAGCATTGGGTATTATTTCAAATGTAGTTATGATGACTCATTGTCTAGATATCACAGTTATAGAGGAAATGAGCCTGCGAAATGGTTTATAAATGAACTTATGAATTTAGCGAAGCAAGTTGACGAAATATTTAAACATGTTGTACCTATGCAAGTATTAACATGGGATCAAGAGCAAGTTTTTCAAACAGCAAAAGTATGCCACATTTGTGAAAAAATCCTTGATGAAAAACGTGTAAGAGATCATTGTCATCTTACTGGCAGGTAACATACAAAATTCATAGAAATATATTATGCATATACTTTACAAAATATATTTTTTCATTTCAGATACCGAGGTCCAGCGCATGAAGCATGTAATTTGAATTATCAAGATTCGTACATTATTCCAATTATATTTCATAATTTCACTGGCTATGATTCACACTTTCTTATTAAAGATGTTGCTACTGACTTTCTTGGAAAAGTAGATCTTTTACCGTTAAATAAAGAACGGTTTATTTCTTTTACTAAGCATGTGGATGGTAGCAATGTCAAACTAAGATTTATTGATTCTTTTCGATTTATGGCATCATCGTTAGATAAATTATCCTCATACCTGGAAGAAACAAATATTCTAAAGTATGAATTTAATCAAGATCAGAAATATTCACCTTTAACTGATGAAAAACTTAAACTACTCCAAAGAAAAGGAATTTTTCCATACGAATATTTAGACTGTGAGGAAAAACTATTGGTTATGGAAATTCCATCAAAAAATAAGTTTTACAGTAGTTTGCACGATAGTGAAATTTCCGATGAAGATTACGAGCACGCGAAAAATGTCTGGAAAAATTTAACGTATCAAATTTGGGGGAATATTTCGATTTATATCTGAAAACTGATGTTTTGCTGTTGGCTGAAGTTTTTGAGAATTTTCGCAACAGTTGTCTTTCAACGTACGGCTTGGACCCTGCACATTATTATACAACACCTGGATTAACGCGGGATGCTATGCTTAAACATACGAAAATTCAGCTAGAGTTGCTTACTGATATTGACATGGTAATGTTTATTGAACGAGGCATAAGAGGTGGCATTAGTCAGTGTTCTAATCGCTATGCTCATGCAAATAATAAGTACATGACTGGATATAATCCAGCAAAAGAATCAAAATATCTTATGTTTTTTGATGCCAACAATCTGTATGGCTGGGCTCTTTCACAGCCATTACCTTATGCTGACTTTGAGTGGGTCGATGAAAACACTGATTTCGATATACCAGATAATTGTGAATTTGGCTATAGTCTCGAAGTCGACTTGGAGTATCCGAGACATCTTCATGATACACATAATGATTTACCATTGTGTCCTGAGCATAAAAAACCACCAGGCGCAAAATTAGATAAACTTTTGACAACCGTAGATTCAAAGTCACGCTATGTACTTCATTATCGAAATTTAAAACAGGCTATCAATAATGGATTACGTCTTACAAAAGTTCATAGAATCTTAAAATTCAAACAAAAAGCTTGGATTAAAGAATACGTTGATCGAAACAGTAAGATAAGACAAGAAGCTAAAAATGAGTTCGAGAAAAATCTTTATAAATTAATGAACAACGCTGTATTTGGAAAGACTATGGAGAATGTGCGAAAAAGAGTAAATATTAAGCTGATAACAAAATGGGAAGGTAGACATGGGGCAGAGGCTCTCATTTCAAGACCAGAATTTCACAGTCGTACAATTCTTGATGAAAATCTCGTACTTATTAAACTCAAACAGATTGAAATACTAATGAATAAACCAATCTACGTTGGGCTCTGTATTTTGGATTTATCCAAAACTTTAATGTATGACTTTCATTACAATTACATGAAGCGAGAGTTTGGTAAAAAATGTAAATTACTTTACACAGATACTGACAGTTTTCTATATGAAATAGCTTGTGAAGATATTTATGAATTCATGAAACGAGATATTCAGAATTTTGATACTTCAGATTATCCAGCTAAAAATATTTTTGGAATGCCTCGTTTTAATAAAAAGATTGTCGGCTTAATGAAAGATGAATATTGTGGACAAATCATGACAGAATTTGTAGGTCTTCGTAGCAAAATGTACAGTGTGCGCATACACGGAGAAGATCATATAAAAAAGAAAAAAGGTGTTAAAAGCAGTGTCGTTAATAAGACAATTACTTTTGATGATTACGTTGAGTGCTTGAACGATTATTCCATGAAGTACAGACAGCAATATATCATTCAATCGAAAGCTCATAAAGTGCAAACTATTAAAGAGATAAATATCTGGATATTTAGCTTTTAGAAGTTCTTGCTCATAGAAACCACCAGCAATAGGTTGATCTTGATAGTCCTTCAGCTTGTACGTGTGTACTGGATACGTTGGTACAACTTGATTAATGGTGAAAATCTCTGTTGACCAGTTGGGCGTATAACCCTTCTCAAAGACTTGCTTCATTTTGCTCACTCTCACCTTATCTCCAAACTTGAATTTAGCTTTTTTTCTGCTATCTTGGCTTATTCGAGAGAAACGTTCAAGGACTTTAGCTTCATTCTCTTTGCTGACATTTTTGGGCTTCATCCCGATGGTGCGGTGTTTGCTGTTATTGTACTCCGTCAATAAATCAGGTAATATGTCGAGCCATTTATACTTGCCCCGTAAACTAAATTGCATCCACATTTTGTTCTTGAGCGTGCGATTAAAGCGCTCACAGATAGAAGCTTTGAGATTGCTGTATGTTGAGTAGATATTGATGCCATACTGTTTCATACGGCTTTCAAACGAGGAGTTGTAAAATTCTTTGTCTCGATCGGTATGCAAGTTCTTTGGCACACGACCCTCTTGCAGAATAGACTTCATTGCTGCTGCAACTTCCTTACCAGTTTTCTGCATCAAAGGAACAGCCCAAGCATACTTTGAGAAGACATCGATCACAGTCAGCAAGTACTTGTAGCCTTTGTTCTCTTGTGCATAAGGCTGCATCTCCACCAGATCAGCTTGCCAGGTCTCTTCCAAGCCACGCATTATGAACCGTCGACGCTGATAATTACGCCGAGCTGGTTTATGCATTTCCTCTACTAGTCTCACCTTTTGATGTGTCATTATTATTATTCTGAGAATTTTTAAGCAGAATCTCATACAATTCACTTATAGCTAAATCTATTTTTCTCAGTTTTTCAGCATTCTCATCCTTTGTGATTCGTATAGCTAATTCGGCAGCATCAATTGATTGTCTCAGATTACTTGTAATTTTGTAAATGCTGCGTATTTCCGAATTAATTGATTGCTGAAGGACTGCTAAATTCACTGCATCATTCGGCTCAAGGGATTCTGCTACGTTACACAATCTTCTGCTTCCAATGTCGAAGTGCCCGTCGGCAGTTAGTTTATAGCCAACACCAGGAGGACCACGACGACTTTTATAGCGATTCAATTGACGTCCAAACACATCGACGATCATCTTGCTACTGACTTCAATATGCTCGTGACTACGGTTAATATATGATTTTAGCTTTTCGCAACTCTTCGAAGATGGAATGTATTTCATTCAGATGGCTATTATTGCCAGCAAATCGTTCAGCCATAAGCAAGCGTAGACGATCAACTAATTCGTTGGGATCATCCCAGTATATATAATCCATGAGAGAGCCTTTTCTCGCAATTTTATATCAAGGTAATAGCCAACCACCGGTCTTTCCTGGGCTTTGTATTTTGAAAAGTGGAGCAATGATTTTATTATATTTATTACTGTTCTGTTGACGCATAGGCTGATTGTAACTGTAATGTTTTCTATGTGCATTTGTAGCTTCAAGAATCTTTTTATAATTTTGCAAATCATCTGGCTTAATCAATGTCTGATCTGGATGTAGTCTAAAAAGTAGCTCCTGCAGTCCTTCAGTTTTTGGATATTTTTTATTCCGAACAATTACATTATTTCTAGTGATTTCTATAGGTGAATCACCAATCTTAAGCATTTGATCCTCTTGACGAATTCCGAATATCTGATCGAGATATCGTTGGCGATTTTGTTTCAACGACAGCAGATACTTGTTATTCATTTCAGTATCTTTCTCAACCTTCTCATCCTCACTATCCTCTTGAGCACTTTCAAATGAAGTATCAGCTGTTTTATTGAGTAGCGTATCATCCTCATTATCTTCCTCGTCATCAATATCATCGTCGAAACCTTTTTCTGTTTTCAATTCTTGTTTAATATCTGGCTTAACCTCTTCCTTCACTCTCGCCAGTTTCTCTAGTGGATCTACTATGGGCTTAAAAGTCTCGCCTAGAGCTTTTTCCATGCTAGCTTTACCTTGCTTTAATAATCTATGTTTGCGTCTAATTGCTTCTCTAGCTTTGGCAATTTGCTGAAGAACTGCCTTTTCACGTCGAAAGTCTGCCATGTTGACTCTTTGACGAATCACAGTCTACTGCATGTACTTTCATCTACTATACATTATATATTTGTGGCGAAGCAATCAAAACCTTTTCTATATCGTCCATCATTGATGCCTCGCTCCTTATCGATAAAAAGAAATCCGTGTTTACCATCTTTCCAGCATGCTGAGCATAAAGCTTTGAAGTTTGTATATGTCATATCAGGATTCACATGATCATCGTATATGTGTTTGAGATTTACGTCATCTTGACGAAAAACTACTAGCACATTTACGTTATCGCGCACCAAATGTTTTGGAATGTGAGCGTATGACTGACAGAGATAGAAACAGTCTACGTTTTTGTGTCTTCCCATGCAAAAGAAAGCCCTGACGTTGTCTTGTCTCTCACAGGCGACGTCATCGAAAACCATAACTGAATCAGGGAGTACGTCGTTAGGTGACACAACTGTATCATGTTCACTGTAGGGGAAGTACTGTATACCAGGCAGAGGTCGCAAAAGCTGCTCGAGAAATTTATACTTGGGCTGTTTCAGCGACTTTGAATAGATGTACACGTTCTCAAACTTGAGTCCATTGGGATGCGTTATGAGAGCGAGCAGTGTATTGGTTTTACCGCAATTTGATGGTCCACAAAATACTGCTCGAATATTGTCAGGCAGTAATTCCCCGTGACGTTTACGCACTTTCTGCTGCTCTGCCAGGCTATCGAAATTCGACACTGGCAGCTTGATTTTTTGTTGCTGGAAATCCATGTGAACGCTTCATTAGCTGTAGCGCAACTATCGCTATAGCTATAAAAAGCGCGTTTATAATACATCGAGATCAGTCGAGAGCTGTCCTCTCATGCATCATAATCGTACACAAGCAGCAACGACGTAAAGGTCGTGGTTTATTAAATACACTCATCAACAAGCTTCCAGTAGAGCTGCATATTCCAGGATATCAGTACTGCGGCCCCGGCACTAAACTAGCAAAACGACTAGCACGTGGAGATCCTGGAATCAACGCTCTTGATAGAGCCTGCAAAGAGCACGATATTGCCTACTCACAATATCGAGAAAACATCGAAGCAAGAAACGCTGCAGACAAGATTTTGGCTGCAAAAGCCTGGGAGTGAGTCCGAGCGGCAGACGCAGGAGTTGGCGAAAAAGCAGCTGCTCTCGCCATAGCAGGCACTATAAAGGCAAAATCCAACTTTGGACTGGGCCTTAAACGGCGAGTGAAACCATCTATTTCACTAGCTAAAATAATTAAAGCTGCTTCTACTTCTGCTATTCCAAGCAACAACTCTCACGCAGTCATTCGCAGCGCACTCAAGGCTGCTCGCCAAGCTGTGAACAAGGCTGGAGGCAAGAAAAACATACGTATTCCACGTGTGCTGCCAGTCCCATCCAAAATTGGAGGATTCCTGCCATTTCTCATTCCGATATTTGCCGGTTTGAGTGCAACAGGTGCATTAGCAGGTGGCGCTGCTGGTATCGCTAAAGCAGTGAACGATGCTAGCGCCGCTAAACAACAGCTTGACGAAAGCCAAAGACACAACAAAACAATAGAAGCTATTGCGCTCGGTGGTAAGGGTCTCTATCTAAAACCTTACAAAGAGGGCTATGGTATGTATCTGAAACGTGGACAAGGCTTGAGGAAAAAAAAACTTCAAATTGCCGCAACGTGCATTAACTGACGTCGATCTTCTCAAATATGCCCGCATCCTAAAAATTCCATATTTTCGGGGCGTTTACATGCGAAATGCATTACCAGCGAGTGGACCGCACTACCGCGAATCGGCAATCGTCAATCTCGATGATAAAAACGGACCTGGCACACATTGGGTCGCCTATCGAAAACGAGGCAACGATGTAGTGTATTTTGACAGTTTTGGAGATTTACAGCCACCTCAAGATCTTATGGAATATTGGAACGTGAGCAGAGTCAAGTACAATCAGGAACATTG
Organism: Pteromalus puparum; assembly: GCA_012977825.3. Lineage (NCBI taxonomy): Eukaryota > Metazoa > Arthropoda > Insecta > Hymenoptera > Pteromalidae > Pteromalus > Pteromalus puparum. The sequence continues at coordinate 28,457,640 of CM053170.1, forward strand.
GCAAGACTATAACAGCTACAACTGTGGCCATCTTTGCCTAAAGTTTCTTCTGAATGATATATAAGTAGTGGTAGTGTATCAGCAATAGTCAGTTTGGATCGAGTAGTCATGGAAGATTCACTGACACTGAGTCTGTCTGGAACTTCATCTGTACTGGAAGCTCAATATTTTCCACCGCTTGAACTTTCACCGAACAAAAACTACGTTCTCGGACTTGTGGAGTTGTTGACATTCAATTCAATACCCAATATCGATACTGGCAATAACAAGTTTTACGTGGGAGGAGAAGTGATAATTTTGCCAACAGGCAGCTACGAAATCGAAGACATCGAGAAGAGTCTGAAAGAGGCTCTAACACCCAAAGGCATAACCCTCAAACTCAAGCCGAATAACAACACCCTTCGTTGCATGATCAAGTGTAATCGATCGATTGATTTCCAGCCAGAAGATTCTATTGGCAAATTGTTGGGTTTCACGAGTCGCGTATTGTCGCCAAATACTGATCACGAATCCGACTTGCCAGTAGCCATTCTCAAAGTTAACGCTTTACGCGTCGAGTGTAATATTACTTCTGGGGCATACATAAATGAGCATAAAGTGCACACCATACACGAATTCTTTCCAGCTGTCTCGCCAGGCTACAAGATTATCGAAGTTCCATCGCCAATTATTTACCTACCAGTCACTGTCAAGACTATAAATAACTTGCAGTTGCACCTCGTCGATCAAGACGGTCATTTAGTTAATTTTCGTGGCGAAGTCATAACAGTTAGATTACACATCAAATCAGTCTGAGAATCATGGGCATAGTGTACAATACTAAAGTAGGCTATAATAGTAACTTGCCATGCCGTCGAGCAGCCAGTCATCGACGAGTGCTCAAAGCGCTAACACGTCAAAACATACAGTTCCTAAGAAGTCTAGGTCTAAAAGTTGTCCTTGGAAAAAAATAAGTTGCGTAATATTTTGCTGCTTTCAGCGAACTGGAAGAGGTGCTAAGCATACAGTCACCTGTCGTATTTGACGAATCTGTTGCGCATTACGAGATTCATGCGCATCAGCCCTATACTTTATCGAATTTCAACAACAGCGATGAAATTCGCATTGGTATACAACATCAAGATCTATGTGTGCTGCCTTCGCGCAGTTCACTACATATATGCGGAAAATTGCAAAAACCAGATGGCACTGCTATCGAGGGCACGAGATTTGTAAACAACGCCATATGTCATCTATTTGAGGAAATTCGTTACGAGCTTAACGCCATAGAGATTGATCGATGCAAGAATGTGGGCTTGACAAGTCTCATGAAAGGGTTCGCATCATTCAGCCCTAGCTCAGCAATTGAAAATGCTGGCTGGCTCGACATCGCAGAGACTCAACGGCTAGACAATAATGGCTACTTTGACGTATCAATTCCACTTAGTACGATCCTGGGTTTTGCTGAAGATTATCGCAAAATCGTTGTTAACGCCAAACATGAGCTCATTCTCACAAGATCAAATTCTGACGTGAATTCTGTTGTGCAGACGCCAGTAGTCGTAGCTGGTGCAAACGTTTACGAAGATTACCAAGTTGAGATAACCAAAATTGAATGGCTAATGCCATATGTGGTGCTCTCGGATAAATATAAAATTAAATTGCTCAATCATCTGGAAAAAGATAGACCTGTCACCATGAGTTTTCGTAGCTGGGAACTATATGAGTACCCATTGTTGCCCAGTACATCAAAGCACGTATGGACTGTCAAAACTGCTAATCAGCTGGAGAAGCCTCGCTTCATTATTCTTGGCTTCCAGACAAATCGCAAGGGACGAAAAACAGCCAATGCTAGTCGCTTTGATCATTGTAACATAAGCAACGTTACACTGTTTCTCAACTCACAACACTATCCCTATGGAAATCTCAATCTCAATATTACTAATAATCAGTATGCTCTACTCTACGATATGTATGTTAACTTTCAAAATGCTTACTACAACAAAGAGGTAGAACCAATGCTGAAAAAAGCTGACTATCTGTCATATGCCCCTCTCGTTGTCATTGACTGCTCAAAACAAAATGAGTCACTGAAGCAAGCATCAGTTGACGTGCGTCTCGAATTTGAGGCCAGAGAAAATATTCCAGTTAGCACCTCCGCATACTGTCTCATCCTACACGATCGTATTGTTGAATACAGCCCTATGAGTGGGGATGTGAAAAAAATCGTTTAAAGGGTGGTGGGAGAAGATGATATAAATTGAGCAGCAGCTTGTGGTCATCAGTCAGTCAAAATGGAATACGTGCTCGATGTGCAAGGATTTAGAAAGCCTGTAAACGAATTTGTCGTCAAGGAACTTGCCATAGTTCCACTCAATTCGTACCTCAAGACATTGGTGTTTTTTTTTCAAGCCACCCACACCATGGCGCAGACTCTCAGCCAAGTACAAGTGTGAAAATCTGTGGCTGGAACGTAATTATCATGGTCTATCCTGGAGCTCGGGGGATCTACCGTATGGAGAGCTTGAAAATGTATTGAAAACTGTTCTACATGACGCGAGTGTTGTGTACGTAAAAGGAGCCGAGAAGAAACAATGGCTCGAGAAATTTAATTTTCACGCGGTCGACATGGGTGAGATGGGCTTTCCCTCACTACATAGGCTAAAATATGATATTTTAGAGCCTCTCTGCTCACACCATAAATTAGCATTTAAGGCAAACTGTGCGCATAGAAATGTATTATTACTGAAAAAATTGTATCATGACAATACATCATCGCTGGAGAGGTCACTCAGGCAATTTTATCGCACAGAGCATCTGTCGTTTATGACTCCGAAAGATATCGCATTTTTGTCAAGAGAATTTCTTATAACATTTGCTGCTAATAGCATCGAGCAAGCTTGGGATAAACTACCAGAACATTTGAAGCTGGACTCAGAAATTTTGCAGTGTCTACGCTGTCGAGAGCACAATTCCATTGATTACGGGACCCCACCTTTAAGAAGAGATTGCATACAGTGTAAATTTAATGCTAACAATAAATAGCAACATGGAAAAGCGAGTGCGTTTTCAAGACAAGCCAACCATTCATTTAATGTGTACATGGGCATATGCACATAAAAATGCACGACGTGGAGAGTGGGAGCAAGCTGCCCGAGATCGAGAGCGTTTTAGATTAAGGATCGAAAGAATCGGTGAAATTATAATGCCAGTAATTGTAAACAAACTACATACAGCGGCCATGATTTCTATTGAATAATGTTGTTTTTTTTTTAAATAAATGGATTCATTTTACTTGTTAGTATTAAAATTATTTAACCCTTCACCATACCTATACCCATATGCATGCTGTCATTTTTTAAATAAATAAATAATGTAAAAGCAATTATCACACTTTAGCATTGTATACGCACGTTCGAGAAAACAACATCAGGTGTAACCTGATTCGCGCTTTATCTAACTACGCGACTCACCGACTGCGAAAGATGCGCCTTCGACGGTATGTGCATCATGCATGGAAGTTTCTAGAACATTCCATGCGTAAAGATGCTGATGCTGCGGCTTGACCTTGAGCAGCCTCCTGGACAAGGCTCGTTGCCAGGAATAAGTTGCCTTGGAGTATACGGCCAGGAGTAGACTTTCCTCCCCTGCACCACCTCCGTGGGTACGCCTCTAACCTTGAGCGGCTTCCTGGACACAGCGCGACTCCAGGAGTACGCCACCAACGTCACCCTCCCTATCTCCAGTCCTGACATGAGCGGCGGGGCTCGCCCGACACCTACCTCCCTGGCTTTCTCACCTGCTCAGGTGAGTCGAAGGGTCGAGTGGTGGGGGGGCGCAGAACCCGCCTAGACTAGCTACTAGAGAGCGAGAGAGAGAGTGCGAGAGAGAGAGAGAGAGAGATGCCCAATTACTCGATTACTCGCCAGAGAAAAGGAGCTCGTACTTACAAGATCTTGACTCGGTCCATCATTGATGCATCGCTCATTATCGATAAAAAAAAATCCGTGTTTACCATCTTTCCAGCATGCTGAGCATAAAGCTTTGAAGTTTGTATATGTCATATTGGGATTCACATGATCATCGTATATGTGTTTGAGATTTACGTCATCTTGACGAAAAACTACTAGCACATTTACGTTATCGCGCACCAAATGTTTTGGAATGTGAGCGTATGACTGACCGAGATAGAAACAGTCTACGTTTTTGTGTCTTCCCATGCAAAAGAAAGCCCTGACGTTGTCTTGTCTCTCACAAGCGACGTCATCGAAAACCATAACTGAATCAGGGAGTACGTCGTTAGGTGACACAACTGTATCATGTTCACTGTAGGGGAAGTACTGTATACCAGGCAGAGGTCGCAAAAGCTGCTCGAGAAATTTATACTTGGGCTGTTTTAACGACTTTGAATAGATGTACCTCCCTGGCTTTCTCACCTGCTCAGGTGAGTCGAAGGGTCGAGTGGTAGGGGGGCGCAGAACCCGCCTAGACTAGCTACTAGAGAGAGAGAGAGAGAGAGTGCGAGAGAGAGAGAGAGAGAGAGAGATGCCCAATTACTCGATTACTCGCCAGAGAAAAGGAGCTCGTACTTACAAGATCTTGACTCGGTACCGGGTGAGCGTACGGATGTTGTCCAGCCTAATCGAACGGACGTTGTCTGGGAATATCCGGAGGACATGGTCGCGGCGGCTCGGACGGGCGCTCGGTCTCGTTCCGATCGTACACAAGTATCGTAGTCGACGCACAGTGCTACTTGTGTTCACGGTTCTAGCAGGACTGACTGCAGTAGCGCGTGAGTGGCAGACCCCCTGGCCATAGACATATGGTTTTCATATTTCGGCAAAGATGTGCGGCCAGGTGGCAACCGCTCTATATCTACCTATGCTCTCTCCCTTTTTCTCTCTCCACCTTCCTCTCTCTCTCTCTCTCTCACTATCTCTATCTCTTTCTCGGTTACCTCATCGCTCGTTCTCACTCGTGCCCGTGTTTGCTGGTTGCTTGCTAAAACAAGGATATAATTACATATGTCAGTCTGACCGGAGAGACATTATGACGTGCTATAACGAGTTGCCTTGTGGGCACTCGTTACGTCCCTCTCTCTCCTATACTATATCATAATATTACAATAAATATATCTTATCTGTAAACATTTCTGTAAAACATTGCTTTCAGCAACAGGTAAGTGAGAGGAGCAGACATCCTTAACACAGAGAGAGAGAGAGAGAGAGAGGGAGAGAGAGCCGCGCGTGTGTATGTGCGTGTGGCGCTATCAGTGAAAATGAGAGAGAGAGCGAGAGAGAGATAGAGAGAGAGAGTGGGAGAGAGATTGCGCTGACCACGCGGTCGCGCTTCGCGCCACGACACTTAGAAGTATAGAGCCGAGCTGTGAGGTCGTGCCAAAAAACCGCAACTATTGTTACCGCGACTACGCGTACCAAAGCTTAGATTCGTGCGTGCGTTCGTGTCCCGGAGGACCGTTGCTGCAACCGTGACCTGGTCTTTGTCTGTCGCCAGGTAGAATCCTCTAGGTGCTGTCCAGCACCACGTGTCAGTCTCGAGCCGTGCATTTTACATGCCGCTCGACTTCTCGCTGCACCCGGCCACACACGAGGCCTTGAGGCGTCCGTCCTGCTGTCCAGCGTCGGGTCCTGGTCATCCGTCCTGCGCCGCTCCAGTCGAAGCCACGAGGCATTCATCAAGTTCTGCGAAGCACCACTGTAAGTACCTGCCCGATCGCAATACTCTCTTCCTCTCGGCATCATTCGCTCTGCTCCGTCTTCCTTACTCCGTGCTGCCTTTGTACTTATTTCGAGTCTTACATAAAGAGAAACCTTGTTAATACTCGGCTTGTGTCACTTTGCTCCTGACTCTATCCATTCCCATGCAATTCTCTTTTAACTTAACTTGCGAACTAGCTACGTAGCCAATTCACTTACGACGCCTCCGCGAGCTCACGTGCAGGAGCACGTACACGTACAGCATACTGCGCTACGGGCCAGGCTTCGCATAGCCTTCAAGAAGCCTGCAACGAGCTGCTACATCCTTTTCCTCTTGCATATTCACCGATCAGTGGATACGCCACTGATCGCTTATATACGGGTGCGGACCCCCGTCATATTCGAATATATCGGTCCAAGAACCCCGTTATAGTGCATTAGTGCTTGAATCGCACTCGGCCGTCAAAAGATATGTAATAAATACACTGATCTTATAAGAAAGGGGCAGGGCACATATAATTTAAAATATTGTGAATATAAAATAAATATAATAAACTTGAATGATCCCGAATACGAATATAAACTTAATTTAATGTTTTACGATATATATATATGTGTGTGTGTGTGTGTGTGTGTGTGTGTGTGTGTGTGAATATATATCTATATATATATATACATATATATATATATATATATGGGTGGTTCTCTGACGAATCGTGCGCGACAAAAAAAATGTTTGCCCAAACTTGGGGGATATGTTCTAAATGTCACAACGATGTTAACAGCAAATTTTCAGATCCGTTTGATTAATTCTCTTCGAGTTATAAGCGTTCAAAGTTGGAGTTTTAAGGGGACCTAACCACCTTACATTGTCAAAAAATGAAAAATCGGATTTTATTTTGATATTAACATTAAATTGTTTAAAAAATGTATTAAACAAACATATAGCCTTAAAAGAACTATAGAGAACAAAAAACAATTGCTTTCTTCTTAAGAGGAAGCTTTGTAATAGTAAAATTTTCAGTTTTGCTAATACTTCGTGGAAACGCATTTGGAGGTGTTTGGAGTACGAATCTACGTTTTTAGAAAATGTCCGTGCGGATGGCTGTCCGTGCGGATGGCTGTGTGTGAGTGTGTGTGTGTGTGTGTGTGTGTGTGTGTGTGTGTGTGTGTGTGTGTGTACATATACCGCCATAATTGTGGAACCATGCGACGGCTCGTAATAAAATTTGACATGCATATATTTTTTCTAATTCTGAATTTAGGTCATTTTTTGTTTTATGATTCTGACCATTTTATGGCCATGTTATAGCCATTTTTCTATTTTGGAAAAAATATTTTTGCTTTTTTATAATGATATGATTTATACAGTATATTCAAAAACAGTGTATCTAAAAGAACATAAATTTGTCTACTTTTCCCCGCAAGATTTTCTAGATTGACTGATCTGTTCATTTTTTATGATATAAAAGGTAATTTTTAGATAAACATATATAACTCAAAAAATAAATAGTTAAATGTTTTGAAAAAATTCATGACAAAAAAAAACAACGATATCTACTAGTTGTAAAAATTTTAAGCAATATTGGCGACTAGTTTTTGAGATAAAAATCAAAAACTAATAAAAATGGTTTTTTTATGTCGTACGATTACGGGAGTAAAAAGGTTTAAATTGAGTTGAAATTTTAGGAAAAGATTGATCTTTTGATCACTTCGGCTAGGTTCTTTTTGTAGCTTATGAAACCTTTTAGTTTAAAAGATATTAAGATTCAAATTCTTCAACTCTCACCCTGTATACTCTGTGTGACTGAACATTATTATTTTTGTTAAACCATATAATTTGATAATTAAAGCTTAGTATATTTTGAGAGCTTTCATGGTTTTATAAAATGTCCGTGTTAAAAAGCCATATAAGATGGTTTTGTCTGTGTGTGTGTGTGTGTGCGTGCGTGCGTAATATTACATTTAAAACAATATCAAAAACCGCTGCCAATTCTTTGGCACGTAGCTTCCTTCAACCTTATGTATCGCTTTAATATCTAAATTGTTTTTACTTCATATATAATTCTATAAAGTTTTTATGCTTTTTCGTTTGATGGATAAAATTATTTCGAAATAATTATATTACATAATCAATGCGTAACTGAAAATATTGTTTTTAACGATTTAATAAAACAAAAAACAGAAAAAAACTAGCCGATAATCATGATGTTTTAACGAAAAGTTCAAAATTTAGTTTCCGAGATATAATGATAAGGATATAGTTCGCGGAACGTATCTAAAATCACCAGTGATCGAAAAATCGCCATGAATATACGCACATGCGTAACTGAAAATCTTATTTTTAAGATTTAATAAAACAAAAAACAGAAAAAAACTAGCCAAGGTATAGATTAAAATCCATTAATGGAAACTGAGATCGAAACGATACATTTTGCAGTTATATAGAGTATACAGGGTAAGAAAACAAAATTTTGAAGCTCAATATCTTTAAAACTAACTGGTATCATAAACAACCCAAAGAAAGAGATAAAGGTGCTATATAATGCTAACTAAATCCAAAATTTTAAATTGATTATTGCCTTTTTACTCCAGTTATCGCATCACGTAGAAAAAACGACTCATAGTATACAGGGTGAAAAAACAAAAGTTTGAAGCTCAATATCTTTGAAACTAACTGGTTTTATAAAAATCCCAAAGAAAGGGATCATTGTGCTATATAATGCTAACTAAATCCAAAATTTGAACTTGATTATTGCCTTTTTACTCCAGTTATCGCGTCACGTAGAAAAACGATTTTTTTCAGTTTTTGATGTTTTTCTCAGGATCTGCCCCATGAAATGACTTAAAATTTAAGTGGTATATAGTTCTAATTACCTTCAATAATCATATATTTTTTTAGAATGATTCGCTATTTAGTTTTTGAGTTATAACGATTTAAAAAAATTGCACTGTATGGTGTATAATAAAAGAACGACGAACGATAATATAAATTTTTCACGGTAAAAACATAGGCAATTTTATTCTCTTTCAGGTACATATTAAGCAATTTACTTTTATTAACTTTTCCGATAACTTTGTTGGCAAAAACTGAAATCTCAAAACTAAAAAATCACTATAAAAAAAAACGCGTATATAAATTGTAAAAACGGACTTTCGTCCCACTATCTTCTAGCAAAAACAAAGAAAATGAGACTTGGTGGGTTAAAATCCACCAAGTAGAAGCTGAGAAACAGGCGTATACATACGCACACACACACACACACACACACACACACACATACATCCGTACGGACATTTTCTAAAAACACCATTTTTCGACTAAAAATTCATCAAAACACACTTCCCACATGTTTTTACACAAACTCCAAAAATTACTATTACAAGGCTTCCTTAGGAAGGAAGCAAAACGGCAAAGGAGGAAGCTAAGTGCCAAAGACTTGGCAGCGGTTTTGCTTCCTTCCTAAGGAAGCCTTGTAATAGTAATTTTTGGAGTTTGTGTAAAAACATGTGGGAAGTGTGTTTTGATGAATATTTTTAGTCGAAAAAAATGGTGTTTTTAGAAAAATGTCCGTACGGATGTATGTGTGTGTGTGCGTATGTATACGCCTGTTTCTCAGCTTCTACTTGGTCGACTTTAACCCACCAAGTCTCATTTTCTTTGTTTTTGCTAGAAGATAGTGGGACGAAAGTCCGTTTTTACAATTTATATACGCGTTTTTTTTTATAGTGATTTTTTAGTTTTGAGATTTCAGTTTTTGCCAACAAAGTTATCGGAAAAGTTAATAAAAGTAAATTGCTTAATATGTACCTGAAAGAGAATAAAATTGCCTATGTTTTTACCGTGAAAAATTTATATTATCGTTCGTCGTTCTTTTATTATACACCATACAGTGCAATTTTTTTAAATCGTTATAACTCAAAAACTAAATAGCGAATCATTCTAAAAAAATATATGATTATTGAAGGTAATTAGAACTATATACCACTTAAATTTTAAGTCATTTCATGGGGCAGATCCTGAGAAAAACATCAAAAACTGAAAAAAATCGTTTTTCTACGTGACGCGATAACTGGAGTAAAAAGGCAATAATCAAGTTCAAATTTTGGATTTAGTTAGCATTATATAGCACAATGATCCCTTTCTTTGGGATTTTTATAAAACCAGTTAGTTTCAAAGATATTGAGCTTCTAACTTTTGTTTTTTCACCCTTTATACTATGAGTCGTTTTTTCTACGTGATGCGATAACTGGAGTAAAAAGGCAATAATCAATTTAAAATTTTGGATTTAGTTAGCATTATATAGCACCTTTATCTCTTTCTTTGGGTTGTTTATGATAATAGTTAGTTTTAAAAATATTAAGATTCAAAATTTTGTTTTCTTACCCTGTATACTCTATATAACTGAAAACTGTATCGCTTCGATCTCAGTTTCCATTAATGGATTTTAATCCATACTTAGACTCGTTTTTTGCTGTTTTTGTTTTATTAATTCGTTAAAAATAAGATTTTCAGTTACGCATGTGCGTATATTCATGGCAATTTTTCGATCACTGGTGATTTTAGATACGTTCTGCGAACTATATCCTTATCATTATATCTCGGAAACTAAATTTTGAACTTTTTGTTAAAACATCATGATTATTGGCTAGTTTTTTTCTGTTTTTTGTTTTATTAAATAGTTAAAAATAATATTTTCAGTTACGCATTGATTATGTAATATAATTATTTCGAAATAATTTTATCCATCAAACGAAAAAGCATAAAAACTTTATAGAATTATATATGAAGTAAAAACAATTTAGATATTAAAGCGATACATAAGGTTGAAGGAAGCTACGTGCCAAAGAATTGGCAGCGGTTTTTATATGTATCAAATACCAGCCCCGAAGGCCAAAATTCACAATTTCCATTTTTTTACTCAGCGCAGACTTACTTTAGTTCTAGGCATCAAAAAGCACTAAAACTTTATAGACATGTTTGAAATACACATAGTTCTGACATGAGTGTAGGGTTTTGTAAGTAAATTAAATCATTTCATTAAAATCATTTCAGAGGTTTTTTCACTACTATGTGTCCCACGAAAACAAAAAATAAAGGCCTCTGCCATTCTGGCTCTTGTACAGGTACTTTTGCACAATGAAAAGGTATCTTTTCACCGTACAAAAATAGTCGGAGTCCGGATCGAATCTTAGAGTTTCACATTTTAAGGTTAAATTGCAGACAAGTCAGTTATAACATATACATAGGGCTATAAGGGAACTTTTATTGAAAAGTTGAGGAAATTTTACAAAAAAAAAAAAAAAAACATTTAGTGTGTTTTTAGTGAAAGATGCGTTGTTTAAGAACTATAAAACATTACAAATAGGCAAAAAATGCTTAAATAACCAACTTTGAACCTGTATAACTCGAAGAGAATTGATCAAATAGATCTGAAAATTTACAGCTGACATCGTAGTGACCTCTAGAACATATCCCCTAAGTTTGGGCAAACATTTTTTTTCTCGCGCACGATTTGTCAGAGAACCACCCATATATATATATATATATATATATATATAATTTAGTTAACATTTAAATAATTATCAAAAAACCTTTTTTTTTTACAGAAAATGAAGAAATAATTAAACAATTTCCAGAAAATATAAAGAACGATGTGCAGCAAAGTATTTTATGATAAATTAAGCAAGCAGATAATTTTAAGGATACAAATAGAACATATCAAACGATCTTCTTTTATATTCTCACTTAAAGTTTTTCTGTACGCAATATTTAGAACAATAATAATAATCGATATCAATTCATTAAGTCGTAGCTTTTTTTAATATTGTGTATGAAACGGACCAGGCGAGATATGAATACGCAAGCGAGATCTGAGAGTTCTGAGCTCGAGATTAGTGAGGGAGAGAAGGATGCACTCGTGAATGTGATATAGATCCATTATGACCCTACCATTTAAATCTTTATATACAAGTTTGAGCAAAATTTTACGTAAAATTTTACAATTCTATTGATGCGTGTAAAAGGTTATAACCACGAAGCAACAACCAGGGACGCGAGGATCGACAATCTCACTACGTCATCTATGCATCGGAAACCCCACTTTAAAACAAGAATCTGCCGTCCTCTATTAGGGGAAGATCCGAATAGAGGGAAGGGGAAAAAGAAAACAATAATTAAAACAGTATTTAAACAAATTAAACTGTACATTTATTTACTTTCTCATTAACAATGAATTGATCTGAATCTTATATATTGTAAGGGTTGCAGTGCAATAAATTCACGTTGAGCACGTTACGAGGTCTCTTCGGGACAGAATCAACATTCTGTACAATATCTTCTTTGTGAATTATCTTTGCATGATTTTGCTCAAAGATTTAATCAAGGAAACTTGTATTTTCGAGGTTATTGTTACATACATTTTTCATGTGTAATATCACGAAAAATCATGTAATGTCTCACGTTTATACACATGAATTAAGTATATGTATAACGCCTGTGCGATGGCATTCATGCACACGCACAGACGACGTGTACCGAAACCGACTGCGACATTACGAAACCGATCGCTGCGACGATGTCGCCAGCGAGCAGCTCCCACTGTCGACTGGCTGCGCAACACTAGTGCACGTTCGTACTCTACAGCTTATTATTTTTCCGCGGGGAGGTCCCGCGATCGTCACGCGCGTGGGAGCGCACGTTGGGCCGAGTGAGGATGAGGGAAGCTCACAGAAAATCCCCACTTTCTCCACAATGCTTTCTTTATTTCCCTATACGTTCTACACCGCCGAAGCCCTAGAGCTAACGGCGCCACGCGGCAAATGGCCGCTCACGCTCTCGCGGGCCGTGTCCCGGTGCTGATGCACCTAACGACGGCTGACGCAACTCTCTCTCTCTCTCTCTCTCTCTCCTTGTCTCTTTCTCTTTCACTCTGCACACTTCTCTGACGTACCGCACTACGTCTGAGCACACCGTCTTCTCGCACACAATACTCACGCGTTCTCGCTCTCTTTCTCTCTCACACTTATTCTCTCTCACACACGATCACACTCAACCTGTTCACCTGTACCTCACGAGATTGGGTCAAACCCAGGCTTCCCGTTCCCTCGAACACGCCGCGAAGAAGGCTGACTCGGATCCGTTGCTCTCGGCGCTCGGGGTCCGGGTCGGCTGATCCTCTCTCGTGGCTCTCTCTTTCCTTCCTTCCTCTCTCGCGCTGGCTGGGTGTGGGTGGCGGCGTGGCTCCTGCCGACGTCGCAGTCCGGTCTCCAGGGCAGCTCTCTCCTCGTAGCCTCGGTGTCTGCGGGTCCTTCTCGTCGTTGCGCTCGTTGCAGCTCAGGGGAATCTCGTCGGCGTTGCTACAAGGATCTCTTTTTTTTCTCTTCTCGTGGGCTCGAGGTACGTGCGAGCACCTCAAGGTCCAGATAAAGACTAAGGGCTTCGCGGGCGCGAACAGGCTCGCGCGCGCGGAAACCCCTCTCTCTCACTACATCGCGCAGAAAAAGGTCTCCGATTGGCCGATAAGTCCGCGCGGACTTATGACGCGGAGCGGCCAAGGCGCGGATTGGCCTATCCGTCGTCCCTCGACGCGACTTCTCGGAACTCTTCTCCGAAACCGGCAACGGCGAGCTGGCGGCTTTCCGAGAAGAAGGCCGCCGCGCTGCCGGTCCGCGCCACGCATCGCACGAAGCCGAGCCCTTGTTGTCACCGAGAGGCGACACAGGGTTCTCGGTATTCGTGCTCGCTTGGAAACGGTGTTGCCGCTCTCGATTTCCACGTGAAATCCCAAGCGGCTGCGACGCACATCGTCGCATCGCCAAAAATCGGAGCAGTGACTGACCTGCGAGTCAGCACTGCTCGCGCGCGGTTAATTACAACACCTGCATGCGTGTATCCTCGTAGTAGCAGATGCTGATTGGTCGCGTGGTGCCTTCTCAATAAATTCATGTCAATTGCATGTATCGACACCGAGGCTTTATAAGCTCTGGGATCGATCCACGCAGTGCCTTTTCACGACTTACTCCTCTTCCTACCGACAACTGGACCTGGCGATTGAATACGAGTTCTGTATTCCTGCTCGCATCGCTTATTGAGTGCTTAGAACCCACTCAAACTCTTTGGGTAGAATATAGTATAACTCTTCGTTGCTAGACGTGAGTTGAACGTAGTACAGTAATAGGGAAGGACCGCCGAGCGGCGCCTCCGGCGAAAGCAAGTGAAGTAACCTTCATCTGTGCAGTAGACCAACCTTACTCTTTATTGCCACGAGTAATCGTGTAGATTAAGAACAATCAGCACCTGCCACGAACGAGTGATTAGAGCCATTTCTAGTGCGCAGAACAATCATAATTGTAAGCCCTTAATTCCATAATTATTAGATTAAACTTCGATCTAAATAGTACTAAATCTACCTAAATTACGAACGATTAAACTATCAAACATCATGTGATAAATTGTAACATCAGCTGAGTTCTGGGTTGTCTCCAATAAAGAAACAATAACAATTAATCAGATTCTATAATAATAATAATAATTATTATAAGAGTATCCATAAAACAACCTAAACACCTAAGAAGAGAATAAAGGGATAAAGTAAGCTTGCCATCATCATCAGGACCGAAGGTAAGAGTGAGCAATATCCTTGCGGACATTCGATTGTCCGAGAATCTGAAGCGTGACATACTACTGTCCGCGATTCACTTCACCGCGACTGCGGACACACCAACAGCGTCCGCCTGAAAGAACCGGTCCGCGTAAGCATAGAGAGCGGACAGACTACCATCCGCGCACGAGCGTCCGCGTAGCACTCCCACCGCCGCGATAGTCACGTGCCACTTGTGCACGTAGATTGTAGATTCAAACATCTCTAGTAACAATAAGGCTCACCAGCCTATGCTAGTTTCCGCGAATAAAATAATTATTTGTACAACTCGCGCAGNCGAAAGCAAGTGAAGTAACCTTCATCTGTGCAGTAGACCAACCTTACTCTTTATTGCCACGAGTAATCGTGTAGATTAAGAACAATCAGCACCTGCCACGAACGAGTGATTAGAGCCATTTCTAGTGCGCAGAGCAATCATAATTGTAAGCCCTTAATTCCATAATTATTAGATTAAACTTCGATCTAAATAGTACTAAATCTACCTAAATTACGAACGATTAAACTATCAAACATCATGTGATAAATTGTAACATCAGCTGAGTTCTGGGTTGTCTCCAATAAAGAAACAATAACAATTAATCAGATTCTATAATAATAATAATAATTATTATAAGAGTATCCATAAAACAACCTAAACACCTAAGAAGAGAATAAAGGGATAAAGTAAGCTTGCCATCATCATCAGGACCGAAGGTAAGAGTGAGCAATATCCTTGCGGACATTCGATTGTCCGAGAATCTGAAGCGTGACATACTACTGTCCGCGATTCACTTCACCGCGACTGCGGACACACCAACAGCGTCCGCCTGAAAGAACCGGTCCGCGTAAGCATAGAGAGCGGACAGACTACCATCCGCGCACGAGCGTCCGCGTAGCACTCCCACCGCCGCGATAGTCACGTGCCACTTGTGCACGTAGATTGTAGATTCAAACATCTCTAGTAACAATAAGGCTCACCAGCCTATGCTAGTTTCCGCGAATAAAATAATTATTTGTACAACTCGCGCAGCCCGTATTCATACCAAATACGGTCTTTACAAAATGGCATCCCTGGTAGGGAGCTAGCCATTGTTACTGAGCAACAATATCTAGAATTTCGAGGTTTAAAAAGCATAATTAGCCTAGAATTTGGACGTTTTTAGAAAAAAACGAAATTAGCAGATTTTAGAGATTTTAGACAAAATATTTTAGAGAAGTCAATCAAATTTTACAAAATCTAGAAGTTTAGAATTACAGATGTTTTAGATTAATGAAATTTAGTTAGAAGAAATTTCAGAATTAGAATGTTGTGTTAGTAAGAGGATTGTGGCCATTTTGTATTCTAAATTATCAACAAATGTTGTTTAAAGCAAAACAAAATAATGGACCCGATAGAAGATCATTATTATCTTAATTATGCATTGAGAACATTAAGCAGATTTAATCATGGAGACATTCCACCGGAACAGTTTGTCCATGAAATTAGCCATGCGGCAGCATATCTTTCGTATTTTCGACAGAAGGAAATTTTCCATAAATTATTGGAGTGCGACAATACACATATTTAGTATGCACTTAGAAAGATTGAATTTAAAAACCTATCTCATCTGATAAATTTTCTCGTGAATGGATTTTTATATCCTTTTTCGTTTGGATACTTTGCAGTTAAATTGGATAATTCAAATAGAGATATAGATGAAGATTTTCATTGTTTATTTTCACGATTGCAAAATATTTTACAAAAAGCCAAATACCAGTTAAATGAATCGCACCCTCAATTTGCAGAAATTTTTATGAATCAACTCGATGTTCTGGCTAGAATGGTATTCGTCCGAGAACTCCCGAATACTTTATATCAGCAGGTATTTAAATCAGCTCCAGAGACGTTATATGAAGCGTACAAATTAGCTAATTACTTTTATTCTACAAATCGTAACAATTATGGACAATCATGTGACAAATATCGAATCATACCTTCAATGAAGACTCAAGAAGAAATTAAACATATTTCTCCAGTAACAAAGTTTGAAAATTTTAGAGGAAAACCAGATCATTACGATTACTATGATACCTATTCTTGGGCAAACGAATCTGAGTCAAATATTAGTAATCCAGAAAGTGAAAATACATACAATTTAGAGCATATTGATACACGCAAAGATCAACAGCAGTCACATTCAATACCAATGCTTTCCTATACAGCATCAGATCAGTTTTTCAATAGTCCTTTCAATTATCCTTCAAGTACCCTACTGCAGTGCAAATTGGTAAACATATTTTTCCTATAATTAATAGTCATAACAATCTCATGTATACCAAGATTACATTCAATCAAAAAGTACATCTGATTCGGAAAATTTACCTAAGGATTCTTTATACGCCGACTATTTTCAAATTATTAAGAAAGACTATACGTCTTCAACAGAAACGATTGATAGTTTTTCCACTGCAGAAGGAAATGAGTCTAAATCGTCTTACAAATAGCAATTCACAATGTAAGAAACAATCCAAAATTTTATTCAGTTCAAAAAATACTACAAGCTCCCCGAATAAAGCCCTACAGTCCATAGGGAATAATTACGATTCTAATATTAGTAACACCAAGTCACTTCTAATTTTTCTCCGAGTACAGAAGGTTCAGAACGTCTTCTACATGAGCCCGATTTTCTAACAGAAAACGACATTACCGATTCTGATGGGAATAAGGATAACGAAACGAAGGTCCAAGTTTTAAGGCAATATTGTATGAGGGTAATACCTAGGGTAATCGGCGACTCCGACAAATTAAATAAAGGAAGATTGACGGATTCTGTGGCAGATAAACACAAATCTGAATTGAACTCTAAAATGAATAATCTTCAAGTTAGTGGTCTTCGTGACATCACTGGACCCAAACGTACACAGACAGTAAGGGGAACAGTATCACCGTGTCCCAGCCTATTGTGTCTTCCAAAAATTGCCTATGACGGCTTCGAAATTGAGTCTTACCAGAAGCCTTCTTATTTTCGGCTTACCCCTATTTTAAAGAAAGGTTTTAAAGTTTCTTCAAAGATTAAGAAATTTCTATCAGTATATAGGAATAATCGCCACAGCTTCAGCAACTTCACTAGACCCGATCGGATTATAGAGGAAGCTAATGGAGAAGACACACCACTAAAGAAATCTACACAATTAGATCTCATCTTTTCTTATAATAAGAACATCAACATCAAACCTTATCAATACGGTGAACTGTGTACTTACCATCTTGTGACCGTCCTGTTTGATCCAGATCGGAAGGTAAATTTCATATTTATTGTAAAATCAGAATTTATAAATAGTATTACAAACAAGATATCACCAGTATTTTCTCAAAAATGCGGTGGTACATTAAACAACTGTATACCTATTTCTCAAGAGTCATTAAAATCACTTAAAATAATCTGCAGTAACCAGACGTTCTCCGGATTCAATTGGGAAACAGCATCAGATTTGAGAATTGCTAAATCTAGCAATCTAGATAAATTCTTTGAGTCTCACAACATTTTTGTTTTTATCGAAGTGACGTTTCGACCAGTAAAATCATTCAAATCAAATTTAAACTCAAACATGTCAAATTTCGAAGTGCACGTACTACAGCAAATATTAATTCTAAAGATCCAAGTAGAGACTTATATTGTTTGGATTTTATCAGTAAATCACGGATTGCAGAAATTAATATCTGTATTAAATCATACGACTGCAGCCGATTCGCAAACAGTAACAATTTAAACAAAAAATAAAAAAAATAAAAAAATCGAAAAAATCTCAAGAAACTTAAGAGAATGACCAATCTACCGAAATCAAAACTACAAACAACCTTATTGATATCGAGAAACAACGCAGAGAAGCAGCAAGCGTGGGTTCGTGTTATCATCAAGGTGGACACCCCGGTCACCTGCGTGGACACGGACAGATCTGGAAGCAGCCGTATATTCTCGCAGATACTTCGGACAGTCGACAGTCCTCGCGACTTACCTCGCGGACAAGTGTGACACCTCGGACGTCCGGACGTGTCCGACCGGACTACGGTCACGCATTGGGAAGTGGGACAAACATTTTTTTTTAAGTAAAATAACTTAAAACAAAAGCAGATTTATTAGTATTTTAAAAATGAATAACAACAAACTATTTATTTGTTTAATCATACAATAAATGAGAAAAATGCATATAATCGAATTTTAAAATAACTTCTAACGTCGTCACAAGTAAACTAGACGGAGAGAGGGACGAATTACACGACAGAAATCGTATGGACGTCCTTAACAATTGGCGATCCGAGGGCTGACGATGAACTATGAAGCGACTTATGTATAGAATGAGCAGGTCCTGGAATACTTCGACCTCCACCGTAAACCCTCCGCTAGAGGTAAACGAAAACTCTTCATTCAAAAATAGGCGATCTAAGTGCCAATCATAAAAAGGGATGTCGAAGCATCCCTGCAGCCTCTCGTTCATATATCGATTATCATGCCGTGTCAACCGTAAAATACTGCACTGCGTCCACTACAAATAATTCAGTCAAATGGTTACAGACAATCTAAACAACAGAACAGCGTTTAAAACTAATTAAACTCACGTTTACGCGCTCCCATCTCCTATTTGGACAAAATCATTTGTAACGGCGAACCATGATAATTAAATTATCAGAAAAATGAATAAACACTCTAAGACAAGTAACTGTCGATACGTTCAGAAAAACGCGCAAATTGCGACTGTGCGCGGAGTGGAAAAATCAGAATTGTGAAAAGAATTTTACTTAGTAGACAAAAATCGCAAAAGTCAATTTAGTAATAGGAATCCTTCAGGAGTGTACGAATTAAAACGATAATGCAGGGCAAATAAATTTTCAAAATAATATTCTAGCATGGATTATTAAAAACAAAAGTTCATAGCAAATTTTAGTAAAAAGTTTGTGATACATTGTTTATTATTAACGACGTTTCTATAATTTAAACAAATTGGAAATTTTGAAACAGTTAGAGCATACTTAATTAACAAATTAGGAACAAAAATAACAATTTTTACATTGTAAGTTTGTTTGTAACAAGCTTATAAACAATAGTTTGCAACTTTCGTTTTTAAACGTCTTTTGAGACCCTAAAGTGCGGTAAAGTACTAAAAATCAAAAATCTTTAATAGTTTATAAGTTTTAGCCCATTGTTGCTAAATTGTTAATTAAGCATAATTTTTATCGGAATAATAATCATCGTGATCGATAAAGCTAATAGGTAAAAATATAAAATAGACAAAATCAAGAATTTATAATTTTAAATCGACAAACATGAAACATCTATATACGATTAGCGTAAGTACACACTCACACATATAGACAAACATACAAATCACAAGATACATACAGGCAAATCACAGGTCGATAATCCAGTAAGTGCTGCCATCGTTCAAATTATATACCAAGTGAAGAGGAAGCTAAGCCTTGAATGGAAAAAGAAGAGCATTGAACTCTAAAATGCAGTGCTCAGCAAAAATTACTAGCTCAGCAGAAATGCGCTCGCAGTCTTTCGACACGACGAACAGTGTGATACTATATACAGCCACAGCAAGTTACAGTGAAAATATGGAAGCAGTGCAAGTTGCCGAAAAAGTGTTGTTAGGAGCCCTCGAACAGCTAAAAAGGGTTCANATCGAACAGCTCAAAAGGGTTCAGCTACTTGTAGAGCGGGCTAAAGAGCGGTATTGGAAGGAGTGGGCGCAATGTAAATCGACCCATAGCATCGTTAGTAGTGAGAGTGAACTAATAACAACGCCTCTAAAGGAGCATAAAAATAAATCAGTGCAGTGAGAATTGTATGCTTCAGGAAGTTTAAAAAAATCAATAAAAAGCATAAATACTTGTGCGCTTAGTGTACAAACGTCACAAGACGAATTAGCAAGTCCGCGCGAGCATACACCATCTGATGCGTGCGTGGAGAGGGAAGAGTCGCGGGAAAGCGACAGTCCGCCGAGTCCGCCGAGTTCGCCGAGTCCGCGCGCACAGGTGTTTGCATCAGAAGCGACGGAGTGGGACAACGCTGTGACTCTAGTCAGCCCCCCGAGTCCACCGAGTCCGCGCACACAGGTGTTTGCATCAGAAGCGACGGAGTGGGACAACGCTGTGACTCTAGTCAGTCCACCGAGTCCGCGCGCGCGCACTAGCACAGACAGAAATGAGGAGCGGAACAGAGTTGCGAGTCCGGGGCGTACACTGCGTCTGCCGAACTCGAAAGTCCACACACCAGCTTGTGCGACAGAGGAGGGGGACAAAGAACCGTGTCCGCCGTGTCTGCCGAGTCTGCACGCACCTGTGTTGTCAGCGGAGCCTGGACAGAAAAATGAGCCGCAAAAGTTGGACCGAAAAGCAAGTGTGCGGTGTCCACCGAGTCCGCCAAAAACAAGCACATACTTTAATACGAACATCAAAATAAAGGATTGTTTGATAAAACTGAAACAGCTAGAGAACGAAAAGAGAAAAACCAAATCGAAACTATACAGCAAACCAATCCCGAACAAAGTAAGCTATCTAATACACATTACTAACGTGCCTCCGTACAATATGGAGATACCCATCGACAAGAGGATTAACATTTACTAGCCAAACGGCAGAATCAACTGAAGTTCCACTACCAAAACAAAACAAAATAAACAAAATAATCGAGCGACGACAAGAGCGTAAAGATAAAAGCGCTAAGAAAAAGGACAAAGCAAAGGAAAGTGAAGAGGATAAATTAGCAAGGAGAAGAGAAAGAGATCGGCTAAGAAAAAGGGATCAACGCAAGAAAATAAAGGAAAGGCAGAAACAGCTGAAACTGTCGATCGAAAGAGTGACAAACACCCAGCACCAACATTCAACGCTACCGAAACCAATGTTGCTCACGGACTGTACAGAATGTCTAGGCAACTGCTGGTTCATAGGAATGGACAACGACTCAGTCGGCTGGCTATTATGCGTGGGATGCAAGAAGAACTGGGCTAATGCAGCCTGTGCGGGAAGAATCCCCTACGAGTGCAGACCCTGCTGACGAGGTCGATCAACATCAATAAATTAAGAATCTAATTCAAATGAAAAATGATTATAAATAATTTTTCTCTTTTTTCGCTATTCTATAAGTTTGTATCGAGTAATTCGTAACTATTTATCAATCTCTGTCAAAAAGTAAAGTTTTAATATGTATATATGATAGGATTAAAAATACAGAACCATTTTTTTTTCTATTCGATAATATACAAATAATTGTACTTTTTAAAATTGGATTATAAAACTCATTCGTTATAAATTTATGTTTATACGAAAAGAATTATTAAAGTAATTAAAAATATAAACATGGGACATTTTTTTTCTCTTTTTGCGCCGGCTCCATTGCCGAGGACAGCAATATTCTGGGGGGGGGGGGGGGGGGTAATGTCCCACGTTTATACACATGAATTAAGTATATGTATAACGCCTGTGCGATGGCATTCATGCACACGCACAGACAACGTGTACCGAAACCGATCGCCAAAAATCAGAGCAGTGACTGACCTGCGAGTCAGCACTGCTCGCACGCGGTTAATTACAACACCTGCATGCGTGTATCCTTGTAGTGGCAGATGCTGATTGGTCGCGTAGTGCCTTCTCAATAAAATCATGTCAATTGCATGTATCGACACCGAGGCTTTATAAGCTCTGGGATCGATCCACTTTTCACGACTTACTCCTCTTCCTACCGACAACTGGACCTGGCGATTGAATACGAGTGCTGTATCAATCAATCGATCGAGTAGGAACTCGCATCGCTTATTGAGTACTTAGAACCCACTCAAACTCTGTGGATAGAATATAGTATAACTCTTCGTTGCTAGACGTAAGTTGAACGTTGTACAGTAATAGGGAAGGACCGCCGAGCGGCATCTCCGGCGAAACCAAGTGAAGTAACCTTCATCTGTGCAGTAGACCAACTGAACAAAAGCAAATGAGTTCTATATATATATATGTTAAACTAAATGGTGGATTGAGTGAGGGAAGGTTGGGTTAATAAATCAGAACACAAAACACAATTTATTGCGCGGGAAAAAAAGACAACTTGCCTCGGCGTAAAACCTCTCGCGGAGTAGAGAGGAAAGCCGGGACAAGCGCGTGATTTTATTCAAACAAAGAGATAAATTATACAAAGGAAAGTGACTCTAGGATAGAACAAAAATTATAGAGATAGACAAAATCGCAATTACAGCTAACGCCTTCGCCGCGAGGTACCTTTTCGCACGCTGGAGAGCTCTCCTACCTTTAGCGCAGAGAATGTGGACGGCACGACGTAAAGTCCTGGTCGCACATGGGTGGGATGCCCCTTCCTCGGTCGCAGGACGCCTCGACGTCTCGAGGAAACCAATCCTGGACCACGGGCAGACCTTTTCAGCCCTGCCGCGTAGGAGCGATCGCCGGATGGAGATCGGCACGTCGAGGAAGCTCGCACGTGGCCGAAGTCCCAACACACAAAGAACACAATCACACAGCACGCCGGTCGCAAAATGCACACCCACACTACGCGACGACCGCAAAACAAATACGAGAGTCATCGTCCTGAAAAGGACTTAAGAACGACTCTAATCGCACGCTGTTACAATAAGTAATCGCAGCCGGTATATAAAAAACGTGGTGTCGACTGATTACTCGAGAGGAGCCTGTCAGAACTGACAGCACGTGCCACGCGAGCCCCGTCCCGTGCGGAAAACTGAGCGCCCCTTGGCGGCCGCGCATGCGCCTCGCCCGCCCTCTCGCCGCAGCGCTGACGCGCTACGGCTGCGAAATTCAATTTCCCTAATCAACCCTGAATCTAACCCGCAACACCAACACTTACTCTTCTATTGCCACGAGTAATCGTGTATGATTAAGAACAATCAGCACCTGCCACGAACGAGCTGCATTAGCAGCCATTCTCTAGTGCGCAGAGCAATCATAATTGTAACCTCCTTAATTCCATAATTATTAGATTAACTTCGATCTAATAGTACTAAATCTACCTAAATTACGAACGGATAAACTATCAAAACATTATTGATAAATTGTAACATCAGCTGAGTTCTGGCTTGTCTCCAATAAAGAAACAATAACAATTAAATCAGATTCTATAATATATAACTAGCCAAAAAACGCTCGCTTCGCTCGCGATTAACATATTTTTGTGTAAAATATATTATGCGAAATTTATAGATTATATTTGGTTGCATAAAATATGTTCATTAAGATAATTAAGATCATCATTCGATAATATTTTTTAATATATAATTTAAATTAAATGTCATAATAATTTATTTTTATTTTTTGTAACACGTATATATAATTTGTATGATAAATTGTCGAATCAAGGCTGTAAGTAAAACTATTATAATAGTTTGTTTTAATAATTCACAAATTTTACGCAAAACAACAAATGTCAACTTCAATATTATAGAATTTAGTATGAGAGATTGAATTGAGACAGGTATATCGCCTAGTATACTAATAAGATTTGTGCAAGTCACACAGAAAACCTCATCAATGGCGAATTTAAGTATATAAATGACATTATTTACACAATAATTGTATTTGCACAACACAGTTAATCAGTACAACCATGGTAGAAAAATAAGCTTACGTATCAGTTAGCTTAGTAACGATAAGTTCAGAAGTTCAAAATAAGTTGAACTTTTTTTGCATTTGGCGAGTGATATTTAGTAGAAAAATTGATACAAAGGATCTATTAACCCACGAGAGTTATAATTCCAGTTTGTAATATATTTTTACTTGACGAAACTTGCCATTACTTTGTCACTTTAGTCTATACATTTATAAAAATATTCATTCATAAGATTTGGAGTTGAAATCTCTGGTTACGCAAACTTGGTTTTGGCTGGCTTTTGAATACCAATATAGATAAATATCTAATTTCTTGCATGTACATTTCTTTTGCAATAATAAAACAATATTTAAAGTTGAATATGACCTAAGTGATGCACTTTTAATTTTTTTCTAAAGACCCATACGTGAATATTTAGACAAAGTAATGACAATTTTCTTCGTGTAAAAATATAGTAAAAATCAAAATTATAACTCTCCTGGGTTAATAAATTCTTTGTATCAATTTCATTAAGAAATATCACTCGCCAAAAATACAAAACAGGTTCATAATAGGACTCGGGTGATAATCCAAAAGTAAAATCTGACATGACAACTTAAATCTACATAGTTTAACAAATATATATATGAAAATTCAGACATTTAGCACCAATACATTAGTATAATGACAGATTTTGATTTAGGCATACTCAGTGACAGTTGTAACCACTGATGTTAGGTTATGTTTCTTACATCTACAAAAATGTTCAACACTTAATGCAATATAACCACCTTGAGGATTTGAATTTAGTTCTGACTATTTTTTGTATAACCAATTTCATATTAATATTTAATTATACTTAAACTATTTAAAATCTGATATTAAATTTTTAATTTCAAAATCAGGTTATCAGCTTATTTTCTCTTAAAAAATGTTGCGTTGATAGTCTTTTGTAAGCTTAAATCGTAAGCTTTCGTTCACTAATTTTGCAACAATAAGCTTATTTCCAGCTGCTAAACGGTTAGAGTTTGTATAGGAATCATGTTTGTTGTATATACTTTTATATATGAGGTATATAGTTTTTGGATTTTAGGTTATAAATCCATATATGTGACATATTATGCCTACTGAACATAAAGTACAACATATTATGATAACTTTAGCTACAATTTTCTATGAAGGAATATGATGTTGTCAATAATTTATCTTAGTTGTTAATATATTTTTTACTTATGTTAACCATATATGTAATTTTTTACTCATGTTTGGATGACGTTGGATTAGGGTATTTAATATATAAGATGTGAAATTGTGATCAACTATAATTGTTGAAATATTTAATCTATTGTCATTTAAATTATTATAATAGTGATAAGTTTGTATGTTTATGTGTGTGTGTGTGTGTGTGTGTGTGTGTATACGTATATATATGTATATATATATATATATATATAGTTATTTAATTAATATCTACAAGAAAATTATATTTTCATATCAAATATTTAATAATAATGATTTTATTTTATTTTAAGTATCTTTTGTACAAATAATTTTGAAAATAAATACATATTTGATGAAATTAATGTAGTAAACTATTATATTGTATTGCAAATAAAATTAAACATTTAATGACATAAATGATGTATTGTTTAAAATATCAAAATAAAATATATATGTACATATTTGACTAATTACATAATAAATTTAGACATATATTATATATATATATATATATATATATATATATATATTCATTTATTACAGTCGACAAGATTTAAAAAATGGATGAAAATTTTTTTAGAATTCTTAAAAAAAATGAAAATGATAATCATAGTATGTTGAACGATATCCACATGCATGAATTTATGAAATTGATTCCTGCATTTAATATGCAATCTACCTTATTAAGCCAAATATTAAGTGAAATTAGAGAAAGAAATGAAGGAGAAGAATTTATACAAATTTTATTTAGTGGAACACATGAAGCTGGGCATTGGATTTGTATATGGTACGATAAAGAAGTCATTCATGTTTATGATAGCATAAATGCAGGTCTTAACAATGACCATTTACAGTATATTAGTAGATTATTTCCTAGAAATACGCCTTTAAAAGTAATTGTTGAAAAAGTACAATACCAACAAGAAAGATATAATTGTGGTTTGTTTGCAATTGCAAACGCTGTTTCAATTTGTTTTGGTATATGTCCGTGTAATATCGTATATGATGAATTTGTCATGAGGCAGCATCTTGAAAAGATATTTAAAACAAAAACATCAGAAATATTTCCTAATTTTAATCAGAATTTAAATTTTCTTCCAATTTCTAATAATTATGATAGAAATCAATATATATTTCAACATAAGCAAATTCAATCATTTACGATTGTAGATATAACATCTTATCATAGAAGATATAACAATTTTACAAGAGGTTTAAGACCAACAATAGAATACATAGATTTAACTACTATTACTCGAAAAGATCATCCATCGAATAAATCTAATATTGAAAATAGAAGTGACGATGAAATTGGATTTATTAAAGTACAAAGAAAACGTAAAAATAAATCATATACTCACACAAAGAATGATATACTAAATAGTAATAAAAAAAGAAATTGTAATTATAATCAAAATATATACGATGATTTAAAAGTAATAGAATCAAAAAGATCCGATGAAAAACAAACTCTTATGAATTCAAAATCTAAAGAAGCAATAAGATTATGTGAATATAGGAAAAATATGTCATTGGAATCAAAAGCAATGGAAGTCTTAAGATCGTGTAAGAATAGAGCTAATGTAAAATAGAATTCAAAAGTAAATGGAGCAATAAGAGTACATGAATACAGAAAAAATATGTCAATAGAATCAAAATCTAATGAAGCAGTAAGAATGCGCGAACATAGGAAAAATATATCATTAGAATTAAAAACTAAAGAAGTATTAAGATCACGTAAAAATAGAATGAACAAAACATCCAATTCGAAAGTAAATGAAACAAAAAGATTACGCAAATATAGAGAAAACATGTCATCGGATTTAAAATTTAAAGAAAAATGCAGGTCACGGTCGAATAGAGTAAATGCAACATCTGATTAAAAAAAATGAAATAATTAGATTACGTGAATACAGAAAAAATATGACAAACGAGTCAAAAGTTAATGAAACAATAAGATCACGTCATAATAGAGCGAATGCAACATCTGTTTCAAAGGCAAAAGAAGCAAACAGATTACGTGAGTATAGAAAAACAAAAAAAGAGATTATTCTACAAGATGATATAGAACAAGAAAATTGTGTAAAAATAAGTGAAAGAAAAAGAAAATATATAAACAACAATTTGAAAGATACAAATACAATAAAAGAAAATCTTGATGTAATAAATATGCCATTAACCAAAAAACATTATTATGACAAATTTTATAGGAAATTTAGATAATAAATGTCCATTTTGTAATGCGAAACATTTTAAAGAAGAAAAAACAACAGATAATAAAACATATATTAATTGTTGTCATAAGAATAAAATTCATCTTGATGATACAACATACCCAGTCGAATTAAAAAATTTATTATTTAATAAAAATTCCAAAAGTAATAATTATAGAAAAAATATACGAATTTATAATAATTCTTTAGCTTTTGCAAGTTTCGGATCTAAATTAATACATTTTAATACAGTTGGACCACAAGTATTCAAAATATGTGGTCAAGTGTATTATAATTCATACTCATTACATCCTAATGATACCGATAATCCAAAATATGGGCAGTTATATATTATAGACCATGAAATTGCAAATAAATATAGTAAAACTGATAAAATTGATATAAGTTTAATAGAATATTTAAAAAAATTCATATCTAGTAATAATCCTTATGCTGAAGCCTATAAAATGATGTATAGAGTAGAGGAGGAAGAAAATACAAAAGCACACAATGATAATACAGCACCTCAACAAATAGTAATGTTATTAACTCGTGACGATTGTACTAAAAATAAATCATATTTTGCTACATGTAATGAAGTTGCCGTTGTGTATGTAGGTGATGATGGCGCCCCACCTGTAGATCGTGACATTTATATATATATCCAAAATCAGATAAACCACAAAGAATAAATATTCTTAGTAGACATCTTGATCCGATGATCTATCCTTTAATGAAAAAATTTTTTTTTGAAAGTGTATAACTTTCTTACTACGGTGATACGAGTGAAACCCAACAAATTATTCTCAAACAAAAATTATTGTCTAACTCCTCTTAGCTCCTGGTATGAGAGATTCAAAATACGAGTTTCTTCTAACAATATTATAAAGCGTTTCGTCCTAGACTGTTGGACTGGACTCCTCAGTAAGGATCCAACAGTCCTCCTTAGACGCTCTACTGCGAGATGTTACTACAGTCCAATATATGTAGGATCCCCTCGGCTACTTCAGTTGTGGGAAGTAGTCAGCTTCCTACCGGCATTTCTTTCAACCGTATGCGGAATTACAAAATATATATATCTAACACTCGTGAATTTACAGAAAAAATTTTTTTTGAAAGTGTATAACTTTCTTCCTACGGTGATACGAGTGAAACCCAACAAATTATTCTCAAACAAAAATTATTGTCTAACTCCTCTTAGCTCCTGGTATGAGAGATTCAAAATACGAGTTTCTTCTAACAATATTATAAAGCGTTTCGTCCTAGATTGTTGGACTGGACTCCTCAGTAAGGATCCAACAGTCCTCCTTAGACGCTCTACTGCGAGATGTTACTACAGTCCAATATATGTAGGATCCCCTCGGCTACTTCAGTTGTGGGAAGTAGTCAGCTTCCTACCGGCATTTCTTTCAACCGTATGCGGAATTACAAAATATATATATCTAACACTCGTGAATTTACAGAAAAAAATTTTTTTTGAAAGTGTATAACTTTCTTACTACGGTGATACGAGTGAAACCCAACAAATTATTCTCAAACAAAAATTATTGTCTAACTCCTCTTAGCTCCTGGTATGAGAGATTCAAAAGACGAGTTTCTTCTAACAATATTATAAAGCGTTTCGTCCTAGACTGTTGGACTGGACTCCTCAGTAAGGATCCAACAGTCCTCCTTAGACGCTCTACTGCGAGATGTTACTACAGTCCAATATATGTAGGATCCCCTCGCTACTTCAGTTGTGGGAAGTAGTCAGCCTCCTACCGGCATTTCTTTCAACCGTATGAGGAATTACAAAATATATATATCTAACACTCGGATAGGGGATCCTACATATATTGGACTGTAGTAACATCTCGCAGTAGAGCGTCTAAGGAGGACTGTTGGATCCTTACGGAGGAGTCTAGTCCAACAGTCTAGGACGAAACGCCTTATAATATTGTTAGAAGAAACTCGTCTTTTGAATCTCTCATACCAGGAGCTAAGATGAGTTAGACAATAATTTTTGTTTGAGAATAATTTGTTGGGTTTCACTCGTATCACCGTAGTAAGAAAGTTATACACTTTCAAAAAAAATTTTTTTCTGTAAATTCACGAGTGTTAGATATATATATTTTGTCTATCCTTTAATGTTTCCTTTTGGTGAATCAGGATGGCAACCTTATATGAAAAATTTGAATGACAAAAATAATAAGACTAACATATCTACATTACAATATTATTCATATAAATTGAGTATTCGCGATGAATTTAATCCATGTTTGAATTTAAAAAATGTATCACAGCAGTTTATTGTCGATGTTTGGACAAGAATTGAAGCTTGTCGTTTATATTATATACGCAGTCATCAAGCACAATTACGCACGGATATGTATAAAGGATTAATGGATTATGTGTCTAATCGTGCCAATCTTGACAATTCTAAAATTGGAAGAATGGTAATGTTACCATCAACTTACATAGGAAGTCCTAGAGCCATACAACAAAATTATTTAGATTCGATGACACAATTACAAGTTGATGGTAAGCCAGATATTTTTTTAACGATGACTTGTAATCCTAATTGGAAGGAAATCCAAAGTAATTTATTACCTTATGAAACCACTCTTGATCGGGCGGATTTAATTTCACGAGTTTTTCATGAAAAAATAAAAGTGTTGAAAAATGAACTTATAAAAAATAATATATTTGGTAAGGTTAAAGGTTATGTATATGTTATAGAATTTCAAAAACGTGGCTTACCACATATTCATATGTTAATATGGTTGTATCCAGATTATAAATTTCGAAATACCGATCAGATTGATACAATTATAAGTGCTGAAATACCAGATGAAAATAAATATCCCAAATTATATAATA
This sequence comes from Pteromalus puparum, assembly GCA_012977825.3. Lineage (NCBI taxonomy): Eukaryota > Metazoa > Arthropoda > Insecta > Hymenoptera > Pteromalidae > Pteromalus > Pteromalus puparum. Next base: position 28,487,858 of record CM053170.1, read on the forward strand.
TAGTCAAAAATAATATGATTCATGGACCATGCGGTTCACAGAACAAAAATTGTGTATGCATGAGTGAGGACAAAAAACATTGTACCAAAAGATTTCCTAAACCATTTGTTAATGAAACACAATACAATCTAGATGGATATCCTACTTATCGCCGAAGAAACGATGGTAAATATATTATTTATTCAAAACGTAGAAACGCACATAATGGATTTGTTGTACCGTATAATCCCTATTTATTATTATTGTTAGATTGTCATATAAATGTAGAAATATGTAGCACAATAAAAGCTATAAAATATTTATTTAAATATTTTCATAAGGATCCTGATACTGCTTTAATAAATTTTACATCTGTACATAATAATGATGATCAAAATATCATAAGTGATCATGAGAATACATATAATTATGATGAAATAACACAACACGTGTCAACAAGATATGTGTGCGCGCCTGAGGCTATGTATCGTATTTTGGAATTTAAATTAAGTGAGCAATCTTATGTGATTTATAGATTAGCTGCCCATGATGAAAACGAACAATATGTATATTTTATAGAAGGACAAGAAAATAAGCGAATTAATAAAAATGTAGAGACAACATTAACTGCTTGGTTTAAATTAAACGAAGACGATGATGATGCATCTGAATATTTATATCATGAAATTCCATATCATTACGTTTTTAATGAAAAACAAAAAAAAAAAGGAATAGAAGGAAAAAATTATTTAAACCTATTATAAGTAGAATGTATTTTGTGAATCCAAAAAAACGTGAAACATTTTTCTTACGTCTTTTATTATTACATGTACGTGGCGCAAAATCTTATAGAGATATGCGTACTGTAAATGGAATTGTTTGTGATACATACGAAGAAGCATGTGTAACAAGAGGTCTCATAAGTAACGATGCAGAATGGGATAAATGTCTGGAAGAAGCTGCGTTGGTCAAATTTCCAAAATCTATGTGTGAATTATTTGCATATATATTAGTCTTTCAAAATTCACACAATGCGTCAGAATTGTATAATAAATATAAAACTCATTTTATGAATACAAAACTTGAAAAAGTTGAAGCTGAAAATAGAGCACTAAAAAATATTGAAAATGTTTTGTTAATACATGGAATGAAATTAAATGATTTTAACATAAAAGATTATGACGAGAATTTGATGCACAAAGAACATGATGATATACCATGTAATCATATTGATGATAATGAATTTATTGAAACTTATGTCGACAATGAAACCATGGAATCTTTGATAAATATCCTAACTGTCGATCAAAAACAAATATTTGATTTAATTATAAAAGACACAATTGACAATGTTGGTAATAAATTATATTTTGTTGATGGTCCGGGAGGAAGTGGCAAAAGTTATTTACACAATGTTATTATTAAATATTTGATATCATTAAATATAACTTTTCTAACAATAGCATGGACTGGTATTGCTGCAAATTTGTTAATCAATAGTAAAACCGTTCATAGTACGTTTAAATTACCATTAAATATTAATGAACAAACAACATGTAATATTTCTCCCAATTCGAAATATGGAATATTTTTAAAAAATGTTAGAATTATAATTTGGGATGAAATATCAATGGTATCTAAACATGCTTTCGAAGCAATTGATACATTTTTACGAGATTTATGTAGTAATAATAATCCTTTTGGTGGACAAATTATTGTTACATCTGGTGACTTTAGACAAACACTTCCTATAGTTCGTCATGGTAATCGAACAAAAATAATGGAATCATGTGTAAAAAGAAGTAAATTATGGTCATTTTTCATGAAATTATCATTAAATGAGAATTTAAGATTGCCAAATAAAGATTACGAATTTAAAAATTGGCTTCTTGATGTGGGAGAAAATAAAAACGCAACAAAATTTGAATTACAAAATAATGTTAAAAAGATTCCTAAAGAATTGATTTGTAATAACGATCTGATCACAGAAATTTTTGGTCATAAAATTGATCCAAATGATTTATCGTTAAAAAACAAAGTAATTTTATCACCGTTAAATTCTGATAGATTAAAAATTAATGAAAATATTGTTGAAAAAATTGATGGAAAAAAATTTGTCTTTTATAGTGATGATAAAACTGAAAGTGAAAATGATCTTATAAACTCAATACCAACTGAATTTTTAAATTAATTGACACCAAATGGATTACCACCACATAAATTATTCTTAAAAAAAGGGGCCATAGTTAGTTGTTTGAGAAATTTAGATATCAATGGTGGTCTTTGCAATGGAACGAGAATGATAATTAAAGATGTTAAAAAATATTTATTAGTCGGGGAAATCATAACTGGTAAGTATTCTGGTATAATCGTCTTATTACCACGAATCGATCTAAGTCCATCATTAGAAGAAATACCATTTCGTATGATAAGAAGACAATTTCCGATTAGATTAAGTTTTGCTATGACTATAAACAAATCTCAAGGACAATCTTTTGACAATGTTGGAATTTATTTACGAACTCCAGTATTCAGTCATGGTCTCTATCAAGAGCGACATCAAGACACAACTTAAAGTTATTTCTAAGTAAAGAGTCTATTTATGAACACAATGACGATTTATTAAACATTAAAAAAAACGGAGAAAACTAAATATTGATACGGAAATATATACGAAAAACATAGTATATTCGGAAATTTTTTCAAATTAATAAAATTGTTGAAAAATAAATAGAATAAAATAAATTTTATATATACTTTTAATCGTTTGGCTGAGTTATCGCCATTATAGAGACTGAATATATATATTGGTTGGCTGAGTTATCGCCATTAAAAAGTCTAAATATTGATATCAATATACAAATAGTTCGGCATAGTTATTTAAAAATATAATAATTTTTAATATTTTCTTATTTTAAATTATGTTTCACGTTAAAATTTAATAAGAAAAACAGATAATACAAGAGTAAAACTACCATTATTTACGTCAATTACTTATGTAATACATAGTACATAAAATAATGAAATAAAATAAAAAAACTATTAAATGGTATAATAAAAAATTGAAATCCGGGCGTTTTTATTAGAACATTTATATCTAATAATTACGACAGTCTCAACCCTGTCAAACGCAGAGAGCAATTTTTATTTATACTATAATCTAAAATTTTATCATAAATTATTATAATTTGAAATAAAATATGTACTTTATGTTCAAGAAAACCTTCACAATGGCGAAATGCCATCTACAGATAAAAGCACCAGATATCGATTGAAATTACCGTCAAATATCCTACACTTCTCGTAGACGATGTCCAGGTGTCAGGACGACTCCTAGGATGACAAGACATCGTCTACAAATGATACTATTAGATATCGATTGAAATTACCGTCGAATATCCCATACATCTCGGAGACGATGTCCAGGTGTCAGGACGACTCCCAGGATAACAAGACATCGTCTACGAATAAGTGCACTATATGTATATATCTTATAAAAACCAGAAATATCAACTTATTTACTAAATTATTGTTGTATACATATATATATAATATCCCTTTCATATTTCGTATCATGATTATCCCCAGCATCCTGAAATCTGGACCACATCTGATAATTTCTATTTGGCATTTTTATACATATAATCTTGTACGATTAGTGTATCAAAAAAGAATTGCATTTTTCCACATCAATTAAAAGTTATTCATGTTTGTACGTACGTACGTACGATTTTTAAGCTTATATTTACCGTTAATGTTTATAAAAACTAATCATTTAAAAATTTAATTTTTGTGATGAATCTATGTGTTGATATACAAAGATTACAATAATTTAAAAAAAAAATTATTTTCACAAGATATATCTACATAAGGTAGGGATGATTACAAAAGTCAAAATTATCAAAATTAAAGAATTTTAATATTATGTAGATTATTATTATAAGAGTATCCATAAAACAACCTAAACACCTAAGAAGAGAATAAAGGGATAAAGTAAGCTTGCCAGCATCATCAGGACCGAAGGTAAGAGTGAGCAATATCCTTGCGGAAATTTCATCGTCCGAGAATCTGCAGCGTGACATACTACTGTCCGCGATTCACTTCACCGCGACTGCGGACACACCAACAGCGTCCGCCTGAAAGAACCGGACCGCGTAAGCATAGAGAGCGGACAGACTACCATCCGCGTACGAGCGTCCGCGTAGCAGTCCCACCGCCGCGATAGTCACGTGCCACTTGTCCACGTAGATTGTAGATTCAAACACCTCTAGTAACAATAAGGCTCACGAGCCTATGCTAGTTTCCGCGAATAAAATAATTATTTGTACAACTCGCGCAGCCTGTATTCATACCAAATCCGGTCTTTACAATCACATTTGCACAGTGATTTAAATTTTTATTTTCCGTTGGGCGTGATTGTTATTTTTGTTTTTAACTGCCAAATTCAACGTTCAATCGAACGTATGGCTAGTACTGTATAAAATCATACATAGTTGATATAAGTAAGCAGAGTTGTAGTTTTCAATTGAACTTAGTAATTTTTCCTAAGATTACTATTTTTTTTTTTTTTGCTTTTCACGAATATTCATGATAATATGCAATTTTTGTACGATTATTTTTTAGTACATAATTAGCTAGGCGACAGTAAAAATAATTTTCGTGGCAATAATTTATCTAAGATACAAAGCAATTGAACGTTTTCGTGTTTGGAAAAATCTTGTATATAAAATCTTTTCGGTAAGTGGTATCTGCCAGTATCCGTTTTTCAAGTCGATGGTTGTGAGATATTTTGCCCCCCGAAGCTTGTTCAAGGTGGCGTGAACTTGCGGTAGCGGGTGTGCGTCCTTGACGCTGACTTTATTTACACCTTGGAAATTTATACAAAAACGTCGTTTCCCGTCCTTCTTCTTTGCCAGTACTATGTCGGAACTCCAGGCGCTATCTGATGGTTCACGTCTTCTTTTAACATTTTTTCGACAGCCTCGTCGATCATTCTTTGCATGGCTGGATCACGTGGCCAATAACGGTGTTTAATAGGGGTGGGATCGGTTACCTTTATTGTATACTGTATCAACTGAGTTGGCCCCTTAATGTCCCTGTACAGATCTTTCTCGTATTAAACTAGTTCATCCACTCTCGTTTGCTGCTGTTCCGTAATCTCCTGGATGCCCGTGTTGTTGACTGTGAGTATAGAAATAGTTGACGGAGTGGGCTGTAAGTCCTTGCCTGCCAGGATGAGGCGGATATTCAGTTTTTGCAGTGCATCCATACCCAGGAGCATATTATGGCACAACCCTTTTATTATTATGAACTTGTTTCTGAATGTGGACCCTAACGTTGTGGTTTCCCCTTCCACGTAGTCTGATAATTCCGTTGTTGATCCATCGGCGAGTGTAGCAAGGGTCTCTTGATTTCCATATCGCCAGCCATTTTGCTGCCCAATTCCAGCGGTTTTTGGTGTCATGAACGAGTTAACAGCTCCTGGATCGACTAGCGCCTGTACGTTATCTTGGCCAATTTGTATAGTTATTATGTACCGGCCGCCTCGGACTCAGGACGGTCTCTTGCTATCGTAGAGGTCTAGAAATCCATGACAGTCCCTCGTGAGAATGCCTTCCTTACCGCATACGAAGCAAAATTTTCTCGGCTTGTTCTTGCACTCGATTCGAGAGTGTCCTCGTTGTTTACAACGCCAGCAACATTCGGCTTGAATGTAGTAGTCTATCGTTCCAGTGTGTTTCGCTGTAGCCGTACTATTCAAGGCCGTCTTTCGCTCTTGTTCTCGTAATTTAGCGGCGATGTCTTCGTATTCTTCGACACGCTGTATTAGTTGCGGAAAATCTTCGATTGAGATCGAGCTGTAACTCCGGCTTCATGTTGTAGTAGATGTTGTCTAGCTGCTCCTCTGGAGTATAACCTCCTCTTCGTCTTATCAAGGTCGTAAGGGTGGTGCAGTAGCCCTTATACTCTCGTTGGGTCTCTGTACCCTTTCAGCGACTTTTCTGGTTGAATTTCTTCGTTCTCCACTGGACAGATAGAAGCTTCGGAGTTTGTCCTCGAGATCTCCTCACGTGTAGCAGTCGCTGGCGTAGTTGCGTCTCCACTGAAGAGCTTCCCCTCGGAAGAGCTCCGGGGCCCCTTGCAGCAGTTGTTCGCTGGTGAAACCATATGCTGTACGTAGTTTATGCATCCTTTCCAGAAAAGCGTAAACGTCCTTGCCCTCGAAATGACAATTAAATTTGCGGATTTGGTCCAGGATCTTATTCTCATTAGGTAACGGTTCTGGGTGGTCTCCGGTTGGAGTGGATAATCCCCAGGCCCGCCGTGTCTCCTCGAGGGTTTGCTGCAGTATTTCTGATCATTCTGTTTCCAAATCATTCTATAAATTGGCTTCTTCATTGTATCCCGTTGGATCTTCTTGCTTGCTGTCGAATTTGCTAGGATTAGCCCGGGCGTAGCGTACTAAACGCTGGTGAAGTACTAATACTGTTCGTCGAGATCCAGCTCTCTCTGCTGGAGTTCGGCGATAAGCTGGGCCTTGGTACGGCGGTAAATCTACGCAACCTTCACTCTCAAAAAAAATCCTACTTTTCTTTACAAATTACTACGGTTTTTAAGCGAAATCTTTCAAAAATCTTTCTAAAACGGTCCCTGTCCAAGAGCCATGTAATGATTGCGTTTTCCCCAGGGTGCGGGTGTTAGTCAGGAGTCCAGGATTTGGAGTGGAGGAAAGGGCGATTAAGCACTCTGTTACTTAATATGTAAATAAACCGTATTATCTTAACAACAAATTACAAATTAGTGGCCGCGTCGATAATGCTCACCTGTAACAGAAACGATATCACGCGAAGTTAGAAAGATTTCGCCTTTACAAACAGAAATATGGTTACGGTCGCGCGATTACAACGAAGCGATACGGAGACGGCACGGTAATCAGGAAACTATCGCCAGACTAGCGGACGGCTCAACCACCGAACTAACGGACTACGTGGAGGGTGAAGTGACAATCCTCGGCACCACTTTCAGGAACAAGTTCATCGCCATGAAGGGACTACGCCACGAAATGCTACTGGGAATGGACGCGTTAAGGAAACTGAACATCCGGTTGATCATAGCAGGAAGGGAACTCCAGCCCAGCCAAACTCAGACATCAATATTGTCAATAAGCGACACCGGTATCCAAGAAATCACCGAAAGGCAGCAAACACGGGTAGATGAGCTCATCAGGTACGAGAAGGATTTATTCAAGGACATACAGGGCCCCACACCACTGATCAAGTACCAGATAAAACTGGTGGATTCAAATCCAATTAAGCAGCGCTACGAAACCCTGCCATGCAGCAAATCATCGATGACGCGGTCGAGGAGATGTTGCCGGAAGACGTGATTGAACCATCGGATAGCGCCTGGAGCTCCAATATAGTTCTGGCGAAGAAGAAAGATGGGAAACGACGCTTCTGCATAAATTTTCCACGCAACGTTGAACAAACTTCGAGGAGCAAAGTACCTGACCACCATCGATTTGAAGAATGGGTACTGGCAAATACCTCTAGCGGAGGAGAGTAAGCAATACACTGCCTTTACGGTTCCCGGACGGGGCTTGATGCAGGTCAAAGTACTACCGTTCGGACTACATTCGGCACCAGCAGCCTTCATGCGCTTGATGAACCCGGTTATAACCCCAGATCTGGAACCGAATGTATTTTGCTACCTCGACGACATAGTATTAGTGACAGAGGATTTCGAGCACCATCTGCAACTGATTAGCGAATCATTGCGCCGTCTACGAGAAGCCAAACTGAAGCCAGACTGGGAGAAAAGCTATTTCTGCCGGAAACAACTGAAGTACCTGGGACACGTAGTCAACGAAGAAGGGCTACACACGGATCCGAAAAAAGTGAAAGCAATCACGGACTTACAAGCACCAACGAACCTCAAGGAACTGCGTCGATTCTCCGGGTTAATCTCCTGGTACAGGAGATTCATACCACAAGTAGCGAAGAAAACAGCCCCTCTCAATAGGCTCCTGATGAAGAAAGTAAAACGGGAATGGGGCTCCGACCAACAAGAAGCATTCGAGGCACTCAAGAAAGACTTTGTACGCGCTCCAGTCCTGGCATGCCCGGACTTCACTAAAACATTTATACTGCAGACAGATGCCAGCAACGAAGGGCTCGGGGCCGTACTGACGCAGGAAGAAGAGGGTAAGGAACGAGTGATTGCCTACGCCAGCCGATCGTTGAACCAGGCCGAGCGAAACTACTAGCCATAAAATGAGGAATCTAGAAATTCCGCGAATACCTCGAGGACTATCATTTCATCGTTCTGACAGACCACCAATCCCTCAAATGGCTGGAGAAAGTCGATAATCCGTCCGGCAGACTAGCACGATGGGCCATGGAACTGGCACAATGGGACTACGAAGTCAGTTACCGCAGAGGTAAAGACAACATCGTCGCAAATGCCCTCTCCAGACAACCCGTAACCGTATGCAAGATCGACATCAAAACGAAGTGCACATGGTACACCAACGGACTCCTACACCGTCATATCCTTCACACGCTGGATTTCAACGACACCGATGCAACCGAGGATTGGAAAATCTGTATACCCACCGACAAACGAACCGTCATTCTAAGAGAATGTCACGATAATATGACCGCAGGACACAAGCGTTTAGCACGAAGCTATTACTGGCCAGGTATGTTGCAAGATGGCGCTCGATATGTACGTAGCTGCCCGAACTGCCAATCATACAAGGCGCAGCAACAGACGAAAGCGGGGACTATGCATGCAACCAACGTCGAACAACCATGGGAGATGGTCTCGATCGATCTCGTCGGACCACAGCCACGATCCAGCAAAGGAAATATATGGCTACTGGTAATGCAGGACAGATTCACCAAATGGTTGGAGTTAGAGTAGTCAGAGCCATAATCCGACACGTAAAGGAGAAAATCTTCTTCCGCCATGGCTGCCCCAACGCGCTAGTAAGCGATAATGGTCGACAATTTGTCAGCACGGAATTCACAGAGCTCCTGAAAGAAAACGGAGTGCATCACCGAAAAACCCCGCCGTACAGTCGGTACGACAAAAACGATGATCGCCCAGTACGTCGGAACACACCACAAGAAATGCAACGAGAATCTATGCGAACTAGAATTCGCTTACAATACCGCTTGTAGCAAGGCAACCGCCCTGCTAAAAATCGTGGATTAAAAAGAATTAAAGTCGATTGAAAATCAATCGATTTTATAAGTCATTCTTGTTACCAATATTCATAATTAAATTCGATTGTTTTCTAATTGAAATCGATTGTAATTGATTAAAGACGATTAGAGGTTCAAATTTTGATCAATTGGTTTGATCGTTTTGAATCGTTTTTTATCTATTTTAATTCTTTTTAATCCACGATTTTTAGCAGGGCGGCTACACTCTGGCATATCTAAACACTGGTAGGGAGTTTAGAACGCCAGGAAGCCTTCACCAGAAAGTAGGCTCCCAACACGCCACATCTCTGTCCAGCAGAATTCAGCAAATACGAGATGCAATCGAATTAGCAAAGACGCAAATGGCTTGGCAGTTCGAAAAGCAACAGAAGCACTAGAACCTTCGGCGAAAGGAATGGAAGCCGAATGTGGGTGACAAGGTAGTCAGGAAATTAGTAACTTTGTCCAGTAAAGCCGACGCACGTAATGCCAAGTTAGCCCCGAAATACTCGAAACCGCTATCAATCAAGAAACAGGTGTCGCCGGTGATCTTCGGCCTACAGGACGACAAAGGGCGCAACATCAAGCATATACACATCAAGGACCTTAAACCTTTCACCGACGAAGGAGTAGGAAGCAGCATCGAAGAAGACGAAGAAGGTGGAGATGTAACTTAGCGTTTAAGGAATCAACGTGGTTATAATTTAAGTTTAAGAAGACCGTAGTAGTTATAATTTAAGTTTAAGAAATCCGTAGTAGTTATAATTTAAGTTTAAGAAATCGTAAGTAGTTATATAAGTTAAGAGTAGAGTGAAGTAGTAGTATAAGTTAAGAGAATTTTTTTTTCTTTTTCTTTCATTGTTTTGTTAGCATAAAATTTAGCCAGCGCGAAATTTTACGCGCGCGCAGTGAACAAAGGCCAATCCGCACGACCGCGGAGCGCGCAACTCAGCGGCGACGCACCAGGCAGCGCGAGTGGCGCACCCTGGACACATCCTATATAAAGCGGGCCGCGCAGCGCAGCGGGCAGTTCTACCCGAGCTTAACTCCGGGCGGCATCGTGAGCACACTTTACCGCAAGGAACGGCCAGAGATAGACCGACGCCGACGACGTCGCCTCGTGAGCACACGTGACGACAGAGTTAGCGAACCCGGAACTCCGAGTTGTCGTCGTGAGCACACGAGACAACCAGGAACAACCGAACCGTGCCGAGTCTCGTCTACGTGAGCACACGTAGCCGTTACCCCACGTCGCCACCTGCTCCTGAACCCCGTTCCAAGGGACTTGTTGTTTTCCCCGCAACCGTGAGCACACGGGGCTGTGGAAACAACTAAAGCCCCGCCGACGATTCCCCAGGTCGTGCGCTCACGTCCTGGTGAAGCATCGGCCAACTCCTGCCCGTTTGAAATCGATCTCACGCCGACATCTCAAGATTCACCTGGTCACTGTGAGCACACAGGACGAGGAGAAGAACGAGACGAGCGACCTCGATCTGTAGAGCCGTGCGCTCACGACTCTATGGACACGAGGGATTCCTAATCTCCGAAAACCCTACAATATCCCGAACCCACGTCACCGTCCGAATCTCCGATACCACGTCCGTAAAACCGACGAATACACCGAAACTACGTAACTCTGTTACATATATATGTTACATATATATGTTAACTAATAATTGAACGAACAACTTATTATCTTATTTACTAAAATATATCTGTTATTAATAATTTACATAAATAGTCTCTTCAATTCTTCTTTCCTCTAACCAAATCCTGGCGTCCGGCCGACTACTCAACATACGGGGAAAGTCGAACCGTTGAATGGCTGGTGGATTAAGCACTCTGTTACTTAATATGTAAATAAACCGTATAATCTTAACAACAAATTACAAATTAGTGGCCACGTTGATAATGCTCACCTGTAACAGAAACGATATCACGCGAAGTTAGAAAGATTTCGCCTTTACAAACAGAAATATGGTTACGGTCGCGTGATTACAACGAAGCGGTACGGAGACGGTCGGTGTAGTTGATACGTGTGTGTCTAGTAGGACATTTGGCGACGACGAGGTCGTGTGCGCAGTGCGCACGGCCGCGTCGGTCCAGACGTCGTTTGGCGTGTAGATTACGATTGCCCTGTGTGTGCACAGCGGTACTCCAATCGGTCTGCCAGGTATACGTGAGTAACCCTAGGGTGTCACAGTGACGTGTGAACACGACTCTGTGAACCTTCTGGCGTGTGGTCAGTACTCCCTTAACCCTGTGTGCATATAGTGGCGAAGGGAGGGCAGAGGGGTCGGCGCGGTCTACGGCTACTGGCGACGTCCATGTGTGCTCACGAGGACGAGGCTCGAGGTCATTTCGGGATCCCGATTATCTCAAGTGCTCACGACGATAATCCGGCAGGACAGGTCAGGACTAGCCGTCACGTGTGCTCACGTCGACGGTGGTCAGGCTTTAGCTCTCCTTGCGGTAACGTATGCGCACGATACTGCCCGGATCGGAAGCTCGAGCCGAACTGATTTCAACGCACGGTGGCCGGCCTCATATAGCCCCGCGGTGTGGCTGCAGTTATAGGTGTACGTGTCTGGCGGGTGAGTATATACACGGCGCCTAGTGATTGGTGTACGCCGGGTTGTCCAAATCCGGGCTCGTGTGGACTTGCCTTTACCTCGATGCGCGTGCGCGCTCACTTTCGCGTTATGCGGAGCGGCCTTTACGGCCCGCGGCTAACTTCACCCCGTTCCTCGTGCGGCCGCCTTCGTTCGTATTTATATGCACAAGACTCGTATCTCGTTGCAATGAACTACCCAGAGATGCTGATTTGCACTAATATGCTGTTGTAGATTGGCGTCACTGGCTGCTACAACCACCTGCGTATGACCAATATCCTGGATATTCCCTGTTTGGCAATAGTAGTAAGTAAGCCGTTATGGGGAGACATAACAAATGACGTCATCACTGTCGCCTCCTTATCTTATCAATGTAAACAAACCATTAAGATAAGATAAGGTATCATGTATACAAGTAATAAAGATAAGATAGGGTATCATGTTTGTTTATACAAACAAGTAATTAACATTATCTTTATTACTTGTAAACAAATAATAAAGATAAGATATCATGTTTGTTTATACATAATACCAAGTCATTAAAGTATCATACGTCATCACTGGCGCCACCCTATCTTATCAATGTAAACAAACCATTATGATAAGGTATCATGTTTGTTTATAAAAACAAGTAGTTTATTATGAAAACAAGTAATAAAGATAAGTTATCGCCAACGTCTCAAGTATTTATCTTGCAAACACCTCTTATGACGACATAAGAAAAATGACATTTTTATGTATGATAAGTTTGTACTACGTTTATATAAATATTGTGGTCCTAAAAAGGACCGATTTTATAGTTTATAAATAAAAGCCTTATAATAAGGCTTTATTATTATTATTGGTATCCCCAATTGCTGTGTCCTTGATGATTGGAATCTTTATTTGATTCCTTATCAGGACAATAGGCCATATATCCTTCTTTTTTCGGGAATGATCCAGTATTGGAAGAATATTGAGGTAGATACTTTTGGAATCCGGAAGCCGGTTTATATTTCACCTCCTCTCGACCTGAATCTTCTTTCCTCTTCTTCTCCATATTGCGATTGTTTATATTACGTTTATGACAGTTCAAGTGTACACGAAGCAATGAGAACATATTTATACAAACTTGATATTTATAGACGCCGTAGGAGTGGTGGTAGGGTGGGAGGTTTGAATGATGTAACAAAAAATTAATATTTCAATATTTTCTGGTTTATTGCAAGATAGGAAGACATATGTACAAAGCGTAATGACAAGAAATAGCATGATGTATATTTATGCTTTGATTATGGCCGTATAAATGTCTTTATATATATCAAACAATTGAAAAGCAGCTATCTCACATAAGATTATACTTAAAATTATTTCTTCAATACTGTCTTTAAATTTGTCGTGAATTATAATTTTAATATTTTCAGTGTAGAAAGTATAATATTGTTGAAACAACTCATATGTCCTTAGTATAGAATTAGGGTCTTTCTCAATACTATCGTTTTTAATACAGTCAATTATAAACTTCTTAATATGAGCAACAATTTCATTCACTTTATCAACACACTCTTCAAGTTTACTCATACGTTCGTCAATACACTGTGAGACAATCTTCAATCCGTCAAAAGTGACCTGCTGCATACATATCGATGGCTGAGGATAAGATGTTTTTTGTTTCTTTGCTCGTGGTGGTTGATGACGTACATTCTCAACAGCAGAAGCACCAGCAGCAGCAGCAGCAGCAGCACCACCCGTGTAGTCGTTGAAATGGGAAGCACTAACGGTATGCACTACATCATCGTTTTCCTCGTCAATCAAAAGATTTGGGAAGATGGATGTGCCGACAGGTCTTTCTTCTATCAATATGGATTTTGTGTTGTATGAAGATGTAAACATCATATCATGATTATCCATGTACACCTTCGTTGGTCGACCGTAATCGCTTTGGAATCTGTATGCATCTTGGAAATAGCAATTTATAAGATCAAAGTAATTCTTGAAAGCCTTCCAGCCAGATGCATCAAATTTGACGGATTTAAAACATGTTGTAGACGTTGAGAGTTTCACCACAGGTCGATAGCTGCCCTGGTAACTTTCTAAGCCAATAGTAACTCGCTTCGAGTTTGACTTATTAATAGCGTAGGACGTTGAGAGCAGCATATTTGGCAGAACGTTCTGCACACGTGATGGAGCACTGACAGCACTTGATTGGGCCATGGTACGAGAAACAAGGAGCACAATATCCAGAGGTACACTTAGCAATCTCTCAAACTTTCACGAAAGAACTGATGGAGCTCCTCACTCTACGAGCTCTTTTATACATTTTCTCCCACCATCTCAAACTAAAATGATCGTAAGCAGTGGGGGGAGATTTCTACACGTGTATTCTCAGAACTTCACAAAGGAAGTATCATATTCGTTAACCGTCAAAGGTTACGGTTACACTTCTTCGAGTTCTAAGAACAGGATGTTTAGTCTAGTACTACTACAACTGTCAGTTTTATCAGTCTCTCTCTCTCTCTCTCTCTCTCTCTCTCTCTCTCTTACAGATAAAGATTGAAATGGAATATGAAATTAAACAGTAAATATCACCGGATGTTAATAAATACCGATGTATGTATACTTAGAACTATAAAGCGAGGTGTCATGCAACAGGAAAAAATATATCATATTACTACAGTATGGAGTTAAAGGAATGAGTAAGGCTCTATAAATGAAAACATTTTTTATATTATGAAAGATTACACTTTATTCATATTTTTCACTACATGATATCTGTCAATCATTATTAATTTATATATATATTCTCGAAGTACATGTTTGATTACAAAATCCTGAGCCGTGCGAGGCTTCACGTCCAAATCTCCTAACATCTCTCGAGCGTGCACGATGATTTTTATTTCGTAACAGCTTTTTATAAAATGATACAACTAGGGCATCGTTTTTTCGTGAATCTCGCGAAAACTTATGACAAAACGCGCGTAAGTTAGGTAGCCTAACCATATGATAAAGAAACATAACACAATACTGGCCGCACACCTGTGAATCAAAGCTTTGTAACTTTTTTTTATTCCACTGATACCGCTTGCAATTTCTTTTGAGTCGTTTAAGATGATGTTCGGACATTGGTGGTAGTCCGTAACTGTCAAAGTATG
>CM053170.1:28502888-28524555 GCA_012977825.3 Pteromalus puparum
AGTTCGCTACGGCCGTGTCAACACCATCGCTATCCGTCAACTGTCCGAAGATCGTCCACCACACCCGGCGTACACGGAGCTTTATTGGTTACTGCATCGGCTGGAGGGACGCCTCCAGCTCCGAGAGAGATCAACTCCGACTCCTGGGGATCGTCGTGGAGAAAGCGAGACGACGAGGTATCCGCGTGCGACCAGCGAACGAGTAAGTCCGAAACCTTTGTCCGTATTTCCACACAAAGTCGCCGAAGGTCGAGACTCGCTGCCACCGAGTCATCGACCCGACTTCGTCTGTGATCCGCGCGCGTTCCTCTTGCTATCGCGCGCGAACTCCGTAAGAACAAGTGTAAGCATTAGAAGAGGGACAATATACCATCTCTGTCTTTATCTAACTGCACGCTTTGTTATTGAAGTACCCAAACTCCTTGTCCACTGTTAGGACCTACGGTCTTACACGGAGGAAGCGTGGTGCACCGGGCGCACCACACGTTTGTAGTAACGAATTGGCGAGCCAACGCACGGGCGATAGCGTTGCACTCCGCGGCTAACGTCCGCGCGCTATAGCCCGGCTCACATCGAGGGAACAGCCGCACGCGTCGTAGATTCGATATCGTGTTGACGTACAACATCTTCGCGGCCATACGGTGCTCGCATTTCACCCCATTACAGTATATAATATAAAAGATAATTGAAGTGTTAGTAATAATATGATAATAATAATTAATACATTAAAGTATATGTGATTATGACACATGAAGAATAAAAAATATGAATATTAATAGAGTAATCAAATCAAAATAAATGTATTGATAAAAAAATATTCTTATAAAAAAAATTGTCAATAATAATTTTTAATTATTATTAAATAAGATAGGTATGATTTAATAATTTATATGTGCTTGGGGTGCGTAGTTGCACGGGTTGGGAGATTTTATTAAAACATATCCTCATCTCTTAAAAAAGTGATGTGAAGCATTTAATTGATGTCCAGTCCTGGTACAAGAATTTAAGAACGCGAATGAGAAACGTGAATATTATTACATAACCTACAAACGCTTTGAACTGTTAATGCTCAGCAGGCGGCAAAATTTAAAATCATTCTGGAAATATATAATTGATGGTATAATATGAGGTGCGCGAAGCGCACTTAGATGTCCTAGTACAATACAATTATAAGTACGCAGCTAAACAAAGTATAAATGTGTGCCATTAAAACCGAACACTCGACCACCAATCCATTATTGTTCATTTTTCTATGTAAATACATTTTTTGTAATTATATCTATCATATTAAAAATCCTTAAAGTTATATATATATATATATATTAAAAACATTCGTTATAAATAGCGTTAGATCCGTTAAAGTACATTATAAACTTCTATGAATAGTAATTAAATTGTGATTTATAAATTGAATAATACATAGTCTTAAGCTAAAATTTATCGCCTATATATATTTTAAATATTCGTTATAAATAGTGTTAGAACCGTTAAAGTACATTATAAACTTATGTAATTCCAATAGTAATTAAATTGTGATTTATAAATTGAATAATACATAGTCTTAAGCTAAAATTTATCGCCTATATATATTTTAAATATTCGTTATAAATAGTGTTAGAACCGTTAAAGTACATTATAAACTTATGTAATTCCAATAGTAATTAAATTGTGATTTATAAATTGAATAATACATAGTCTTAAGCTAAAATTTATCGCCTATATATATTTTAAATATTCGTTATAAATAGTGTTAGAACCGTTAAAGTACATTATAAACTTATGTAATTCCAATAGTAATTAAATTGTGATTTATAAATTGAATAATACATAGTCTTAAGCTAAAATTTATCGCCTATATATATTTTAAATATTCGTTATAAATAGTGTTAGAACCGTTAAAGTACATTATAAACTTATGTGAATCCAATAGTAATTAAATTGTGATTTATAAATTGAATAATACATAGTCTTAAGCTAAAATTTATCGCCTATATATATTTTAAATATTCGTTATNGCTAATATTATTGATAAAACTCTCAGACGTTGTTTTAAAAATCCTACTTCGCATATAGACAATAGTTTTGCATTAAAAGAAAAATTAACCAACATTATTATTCCTCAAGGATACATTTTAGTTTCTCTTGATGTAATTTCTTTGTTTACAAATATACCTTTAGAGTTAGCCTTAAATAGTTTAGATAAACGTTTTCTAAAAATTCCAAATCTTTCCAGAATTCTGTTTGATATTATAATAGAGACAGTTAAATTCATTTTTGACAATACTTATTTCATGTTTGACAATATAATTTATAAACAAATTTTTGGTACACCTATGGGCTCACCGATCTCACCTTTGTTCGCTGATATTGTGATGGAGGATTTGGAAACTACAGTGCTTTTAGATTTAAAAAATAATGACAATTGTATTCCGTTATTTTATTTTAGATATGTGGATGATACAATCCTATGTGTAGAGAGGACGAGTTTGATCTGGTTTTAAATAAATTTAATAGTTATGTCGGGATGAGGCGGTCGAGGTGGAGAAAGTACTCTGCCTATCCTGAACTAACTAACTTCTTTATTCTCCTATCTCTCCAGCCTGACTGGTCTGGATCGTAGTCGATGCGGAACTGAGCGAGGCGCTCGCTCGCGGCGTGAGCCGCTCTCTCCCTCGCTCTCTCTCTCTCTGTGGTCGGACGTGCCGCCACCTATCGGTGGGGTACCTACAGTTATAATAGTCACCTACAATTTACACATGAATTACAAAAGAATAACATAATTCCTTTTCTAGATATTACATTAACAATAAATAATAATAGTATTATTACAAATTGGTATCAGAAACCCACAAACACTAACAGAGTTTTAANATTCATATATGAAATAATAAAATATTTAAAATATACTTACAAATGCTACAGCAAGCTTTCTCAACTAATGTAGAGCACCGTACACTCGAAAATGTGTATACAAATACGGAGCAGAGGGCTGCTTGAATATACTCGAAATTTGTACCCCTTCCACTAAAAAAGCTTCTCAAGCTCGATTCATTCACGCTTGCGACGTCTCTTTTCATGTTTCTTCGGACGATATCAGCTACCCTCTCTCTCGTACCTTTAAATGAGTTTCCCATAGTCTCCACTCGGGCGTCTGCAGACGTATGTACCCGATTCTCTATAGCGCGCGCAGTGCAGCAGCTTGAGATTTTTCGACTGCTCTCTCTCTCTCTCTCTCTCTCTCTCGTACCTTTAAATGCGTTTCCCATAGTCCCCACTCTGGTGTGCTGCATCGATTCTCTACAGCCCACACGCTGCAGAGCAGCTAGATCCTCAGATTTTTCCTCTACCCTTTCTCTCATCCTTTTAAATGCGTTTCCCATAGTCCCCACTCTAGTATATTTTCAACGCATCGAGTCTCTACAGCCCGCGCGGTGCAGCAGCTAGATTCTCGGGTTTTTCTTTGAACACGTGCAGCTACCCTCTCTCTCCCGTACTTTTAAATGCGTCTATAGCGCGCGCAGTGCAGCAGCTTGAAATTTTTCGACTACCCTCTCTCTCATACTTTTAAATGCTTTTCCCATAGTCCCCACTCTGGTGTGTTGCATCGATTCTCTACAGCCCACACGCTGCAGCAGCTAGATCCTCGGATTTTTCCTCTACCCTCTCTCTCATCCTTTTAAATACGTTTCCCATAGTCCCCACTCTACCGTATTTTTGCTGCACCGATTTCCTACAGCCTGCGGTGCATCCAGAGATTCTTTGCAGGACCAAATATTTGTTATACATTATGAAAATTACCCCCACTTTTTCAGCTATTATGCTATTTAAACCAAATTGCTGACGATATGCATTTAAGTTGTCTAAACTTGTCTTGCTGCACGGATTATTATTATTAAAAATTATTAGTTTAATTGGAAGAAGCATCTTATAATATAAAGCTGAGATTATACTGGTAAAAATTACATTAATTTTACTTTAAATTAAAAAAAATTTTAAGAAAAAATATCTGTAGAAACGGCAGTGCGTTTAAGAATTCTACCCTGCAGTCTCACATTTCTTTAGTTTTCCCAGCTCTCGAACCGATACTGCTAGTTTATGCGACAATTATCTCTCTCACGCGTTAGTGACACACAGCCATCTCTCTCTCTCTCTCTCTCTCTCTCTCTCTCTCTCTCTCTCTCTCTCTCTCTCTCTCTCTCTCTCTCTTACGTAACAATAGTTCAACTTCTTATTTCAAAACGCAGGCTAGACAATACTTTTTCGCTCAAGAAGAACAGAGTAGAAACAACTAAATTCGCAACATTCTCTCAAACACCTTTACAAACAATAGTAACTATCACACAAACACCTCATTCACAACTTTTCGCTATCTCATCTAACCACCATTACTTAACATACTTCAAATCATCTATCGCTCAACTTGTAATTAATCTGTAAATATTTTCTATAATACTATTTGTACAACATAATGTACAGTAATAAAACACTTAAATCTAAAATCTAAATCTAAATCTCTCTCTCTCTCTCTCTCTCTCCCTCCCTAGCACCTAGCCAATTCCACCCGGCGACAGACAAAGACCTGGTCACGGTTGCAGCAACGGTCCTCCAGGACACGAACGCAGTCACGAATCTCAGCTCTTGTACGCGTAGTCGCGGTAACAAAGGTTGCGGATTATCGGCACGACTTTACCGCTCGGCTCTATACTTCTAAGTGTCGCGGCGCGAAGCGCGACTGCGTGGTCAGCGCAATCTCTTCGCCACTCTCTCTCTCTCATTTTCACTGATAGCGCCACACGCACATACACACGCGCGGCTCTCTCTCCTTCTCTCTCTCTCTCTCTCTCTCATTTTCACTGATAGCGCCACACGCACATACACACGCGTGGCTCTCTCTCTCTCTCTCTCTCTCTCTCTCTCTCTGTGTTAAGGATGTCTGCTCCTTTCACTTTCCTGCTGCTGAAAGCATTGTTTACAGAAATGTTTACAGATAAGATATATTTATTGTAATATTATGATATGAGATCGGCGATGGCTCCGTGGTAAACCACCTGCCTCCCGGTCAAGGGGTCGTGGGTTCGAGCCCCCATCAGGGCGATCAGTTTTTTCAGATCCGATGGAAATCTTACTCACGACACCGGGTTTGAGAAAGGCGTAGGTGTGATGAGCCTACCCTGGAAACTTTCGAACGCTAAAATTCATCTAGAAACACAACACGATACGTTGTGAGGCCATGAACTTTCGAGTTTGAAAAAGCCACCCATTTATTTTATTTTATTTTTTTTAATATTATGATATAGTATAGGAGAGAGAGGGACGTAACGAGTGCACACAAGGCAACTCGTTGTAGGTTAAAGGAAAAAGTAGAGGTGGAGTACAAGTAATAAAGAAGACTATCACTGATCGTGTGCGTTGGATTGACATTTGAAAATCGCATGAGGACTAGTGTTATAGCAAATTTAACGCATATTGATGTACTTAAATTTCTACAAGATGCGTCAATATTATTTTCACGAGGAATAAAAAATACGATTGCTAAAAACAAAGCCTTAAAAGTAAACACTGTTTTGTCATGTAAATTTAAAAAAATATCTGTAAAGCATAATGAAGGTGCTGAAGAAGAAGAGTGCATTGAGATAAAATATTTTAACACAAAAAATCATTAAATCATTAAATTTTATCTGCATCGTCGTTAAACGAATGGTTCAAATCTAATGTTATGGAACCTCTACTCCCAGAATTTGGGGAGTTTCAGGAACGTGACTCTGGCTGGACTCTCCATTCGATTGAAAATTTACAGATAAATATAAACAAATTCAATCCAATGCGTACTGGCAGCTCTTACATATCCTTACCAGCATTTATAGAGAAAAGAAAAGCATGCATCAATGTTCAAAATCAAGATAACAAACGCTTCGTATGGGCAATTTTATCAGCATTACATCCTGTAAATCGTAAAAATCATCCTAATAGAGTGAGTAGTTAAATTAAATATGAAAACATCTTGAATATGAAAGGTATTGAATTTTCTGTGTCATTGAAAAAAATACCAAATTTCGAGAAGCAAAATACTACAATCTTAATAAATGTGTTTGGCCTAGACAATACAAATATTGTACCTCTCTATTTAACATCATGTAAAAAGAGTAATCATATAAATCTTCTTTTACTCACGAATGATAATTTAGATGATGATGATGAGTTTGCAACAAAATCACATTATGTATACATAAAACAGCTATCGCGTTTCATTAGTAATGATTTAAGCAAAAATGGTAGAAAACTATTTGTATGTGATTACTTATTTTACAGTTATTAAACTTTTTACAGTATTCTTCATGTCTCGCTAAATTATCTTTCTTGAAAAAATAATTTAAACATCTAAGACTTCCCAGTGAAAACAATAATATTATAATAACAAAAAAACAAGCGACATGGCGGGAGCGCGGTTGCCTCCCGACAAGTGCGTTAATAATTTTGTTTGTCACCAGCAAAAAACAAGTGCGTCAGTGGTCTGCATTATCTGTGATGCTGTGTATCATCGAAATTGTCTAGCACAGCAACAAAACAAGTGCAAGTCTCTTACTAAAAATCTAATAATCTGTCCAGAACACGGCAACAGAAACCTAACCTCAAAAATTGCAAAGGAAAGCCTAAACGATCAAGTGAGATTATTGATTGCACAAATTAAACTAACCAAATCAGAAGATATAAGGAATGAACTCTTACTGAATACTTCAAGTCCAACACATGACTCACTTGATATTGAAGTTAAAGAAAAGTACAAACTGGTCAAAAATGAAAACTTTTTGCTAAAGCAGTTAGTCACTAAACTAATCGAAAAAAAACACAATGCTTAAAGAGAAAATTGAAATGAAGCAAAAAGACAAGACACCAGCAAACTTGTCCTACGCTAAGATAACCAGTTTCCCAAAGCCACTCCAAAAAAAGTGCCAAAGTTAACAGTGAAAAATGTTAGTGACAAACCAGTGGACGTTAAGGCTAAAGTTATTCAGTGCTTAACTGGAGAAAAAAAGATCCAAACTACAAACCTGTTCGTCAACAAAAAGAAAGATCACGTCATCTCCTGTCCGAATAGTGAGAGTGTTTTACTAACCGAAGAGATTCTAAAACATAACCTCGAAGGTGTCTGAGAAATTACAAAAGATGAATTAAAAAATCCAATGATTAAAATTGTCGGAATCGACAACTACAACGGCCTTGTGGAACAAGATATCGAGGAGGACATTAACGAGAGAAATTTTAGTAGTTTTGAAAATAAAGGTATAGTTGTTCACATGTACAAAAATAATCACAATAATCTAACTACAGTCCATTAGGAGGTTCCAGCTAAAATACATAAATATGTCAAAGAAAACAAAAGCAAGATTTTTGTGGGATACCAGAATTGCAAAGTCTACGACTTGATAAACATAAAACCATGCTATAACTGCGGTAGGTTTGGGCATAGCAGCAAAAAATGCAACAACACTAGTGCATGTTTTAAATGTGCAGAAGAACACAAGACAAGTACCTGCAAAAGTAATACTAGGAAATGCTTAAATTGTTCATACTCCAACTGCAAATATAAGACAAATCTGGACACCAAACATGATCCTAGTGATCCAATAAAATTCAGCATTTTTATGAAAAAAATAAACATGTTTATTGAGTCTACTGACTATCTGGTGGGACCTACTTTACCGACGACACTCCATGCTTACCATGAGCAGGAATCTACTAAAGAAACTCAAAGCCCACCCAAGATTGAACAAACACCAACACCTCAGCCAACTCAAGAACAACCTAAACCTCCATCGACGAAAAAACCAACATCGATAGCAAAACCTACAAAACAACCGCCATATGCACACCAAAGGGATTTAAGGTCAAAAATAGCAAAACTGCACAGTCCTTAAAAATATGGATACTTTCGATTATCTCGAACTTATACAAAGAGATTCAGTGCAAAAAGAAAAACATACAGCGGTATTGACGATATAAATAAGGCTATAAGTAGTAAAAATGACTTAGTTATGCACATAAACGTAAGAAGCTTAAACGCGAATTTTGACAAAGTTAAAATATTTTTTGAAAGCCTTATAGTCAAACCAGTAGTTGTGATTTGCACTGAAACTTTTGAACAAGTAAATATCAATATGTATGAATTAATCGGCACCAATTATGAATATAAGTCCTACTATAACAATAGTAGGATCAATAGAAATGACGGAGTAGTTGTTTTTGTAAATAAGAACATAGTTCAAAGCACTGAAATTGTGCAACAGGGTAGGATTAAGATTGTAAATACTAGAATTAAGTTAACTAATAGCAACAACATTGAAATCTCCGCTATGTATAGATCGCATGGAATACCTAAGAGCGAATTTATATTAAATCTAAACAAATACTTAATGAAAAAGAAAAATATCAAAAATCATCTAGTAATAGGAGATTTTAATGTTGATCTATTAGAGTGCGATAAGGCAAGTCAAGAATTTTTGTGCAATTTCTTTGAAAAAGGATATATACCGGGTTTTGTTGGTATCACACGGCCGCCTACAGGAATATCAAAAGGATCCTGCATTGACAACACTTTTATAAAAACTGATAACCTAAATGCAGTAACTTACAAACTTAAATTATTAATAACTGACCATTACCCAATATTTATTGCACTTGATAAAATGAAAATCGAAGATAACAAACCGACAGCATATATAAATTATAGAAAATTAGCAAACATAACCGAAAATAAAAACTGGAATAAAATTATATCGATGCAGGATCCCAATCTAGCCACAGATTACTTGATATCTATTGAGAATATAGTATATTTGACTGGATGTATAGTATAGTTCGCGCTAGAATGAGTGAGCGCGTTAACGAGTGTGTGAGGGAACGCACACATGCAGGTATCCCCTCTTACGTATGAGTGTGAGTCACATGACTACTGCGGTGTCGAGACTAGACGAGTCTCGCACATCGCTCTCTTGGTTCCGAGCCGTCGTACAGTACACATGGTGTACACGGCGTTATATAGTAGCTGTACATAGAAGAAGACGAATAAATCCACATTGTTATTAAACATTAATCCTCTGCTTTACCTCATTTATCCAACGTGGTAACAGATCGTTGGTTAAGTATAGTATTTTATCCCGCATATGTACTCATATGAGTCATATGAGAGATATTAAGTGAAAAGTGAGGTTAAAAGCCACGTGGTGAAGAAATTTTTCAAAGTGAAAAATCAAAGTGTTTCAATAATATAAGAAGAAAAATACAAGTGAGAATAAATAGCTAAACAAAAGGACTATTGATTAGTAGAAAGATTTTTTGGAAAAATCGTAAAATCAGTGTGATGCACGCGGATTAAAAAGTACATGTGAAACACGTGGCAGAGTGCATGGAAAACCGAGAGACGCCGGAAACGAAGAACGTTGAGAAAATTAAAGAGGAAGATTCTGAACACGAAGGAACGTTCGAGAATCAACTAGAAATTGAAGAGAATTCTGAAATAGAAGAGAAAATCGAGTTTCAAGGAGACGAAATGGAGAAGAAAGAATTTGCTATACCGGTGTTTGATGGAGAGGATTACATGTGGAAGAAGAGAATAACGATGTTTCTAAAATTAAAAAAGTGTCATTCACTATGTGGCTCTAAAACTGGCTCTGTCAAATTGACTTCGACTCATTAGAATACATAAAATTCTAAGATTCAAGCAGTCTCCATGGCTCAAATCATACATTGATTTGAACACTAGTATGAGAGCAGTATCAAAAAATGAATTTGAAAAGAATTTTTTCAAGTTGATGAATCATGCAGTATTTGGTAAGACTATGGAAAATGTAAGAAAAAGAGTTTCAGTCAAGCTTATGAGCAAATATGATGATAGATATGGTGTAGAAGCTCAAATTTCAAAGCCAAACTTTCACAGTAGTTCAATATTTAATGAAAATTTAGTTGCCATACAGTTAAATCAGACCGACATACTTATGAATAAACCAATCTATGTTGGTCTCACAGTTCTTGATCTCTCCAAGACACTGACGTAAGATGTTCATTATAATTATATGCGACCGGTGTATAAAAATGATTGTAAATTATTGTATACAGATACTGATAGTTTCATCTATGCTATTAAATGTGATGATTTTTCTGAAGATATAAAAAGAAATATTCACATGTTGGATACTTCAGATTATTTTGCAGATAATATATTTAACATGCCACGTGTTAATAAGAAAATTGTCGGTCTCATGAAGGATGAGTGTAATGGTCAGATTCTCACTGAATTTGTTGGATTGAGAAGTAAAATGTACAGTACACGTGTTAATAATCAAGATAGTATGAAAAAAATTAAAGGTATTAAGGCTTCAGTTGTAAAGAAAACCATTAAATTTAGTGACTAGTGGGACTGTCTACAAAATTCATGCAGTCAGAGTCGAGAGCAGTATGCTATAAAATCAAACCTTCATAACGTCGAGACCATTAGACAGAGAAGGTTTGCTCTTAGTCCTTATGACGATAAATGATTTCTTCAAGAGAACAGTACAGATACACTTGCCTGGGGACATTACAAAATACAACAACAATAACAACAAAATGGGTAAGTTCAAATTTTAACTATACAGATGTTATACATAAAATTCAATTTAGAAACGTTTGATTCCAGCAACAAAAAGAAGTGTTTACGATTCAAGGAAGAGCCCAACATTCACTTGATGTATACATTGAGATTTGCGCATCATGAAGCTCGATGTGGGAAGTGGGAGGAGGCTGCACGTGATCGAGAACGTTTCAGGCGAAGAATTGCGCAAACAAATTTAGTTATGATGCCAGTACTTTTGAAAAAAATGAAGGAAATGTAAAATAAATGAACAATAAAAAAGTTTTTTTAATCATAATTTATTTGTATTTGTTTATATATCATTCTTATTTATCCAACTATTGTGAGTATTGTCAAAACCTAACCATTTTACATAAACTCTATCACCACTTTTTTTCAAAACTTTCTTAATCAAATAGACATCTGGATATTTCGTCTTGAGAAGTTTTTCCTTGTAGAATCCTCCGGCTATTGGCTTGTCTTGATAATCCTTGAGATGATAAGAGTAGGGCTTTGTAGGTGAAACTCGCGTTATTGTAAAGACTTTAGTTGACCAATTGGGTGTAAAACCTCATTCTTTCTGCTTACGCGTACTTTATCTCCAACTTTAAATTTAGCTCCTTTAAACAGATTAATGTTTTGCTTTCTAATTCGATCAAGTATATGATTAACTTTGTCTCGATTCACTTCTGCAGGTTTCATTCCTATTGTTTGATGTCGACTATTATTATACTGTAAAGTTAAATTTTGTAAAATGTCTAACCATTTGTAGGTACCACGTAGGCTAAATAACTTCCACATCTTGCCTTTCAGAGTGCGATTGAAACGCTCACAAATTGATGCTTTAAGATTACTATACGTAGAATAAAGATGCATTTTATAACTTTTCATTAGTTTATCAAAATCTTTATTGTAAAATTCTTTTCCAAATTCTTAGGTACTCTTTTTTGCACTAGTATTGATTTCATAGCTTGAGCTACATATTTTCCAGTTTTTTGTTTTACTGGAACAGTCCAAGCATACTTTGAAAATACGTCAATGACAGTGAGCAGGTACTTGAAACCTTTGTTTTGCTTAGCATACGGTATCATTTCAACAAGATCTGCTTGCCAAGTTTCGTCAATATCTTTAACGAGAAAAGAACGACGTGGATAATTACGCCTGACAGGTTTATGATCTTCCTCCACTAGTCCTGCTTTCATGCTGATTTATAAGTTTATTATTTTATTTAATTTTATTTATTATTTTCGTAACTTTATTATTTAACACACTCTTAGTAGTCTGGGAATCTTCGACAATTTTGTCAGCTCTTTGTTTTATCAACTTTTTCACAGACTCTAGATTTGCAGCATCATATTGCTCTATAGATTATATGCTATGATATTAGCTACATTTCACAGTTTTCGATTCTCTAAATCAAAATCTCCATCACTAGTCAGCTTGAATTCTAGTCCTGGCGGTCCACGAGCTGCGTCTGCGTGGACCAATCAACGTCCAAACACATCGATGCTCATTTTCATACTGAATTATTATTATTACACAATAATTCCAGCTTCACGAAGCTCCTCAATGATTGACTGTATTTCATTAATATGATTATTATTGCCAGCGGATGTTTCAGCTAAAAGTAATCTTAAACGATCAACAAGCTCGTTTGGATCATCCCAATAAATGTAATCAGTATGAGTGTTTGCACGAGCAATCTTATATGACATAAGACCCCGTCCACTTTTACCAATCTTGAGAATTTTACTTACAAAATCAGTATACTTCTTACTCGTAGGTCTGACTCCAAGGTCTTTACTTGTCCATTACGCAACAATTGCACGTATTTATCAACACTATCATCGGTTTTTTCATCATCCAAATCATCAGCTTCCAAACCATCATAATATGACGATCTTCTTCTATGACAAGAAAACTATGATTGCCATCATTCCAGCACATTGAACAAATATCTTTGAAACGTTGATATGTAATATCTGTATTAACGTGATCGTTGTAAACATGTTTCAAATTCATATCATCTTGACGAAAAATTACCAACAAATTGATATTATCACGCACAAGGTGTTTCGGTACTTGTGCATACGACTGACACAAATAAAAACAATCTACACTTTTATGTCTACCCATGCAGTAAAATGCTTTGACATTATCCTGCTTTTCACGAGCAATATCGTCAAAAACAAAAATTGAATTTGGTTGAGCTTCATCGGGTGATACGACAAGATCGTGTTCACTAAAGGGTAAGTATTTGATTCCTTCCAAAGGCTCGATAAGTTGCTCCAAAAATTTATATTTTGGTTGATTTAGAGATTTCGAGTATACGTAGATATTTTCAAATGTTAGACCATTAGGATGAATGATCAGAGATAAGAAAGCATTCGTTTTACCACAATTAGATGGACCACAAAATACTGCTCTTATACTGTTGGGTAATAATTTTCCATGACGATTTGGCTGCGTCTTCTGCTGCTGCATCAAAAGATCAAAATTAATCACTGGCAATTTTGCTGATTGCTTCTTAAGATCCATCATGCTTCTATTTCATATCACGAAAGACTCTAGCTATTATAAATGCAAGCATTTATAGTTGTTCTCAGTTAGTCTAGTATGAGCTCGTTAAGAGCTAGCATCATGCAGAAAAAAAGAGGTTCAGGTTTGGTGAATAAATTAATCAATAAGTTACCCATTGAACTTCATGTGCCTTGTTATCAGTACTGTGGTCCAGGTACTAAACTTATTAAACGTTTAGCTCGTGGAGATCCAGGTATCAATCCTCTGGATGCTGCTTGCAAGGAACACGACATTGCCGACTCGAAGAATCCTGACAATATTCAAGAGAGAAACGCAGCTGATAAAATTTTAGCAGAGAAGGCGTGGAAAAGAGTAAAATCTAGAGACGCTGGTTTGAAAGAGAGAGCAACAGCTTTTCAGTCAGCAGAAAAATCTATCATTCCTGGCAATGACTCTCGCTCTATGATTAATTTAGCGCTAAAGACTGCACGTGAGCATGTAAGAAAAATCGATGGAAAAAGTCAAGTTAGTGTTCCACGCATATTGCCTATTCCCAACAAAGTAGGTGGCTTTCTTCCAGCACTTATTCCACTTTTTGCTGGTCTCAGTGCAGTCGGCTCACTTGCAGGAGGAGCTGCTGGAATCGCAAAAGCAATAAATAAGGCGAACACTTCTAAGAAGCAAATGGAAGAGCAGAAAAGACACAATGAAAAAATGGAAATGTTGACACTTGGTAAGGGACTTTTTCTGAAACCTCATCGCAAAGGTTTCGGTATCTTTCTCAAACAAAATACAAAAAAGAAGAAATGTGGAAAAAAAAACTTCGATGAAATAAGATTGCCAAAACGTGCACTCACCGACTATGATCTACTCAAGTATGCAAAATTAATAAAAATAACAAATTTTCGTGGAGTTTTTATGCGAAATGCCTTACCTTCAAATGGCTGTCGAGCTAAAGAATCAGCAATCATAAATCTAGATGATGCGAGTGGATCTGGCACACACTGGGTAGCTTATCAAAAAACTGGTAACGAAGTTATTTACTTTGATAGTTTCGGTGATTTATAACCACCTTGTGATCTTCTGAACTGCTGGAAAATATCTCAAGTCAAGTACAATTATCAGAGGTATCAGGAATTCTCTACTTTCATCTGCGGTCATCTCTGTCTCAAATTTCTCTGCAATCAAGTGATTTGAATTAGTCTACTTAAGATGGTTGTTGAGTCGATGACTCTTAGCCTTTCTGGTACCTCCTCAAAGCCAAATAATAATACATTGCGCAGTATTATAGAGTGCAGTCATGACATCGATTTTCGTCCAAGTGACTCGATTGCGCGTCTGCTGGGATCTACTCCAAGACTCTTGAAACCCTATATAAGTCATGACTCTGATTTACCAGTAGCTATTCTCAAAGTTAACGCTCTACGAGTCGAGTGTAACATTACGACAGGAGCAAATATAAATCAACAAAAAGTTCATACAATACATGAATTTTTCCCAGCAGTCCCACCTGGCTACAAGATCATCGAAGTTCCTAGACAGATAATACTTACCAATATCTGTGAAATTGATTGATCATTTACAACTACGTCTAGTAGATCAAGATGGTGATTTGATTAATCTTCGAGGTGAAATTATTACAATTCGTTTACATCTGAAAAGTACCTGAAATGGGCATTGTATTTAATGCTGACAGAAGCTATATTAACAGCTCAATATGTCGTCAGACAGTCAGTCCACAACGAGTGATCAAACGATTAACACGTCAGAACAGTCAATTTCTACAAAGTCTCGGTCTCACGGTAAAGCGTGGTGGAGGAAAAAGGTGGACAACAAGTGAGAAAAATACTGAAAAAATAAGTTGTACGTTCATCTGCTGTTGCTGTCAAGATGGAGGCAATTCTTAACGTACAATCCCCAGTCATCTTTGATGAATCTGTCTCGCATTATGAGGTTCATGCACATTAACCCTACACCTCACGTACATTTAACAATAGTCATGAAATTCGAATAGCTATTCAGCATCAAGATTTATGTGTTTTACCATCTAAAAGTTCTCTACACATTTGTGGTAAGATTGGACAAGCAGTACAACACACTCTTTTTGTGAACAATGCTGTCAGTCATCTCTTTGAAGAAATTCGATATGAGATCAATGCCATAGAAATTGATCGATGCAAAAATGTTGCTGCAACAACCTTGATGAAAGGCTACACTTCTTTCTCACCCAGTCAGCTAAAATATCTTGAAAATTCTAGCTGGACGCCTATTACTGACGTGGGAAATATAGCTGATAATAATGGAAACTTTGATGTGACAGTTCCTCTATCAATGATCTTTGGTTTTGCTAAGGATTATCGAAAAATCTTTGAAAACGTTAAGCATGAACTCATTCTCACAAGATCGAGAAATGATTTGAATGCTGCTTTACAAGAGGCTACAATGGTAGATGGAAGACCTACCTTTGAAATTAAAATCACTCGTATAGAATGGCTTATGCCCTACCTCGTACTGTCAGACCGACGAAAAATACAACTATTTCATTATATTCAAAAAGATAAACCGATTGCTATGAGTTTTCGTTCATGGGAATTGTATGAGTATCCAGTACTTCCAACTACACAACATGAATGGACAGTGAAAACATCGAATCAACTGGAAAAGCCACGTTTTATCATTCTAAGCTTTCAAACAGCGAGGAAAGGAGTACGAAGACAAAATGCTAGTTATTTTCATCACTGCGATATTAGTAATGTAAAACTTTTCCTTAACTCTCAGAGTTACTCATACGGTAAATTCAATCTTGATATTGCAAACAATCAGTTTGCCATACTCTATGATATGTATGCAAATTTCCAAAATGTATATTACTCTGACAGAATTGTAATAGATCCTCTTCTAAGTAAAGAAGAATTTATCCAACATGCACCTCTCATAGTCATAGATTGTTCAAAACAAAACGAGTCACTCAAACAAGCAGCTGTCGATGTACGTCTTGAATTTGATTGTAAGAATAATATGCCCGCAAATACAACAGCGTATTGTCTAATTTTACATGATCGTATTGTTAAGTATAATCCTATAAGCGGTAATGTTAAGAAACTTGTAAAAAAAAAACGATATAAAGCTTGCATGAACCATCAATTAGTCAGTACTGTTATAAACCAAAACCATCAGTCAGGATAGATCTCAAAAATGAATCGATATAGCGCTTCGTACACTTCTCTCAAGGAGGATAAAAACGCTAGAAGAGCGCAAGATGATAAACAATGTAATACGTATCGAGGAGAACCTTGTTCTACTCCTACTTATAAAAGTGAACAGTGGAAAAGTTTCGAAAAATATTCCACTAACACAAATTCCATGCCAGGATATCAAGGTTATAAGAAGTTCTGAAAGATTTTATAATGTCATTACAAATAATGTTTTATGTACCTATCTTAATTTGAATAAACTAAAAATAAAAATGAATATTCTGATTTATTTATTTATTAATCCTAACCTTCAATCCTATTCCAAATTATCCATCACTATCAATATAACAGTAGTAGTAATAGTGGTAGTCGATCGCATGCCAGGTCGATAAAGTAGACTATCAATGCTCACTCTGAGCTATGGAGGGAGGGATCGGTAATGGAGGCGCAACCGTCGACAACACTGGGGGTGCCACTGCTGGTAAAGCAGGAACCTACTAATATGAGTTACCATCCGTTGGTATTTGGTGGCGCAGGAGTTGCATGGCGCAGTAGCAGTCTTGCCCATACTATTTATCCATATGTTAATATGATTATATCCAGATTACAAATTTCGAAATACTGATTCAATTGATACAATTATAAGTGCTGAAATACCAGATGAAAATGAATATTCTAAATTATATAGCATAGTCAAAAATAATATGATTCATGGTCCATGTGGTTTATAGAACAAAAATTGTGTATGCATGAGAAAAAATAAATAATATTGTACCAAAAGATTTCCCAAACCATCTGTTAATGAAACACAATATAATTCAGATGAATATCCTACTTATCGTCGAAGAAATTATAGTATATCTATTATTTATCAAAAGCGTAGAATCGCGCATAATGGATATGCTGTACCATATAATCCTTATTTATTATTATTGTTAGATTGTCATATAAACGTAGAAATATGTAGGACAATAAAAACTTCAGACGGCCCTGGGATAAGAGAGCGACAATCGGTAAGTTAGCGACAACCGATAAGTTACCGACAGCGGTCGGCTACCAGATAAGTAAATACCACATAGTTCTCAGCATCAACACAGATAGCGTGCGCGCATAATGTATTGCGTAGAGGGGCTGGCCCAGATATAAATAGAGCTCCGCAAGCGACGAGGAGTTACTTCTTCTCAAGTCAACTCACTGGCTTTTACTCCAGCTCGCACTTGGCTTACTATACGACTTACGTTAGCCAAGTGCTTCCGACTACTTTCGCATTCAGTATATGTGTGATGCACACACGAAGCATGCCCGGGGATGTCAGCCCCTCCTATTGTGATAGACTATGAGAATAAAATAGAAAGTATTGTTTAATTGATATTCCTTGTAAAATCTTTATCTTTTCCTCTCCTTATTCGGGGATCCTCTAGTAACACAGGCCAGTAGTATCCTGTAATACGCTAGAGGAGCCCTCTAACCGGCATACTAAACGAAGGCATCCTGATACACCATCGCCATTTGCTGGGCTGCATGGCTTACAAAAAGTCAAATGTGTGGACTCTAGGGGAATATCGCCTCCATGTTGACGGTCCCATGATCACATTACGCAGCACCCTTATCTCGGCTACATTGCTCTCGTAGTCCTGTTACACGTAACCTGTTACACGTTGATAACGGATCTAAACCGACTTCTAGTGCATTCGCCCCCAGTTAGCATCTCTCGTGTCCGATACTTTCACACGGCCTCGCGGTTTTTATCAAGAAGCCGTTCGGCACATTTCAAACTATAAAATATTTATTTAAATATTTTCATAAGGGCCCTGGGACTGCTTTAGTAAAATCTACAACTGTACATAATGATGATGATTAAAATATAAATAAACATGAAAGTACATATAATTATAATGAAATAACACAACACGTGTCCATAAGATATGTATGCGCACCTGAATCTATGTATAGTATTTTGAAATTTAAATTAAGTGAACAATCTTATGTGATTTATAGATTGGCTTTGCATGACGAAAATGAACAATGTGTATATTGTATAAAAGGAAAAGAAAATAAGCGAATGGATAAAAATGTAGAAAGAACATTAACTGCTTGGTTTAAATTAAATGAAGACGATGATGGTGCATCTGAATATTTATATCATGAAATTTTATATCATTATGTTTTTAAGGGCTCTCGAGCATATCGCTATAGTCAACTTTTATATATATATATATATATATATATATATATATATATACTAGTGGGGCTTCGCCCCCCTGCTCGCTCCGCTCGCCAACCCCCCATTCCAGTTTCCGTTTTATTTTCATTTTAAAATTATATTCTATATAAAATTTATAGATTATAAAAAAGGATTAAATTTTCCAAATAAAAAAAATAAAAAGAAAATTCGTTACTGGAAGTAAAAGTACTGTTTAACATCCACTGTTAATGGCATTTTAAAAAGTTGTTTATTTGGAGCTTCAGAAATTTATCATTTCAATTTATATATAATTTAAAATTAATTTAATTCTTCTGGGCGTATCTATTGCCTCTAAATCTTTTTGCCAGACAAAATGATTGACTTCACACAATTTACTATATTGTGTAAACAAAAATTTCGAGGACAGGTAATCATCAAAGATTCATCGAAGAAACATATTGAATCGTTATAGTTAAAGAATATTATATTTATTTACATTAAAATTAAAAAAAATTCGTTTATTATTAAAACTATTTTTACTTAAGTTTTTTTTATTTGTTGCTTTAAAAAAACGAATAATATAGGGCAGAAAAAAAAAATGTTATTTTTGTACAAAAGAGCTAGGATTTGATAGATGGTATCTTTTTATTTTTATTATATAATAGAAGCAGAAAGTAATATGGATTTAGAGAACGTAGAACTATAAAGAATTCGAGTTGCGTGTCATCGGGAAACGTGGGATGAGTCCGAAAATCAATTTATTTCGGGTACTGTGGGAACCGTTTGCAAGATCCCCAAGATTTTTTATCGTAAGTTATTTCATACTTACATTTTTATAAAATTGATTATTAATTAATACAATGTTTTATTTTCAGTTATAGTTCTGTGTGACAACAACAACAATGTAGTCATATAAGCAGAGTTATAAATTTTTGTTGTATAAACAATCAATAAATTTAATCAATAATACTATCGGCGGTATTGATTACGGATGTAATATATGAAGAAAAGTTTAAAAAAGTATACAATGCCAAATCATTTTGCTTAATCTATAATTATTGCAATAGTAAAATATGTATTTATTAATTTTTAAATCACACTTCAACTACAAAAATAAGCATGACAAAGGACGCAAGAGTCTTTTTTTACCAAGATATCCTACTAATATGATGATTTTATGGAATGATCCGGATGTAATTACGTCCTTTGCCACAGCTATTATTAGTCATTTAATCTATTTCTGAGGTTTTTCACTACTTTGTGTCCCATAAAAACCAAAAAAAGGACTTGCTATTCTGGCTCTTATACAGGTTACTTTTTGCACTGATAAAAAGGTATCTTTTCACCGTACAAAAGTAGTCGCGAGTGCGGATCACATCTTTGGATTTTCACATTTTAAGGTTTAAATTGCAAACAAGCCAGTTATAACATTATATATAGGGCTATATAGTAGAGAACTTTTATTGAAAAAGTGAGAAAATTTTACATTAAAAAAAAAACACCCAGTTGTGGCTGAGTGCGGGGGGCCTCCTGCGGGGGTGGTGCGGGTGGCGGGGGTGTTCGGGGGGGGGCATTCAATATTATTAATGGAAACGAAAGAAATTTTAACCTATTTTGCGGGGGGGGGGGTGCGGGGGGCTATGGGGGGGTGCGGGGGCGAGTATACACAAAATAATCTATAAATATAGAAGATATATATATATATATTAGTTATCAAGTAAACTTGCTGAGGTATGTGATGTAAATAAAGAACAAGTTATAAATCCTAAAGTTAAAGTTGTAGGATTAAATAACCTAGAAAAAATGGACAATGCTAGTATTGAACTAGACATCAATGAAAGGAACTTTGGTACTTTCAAAAAAAATGTGTTGTTTTGAATTCATACGAGAACAGTAAAACTGGATCGCAGTCCGTGATATTGGAAGTTCCTGCTGAGTTATACCAACACATTAGAGAAAACAAGAATAGACTTATTGTAGGATAACAGAACTGCAGAGTATATGATTATTGTAATGTTAAACCATGCTTTAACTGTAGCAGATTTGGCCACAACGGTAGGAAGTGTACAAATAAAGCTGTTTGCCTAAAGTGTGCTGGTGATCATAAAACAGTAGATTGTCAAGCAAATAAGGTCAAATGTGCAAACTGTGCTTACAGTAATGAAATTTCGTAACACAGACGTGTAGTAAGCTTATATTGTATTTACAAATTAATCGGCTGTTAGGAATGTTCATGTTTGTCCATATTCTTACGTTCTCTCTGAATAGGCATTTGAAGCATTCTCTGCGTCAAAGGTAGGTCTGCTGATGTTGCGTCGAAAGCAGACCACTGCTAACTCGAATATATTTCGTCCATTGATGCTTCGTAGTAGTTTATGAAGCAAGGGCCAGCAATCTCTCAAACTTCTAGTGTTTTTGGCAGCTATAGCACTTAAGGTGTATATGTTGCTCAAACCCTACGGCACACCATACGAGTAATCATGGTAATGATACCCGTAAGTATACCTCTTTGCTCCTTCCGGGTAATTATCACGCTATCTTCTCCATTTCGCCGTAACAGTTTTTTTGTAGATTCGTCAATTTCAATTCTCGACAACGTCCTTTAATTCGTTTTCGCCATCCCTCAACTTCATACATTTAAATTCCGTTGATCATGGGTTGATAGTAGTGTGTCGCCATCATATTTCGATCCTAGGTAGCTTCGGGCACTTGGCATATCCTTAAGCATCGATTCTCTTCCACTCTCCCTCCGTATCTTTACATCACGCTTCTGATACGCGCTGAGTGGCGGCTTTTTGATGTTGGGTCTCAAATCTGTGTAATTTTCTTTGTTTTTTATCGGGTCTGAATCCTCGTCGTGTCAACTTCGCGTTTCTGTCGGAGTATGCGCAAAAGTAAAGCTATTTTGTCATTCCTTTCCTTGATTCGGCTTACTTATCTTGAGCTGTTGGAGAAAGAGCCTTTCCTCCGCCTGTTTCCCGGATACATCCTCGAGCGGCGAGAGCTCCACGGTACTGCTTAGACGGTTGCTGTCACTGGCAATTCCTAATATCGTTCCGTTACGATATTTTTGGCGCATGGCACGTGTGTTCAAATTTTCTGTTTTAAGCGGAATAACTTCTATTGACACTAGTATAGTTTTATGAATATTTTTTTTTTTGT
>CM053170.1:28529988-28601357 GCA_012977825.3 Pteromalus puparum
ACGCCGCGGTCAACAGAGTATAGCGTGCATGCTGATGACCTAACATACCCTAAAATGTATTCCTTTCTTAATTTACATCTAATAAAAGCTTCATAAGGTTTCAAGGTATCAATCTGTCATATTGCAACGACTGATCTGTACATAACAATTAATAACTAATAAAATTGCAATATCTGTATCGTCAGCATATGATATTATTATATCAGCAAATTAAAGTAAGGGTCCCAGTATTGTGCCCTGGGGTACGCCAGTTAATATAATTTCGGAGTCACTTTTAACATTTATTTTATTATTACTTTGTTTTTACTGTGTTTTTCCTGTTTGTAAAAAAGCTTTATAGCAAGTCTAGTGCACACCCTAGGATCCCATAGCAGTGTTATTTGTGCAGCAGTATTTTGTGATCTACGGTATCAAAAGCTTTGGCTGAATCTAGAAACGTATAACTATTAGTAGTCTACTTTTGTCTAATTTGTTGTATATCTCTCTATATTATAAAAAAAGTTTCGCCGCCGCCGCACAGTGGGAGATTTTTAAAAAATCGTTCCAAAATTCAACGGCTTTTACTAGAATTGTCCTAGCCGACTGAAACTTTACAGAATACAAGTTTGAGTCATACAAATTAGAGGAAAATTATTAAAAAGATCGTTGGATCATGTTTAAGGTGGTTCAAGGTGGTCTATATGGGCATATGAGCCAAATCTGTGTAATTTACTGAAAAAATTCGTTAAAAAATAGCATAATACAGGCTATAAAAGTGCTAGCAGGATAATTTTTTTTTTAAATTGCATCTTGCATTGTATTATTTTGGGAAAAAATATCGGAAAGGTCATCCGGCCATGTTTAAGGTGGTCTGTATGGTCATAAGGGCCAAATCTGTGTAATTTACTGAAAAAATTCGTTAAAAAATAACATAAATAAATCATAAATCATAAATCAGGCTAGAAAAGTGCTAGCAAGATAAAACTTTTTTTAAACTTCTTGGTTGTAAAAATGCGAGTTAATTAATTTTTGATAATTTACATATCGGATTTGGTCACTTGACTTTTTTGTCACGGACATTTTTGCTCTTGTTGAACTATACTAGAATTATAAATATCCTAGCTAAAAAATTTGTTTGCAGATTACAGTAAATATCTGGAAATATCTGGATATATCTGAACAAAAATGTATGTGTATCTTCCTATATTATATAGTTGTAAGCGTGATTTTAAAATGAAATCCCCTCCACCCCCTCCACCTACTCCTCCACTTCCCTTCACTTCCCCTCCACCTAATAACGTTAAATTCTTTCAAAATTTACGTTATTTTTTCATAATTTGCCCCTCCATCCCCCTCCACTTCCCTCCACTTCCCCTCCACTTCCCCTCCACTCATCCTTCACTTCCTCTCAATTTCCTCTCTACTCCCCTATATGTTCATATTTGAC
The DNA here is from genome assembly GCA_012977825.3 of Pteromalus puparum. NCBI lineage: Eukaryota > Metazoa > Arthropoda > Insecta > Hymenoptera > Pteromalidae > Pteromalus > Pteromalus puparum. Next base: position 28,531,415 of record CM053170.1, read on the forward strand.
GTTCATACAAATGTTACGTCATATTATGATCGGTATAAACATCACTAAAAGCAGAACCAAAGCTATTTTCTGTATCATTTAAGCTTAGAAGAAGGTTAAGTGTAATTTTAGTTCCATAAGATGAAACCAATATCGAAATTTAAAATTTCCAAACAAGTATAGTAAGTTAGCAGACTTGGCATCCCTTCGTGCGGTAGATCGCCGGTTTAGAACGCGGCTAAGTAGATCTACTGTGTGTCTGAATCCTACAAATTCCTACTCTCTAATAACTTCAGTGTAATACTGTTCCTATAAGATGGAACCAATGCCGAAATTTGAGGATCTTAAACAAATATAGTAAGTTAGTAGATTATGAAAGATCATTATTTAGATGACAGTTTTCCAAACCACCCAAGAGGTACTGTCAAAAGTATATTGTATTAGGGTCATAATATAATATACTTCAGGTGCGTTGACAATAACCATAATTTTATATAATTCAATCATGTCATTAAATTATATGAAATTGAATTTCTTCTAAAGTTAATGAATTCGAAAATGAAATAATTAAAATTGATCGATTTTTACAATTAGAAAATTTTTTTCTAAAGTTAATAAATTTGAAAATGCAGTAATTAAAATTGATTCATTTTTACAATTAGAATTTTTATACAATAATCTAAAAAAAAAACCGTGGAATCATCGCCTGGAGCCCTATAACCACGGGAGTCTTAGATACCAATCCTCCTCCCTTAAGACTCCACCTCATACCATCCTCCGTCCTACAGCATCACTTTTACTTTAAAAAAGTTTTGAGTATTACAATTAATGTACTGCTATTTAGTTATAACATTCATTTTTGGAAGTATATAATACTTGTAACAAGGTAAAATTTTGAATTAAAACTTTTTTCATGTAAAAGTGTACAAATAATCATTAAATACTTACGAGCAACTAAGTATTATTACAGCATGTCCTATAATAATACGAAATTAACTTGTTTTATATTTTTATGATTATTTGTGTGCTTTGTGTTCTGTGTCTGTAAGTTTCTAATTAGTTAATAATTTTCGATAATTTTAATAAATAAATTGAAATAATATTTATGGTTTGAAATGTTATTATATTGAGAATAAATAAAAATAATTTTGAATAAATATTTTTTTTATGATTTCTGCATCTAGATGAAACTGCGTACTGTTGACTATTTTTTTATTTTTAGAGAATGATTGATGTTGATCATTCTCATACTTTTGATCTGAAATAAACAATTTTATAAATTAACTTCACAAATAATTTAAAATGCTTCCTCCATCTGAAAAAATTCTTGAATATTAGTCCGAATTATGAAAAAGTAGAAAAAAAAAGTTTTTTTGTGTAGTTAATTGAATATGATGTATGATGTTGCTTATATTTATAATATATTTAACATATGCATCATTATCATTATTTTTAAGTTCACTAGGTATTAATTTGTTTTTTTTACGAAATTGAATAATCTTTTGAGTAATTAATGTAATTTCAGTAGTAATTTCATCTAAATTAGAAAATGTTGAAGATATATCTACTTCATCAAATATTTCATAAATTTCTATTTGAGAATTTAATTCATTCAAAATATAGTCTTTGTCATCTGTTAAATTATTCAAGTAACGTTCATAATTTACTTCTTCAATAAATTGTTGATCAATTTGAAAATTTAATTCAAGTAAATAATTCCTGTGTTCATCATTTTCTACACGAACTAATGAATTTTGAATTGGATCCCATTCCATTGTCAATAATATGCTAAAAATTTAAAAATAAAAAAAATAAATATGTAAATTAAAAAGTATTTTTTGAAACTAAAATAGGAGAAATTGTCTGAAGGAATCAATTATGACTTCTGTATTATAATATATCTATAAAAAAATGTAATAATTTGCAATAGATTTGTATATATTTTAAATAGACTCTTTTAATACCTCACTCCATACAATATTATCGATTTTTGAAGAATCTTCTAATTCATTTTGAATGAATATTTTATTGGGATTTTTGCATCTAGATAAAGCTACATATAACTGACCATGACAAAATAATGGCCGTCTAAGAAAAATTCCTAAGGAATCAAAACTTTGTCCTTGTGATTTATTTATTGTTATTGCGAAAGCTAATATAATTGGAAATTGTTTTCTATAAAGAGTAAATGGAAATGAAGAATTTTCTCCAGTATTTAAGGTGATTCTCGGTATAAAGACTTTATTTCCAATATTCTCTCCTGTAATTATTTCTGCTTCAATATTGTATTGATATAATTTAATGATTTTCAAACGAGTCCCATTGCATAGACCATCTATTATACTCAAATTTCGAATTAACATAACTGTTGCATTTATTTTCAAGTCTAATTTATGAGGTGGAAGACCTTCTCTAATTTCATTTAACATTTCAATTGGATAATTTAGATGAATATTTTCGTCAGTTTGATCTACACCTATATGTGTTGCGTGATCTATGCTGTAATATGTCCATGTATCACCATATAACATTTTTAATACTTTATTATTAATGATTTTAATATCTTCATTATGAGGAGCTAAAATTACAGAATTTATAGATATATTTTGATTAATATTGCTATAAATTTTTTCACAAACATTATCAGTTTTCCAAAATTGAGGTATTTTGAAAGGATTAATTTTACCTTCTCCTAAATCTAATAATAATGTTGAGAATTCTCTATCATTAGAACGAATATTTTTCTTTAATTTTAAAACTTTGAAAAGAGGCCATAATTTGGAATATTTAATTGTTTCCTCAACGATAGAATTTCTATAACCATGTTTTATTACTGGAAGAATTTGTCTAAAATCACCTCCTAATATGATTAATTTTCCTCCAAAAGGTATTTTATTACAGCATACATCTTGCAAGGTTCGATCTATGATTTCTAAAGCCTTTTTCGGAATCATAGATGCTTCATCCCAAATAATTAAATCAGCCAATCTTAATTTTCTTTTATCTGATTCTAATTTTAAAAAAGCAGTATCTATCTTATCCAAATCTAAAGGTAATCTAAAAGTTCTATGACTTGTCATTCCCTTTGGTAATAATATAGAAGCGATACCAGTCCAAGCCATTGACAAGACTTGTTTGTTCAATGAGATATAATAGTGTATTAAAGTTTTGTATAAGAAAGTCTTTCCTGAACCTCCAGGACCATCAATAAAATAAATGTTAGTTTTGCTATTAATAAGTTCTGTGAAAATAGAGTGTTGATCTTCATTTAATTGATTTACCATTTGTTTGAAAATAGTGGCACTTTGAATTATATTTTCGGAAGACATATCATCATTGAGAATAAGATTGTCAGGTTCTGGTAAACTAAAATCCTTACAACACCTTTCTTCTGTTTCTAATATACTTTGGATATGAGATAAAGCATTATTTTCTTTATTTATTTTAAAATCTTCAGTAAAAAAATTTTTAAACCTATTCCAAATTGTATTTCCTTGGATGTTTTCTGCTAATATGAACCAAGCAAAAAATTTACGTAATTGAAATGGTAACATTATTTGACAAGCTTCTTCAAAAATATTATAAACACAAGAGTCATCAGCTACTAAACCCATAGCTAGTGCTGCTTCTTTATAAGTTTGATACAGTGTATTTTTATAAGTTCGTAAATCTTCAAAAGAAGTAGCACCTTTTATTCTGTTTAGTATCAACTTCAGAAAGAATCTTTCACTATCTTTTGGAGATACTACATTTAATCGTCCAATGGCACCATATTTATAATTTCGCGATCGTTTTATCCAAGATTTTGTTTTTTGATCAAATTTGTAATGTTGCGGAATTTCAACATATTTAATATTTTTTGCAAAATTATCTATTTTATTTAATTTAAACCATGCTGTTAATGTGGTTTCTGTGTTGCGTAATGCTTCTGACTCTTTATGTTCTTCAAAAATAATGTTTTGTTGATCTTTTGTATGAACTGCTAAACGTGTAACAGTATGGCTTCTACCACATAATGGAAATTCTTGTAGTCGCCAAGCTGCTTCCATTCCGCTTAAATATCTTCCATCAATAAATTGAGTAATTTCATCATGAACTACAGCACCTGGTTCATCATTTTCTTTATCATCCATTTTTTTAATTTTGCATAATGCTCTATCTCCACCCTTATGTATGTAATCAAATATATATTTAATACTTTGAATAGATGCACAATATTCTACATTTATATGACATTTATATTTTTGCAGTAGGAAGCTATTGTAAGGAACGACCATACGGTTATCTACTGGAATAATTTCTTTATACTTTTTTGTCGAATACGTGTATTTTTCAGATGTATTATCTCGTCTACGATATAATGGATAACCGTTCTCTTTAAAAGTTGTGTTGTCGCAAAATTTTTTCGGAAAATTTTTAGCACAAGTAGTTTTAGTTTTACTAATTTTATTATTTTCTAAACAAGGAGATGTATTTGTGTGTGGTCCATGTAACATGTGTTTGATTACTAATTTTTGTAAATCTTTATTAGAATTGTTTGGAATCTCAGCAGAAATGTATTTATTTATTGATTCAGGTGTCATAATCTTGTTATTAGGATGCAATGTCACAACTATATGAGCATGTGGTAAGCCTCTTTTTTGAAATTCTATCGTATACACGTAAGCAAGTACTTCTCCAAAGATTTTATTTTTTAAAATATCGTTTAAAAACGAATTAAATTTTGCATAAAATAATCTAACAGTAATATTTGGAATATCATTTGGAGTAGTACCATTAGGAAAATATTTTAGAACCATTTTTAATTCTTTCCATTTAGGGTTACAAGTCATGGTAATCAGTAAATCTGGTCTAGACTGAGCTCTGGTTATTGCCATTGCATCCTGATAATGTTGCTGCATATATCGGGGACTTCCTATGTATGTAGCTGGTAGTATAAACAAATTACCCAATCTTTCTTTTTGTTCAAAATTTTGTGAAATATTTGAAGCAGAATTATAAACATGATCGAATAAACCTTGATAACATTCAATTCTTAATTGTTTTTGATTATTTCTGAAGAAGTTCATTCTATTACTCTCTACCATAACAAGTGCATGTATAAAATATTGTTGAGTTAGTCTACCACCGAATAATAAAGGAGAGAAACATTTTATTTTTGGTCTATATGATAGTCTATAAGGGTAATATTGTAAAAGAGTGAGATTTTCTAAATTTCTTTTTTTATTCTTACTACTATTTATATCTATATCATAAATTTGATTTGATTCAGAATTTGGTTTTTTACTGTACCCAATACTCCATCCTATAAACAACTTTTTAAAATGCCATTAACAGTAGATGTTAAACAGTACTTTTACTTCCAGTAACGAATTTCCTTTTTATTTTCTTAATTTGGACAAATATTTAATCCTTTTTTATAATCTATAAATTTTATATAGAATATAATTTTAAAATAAAAATAAAATAGAAACTGAAATGGGGGGTTGGCGAGCGGAGCGAGCAGGGGGGAACCCCCCCCCCTAGTATATATATATATACACACATACATACTGTAACGAGCGCTTGAATTTCANATTTCCCGCGCGTTCGTTAGTCGCGCGAGGCGGAGCTGTCGGCGCGTATGCTAGCAGACGACGTCGGCGGCCGACGTCGACAGGGTTAGGTACGCGCGCGAGAGAGCGAGCAGGGAGACTCGAGTTCGCTTCGGCCGGATCAACATCGGCGATATACCGCAAATAGTCCGCGGATCCTTTACCGCAGTACGTCAACACCTGGAGGGACGCCTCCAGACCCGAGTACGAGCGGCCCGGAATCCCGTGGAGTGTTGTAAGGAAAGCGAGGGCGAGTTAGCTAACGGCGAACCGGCGACCGAGTAAGTTGCGTTTTATATTATCTTCCACGCGAAGCTGCCGCAGGTCTGGACTCGCTGCCACCGAGTCCTCGACCCGGCTTCGTGTGTGACATTGTACGCGATCCTCTCGCCATCGCGCGTGCGAACTTTGTACACCGATTTATATCACCAGTAGAGTCACAATATATCTTTCTTTTATCGTTATCCTCAGTGTATTCATTTGTATTTCCCCGAGTACCCTCCCGCTGGTAGACTCACGGTTACGCGGATAAGCGTGGTACCCCGGGCGTACCACGCATTTAACGGAAGTTGGCAGGCAATGCACTGGTGATAGTGATTGCACTACGCGGCTAACGTCCGCGCACTATCACCACGCCGATCACCGAGGGACCAGCCAGACGCTATACGACGTTCACTGTGTGTTGACGTGCGGCATTTCCGCGGCCGCACGGCATTGTCGAGTCCACCCCGTTACAATACATACATACTTATTTATCAACATATGACAATATTTGATATTTTCTCGTATACTTACTAATCCATGTAATTTTAAAGAAATTTTTGTATGTTTACATACTCAAAATATTTCTTTACAGCTGCTAGAAAAAATACTTTGTTTTGAAAAATTAAACAGCAATATTCTAGTTTTACCCTAGCAGAAATAAAAAGTGCAAATAACAGAAGAAACCTGAAGTAAACAGTCATGAACTGTAGACGAATGTCGGAATTAAAACAAAGAGAACAGTTATTTACAGTGTTGTTCCGTATTCATCTGCTTTTTTATGTTTTTTTTTTCAGTTTTCACTCGATTTTTTAAACGTTACTATTTTTGAACTGATTGAAATAATGAATATATCAGATAATAGCTGTTAATAATTGATGACAACTGTATTTTTTCAGTTTGAAACAGTTTTCTTCTGTTAATAACTGTTGTCTTCAGTATGCAACAGTTTTATTCAGAATATAACTATTATAAACAGTTATTAACTGATTTTTTACACATTTAAAAATCGCGTCTATAATGCGAAAACAATAATACGTCAAAATAACCGTTGATAATATTTTAAAAAGTTTAAAACTGCAAATAACTTTTAAAAACAGAAGTATATTGCCAATAATTTTTTCTAAAACTGACTAATGCTGAAAATAATTGTTGTCTTTGCTTTAATTCCAACACTTCTTTACAGTTATTAACTGTTTTTTTTTAAATTTTTGTTCAGATATATCCAGATATTTCCAGATATTTACTACTGTAATCTGTAAACAAATTTTTTAGCTAGGATATTTATAATTCTAGTATAGTTCAACAAGAGCAAAAATGTCAAGTCAAGTGACCAAATCCGATATGTAAATTATCAAAAATTAATTAACTTGCATTTTTACAACCAAGAAGTTTAAAAAAAGTTTTATCCTGCTAGCACTTTTCTAGCCTGATTTATGATTTATGATTTATTTATGCTATTTTTTAACGAATTTTTTCAGTAAATTACACAGATTTGGCCCTTATGACCATACAGACCACCTTAAACATGGCCGGATGACCTTTCCGATATTTTTTCCCAAAATAATACAATGCAAGATGCAATTTAAAAAAAAAAATTATCCTGCTAGCACTTTTATAGCCTGTATTATGCTATTTTTTAACGAATTTTTTCAGTAAATTACACAGATTTGGCTCATATGCCCATATAGACCACCTTGAACCACCTTAAACATGATCCAACGATCTTTTTAATAATTTTCTTCTAATTTGTATGACTCAAACTTGTATTCTGTAAAGTTTCAGTCGGCTAGGACAATTCTAGTAAAAGCCGTTGAATTATGGAACGATTTTTTTAATATCTCCCACTGCGCGCCGCCGATTCAGAAATTTTGCCCTTTAATCTGTGCCCCTTAATCAGTGCCCCTCAATTAGTGCCCCTTAAATTCTACCCCTCAATTACTGCCTCTCAGCTACTACTCCTAAACTACTGTCGATAATCACTATAGTATTAAGTTAAATATAAACAATAATTGCCTCCTTATGCCTGTTTTCTTACACACCTAGACAGTAGCCATGGGTAATATGCATGTCTATACAGTAAACATCGCTAAAAGCGAAACGCTTTGCTTTTCCTATGAGGCACTCGCCTATCTTCTAAGGTTGCATGATATCGCGAAAATGGCGGAGACTTGTAGGGGTAATTTTCTGATGTGTGAAAAGGAATAGTTTGTATAGCCGATATCCCGTTTAAGTAGATGAAATGGTGAGCAACAAGTCAATTAAGAATTTTTATGCGGACCGAAGGTCAGAACGCATTTGTAAATCCCTGAATTGAGGGTTGGCCGAGAAGGCTCCAACATGGAATGTTCCCGGTGTTTCAGGATTTTTAAATCAACGGGATGAGGTAATATAAATAACTTATATTTGAGCTACAAGAAATAGATTTATTATGAGAGAGAGAGATTTAGATTTAGATTTAGATTTAAGTGTTTTATTACTGTACATTATGTTGTACAAATAGTATTATAGAAAATATTTACAGATTAATTACAGGTTTGAGCGATAGATGATTTGAAGTATGTTAAGTAATGGTGGTGAGATGAGATAGCGAAAAGTTATGAATGAGGTGTTTGTGTGATAGTTACTATTGTTTGTGATGGTGTTTGAGAGAATGTTGCGAATTTAGTTGTTTCTACTCTGTTCTTCTTGAGCGAAAAAGTATTGTCTAGCCTGCGTTTTGAAATAAGAAGTTGAACTATTGTTACGTAAGTGAGATGGTAGGGAATTCCAGAGATATGAGGCGCTGATGTGGAATGATTTCCTCAGCGTCTCTGTGGCGAAGGGGGGGATGTCTAGAGGACTCACTTCACCCCTCACTGGGCGGAGGGCGACGTGGAAGTTAAAATAGGCTAAGATATAGGATGGTACAGCAGTATTAAATAAAAGAGTATTAATTAAAGAGAGAGAGAGAGAGAGAGAGAGAGAGAGAGAGAGAGAGAGAGAGAGAGAGCCTTGCGGCATAAAACCTCTCTCGAAAGATAATTTTGACAGAATGTTACAAATATTAATAGAGGTGTGGATTCAGAGTGTGTGGTGTAAAATGTATGGGAAAAGAAGTATGCGTAGCGTCTCTCGCTGGTCTTGGGAGCGAGTCAAAATGTGATAGCTTCGAATCGGCTCTCAAAACCTTGGCTATGACAGAAACATCTTGGCGTCGGTTGTGTCGAGAGTCGTGTTGAAAACGCGTGAATTTAAAGAGAGAAGATATTGAATCAAAGATAAACAAAGTAGGCACTTATGCGTCGAGCTTCAGCGTTCTCCAGGAGAGTTGACTGAACCTCTGCAAGTGTCGAACTAGACTAAATTCAAAGTTTACTCTCCGATTTCTCCCCCGCTTCCCTTTTCAAGACTCTATTGGCCTTGGAGAGGGAAGCCGGAAAGCCGAAAAGCCGGAAGCCTTGTAAGGTGGTGGAAAAAGCTAGTCGTAAAGGACCCGGTCGTAAAGAACCCGGCTTGGTCTGCGGTACTACCGTCGGGTCGTCAGACGGCGGTAGGTTTTCCCCGAACCTTCATTAGTACTTCGACGGCTGAGAGGAAGAAGCTCGTATCTCGGCCGCGGCTCCGAGAAGGTCGTATTCCAGACGCGATTTTTTGTCTTCAAATTTTGTAGTGGCAGCACTGCGCGAGTTTAAAATACGATTTTACAAGGCATAAAATGTGCGTAAAAATTTCTGAAAAAAATCAGAAATACTTATTTTTTATTGCCTTTGCTTATAGTATAAAAACTTATATCATTAAGCGAATCAGATTCAACTAATTGGTCGAATTAAATAATATTATTTAGATGTATTTGAAATTAATTAATTTTCAAATTGAGCGCGCGCTACCCGGACATTGAGTCCATCTATGTCGGGATGAGGCGGTCGAGGAGGAGAAAGTACTCTGCCTATTCTGGACTGACTTCTTTATTCTGGTCTCTGTCTCTCCAGCCTGACTGGTCCGGATCGTAGTCGAAGCGGTACTGAGCGAGGCGCTCGCTCGCGGCGTGAGCCGCTCTCTCTCTCTCTCTCTCTCTCTCTCTCTCTCTCTCTCTCTCTCTGTGGTCGGACGTGCCGCCACCTATCGGTGGGGTACCTACAGTACTCCCCCCGAGGAAGAAAAAATGAGAAGCATTTTTGTTGATTGGAAACTTATGTAAAGTTGCGAGAGAGAGGAGTTTACAAGATTTTGTGTAGTTTTAAAAAAAAAAGATGTCAGGGACTGGAGAGTATTTACAAAAATAATTTACATTTCTTAAAACTAGTTGTTTGAACGTATGACAAGTTTGCGCTTAGAATTACAACAGTACTAGAACTAGAATCACAGTGTGATGATTATACAAGTATTTTCTTGTAGTGTAACGTAATGTAATACAATGTTTGTATTGATGGTTTCGCTCCATCTGACTCCATAATTTGCTAGCTACAGAGCTATGGTGCAAAGATAGTACGTAATACAATATTAAAGTTAAAGACTAGATTAAACGCAAAGAACAAAAAAAAATTTGCTAGCTTGGCTAGGCTTTGGTTGGTTTTTGGTTCTATAAGGTATTTACAGAGTAGTGTGCTAGCTTGGCTAGGCTTTGGTTGGTTTTTGGTTCTATAAGGTATTTACAGAGTAGTGTGATGAGTATGAGGTAGTATTAGGTACTGCACCCCCCCGCAAAAGAGCTGTGTTTCTTACGAGCGCGTTTGTGTGACTGAACTGAGTCAACATTGTTTTTTCGTTTAAGAATGTTCGGAACGAACTTGGTGCGTTTAGGCGCTGGTTGCGCGGACGGAACCTGTTTACTAGATTGATTCTTGTTGCTTTTTGAGGTATCCGGAGCAAATCTAACGCGTTTGGGCACCGGAGGTTGAGGTGTGGGAATCGGTTGATCCGGTGGATCTTCGGTAGGTGGGATAAGAGGTGCAGGTTGAATGTTGTCTGTCGGAAGCTGCGTGGCCTTGGAAGTACCGGGTGCTGGTTGAGCGCGATTGACTTCCGTTGGCTGAGGAATCTTGATCGGTTCAGGTGTTGTGTTTTCCTTAGTGCCGTCAGGATCCTCTTGAAGAATGAACGCAGGTTTCACGCGTTGCAAAGACACTGTTTTATGTGTGCCGTTGACTTCGATTACCAAGGTCTGGTTCTCCATGTTGCGAGATATGACCTTGTGAGGGCCGGTGTAAGGCCGAGTCAAAGCGGGCTTTATTGGTTTTTCTTGTAACCAAACGTGAGAGCAGGTTTTCATGTCCTGATGTAGGAATGGCTTGGTTGCCGTCTTGTGATTAACTGGAACTGGTCTCAGTTGCTGCATGAAGTCGCGAAATTCGTTGTAGAATGTGCGAACGTTTGGTTCTTCATTGGTGAGAGGTGAGAAATCACCGGGAATTCTCATTGATTTTCCAAAGACTAAGTCGGCTGGACTGGCGTCTGTGTCTAGACGGATGCGTGTGCGCAGTCCCAGCATGACTGTTGGAAGTAGTCGGAACCATTCCTGACTGTTTCCGTGGCACACGGGAGCTGTTTTGATGTCTCGGTGGAANATGAGAGCTGTTTTGATGTCTCGGTGGAGGCGCTCCACCATGCCGTTGGAAGCAGGATGGTATGACGTTGTGCGAATCCTGTTAATTCCGAGGATTGACAGGAGTTCGGAAAACAATCTGGACTCAAATTGAGCACCCTGATCTGCGGTGATCGTTGTTGGTGCGCCATAGCGGCAAATCCAGTTGTCGTAAAATGCACGAGCTACAGTTGCTGCTGTGGTGTCAGCAATTGGAATTGCCTCAGGCCATCTCGTATAGCGATCGATGATGGTGAGGAGATGTGTGTAGCCGTGGCTGTAGGCGAATGGTCCTACGAGGTCCAAGTGGACGTGATCGAATCTTGCATCTGGAGTAATAAAATGCTTGGGCAAAAACTTGTTGTGCTTTGTCAATTTTGATTGTTGACAAGCTACGCATGTTTTGCACCAAGTGGCGATGTCGCGACTCATGTTAGGCCACACGTATTGTTGGTGTATGAGTCGAGCTGTGTCTTTGACTCCAGGATGCGATGGTGAGTGGAAGTTGTCGAAAACTGTCTTCCTCAGTTTCTTAGGGAGATAAAGACGGATTACATCTTCGTGGATGTCGCAGTAGAACGCTGCGTGAGCGGAGCCCCAAGTAAGCTTGCGAAGCTTGAGCGGATGGTCCGCATTGTTGAGAATCTCCTTGAGTTGGTCGTCCTTCTTTTGTTCTTCGCTCAGCTGTTTCGCGTCGAACAGCGTCGGAAGCTTGAATGCGTTGATATTCGCTAGAACTTTTCTGACCTGTGGATCAGCGAGGAGTTCTGGATCGCTCCAGTCGAAAAGTGCAGGGGAAGTGAAAGCGTTGATTCGAGACAGAGCGTCTGCAATGTCATTCTCTTCACTAGGGAGATAGTGAATCTCTGTGTTAAACTGGGCGATGANAGTGAATCTCTGTGTTGAACTGGGCGATGTAAGACAATCTGCGCGAGCGAATAGCTGGCATTTTGTCGTTGTTTTGCTGTAAGGCATAGATCAAAGGTTTATGATCTGTGTAAATCTTGAACTCCACACCTTCGAGATAGTGGTGGAAGTGTCGGATGGCTTCGTAGATGGCTGTTAGTTCCCGGTCGTAGGTGGCGTATTTAGTCTGCGCAGGGGAGAACTTCTGGGAGAAGAAGGCAAGGGGAAGCCAAGAGTTGCCTGAGCGTTGCTCGAGGGCTGCTCCCATAGCTGTGTGTCTGATGCGTCTGTGATCAGACGTAGCTCTGCGTTTTCGCTTGGAAAAGCGGTAAAGGAGAGGTTCACGAGGTCATCCTTGCACTTTTGTAAGGCCGCCTCGGCTTCTGAAGTCCACGAAACTGGACGTTTGTCCTTTTTTTTAGCTCCTTTTAGGAATTCGCTGAGAGGACGTTGCGTGTCTGCAGCCTGCGCCAGTAAACGTCTGTAACTGTTGACGAGACCTAGGAATCTTCGAAGTTCCTCGATGGTCTGTGGCTTTGGGAATTCCTGTATCGCCTTGACTTTTTCTGGGCTGGTTTTGAAACCATCTGGGGTAATAAGATGGCCCAGAAATATTAGTTCGGTAACGCCGAAACTGTATTTCTCGAGATTGACTTGCAGCTCGTACTCGTTGAGGCGACTTAGAACTGTGTCAAGGTGTTTCTGGTGTTCGTCCTCCGACGTGGAGGCGATGAGGATGTCGTCTAAGTAGACGAAGACAAAGTCGAGATTTCCAAGCGCTGAGTTGATGTAGCGCTGGAAGGTCTGTGAAGCATTGCGAAATCCGAACGTCATCACTGGGAACTCGTAGAGTCCGAAGGGAGTGATGATTGCCGTTTTGGGGATGTCTTCGGGGGCTACCGGAATTTGGTGGTAGGCCTGGCGCAAGTCTAGCGCCGAGAAGATTTTTTTGCCGTGGCAAAAGGTCATGCAATCGTGCATGTGTGGAATTGGGTAACGATCTGGGATCGTCTCCAGATTGAGTTTGCGATAATCACCATCAGACGAGTTACTGATACTTTGCAACATTTTGTATCCGGTATAATAACTTTTAAACTCGTCTTTTCTGGGACAACATGGTATGATTTTGTCAATTTCAGAATCTTCCAATTCTTCAAACATTTTCTGATCTACTTTACCAACTAATAATATCCTTACATTAATTAATTAGAAAACATACAGAGCATACACCTAGCATTACATTTATAATAAATAATTGTTATGCACGTGTCTAATTCATAGTACATAACCTAAAAAAGATACTTACAGAGGAAGAAGCATTCCAAATCCTGGAAGCCCCACTCTGCTAATGTCTTCTTCACAGCAGGGTCCATCACGTCCGTCGCTTATTCACATTATCAGACTATTTTAAAAATGATAAATTATCCGGATAATCCTCGGGATCCGAGTGAGCGAGCGGAGCAATTTGCACGGCGATACGGCGTGCACGGAAACATCGTATATAGAAGTGCGCGCATCGGGAAATAAGGTGCGCGCACGCCACCTCGCGGTGCAAAGCAGCACAGCGGGCGGCGCGAGTGTTTGCATCGCCCCTTAGCCTGCAAACTTTTTTCCGTGTACCGCGAGAGGGGATACTTACATGTGTGTGTGTCCCCTCGCACAGTCATTAGCGCGCTCACTCATTCTCGCGCGCTATACTGTACTTTACAGTACCTATTACGCAGTGGAATTTTCCACACAGGACACTATATTACAACACGCCTCCTTGGACTGTACGGAAAATTCGTTTTACAATACATCTAGTTTATCTCTTAACTTTTAGAAATTTTGTTTACATAATCCTTTGGTAAAAATATCCGCAACATTTTAATAAATTAATTAATAATTATAAATTCAAGTTCAATTGATACTTGAACGCTAGTGACTCTATATATTTAGTTTGGCTTAGTTCCATTTCACAATTGTTATAATCATATTCAATATTTATCCTTAAATATTCTTTTATCTCTCCTAAATCTTCCATTTTAAATTTATTCATTAGAACTTTCTTCAAACTTTGAATCTTTTTCTTGTTTTTACAACAAATCAATAAATCATCTACGTATAACAAAAGCTAAATAACATCTTCTCCTTTACCATAAAGATACAAACCATTATCAGCATTGCTTCTTTTAAATTTTAGTTTCGCGAATTATTCACCAAAACATTTGTACCATTTTCTTGGACTTTCTCGTGTCAATACAACGCTTTAAGCAATTTACAAACTTTGTCTGTTCCGTCATTGTAACCTTCTGGTTGATTGACATATACCTCTGAGCTTACTTTACAATTTAGAAATGCTGTAACAACATCCATCTGTTCTATAATTAATCCGTACTGACAACAAAATGAAAACAATTTTTAACGTTTGTGATTTTGCTACTGGAGCGTATAATGTCATCAATTATATTAGTTTGTCGAAAACCTCTAACTACTAATCTGGCTTTAAATACGTTTTACGTCTAGGATCTTTTTTCCGTTTTGTTTATCAACTTATTTTCATGTTTCATTTTCATACCAACTACTCATTTCTTTATCCATTGCATTTTTCCACCTATCACATTCATCGCTATTCATCGCCTCCTCAAATGTACAAGGTGTATCAACTTTACAATAATATACGGATACTCTGTTTGCATTATTTTCCGGATATTTTATCGGGCTCTTTTTCGCACGTGTTGATCGACGTGGAGTATTTGGTTTCAAACTATTTTTATCTATATTCTTCACATTTGTTTGTTCTTTTTCGGTCCCAATTTCATTTTCATCTGCGCTATCAAATACATCATCATCAATATCATTTTTGGAATCAAGTTTGCTTCTCTTACTCGACTCGAGTACGGGAAGAAATATTTTCGTTGTCATAATCAAGACCAATACATTTTTCATATGATTCAACAACATCAACATGTCTAGAAACTGTTACTCTACCATTCAACAAGACTCTATAACCAACTTCATTGTAGCCTAATAATATTTCCATTTCTGTTTTTTTGTCCCATTTTGAATTTCTCTTTTGTTCAGGCTTTCTTACAACAACTTTACTACCGTATAACTTTAAGTTCTCAACATTTGGCTTTTTTCTAAAAAATATCTCATATGGAATTTTCTTTTCAATCGTGTTAGTTAAAGTACGATTTTTCAAGTATGTTGCAGCACTAACAATTTCTGGCCAAGATTTTTTGTCTACTTGTGCCTTATTTAATAAACAATGTGCCATATCCATAATTGTTCGATTAAACCTTTTAGTAGTACCATTCAACTCATGTACGTACGCTGGACAATTGTTTATATAAATACCCTTTTCTTTCGTGAATTTATAAAATCGATTATTTAAATATTCTGTACCATTGTATCACATCGTATATTTTTTACTCTTTTTCCCGTTAAATTCTCTACTTCATTTACGTACTTTATCATACAATCATACACTCCATCTTTGGTTTTAATGCAGTAAATTTTGGCTATTTTGCTGTAATCATCGATAAACGAAACAAAGTATTATTCACCATTTGGACCCGGGGTCTTGAAGCTACCACATACATCAGTGTGTATAATCTCTAAGATATCTTTCGCCCTTGTTCTGTTATTTTTAAACGGTAAATTATGCACCTTATTCTCTATGCAAATTTTGCATTTTAATAATTCCGATTCAAACTCAGTTGGAATACCTGTCAACAATTGTTTTCTACTCAAACAATTTAAATAGCCGAAATTCACATGCCCTAGTATTCTGTGCCACTTTTCTTTTTTACTCATTTTACTATTAAGGTGGTTCCTTCGAGACCCATGATTTTTCAAGCTGCACTTCAAATTTCATACCCAAGTCAATAAAGACATCACACATGTCATACTAAAATTTTAAAGCATTTCACCGTTTTGTTGCTGAGTAATCGTTGTTTAAAGTTTGGCAAATTACACAGCAGCTATACCTATTTATATAGAAATTGCTACGTTTTGTAGCTGCCGATAGCAATATCTCACGAATGAAAATCAAATCGGTTTTGAAATTTTATATGTATATAAAAGATATAATAAGGAATATTTTTGTGCAAGGTCACTTGAATTGACCGTTTTATTATCAAAATACGGTGTCTTGAAAATATTTCTTTGAGAGAAGGAATGTGTATTGCGGGAGATGTGGCAACGTCGCACACTTGCACACTTGCAAACCTTCTGCACAATTGTTCTCTTTGTCTAACTGATTTTGATTTATAAACATTCCCTTGTACCTTAGTTGATTAGACTTTATTAAAAATAATCTCGAGACTGCAGATGTTGTTCAGTCAGAGTATCTGGAGGTTATGTCGCGGTGCGCATATGGGTCGATGTAGTGATCGATGGGTGCGACGTTGCTACGACTTCTTCGCTCAGAATAGCATGCACTTTCCATCTCTCTCACACAAAGCTATCTGTCTCTCTCTTACCGAAGAAACCACCTTAATATACTCAGCACTGTTTACAGTTTTTTGTTCGATTTCCAATCTACTCGTGATTTTATATGTACGATTTTCTTTATACGCTACTGCTGTTAAATTTTCTTTTTCATCAATTATTTTTGCTGAATTACCTTTCGAGACAATTGTGTTACTATCAGTTAATTTCCCGTAACTAATTAAATTTGTATTCATCTCTCTANTTTCCCAAATGCTCTGAAATAACTTACAACATTCCCAATTTTAGTTGCTTCTAACTCACTACTATCTCCTAAATAGATTTTAATCGGTTTCTTTAAAACAATGCAATTTTCGAAATAACTATCATCATTTACAATGTGGTTTGAACATCCACTGTCGAGCAACCAATTTATTTTATTACCTGTTTCACTATTTTGCGCCGCATGCGCTGTTGCTACCCAGGCGCTGACGTCGGACCCACTCAATTGACTCGTACTGGCGCCTTGCTGCTGCTGACGGAAGTTGCCGCGCCCTCTGCCGTAGTTGTTTCTTCTTCCTCCGCCTCTGCTTCTGCTGCTACCGCGGCCACGTGTTGGACCTCACCATGTTCCACTAACTTAATAGTAGATTTTAAGTAAGTTAAACATACCAAATTCGTGTTATTTTTGTGTCGCGCGGGCTAGGTGGGTGGCGCATTGAATAATTCAAAAATTAATCATAAAAATACTGAACGCATTTACGTATATCTGGGGGGCTAGAGGGGCTCCCCCGAGCCCGAGTCCGGCCGGGTCTGTGGGGGGGCGAGTCCGGTCGGGGGAGTATCGCCAAAATAACTATATAATATAGGAAGATATATGTAATAGTTTTTCATTTCAAATTAGTGCACCAAAAATTGGACGATAGTATGAACCGTTATTTAAATTGTCATAACTGATTTCATCTTAAATGATAATTAAGTATTATATATGATAAAACGTGACAATATATGGGTTTTTTATAAATAAAAGTAGCTCCGAATCCCAAATGACCGCAAATGAGGATTTTAAGTAGTTTAAATCAAGGAAAAGCTGATAATTTGCGTTTTTTCTCTTAGAGGGGGCATCCTACGGCAATTTAACTAATGGATTTCGATTCAGCGTGAAAAAATACATTGGGAAATATGTGTAGAAGTCGAATGAAAGTAGTTTCGAAGCTCAAATGCCCGCAAATAAGGATTTTAAGTAGTTTAAATCAAGGAAAAGCTGATAATTTGCGTTTTTTCTCTTAAGGGGGGCATCCTACGGCAATTACCAATGGATTTTGATTCAGCGTGAAAAAATACATTAAAAAACATGTGCAGAAATTAATTTTCTCCATTTTTTCTATAGGCTTCGCATGGTAATTAATACATTTTTATCGAAAATATCCATGTTTGGGTACCACTTTTGAGGTTATGTAACAACATTTGAATATCGGAACTATTTTTCCCATATTCTAGAATACTTCATCTTATAGCATATTAAATTTCATTATCCTAGCTCATTTCGTTTGGGAGATGTTTGATTTTGTCACAAAAATCCCAAAATACGCCACTGTGCGGCCGTGAGAACACCGTCGCTATAGTGTCAACCGTCCGAGGATCGTCCACCACACCTGACGTACACGGAGATCTATAGGGTACTGCATCGGCTGGAGTGACGCCTTCAGCTCCGAGAGGCATCGACTCCGACTTCTGGGGATCGTCGTAGAGAACGCGAGACGACGAAGCATCTGTAAGCGGCCAAAGACCGAGTAAGTCCGACACTATTGTTCGAGTTTCTCGAGGAAGCTTTGTAATAGTAAAATTTTCAGTATTGCTAATACTTCGTGGAAACGCATTTGGAGGTGTTTGGAGTACAAATCATACGTTTTTAGAAAATGTCCGTGCGGATGGCTGTGTGTGTGGGTGTGTGTTTGTGTGTGTGTNGTGTGTGTGTGTGTGTGTGTGTACGTATACCGCCATAATTTTGGAACCATGCGACGGATCGTAATAAAATTTGACATGCATATATTTGTTCTAATTCTGAATTTAGGTCATTTTTTGTTTTATGATTCTTATTAGACCATTTTATGGCCATATTATAGCCATTTTTCTATTTTTGAAAAAATATTTTTGCTTTTTTATAATGATATGATTTATACAATATATTCAACAATAGTGTATCTAAAAGAACATAAATTTGTCTACTTTTTCCCGCAAGATTTTCTAGATTGACTGATCTGTTCATTTTTTATGATATAAAAGGTAATTTTTCGATAAACATATATAACTCAAAAAATAAATAGTTAAATGTTTTGAAAAAATTCATGACTATAAAAAACAACGATATCTATTAGTTGTATTAGTTGTAAAGATTTTAAGCAAATTTGGCGACTAGTTTTTGAGATAAAAATCAAAAACTAAAAAAAATGGTTTTTTTATGTCGTACGATTACGGGAGTAAAAAGGTTTAAATTGAGTTGAAATTTTAGGAAAAGATTGATCTTTTGATCACTTCGGCTAGGTTCTTTTTGTAGCTTATGAAACCTTTTAGTTTAAAAGATATTAAGATTCAAATTCTTCAACTCTCACCCTGTATACTCTGTGTGACTGAACATTATTATTTTTGTTAAACCATATAATTTGATAATTAAAGCTTAGTATATTTTGAGAGTTTTCGTGGTTTTATAAAATGTCCGTGCAGATGGTTTTGTCTGTGTGTGTGTGTGTGTGTGTGTGTGTGTGTGTGTGTGCGTGCGCGTGCGTGTGTGTGAGTGTGTGTGCGTGTGTGTGTGCGTGTGTGTGTGTGTGTGAGTGTGTGTGTGTGTGAGTGTGCATGCGTGCGTACGTATACTGTTATAATTCTGGAATTACGTGATCGATCGTAATAAGATTGGACGTGCATATATGTTTTCTGATTCTGAATTCGAGCAAATTTTCAAAGATTTAGACTATTTTTTGACCATTTCATGGCCATTTTTGGATTTTTGAAAAAATATTTTTGCTTTTTATTATATGATTTATACAATATATTCAACAATAGTGTACCTAAAAGACTATTACCCACAAGGTTGGAATATTTTCCCCCTTCTCCGACGCCCGCGCTCTCTCGTCTTAAGAGAGCTCGGGGCTTCAGTCCTGAGCGGATCTCCGTTGAGACCTTNGGTCGAGGGAAATCTCGCAGGAGAATCCCTACCCGCTTGGTCGAGCAACTCCCGGGCTTCACCTCCGGTGCTCTCATGTGAGATTTTGCAGTAGGGAGGTATATAAGATAAAATATGGGTGGGGTGTCAAAGTAAGTGGTGGAAAGTTTACTAATGCTTTAAATAGGCAAAGTGAGAGGTTTAGAAGGGTGAGGGACATATAAATTCCTAAAAATCCGTCTTTTTTAGTTAACACTTACCCTTTACATTACTATCTAATGATATGTAAATACAGTATGTAAGTAAATGACATTTTATTTGTAATCACACTTTATTAAGCCAGTATCAATTAATTTTGAAGGTCAGGCTTTCGCAATTACTGGTATTTTTTTTATTACGATATATGTAAGTTATTTTAGGAATTCACGGAGCTCTATCCTTTTGATATCCACCTTAACCCCCACTCCCCTGATACCCCTCCCCTACAAGTGTCTTCCTAACCTATCCTTTTAGTATCGAATAGTAGCGAATATTTAAATCAAAGAATGAGTTGATTGTCCCATGTAATTATCTTCCACTAGCAGAATAGGAGGAAGCCAAGTGCCAATGACTTGGCAGCGGTTTTTTTTTTCTAAGAGGCGCTACTTAATTTTGTGTATTCCCAAGTCAAAATAAAACATAATGCGCCCCGGCAATGACAACAGAAACTATGAAAATGATATATTATGCACTGTTTCATAGTATAATCAGCTACGGAATTATTACATGGAGTTGTGCTTGTAAAAATAACATTAACTTGCTTCAATACCTTCAAAAAAGAATCTTGAAGACTGTAAATAAGAATAAATCTGTTAAAAACAATCCTATGAATCTAGATAAGTTATATACGTATGAATCTCTAATTTTTCACTACAATGAACTCGGTACGAAATTTTTGAACTCAAAAAGTAAAAAGAGGAATAAAAATATAACTTTACCAAAATTCAAAAAATGGTAAGTAATAAGATGTGCTACCTAAGAGCCATATTCGTTTTCAATTTTTTACCGAATAATCTGAAAACTGTTGATATTGCCAAAACTTGGCAAAAGAAGGAATTAAAAAATTGGATCAACTCAAGTTACTGATATGGTTTTGCTCTATCACCGATTATTATGTGTAGTTCTAAATCACATCTACTATCTCGCTCATCTCAATGCAAATGCTGTTTTTTGTATATAAAGTTTTTCTTACATTATAATATTAAGTATTAGTTTTTAAGAGATTACATTAATGTAATTTACAAGCCCTGCCTACAGGTACCTGCGTGTACCTCTGCAGGTTATTTTTATAGATGTACTTATTCGTATGTAATAACACTCTGTAATAAATAATTTACTGGGAATAAATAACAAAAAAAACAGTCTTTTTTTACAAAAAAATCTATAAATACAAGTGAATAATTCAATAAAAATTTTGCGTTTATAAAATACAATCCGAAAAATGATGCGACAGGATAAAAGCAGTAAAATGAGGCAAAAATTCCGTAAGCGGATAGAATCAACCGCGACGCGTCAGAATAACAACGCGTAAGTTAAAGTATAATTCGGGAGTTAAAAGAGTTGAGGTGTCCCCAGACACCATGTTTCCATGCATACAATTACACACGGTTTCACAGCCATACTCTCAATCAATCGTTTCAGTTTATTTTAGTGATTTAATTTAGTAATTCAACAATTTTTCAGTTTTAGTGATAAAACAATTAGCTGCAAAAAAATTATAGAAATCAATCAACAAATTCCTGTAGCAATAATTTGACGGCTGATCAAATCAGCTTTTGGCACATAAATTGACAATTGGATTGACGGTCTTTTCCACAAGTTTCATCAACATCTATGAATTTTTGCAATAATTGTGCCTAATTTATGAATCAAACTTTTTCGCGTTCGACATTCATTTAATAGTTAACAAATTAATAAAAAAAATTTAAGTACATTCATATGTAGGTAATTTCACTACCTTGAACATACGGTGAGTAATTTTGCGATCGATCGTCCAGATTTCGATAATCACTGAAAAAACTAATGAATGCGTAATTTTACCGATGATTTGCTGATTTGACAACTTTCTGTTGCTCCCTTTCGGTTAGTTCCTTGATATCATCATTCAAGATGAGTCGTCCGAGCGCTGAGGGGGCTCTGAGTAATCCATTTTCAAAATATGAGGTCGTCACGGTAACCAAACGTTTTTTATGTATTTTGAGGCGTAGCATCCAAATTTTATGTTTTCCGGGCATTTGAAAATTGTTGTTTTTTTATTTATTTAACAATTTAATGAAAAGTTGATGATTTTTCGGTATTCTCATGAAGTATATATGTATAATCCATAAATATACATGTAGTTTGAGGTGTAGACCTCGAATTTGACGGCCTTCAACCTAATGAATGATTAGATTGTTTATTATATAACAATTTAATTCCAAAAAAATTGATTTTTGTGTATTCTCATATAATACATGTGTGACATATCAATTTAAACGTATTTGCGGCGTCGAACTCGAATCCAATATTCTTTAGATTAAAAAATCATTAGATTGTTTATTATTTAATAATTTAATGTAAAAAAACGACGATTTTTACATACTCTCGTGGACTGTATGTATCACACATCAATCTATACGTACTTTATGGTGGAGGATTATAGTATCACGGTCTTTAAAAATAGAAATCGTCTATATTCCTGGTAAGTAAGAATTTCATGTTGCAAATAATAATTTATTAATATTCTCACACAAACTTATAAGTATTTTAAGGCAGATTGAAAAAGTAAAGGTTACATTAAATCGTATTTTTTTAAAACATTTCAATAAATTCATTATAATATAATTGACGTTTTGCACATGTATTCCACGAGAATACACGAAAATCGTCGCTTTTTTACATTAAATTATTAAATAATAAACAATCTGATGATTTTTTAGTCTAAAGAATATTGGATTCGAGTTCGACGCCGCAAATACGTTTAAATTGATATGTCGCACATGTAATATATGAAAATACACAAAAATCACCTTTTTTGCATTAAATTGTTAAATACTAAACAATCTTATCATTAATTAGGTTGAAGGCCGCCAAATTCGAGGTCTACGCCTCAAAATACATGTATATGTATGGATTATACATATATACTTCATGAGAATACCGAAAAATCATCAACTTTTCATTAAATTGTTCAATAAATAAAAAAACTAACAATTATCGTGCCCGGAAACCATGAAATTCGGATTCTACGCCTCAAAATACATAAAAAATCGTTTGGTTACCATGGCGACCTCATACTTTAAAAATGGATCACTCAGACCCCCCTCAGCGCCCAGATTAATACCTTTTCCCGTTATAATGTGTAAAAAGATTTCTATATTCAATTGCAAGAATTATATGATAAGATGTTATCGAATTTGACTGGTCTATTACGGATTAATCACGGCGTGATCTATCAGCGCAAAAGATGTCTCTTGTTGGGACGCAAAAATTGGTCTGCCGAGCGTCGCTCTCTTGCCGGTTGCGCGTTGCGTGTATGTATCGAGTATCACGTGACTTAATGCAAAAATGCAACAGCGTTTCGGTAAGCATATGTATGGATGTACATTTAACACCAGTTTAGGGCTGAGCGTCATGGTGCCCTCTGGCCTGAATTTCATAGGGAACATTTCTAATAAAAAGTAATAATTATTGAATATGAATAAAATTATTCCTATCAAGTTTTTATTTATTGATAAAAGAAATAATTTTACACATTATTGATAGCATTATATTTAATATTTTCTAAATTCCACTAAATGTATTAACGCGTCAGTGCTAGCGAGCGATTCATTTGCTTGAAAATTATGATAAAAAGTACAACCATACATTTATTTTTATTAAAATCAAACACAATTTTTCGTTGCAGATGATAAATTGAAACAATTAACAAAAGATATTCAAATCCAAAAAAATGAATTAAAAAACTATCAAGATAAACTAGCTCTTACCGAAAATTATACATCAGAATTGCAAAGTCAACTTGGTGAAAGTCGAGGAGAACTGTTTAAATTGCAAGATACTATTAAGAGGTAACATAATTTTATTCTTTTAATGTTATTAATCCCCTATAATAACATCGACGTAATTTTATGATGCACATATGGATTTCATTTCTTCATTTATTTTTTACATGTAAATTTGTGATGTAGAATTGGGACGTATTAATATCGAACGTTTTATCACATAATATACTGACCATAATGAGGAAGTTCATACAGAGGTGAGCAAGGAGAGGAAGAGAGGGAGGGAGGAGGAGGGGCGAGAGAAGGGTAGGGAAGAAGGAGGAAGTAGTAGGATAAGGAAGAGGAAGGGAAGAGATAGAGGGAGGAAGAGAGAGAGAGAGAGAGAGAGAGAGAGAGAGAGAGAGAGAGAGAGAGAGAGAGAGCAACCTTTATAACTAGTTTTTCTTACAATATATACATTAATCTAGCATTCAATAAAAACTCTTTAGTTTTCATTCACACATCACGATATTTTCTTCCCAGAAATCCAACAAAATTTTTACATTTACATGCATTTTTTAGTTCTGGATACTCTTACTCTTAAATGCTTCGAATTTGTTAATTTCTTAGGCGTTGGCCCCCATTTTTCGTACTACTATCTGGATGATGGCATCTATATAGCCACTTATTTCAAAAAATTTGAAGTTTTTTGAGATTATTTAGAACTGAATATGTGTGTGATTTAATCACCTCATTGTGCTGAAGAATTTAGAAGTTTTTAATAAATCTTCAAAAACACGCGGTGAAAAGTTCGAAATAAAAACGTCACAATTCCAAAATCACATGTAAAAATAACAAAGAAATGCGTCCCCAATTCATATGTAAAAGTTACATAAAGACATTTTATTAATACAATCAATATACACCAAAAAATTACGTCAATATTTTGAACAGAGATATGTATCTTAAGTAATTATGAGTAATGTACAACATCTAAAAGACATTGTATTTCAGGCTGGAACAGGAAAATACTGTTTTACGAAAAAACAAAGATGAACTAAATGATGAAAACAACACATTACATTCTCAAATTGAGCGAAAAAATACAGAACTGGAACGTTTACGAACAGAACTTAATCTTCTTGGGACACAATTACAAAGTGCAGTTGCAGCTAAGTGCCAATCGTTTTCAGAAATAGAAGAAATACGCAGTCGAGAGATGTCATTAGACTTCAGGTTAAATGATTCAAAAAACATATTATTTATATTGCGATTTAGATAGCACAATTTTAATCTTGAATATACCATACCGAATACTTAAGTGAAAAGTCTAATTATTGGTATAAAATTATGGTGGATTTCGCACCAGCGGCCAGCGCAAGGTGGGGCCAAATATACTGCGCCATAACTTCTACTGCGGTAAAAATGTTCATTATTAGGTATATTTTATGGATCTTTTTCCCCCGCAGTGATGCCTATTGATTTGAAAAAATTGCATGGAGGAGGAAAACCCATAGAATTTTATCAATATTACTATGCAGAAATTTGAACTAAAACGTGCTTGGAGCGTGTTAAAGAGGAGAAATTAATTTATAAAATATACTTGAAAACAAAGATATTTTCTGTAATAGGAGTTAGATCCACGCTTGAAGCACGTTCTTGTTCACTTTTCTGCAAATCCGGTGAAATTGATGAAATTCTAAGGATTTTGAGCGTCCGTGAAACTTTTTCAAATCAATAAGTATCACTGCGGAAGGAAAGGCCCGCAATATATACCTAATAATGAACTTTTTCACCGCGGTAGAAGTTATTTTGGTCGCAACCAGAAGGAAAACAGATTTATTTATTTATTTATTTATTTATTTATTTAACTCCAGAGTTACAAAACGGATGCATTCGATACAAAGTTGATATTATTCGCACAATATAATACATTATAACAACGCAATCCTGCAGAGGAAAACAATATTTCCGTTCGCAGGTCCGGATGTCTGACAATAATTTTTGTTTGAGATTAATTTGTTGGGTTTCACTCGTATTACCGTAGTACACTTTCAAAAAAATTTTTTGTCTAATAATATTTTGTGGTCAACAGTGTCAAAAGCCTTTGCCAGGTGTAGGAATGTAAAAGCTATTGGTGTACTTTGGTCTAAGTTTTCGTATATTATTTTAGAGATCATGTTCAATCCATATTTAGTACCTATTTTTTTTATAAAACCATATTGATTTTTACTTAATATCTTACTTTGACATACGAAGTCTATGTGTATGATTCTATTGTGTATAACTTTTTAAAAGATTTTAGCAATATTTGATATTAGTTATTATATCGGTCTATAGTTACTCATTTCAATTTTTTTCCCAGCTTTGTATATTGGTATTACTTCAGATGCCTTCAGCATATCTGGCCTAATTGCCATTTCAATCCATTGATTACGTGGGCCAAGAGATCATCAATAATAGTAGCTATAGTTTTGAGTACCTTTGGACTTATTTTATCGATACCTCCGCTTTTTAGTTTCATGTTATCTATAATTTTTGTAATTTCCAATTTGTTGGTTGGTTTAATGTAGATTGTTTTCGGATTGCTTTTAGGTAGTATTAGTTTTTTATGACTTGGTGTAGTTATTTTATTACTCAATGTTTCTACAAGTTTGCAATAATATTCATTCATTTTATCAGCAATTTCCTTCCTATTTGTGATGATTGTGTTGTCTTCAGTTTTCAGTTGACTAATATTAGTCTCAGTTTTATTTTTATTTTTGCCTCTTTTATTTTCTCGATTGCTTTCTTCTCATGATCGATTTTCGCTGCCTCAATAACTTTATCTAGAGTTTTAATGAATTATTTATAATTTTCTTCTAGTTCTTCATTATCCGGATGTTCTTTTAGTTTCTTATATAATGTTTCTTTTGTAATACAGGATTTCACCATCGCTTTTGTTATCCAGTGTTTCCTGGGAGTTTGTTTGGACTTATGTGAGTTTGGTTTTTTATATTTCGATTTTTCCATGCAGTATTAAATTTCTTTTATTATTTTGTTTCCATTTTCGTTTAGATTTTTTGTATTCTTAAATTTTGACCAATTTATTTGCTTAGCAGTGTTAAGTATTTTGTAGTTGTAATGATAAAAGTCTTCTTCTAGCTCTGTGTTATCTTGTTTCAATGTTCGATTTTTTAATTTCAAGAATAGTGGATAATAATCAGTAATAGGCATCATAAGAGTTAGCGATTTCGTATTCAGGAAGTCAGTTTTAATAAAGATATTATCAATGCACGTTCCTTCATTTGTAGTTATGTTTGTTGGTCTGGTGGTGTTTGTAAAACCTGGAGGAAAACCTTTTCCAGAAGGTTGTTTAGGAACTCTATGCTTACATGATTGTAATCTTGTATATTTATA
The DNA here is from genome assembly GCA_012977825.3 of Pteromalus puparum. Taxonomy (NCBI): domain Eukaryota; kingdom Metazoa; phylum Arthropoda; class Insecta; order Hymenoptera; family Pteromalidae; genus Pteromalus; species Pteromalus puparum. Next base: position 28,558,694 of record CM053170.1, read on the forward strand.
GTAAAATTAGCCAATTATTATATGGTTTTTTAGGCACGACCACGACACGGAAGTTATAGTTTTGTGTGCCAAAAATGTGTGAGATGCGATATCTCACGCAATTATCGATGGATCGGGCTGTAATTTTAGAAGAAGTCTCCTCTTGAACAAACGAAAAAACTATTGTTTTTATCCCGATCCTCTATGTCGTTTTGAAATGCGAGCACAAATTGTTCGATTTTTTCAATTTTTACGCGTATTTTTTAATAAAAATTTTCTACTTACTCGATTATCTCTGACAGACTTTGACCAATCGAGCTAAAAATTTGTGTGCGAACTCCCCTAATAACAGTTAGGTGCCATATTAATTTGGAGCTTGATCCTTCACGTATACGCAGAATGCGGTCACCTCCAAAAATCGCTAAAAACGGTTTTTTGGCTGTAAATCAAATTCTAAGCATTCTAGAAAAAAAAGTTAGAAGGAAAAGTTGTAGATCTTTAAAAAATACAACTTTTTCCCATTAACATTAAATCATGAAAATGCTTAGAACTCGAGTTTACAGCCCAAAATCGATTTTTTACAGCTAAAAATCAATTATTTGCCATAAAACTTTGCGAATTTACGTTTTACATAAAAATGTTAAATGTAAAAGTTGTAAACATTTACAAAATACAATTTTTTACCGTGGAAAACATTTTTTAAAACACTTTTCGACATACAACATCTTTAGAAACGATTTTTTAGAGCTAAAAAAAACAATTATTTGCCATAAAGCTTTGCGAATTTTTGTTTTATATGAGAATGTTAAATATAAAAGTTGTAGACATTTACAAAATACAATTTTTTACCGTGGAAAACATTTTTTTAAACACATTTTGACATACAACTTTAGAAATGATTTTTTAGCCCGAGCGTCGGAGAATATGGCGAACGTCGGCGGTCGTGCCTTGCATCGCCTCGCGATGCAAGGCGGCAAGCCACCGCGGCCGTAAGTCCGCGCGTGGCGCGCTAGTTACATTTTTTTATGGTCTAAATAGTTTTTGAGATTCTGATTAAATTCTATGCAACTGATTATTGTCCATTTTTTTGTATGACCCTACTGTGCGCCGTGGCCTAGCTAGTATTATTTATGTGAAGATATCTTCCAGACTCACACCTTGCCAGGGGACCAGCCTGAGTTCAATAGGAAAAAATTAAACAAAACTATTATTTTTCATAAAAATCTAAATATTTATTTAAACTAATTAACACTTTTTATGCTTATAACGTATGTGCAACATATGAGATAAGTGTTAGCTCGCATTTTTAAGCGTAGCTACATATGACACGATTCCCCTGGTATTTCCCCGGTTTTACGACAATCACGGCCGGCGACGGATTACGCAGTAAGACAAAGGCACATCCCCGAACGCATCGGCAGGGACGGGCCCGGGTTTTATTGCAGGTCCTTCATAGGGCCAGAACGGAGCATCCACGCATCAGCTGATCTGGCGGCCTCTACAGTGCTGCCACCAATCGAGGGACGACCTGGAGGTCGAACGGATGCCGGGACGCAGATAGCAAGGACAGTCTATTTGAGCCTGCGCTAGTGAGTGCATCGTAATCTCAGAGAAGAATCTAAAGAAGCAGATATACAGAAGCAGATATACAGTGTAGCTTCCTCCGAAAAATGTCCCATGTTTTAGAAAACTGAGTCACGGACCGCTCCTGATTATCAAGGGGCTTGGTAGCGCCTCGATGACAAATATAAGTTTTATACACTATGCCGTCGGGAGCACTGCGACCCTATTATACTTTGAATTTGCTAGGTAACCTATACATGTTTTACATCCATCTGTTATATCATTCGATTCGTTATTGATGTTTACGTAAAATATCTTGTAAAAATTAATTTCTTAACATTGATTGTAATTTTTGCATATCAACATATAGATTGATCTTAAAAAATAATGATCGATACGCGTGCGAAGTTGATTCTGCACTCGTGTGATTGTCACAAACCTCACACTCGTACCAGAATCAACTGTTTCGCACTAGTATCGAAATGTACTATTGAATAATTAGTTTTTCAAAATATTAACAATAAACCTTAGCAAAGTAGCATACTTACGTATCTGTTAATTAATACCAAAATAATATAATCCGATACAAGTGGGCAAAGTAGGTGATTTTTGACTGTGCGCGTTTTGTTCAGAGTTTCGCGCACTAGTGTGAAAATCAGGCATTTCGCACACGCTACGCAGCTGAAAGAAATCGAATTTTGCACACAGATTCTCAAAAATATTAATTGTTTTTTATTCACTAATACTACAGAATTAAGTGCATAAGTATGCTACATAAAAATTACCAGATGTAGTCCAGATCACATAATGCTAAGGATAATCATGATAAGAAATAGCCAAGTGATATTATATACATACATATGTATTTAACAATTTATTTCGGAAACTAAAATGATGTATCAGGTTTTTATAATGCACATACCTGGTGCACCCATCCGTAGACGATGTCCCGTCTACGGATGAGTGCACCAGTTGATAGCGCTTTAACAGTGACGGGTGGGTTAAGTAATTTTAACTCCGACGTGCGGGTATATGGCAATTGTCGAGGCTACGTTAGAGAGGTGTCGTTTTGTCTTTAAGACTGAAGTGTGAAACCATCCTTGCCAGGTCAATAATTCAAAACCTGAAAATACCGACATAATGTTTAAGTACCACAACATATGCTTGGTTCGATGCTCTCGGTGAAAAGCTATGTACCTGCGAATCGCCGCAAGCATAAAGCAAGATTTGCATTTTTATTTCGAGTAGGTGCTGCCCCCGTGTACAGTATTGGGTGTGCCTGCGTGCATTTGCGGCGCTCGGGGCTACCTCAGATATACTGCCATCTTGCTTCAGCATTCGCAAGCAGCGGCAGCGATGCCGGCGTCATACGGCTGCCCTCGGACCTCATGTACTCGAAGGTATCTTCGAGTATACCGAGGATATACCGAGGATATGCTGAGGATACCCGAGGGTATACTGACGATATCCGAGGATACCTGCGAGTACCTGAGAGTATCCGAGGGTATCCGAGGATACCTGCGAGTATCTTGGGATGGCAGCCATCTCAGTGCGGCCAATGCGACAAATTCCCCCATACACATGATATACTTGCAGTTACATGCAATATTTGTCGCGTTGGCCGCACTGACATGAAGGTAGCCCATCCGCCATCCCAAGATACCCTCAGATACTCGCAGGTATCCTCGGATACCCTCGTATACTTTCAGATACTCGCAGGTATCCTCGGATACCCTCGTATACTTTCAGATACTCGCAGGTATCCTCGGATACCCTCGTATACTTTCAGATACTCGCAGGTATCCTCGGATACTCTCAGATACTCTCAGATACTCATAGGTATCCTCGGATACCCTCGGATACTCTCAGATACTTGCAGGTATCCTCGGATACTCTCAGATACCCTCGGATACTCTCAGATACTCGCAGGTATCCTCGGATACCCTCGGATACTCTCAGGTACCCTCGGATATCCTCGGATACTTTCAGGTACCCTCGGATATCCTCGGTATACCCTCGGGTATCCTCAGTATATCCTCGGGTACCCTCGGTATACCCTTGGTATACCTCCGGGATACCCTTGGTAAATATCCTCAGCATATCCTCGGTATATACTCGAAGATACCTTCGAGTACATGAGGTCCGAGGGCAGCCGTATGACGCCGGCATCGCTGCCGCTGCTTGCGAATGCTGAAGCAAGTTGGCAGTATATCTGAGGTAGCCTCGAGCGCCGCAAATGCACGGAGGCACACCCAATACTGTACACAGGGGCAGCACCTACTCGAAATAAAAATGCAAATCTTGCTTTTTGCTTGCGGCGATTCGCAGGTACATCGGTATAGCCTTTCACCGAGAGCATCGAACCAAGCATATGTTGTGGTACTTAAACATTATGTCGGTATTTTCAGGTTTTGAATTATTGACCTGGCAAGGATGGTTTCACACTTGAGTCTTAAAGACAAAACGACACCTCTCTAACGTAGCCTCGACAATTGCCATACCCGCACGTCGGAGTTAAAATTACTTAAACCACCCGCCACTGTTAAAGCGCTATGATACTTACCAATTAAGACCAATTTGTATACTTTTAATTATCTCTCTATATTATAAAAAAAGTTTCGCCGCCACCGCTGCGCGCCGCCGGTTCAGATTTTTCCCCCTCAAATTTCCCCCTCAATTTTCCACCTCAATTTCCCCCCTCAATTTTCCCCCTCAATTTTCCCTCTATATGCATATCGTCTCAATGCATATCGTCTCAAATGTAGATTTTAGAATTCTTTACTATAGATTCTGTAGTCTCTCTGTATTATCAATAATGTTTCGCCGCTGCTGACTCAAAAATTGTACTCCGTAATTAGTGCCTCTCAATTACTGTCCCTCAATTACTGCCCCTTAATTCTTGCTCCTTAATTACCCTCCAATATTGCTATTCAGCTATTACCTCTAAACCACTGTTAATACTTATTCTGTAATAAGTTCTAATATTACACACACGGTTAATTCAAACTTTGAATTCCGGAAATTTTTGCCAGTGCCGGCCGCTTGTTAACTGGGGCCGACGCGCATGCGCTCTATATCAAAACGCGGCCACTCGCGTCCAGCGCATGCTTGTCGGCTCTGGATATCCCCAATGGGGAACTTGCATGAAAAAATTCATTAGGTCTGTCATGTAGAATATCGAAAAATAATCGACACGTATATTTTTTCTTTATTCAATTAAACGATTATGAACAAAGATGTAGAGAGTTGAAATGTATGACGTCACTGATTCGGACTGTGTATAGTATATCTATATCGTCCTATTCAGTGACGTCACACGATATTTCAACCCGCTGTACCTTTCTCAATAATTGTTTGATTGAAAAAAGAAAAAATACGTGTCGATTATTTTTCGATATTCTACATGACAGACCTAATGGATTTTTTCATGCAAGTTTCCCATTAACCTGTGACCAGCACTGGCGGGAGTTTCCCGAATTTAAAATTTCAATTAACGGTGTGTGTACTTTTGCATGGGGTAATCGGTTTGTTTCCTTCTTACACAATAATAAACATCTATTTCTAATCTAAGATTTCATACAAATACATGAAACAGAATATAATAATCCCTTTAAATTTTAAAGATACAAATCACATTCATATTCATATAGAACAACATTGGTAGAAACGTAAGCCAACCATTTACCATTAGAAAGCCAATTGGACAATGTTGGTCAATGATTTACAAACGCTTGGATACAAAATCGTCACGCAATGAATGGAAGCCTTGGCTTATGGATAGCTTATCAAGGTCTTAACGAAGAAAAGCACTCTGTTATTTACTAGAATTCCAGCTTTTAATACACAGATGTAAGTTGTGCTTGAAGATTATAAGCCTGTCACCTGGGACTCCGGTAGACGATGTTCAGGTGCCTGGCAGAGAAAAAACAAAATCTCGGTAACGCGCTTCATGGCGTTCGATGTAAAGATAGAGTAAGTTGTGCTTGAAGATGATGAACTCTCGACAAAATATGCCTTGTGCTTGCAAAATTTTAACCTAAAAGTCTATAATTATAAAACTAAAGGACATAAGGCAATTTTTTTAAGCGTATTTACTGAAGCCACATAAATAATTTATTGTTTTTCCGATCACATAACCTCCCAAATGCTTGAAAATGCGTTTAAAAGCAATATTGAAAATAAACAAAACCACGTCCCAGAATAGTCACGAGCACATGAAATTCAAGTAAAATAAAGCTGCAGATAAGAATAATTATATAAAGATACAGTTCAGAATTTAAGCAAAAATAAGAATAGTTTTTCTTCGTCGTAGCTATATCAAACGAAATATTTAAAAGATTATTACAAATCAGTATGACCAGAGGGTAGGCAAAAAATTCGTTGTTTATAATACAGCTATTAGCCGTGTATGTAGCAAAAACAAATAAGTTGATATTCCATGAGCAGAAGCTGTGATGTGCATTAACGGTCAATTCAATAGCCGACGATAAAATATCACAAAAATCTTTCCTTATCTATATTTTTTCATCAGCTTCTTCTCGCAGACAGGCAGACGATTTTTAAGAAATGGAAATGTTCAAGGAAATGGAATTTACTTCTAAGTAGTTTGACAAGGGTTAGCAAGATTGGGACTATACTGAATACCTTTTATAAGAAGAAGTCAAGGGATTTGCGTGTTGTAATAAAACTCCTTTCGATAAGAAAGCGATCTCACTAATACAAAGAAAACAACTAATTTTGGATTATTACGAAAGGGCTGTGCCAATTCGTGCACGCACGTGTTTGTGAAATTCGAAACGGCGTAACTACTGCAAATCAATACTGAACAATTAAGACGTATTTGAGCTCTTGTAAGTAAAATGTTTTCTCCACATACACAGAAAGAAAGAAATGTATTGTTTACACGTGCCCTATCATTTTAACTCCTTGGAAAGGAAGATCCAAAACACATGCGCCGAAACAATCATATATCAACTAAAAATCTCGACATTATACAAGCGTTTAGATTACACTAAATTCAGCAGTAGCTCGTAATCAATATAGAATAATAATTTTTCTTTTCTTGTACCGGTAAGTTCAACAAATGCGATATACAATCCCGCCTGAAACTTCTGAAACTACTACGTCAATATCATCAAATTTGACATGCATACCTATTTTTGGATTCTGAATTCGGGAAAAACATTTATTTTTTAATTTTTTCAATTACTTTTTTTTATGGCCATTTTTCGACAAACGTTATTTCTGTTTTTTCAATTATTCCATTATTACAAACAATTCAGCTAAAATGCCTTTGAAAGATAATAAAATTACCTACTTTTCCCCGTTTGGTCCTCGGGATTGTGTAACACCCCACACCAGCTCCGCAGGGTTTTCAATTTAAAATTACAAAAAACTTAAGTCGTTTGACTTTATTTTAGCAAATATTCGCGCCTGTAACTCTGCCCCACTCTTTACACCGACACTCCGGGCCACAGCTGATCAGCCAGCTGCAAGCAACAACAGCAGCGCCATCAGGCAGTAGCGGCGGCAGCGGGAGTCATCACGCGGCAGCGGCAGCAGCGAGCGCGATATAGCTATACTCAGCGGCAGCAGCGTGCGCGTATATCTATACATGTAGCGCAGCGAACGGTGCGGCGTGCACAGCGTAAGAGTGGGAAGATGACGTAGCGGCGGCGCGGCGCGCGCATCTCTGTATACTTGTATGAATGGTTTTTGTATTTAGGTGTGAATGTGTGTGTATATATTTGTATGTAAGCGTTTTTTCGGCGACTCGAGTCCCGCTCTCTCTGTAGCCTATATAAGGACCTGCGCGGCCTATGGCCAGTCACTAGCTTCAGCGCAATTATCAGCGCACTAGTCCTACTAAGAGCAACCATTAAGCCTTGGTAGTAAAAAGACTTAGAATATTTTCTCACTTTTGAAGGACTTATAAAATTTTCTAGTCAAGCAAAGATATCGCAATTTAAGCGTATCAGTCTTGGACTTAGAACAATTTCAGTTCCTTTCAAAAGACTTAGAGAAATCTTCGAATACTCTTATATTTATAAAAACTATCTAGTCAGGCACGATATCGCAATTTAACGCGTATCTGTCCTAGACTTAAACAAATTTCACCAAGTACCAAACATTTGTAAAACTTCGAATCATCAGATAACGCAAATAAAGCGTATCTGTTTATATTTTTGTTTGTAAAAATCAAAAGCGGATTTACGATTGTTACGAACGAGGAGGAGAACGAGTCGGAAAGCGAAAAAGAGTAGACGACGGGACTCGAACTCACGGACCCGAGGTTGCGAAGCCTGTGCTCTAACCACTGAGCTAACGTCTACGATGCATTCGGATGCGCTGCATCGTAGTACGACTCAGCTGCTCGACTCTTATCGCTGACTCGTCTCGCGGCTCGCGTTGCAGACGTTGCGTCTGTGACACCACCCCCCTTTAAGGCGAGTCGTCCTCGGCTCGCGAACTTCCTTACCGACAATCAGCTGCTTATGCAGTCTGCAGTACCGCACAGATCAGAGGCCGTCGCGCATGGTCTCTTTTTGGTGGACTCATGGGCGGCATGTCTGAGGGCAAGGTCGGTGGAGTAGTAGGGTAAGGTAGGTATCTGTGTTTGTGGGTTCGAAGAGATCTATTTTTTAGCCGGGTTCTAAACCGGTGATCTCCCCACAAGGGATGCCAGAATGTTACGAACGAGGAGGAGAACGAGTCGGAAAGCGAAAAAGAGTAGACGACGGGACTCGAACTCACGGACCCGAGGTTGCGAAGCCTGTGCTCTAACCACTGAGCTAACGTCTACGATGCATTCGGATGTGCTGCATCGTAGTACGGCTCAGCTGCTCGACTCTTATCGCTGACTCGTCTCGCGGCTCGCGTTGCAGACGTTGCGTCTGTGACACTATTTTATTTCATTTTGTGATATTGAATATATGCAATAATCAAGGCAATATTCTCAATTCTATTTGAATATATTTATGTTGTTAAAATTATAGTCCTATTATTGTGTTAATTTCCACTACCTCGTATCCCGGACCTGACTAAATTATATAAATATTAAATAAAATCATTCTATTTATTCTGCTGTCAGAAAGACGACACAGACTAGTAAACATTCACTGCTTTTCTCTAGTAAAATCATTAAATTACATATTTTTTGCATAAATATACATTACTACAGGACCGAGAAAAGTCGTGACCGTTTCAATTGACCGCTCCGTTCGCAGATAAAATGAAAAAGGTGATTTTTTTTTTAAATTCATATCTCTGAAACTAAACACCATAACCTCACGAAAAAAAAATATGTTGATGGGTTACGTGTCAAACTATATTCCATTGAAATTTCAAGTGATTTGACTACTTGTTTTTTTAGTAATAAATCGAAAACTGAAAAAAAATGAGTTTTTTTTTTGAGTCTCGATTAAGGGCGTAAATTTAGATTTTGGAAAAAGGTAGATATTTTATATGTATTGGCTAAGTTCATTGCGCAGCTTTAAAACCCCTATGGTTCTTAAGATATCAAGGTTTGAATTTTTTTTGAAAATTTTTTGATTCCTTATATCTCTAAAACAATGTAGTCAAATGCTTCAAAATTTTAGTGATTTACCATAAACGAAGATATCTACTGTTAAAATTTAAAACGATTTCGTTGAGCGGTTCTTAAGTAAAGAGCTGAAATGTAAAAACCGATTTTTTTTTTAAATTTGGCTTCCTCTTATAGGGTTGTCGTTGTACGTCGTAAAGTCCCTCCCTACGAATTTATGTCATGCTGATAATATTAAAATAGCATTCACATACTATATTTTAAAACAATATTTTATTTATTGCAACAATAAATTTCGTTGGAGGAAGCTACGTGCCAATGAATACGCAGCGGTTTTAATATGTATGAATGTCAGTGCTATCATCTGTATGGTATCACCACAACAATGACTCTTTATTATTTACAACTTGAGTCTGCTTACACGAGTGCTAAAAGTCGCCATAAGGCCTACGAGTAAAGCTGCATAATTTAAAATACGTTTCGCAGAAAAAACGGACCTTGCCTCAGACGCCGTTGAAATTCATAGCGCATATTATTATTCTTGTCGTTTTCAGAATTACAGAACATTTTATTTTCCTAATCAACAGCGCATATTATTTTGCAACCAAGATTGAAATCTGCAACGCGTATTACTTTTGCAGCCGCTTTTTGAAATTACAGTTTAATTAGTGGATTATCGCAAAGTAATGCCGATTTTGAAATAGATGAAAGTTTTATATTAACTGTAACCTTAGTTAACGTACCGATCGGCGAGCGAGGTAAAAAGTTGAGTATCAATTCAGTAAACAGGAGATCAATTCTTTCTATTTGTAACACCAATAACTTATACTCACCTAGAGCACTTGTTGTCGGAGAGGCATTCATAGCCTATAAAAAATCTAATAGGTCCGAGGAGCATGAAGTTTAGCAAACTGTTAGAGACGGAGGACGTGGTCTGCAAAAAACGCGTGCAAATCTTTTGCTTGTTAGCGCAAACGTAGCGATCCCTTTGAACGGTTGTGGAATACCCGAGACAGAGGCATTTTAACATTATTATGCAGAGCGGAATATTGCAATCATAATTTATGATAATGCATCTTTTGGAAATGGTGAACCGCCTTTTTATGACGGTAGGCGAATGTTAAGGTGGTTCCTTAGAGACCCATGATTTTTCAAGCTGCACTTCAAATTTCATACCCAAGTCAATAAAGACATCACACATGTCATACCAAAATTGGTCGAGAAATCGTGCACGCTGGGATAGCGCGTGAATTTATGTTATCTGAAGGATTTCGTGTGGATGGATTTTTAAATAAAATATATCTTTTCCTATTCCTAATATATAAGATTCCCTACATACTTTAATAACACTCAGTATAGCTTCTGCCATCGATGAGGCTGCTTGTGGACAAAATCAGCTTATTTTTCGCGCGTAACTCAGCATACTCGCGGCATTACTTAGCTTACAGGACGCGTGTATTAGCTTGAATAGCGGTAATTAGCTGATGTTTCAGCACACGTAAAATAAGCTTATTTTTACGTGTGCCGCGCCGCGCCGCCGCCACCGCCGCACAGTGGGCGGAAATGCAGGAAAAGTGATCAAAATTCTTGATTCATTCGAATTTACGGCCAAAATGACTCTATAAAGCCTCATTTTGTTCGTTGTGTGATATGGAATCAAAAAAAGTGTCCGGATGAATTATCGAGCGAATATATATATGTATAATATTGATGAATATATCACTCTCCCCACCAGAAATATCGCTTTTTCCAAACCTAATATCTTAAGAAAAAATGGAGATATCGATCTGATTTTTTTTTTTTAAATTCAACCGTAGGTCATACCAATTGAGGATAAATTATTAAGAATGCTAGCATCGCCCACTGAGGGGGTTGGAGGGTGAAAACATGTAAAATAGCAAAAAAATGCTCTAAGGGTTTTCGTGGATGCTGAAAATGATTATGACAATGATTTTATCAATATTCCTCATGAGCATTTATCCCCCACTCTAGGGGTGAGATTGAGGGGGGTTGAAGGGTGAAAACATGTAAAATCGCTGAAAAAATCTGCAAAGGGTTTTCGGGGACGCTGAAAACGATTATGAAAATGATTTTATCAACATCCCTCATTTTCAGCATCCAACCCTCACTCTAGGGGTGAGATTGGGGTGTTGGAGGGTGAAAACATGTAAAATTGCCCAAAAAATGCTTCAAAGGGTTTTCGGGAACGCTGAAAACGATTATGACAATGATTTTATCAACTTTGTTTATGGTTTTCAGTTACCATCCCTTACTTTAAGCGTGAAAGTCAGGGGCAAGAGGGTGAAAATATGAAAAATCGATTATATATTATATTTCATTATATAAAAATACATATATACATATTTATATTGGATTTAAAATAGTTTTATTCAGTGTCTGAATTGTCTGTGTTGTAATCATCTGCTGACTCTGTATAATATAATAATAGATTTTTCATCTCCTGAGTCATTGAGCTTTTTTTTTGTCTTTTACGAAGTCTGATAGCGAAAGGTAAGGTTCAGAATTTAAAAATAAACGGCGAAACATATCTGAGTTTGTTAAAAAAAGTATTCTTAACATTTTTTGTTATTTTGCTTCCTGGCCGAGTTAAAAATCGACTTCGAAAAATGCTGAGTTCACCTACTTTATTAAAACAAATTTTAGGTCATGATAGTTAAGGGCAAAGATCATTTCATTGACCTTTCAAAACAATTTTAAAATTTTCTTCTAATAATTTAAAAATTGCTAAAAACATCAAAAATTTTGATTTACGGGAATAAAGTAACTTTATTGCCGCAAACGTAGAGAAAAATATACGAGGGAATAAAAAACTACTTTAGTCCCGCTTTTCAAGGAATAAATTGGCTATTATAGTTAAGCCATTAATAAAACTATGTTCACCCTCTTACCCCCCTCTCTCTCACGCTTAAAGTAAGGATGGTAACGGGAAAACGTAAAAACAAAGTGGGGGATGTTGATAAATCATTGTCATAAGCATTTTCAGCGTCCACGAAAACCCTTTGCAGCATTTTTCGTCGATTTTACATGTTTTCACCCTCCAACCCCCCAATCTTACCCCTAGAGTGAGGGATGTTGATAAAATTATTCTCATAATCGTTTTCAGCGTCTCCGAAAACCCTTTGCAGCATTTTTCGGCGATTTTACATGTTTTCACCCTCCAACCCCCCTCAATCTCATCCCTAGAGTGGGGGATGAATGCTCAAAATGAGGGATATTGATAAAATCATTGTCATAATCATTTTCAGTGTCCACGAAAACCCTTAGAGCATTTTTTGCTATTTTCCATGTTTTCACGCTCTAACCCCCCAATCTCACCCCCTCAGTGGGGGATGCTAGCATTCTTAATAATTTATCCTCAATTGGTATGACCTACGGTTGAATTTAAAAAAAAAAAATCAGATCGATATCTCCATTTTTTCTTAAGATATTAGGTTTGGAAAAAAGCGATATTTCTGGTGGGGAGAGTGATATATTCATCAATATTATACATATATATATTCGCTCGATAATTCACCCGGACACTTTTTTTGATTCCCTATCGCACAACGAACAAAATGAGGCTTTATAGAGTCATTTTGGCCGTAAATTCGAGTGAATCAACAATTTTGATCACTTTTTCTGCTTTTCCGCCCACTGTGCGGCGCGATTTTTTGTTTCAAAAGTCTTGATTCAACTGGGTTTTCACGGAAATTCATTTTTCCAACGGTAATTATTTAGGTTTTTCTCTCTAGAATATGGATCCAAGTCCCGAGAAAAGATTTTTTTAAATGCAAAAAAAATTGCTTAGTCATGAAGTATGCTTAAATTAATTATATATGGGTGGTTCTCTGTGACATCAACCGGCAAACATTTTTTTCTTCTACAACCCACGGTAAATATGTTCTAAAAAGTGTTTCCAATGCCCCTGAATTTTTTCAGATTTTTAAATAACTTTTTACCAAAATGGCATGGAGCCGAAGCTGTCAATTTTGGCAATTTTAGATTTCTTTTAATTATTTCTTTCTTTTAATTTTAGAAACCTTAAAAAATGGATACGTGTTTTAAGCATCCGTTCACTTTGTTAGCGGCCCCACGTGCTGTGGTAAAACTGTCTTTGTCAAACGTTTTCTTCATAGGCGAGCGGGACACCCCTAAAAAAGCGTTTTCTATTCGAAGAGCGTGGTCACTCGCATCCTACAAGCTAATTTTTTTTTTTTTTAATTAAAGCTTATGACTTGTAGATTAAGGACGTATAATTTTTTTTAAGTAAAATCAATGGCGGCATTGAAAATAGGCAAAAAATGCAAAAAATGCTTAAATTACCAACTTTGAACCCTTATAACTCGAAGAGAATTGATCGAATCGATCTGAAAATTTACAGCTGACATCGTTGTTACATCCCCACCTAACGAGTAGGGGGGAGAACTTGAGGGTTAGGTCCTTCGTTGGAGGATTTGGGTGTCTACGGATCTTCGCCGCGTTACTACGCCCCGTGCATGATGTTCGTCGAGAGCGGTTTCGACGCCTCTTAGTACGCTGCCTAGGACGAAGTCACCAGGCAGGCGACTCGGATGCCGCCGAATGCTTCTCGACGTCAATGCACGAGCGGGGCGCAGCTCGCGAGTCGAGAAACCGTGGACTGCGAGGGAGGTCCAGGAAGCTAGGCTTCTCCGGTCGACCGTTCGCTTGGACTGCTCGAGCGAGACTGCGTGAATGCGCCGACAACCCGCGGTGTATGCTCGAAGCGCGGACCAGAGAGAGAGAGAGAGGCCACGCGTAATCTGTGATCTCGAGGATTGCTTCGAGGCGTCCGGGAAGCGGAGCTTCACCGGTCGACCTTTCGGCTCGGAGTCCTCGAGGATACTATGTGCGTAAGAGTGTCGCGCGCTCTTAAATTCACGAAGCGCGGACGTCGGAGAGAGGACGAAGTATATCCGCGTTCGCGAGCTCGAAGGCCAATGAGCGGAGTCCAGGAAGCGAAGCTTCTTCGGTCAACCGAACAGTGTGGCGACTTCGGGTATACTGAGCGAGCGCAAGTGCTCCTCCAGCTTAACCGTGGAGCGCGGACGTCGTCGGAGAGAGCCCCAACTCTTTTTCTGTCCTCGCCTTCGGGATGTTGTAGCGCGGACGTCGGAGAGAGTCCCGAATTGGGTGACTCTTCGCTGCGGTTAGGATGAGGTAGCGCTGGGGGCAAATGAGAAATCCAGGAGCTTCTTTAATTGTTAAGTATATTTCCAAAGCTGTCCCTGGGCTGGCTGTCCTTGGGTTTGGTGCTACCGGACTCGAGAGTCGAGACACGGCAGTGGGGACGATACTCACGGGGCAGGGGCCGGGAGCGAACTGTGTCGCGAGCAGGAAGCGCTCCCGCTTCTATGCTTTTTCGCGGAGCAGAGCCGACGGTATATAATCGTGCGCTAGCGACTTTGTAGGTGGCGGTAACATCGTAGTGACCTCCAGAACATATCCCCCAAGTTGGGCAAACTTAGTCGAGGAAATAAAGCAATGAACTGTCGATTTTTTGAGCAGTAAGACGGATTTTAATGCGGTTTTTTGCATTCGCTTCGTAAGAGCGCCTACAAACTTTGTGAACTAAATTGATTAATTAATTTTTCTAAAATGCATTATGGCATTAATAATATGCATTTTGCAAGCGCACTTCCAAGAGACACTAAATAAAAAATTTGCAACTCGGTAAAAATTAATGGAAATGAGTCCAGTTTTGCTACTCGGGGGTTTTTGGGGTCGCTGAACACGAATATCGGCACGGCAACCGTCTCCAAGGTACCTGGTGCCCAGGGTGGACATTATCAACGTCTTCTCCTAGAGTTTTGTGGAAAATTGTGACCGAATGAGTCGAAACTCGTTACACGGGGGTTTTTGGGGTCGCTGAACCCGAATGTCGCCACGGCAACCGTCATACCTGGCATTAATAGCACTTAAATCATCCACACATAAAAGTTTATTTACGATTTCGTTGCAAATACTTGGATCCAAACTTGTATTATTTGTATGGTAATCTATAACCATTTGCTTCGTTTCACTGCTGCTTAAAACTGAAAATTGTTGAGGAAGATGAATTTTTTTCGTGCAAATAATGCAATGAATGTTAAAATCAAATTCATTGTTTCTTGCATCACTCTCATCCGAACTACTTTGATAATCAGACGAATCCGTGACTTTGCGTCTTTTTACTTCTGGTGTATGAATTATTGTCTTGATATAACTTAAACGGCATTTTTCGTGCACCATGACAGATGATTTTGCTTCAATATGATTGTGTAGGCCGTCTTCGCGACTTTCTATAGAAATCTTACATATATTACTGATTCCTCTTTTCCTTACAATGCTTAATACATCATTGTCCGACTTACTCTCCCAATTTTCCACATATTTACAAAACACGCAAAAGTCTTCGTTATCTGTTTCATTCATTCTACAAAAATATAATCAAAATCAACAAAAGAAAACAAGAGGATTTATACAAATTATATGTAATGTTTACTTTCATTATTAATTTATTTTTCGTAATAAATTGAATGTATCTGAAGTGTAATTTATTAATACAATAATAACTGAAAATATTGTTGTTCACAATAACGTAACTGAAAACCAAAATATGTAAATATTTTATTCACCTTGCAAGAAATAAATCTGATACGTATTATAATATAAAATAATTACGTTATAACATAGTACCTGCTGAATAAGCTAGTCCTGATGAACACAGCTATTAATACGGTTTTTTTTTCAATCCTCTGCAATACAACTTGTATAAACAATAACTGCTTTTAAGTGTTTACCCGTATAATAAAATAAGTGACCAGTAATTATGAAGGGACTAAAAAAAATACGTCAGTAGATTAAACCTTTTTTTATAACGTACGATTAATTACTAGATTAAGTAAAACACTCACGTAAAGATTGGTGAACTCTCAGAATGTTAACAATAATATCAATTTAACAGTCTGTTACTATTCAAAATCAGTTTAATAGCACTAACAATAACAATTCCGCGTGATGGAAATATTTTAAATGTATAATTTCTCGGCACTGGATAAACTTGTCGGTTATTTAAGTACACCACTACACTCAAATATTTGTATACAAACAATATGTATGTACAATTATTTTGTGCACAGTATGAGGTTATGTTTGCATACGTATAACGTCTACGAATGTTATGAATTAAATAAGAAATCAATTGATAATTTTTAAATTATACTTTAAACACTTATATTTATATTAACTAATGCTGTTCCCCAATTTTTCAATAAACAATTCAATTATAAGCGAACACAAGCTGAAGAAAATATACATGCACTGTATTCATACTGTCTAAGCTATGGCATCAGACGCTGAACACCTAACCTGAAGGCCCGTTATACGTCATATCAGTGCTGCCAACTTTATTGAAGGCGCCAAATTCAAAAAAAAAAAATTAACTCCAGAAGACAAAGTCTATACTTCTTGTCACGACAATCTACACAATTCTTATAATATTTCAATAAATAATTAAGAACAATATACTTTAATTGAGGTAAAAATGATAATACTCAAGATAATTCCAGAAAAAGACGTTGAAACGTTCACCCTGGGCACCAGGTACCTCGGAGACGG
This sequence comes from Pteromalus puparum, assembly GCA_012977825.3. Taxonomy (NCBI): domain Eukaryota; kingdom Metazoa; phylum Arthropoda; class Insecta; order Hymenoptera; family Pteromalidae; genus Pteromalus; species Pteromalus puparum. Next base: position 28,575,396 of record CM053170.1, read on the forward strand.
TTGCCGTATCGATATTCGTATTCAGTGACCCCAAAAACCCCCGAGCAACGAGTTTCGACAAATTCGATCACAATTTTCGCCAAAACTCTAGGAGAAGACGTTGATACCGTCCACCCTGGGCACCAGGTACCTCGGAGACGGTTGCCGTGGCGATATTCGTGTTCAGCGACCCCAAAAACCCCCGAGTAGCAAAACTGGACTCATTTCCATTAATATTTACCGAGTTGCAAATTTTTTATTTAGTGTCTCTTGGAAATGCACTTGCAAAATGCATATTATTAATGCCATAATGCATTTTCAAAAAATTAATTAATCAATTTAGTTCACAAAGTTTGTAGGCGCTCTTACGAATCGAATGCAAAAACCCGCATTAAAATCCGTCTTACTGCTCAAAAAATCGACAGTTGGGCCGTTTTTAGTGCTTTATTTCCTGGACTAACTTTTTTTTTGTCGCGCACGATTTGTCAGAGAACCACCCATATATATATATATATATATCATAATACATGAGAATATTTTGTATGAAAATGTTTATTCATAAACGAGACATAAACTATATAATACTGCTACTATAACATAGCCGCTGTGCAGCTCGCGCGCCATTTACGTCTTTCATCTCGATTTTTTCTATGACGCCATTGATTTTACTTAAAAACAATTATACGTCCTTAATCTACAAGTTATCATAAGCTTTAATTAAAAAAAAAAACAAAAAAAATAGCTTGTAGTACGCGAGTGACCACGCTCTTCGAATAGAAGCGCTTTTTTAGGGGTGTCCCGCTCGCCTATCAGCATCTACCGCTCAGGTGTAATGCAACTTTTGATCCAATACTATTACGCAGAATGGCAATCAAATTACGAATCAGACTTTGTACCGGGAGGAGGAGGAAGCTGCAAAAAGTAAATTGTTGAATTTCACGAAGGTTTACCTCAGCCTTCAGACTATTCACAAGACAATGATAAGAAAAAATTATTAATTATTGATGATTTAATGAGAGAAGCTTCGAACAATGTTATTCTTGATCTATTTACGAAGGGGAGTCATCACAAGAATTCAAGTGTAATTTTTATTACACCAAATCGTTTTCACAAGGGAGCTGGTCAACGTAATATTTGTTTGAACGCTAATTATCTTGTTATTTTTAAAAATCCACGAGATCGTTCGCAAATTCAGTATCTTGCACGTCAAGTATATCCTTGTAACGGTTCGACTTTCCCCGTGTGTTGAGTAGTCGGCCGTTCGCCAGGATTTGGTTTGGGGAAAGGTTAATTGAAGAGACTGTTTATGTAATTAATAACAAAATAGATATATTCTAGTAATTATGATAACAAGTTGATCTTTCAATTATTAGTCTCCATCTGTAACAGAAATCGAAATCGCGATTTGTTTAGAATTATTTCGCCTTTACAATCGGTCTAGCTTAATCTAGTTCGGTTAACGGTACATCAACACGACGTTGCCGGAGTTACGTGGTTTCGGTGCATTTGTCGGTTTTGCTGACGCGGTATCGGAATTTCGGACGGTGACACGGGTTCGGGATATCGACGGGTTTTCGGAGGTTAGGTATCCCTCGAGTCCATAGAGTCGTGAGCGCACGGCTTTACGGATCGAGGTCGCTCGTCTCGTTCTTCTCCTTGTCCTGTGTGCTCACAATGACCAGGCGAATCTCGAGAGGTCGGCGTGTGGTCGGTTTCGCACGAGCAGGAGTCGGCCGCTGCTTCACCAGGACGTGAGCGCACGACCTGGGGAATCGACGGCGGGGCTTTAGTTATTTTCTCAGCCCCGTGTGCTCACGGTGGCGGGGAAAACAACCAGTCCCTTGGGACGGGGATTCAGGAGCAGGTGACAACGTCGGGTAACGGCTACGTGTGCTCACGTAGACGAGACTCGGCGCTGTTTGGCTATTCCTGGTTGTCTCGTGTGCTCACGACGACAACTCGGAGTTCCGGGTTCGCTAACACTGTCGTCACGTGTGCTCACGAGACGACGTCGTTGGCGTCAGTCTATCTCTGGCCGTTCCTTGCGGTAACGTGTGCGCACGATGCCGCCAGGAGTTAAGCTCGAGTAGAACTGCCCGCTGTGCCGTGCGGCCCGCTTTATATAGGTGTGTTCGCGGCGCTCCGCTTGCGCCGCCTGGTGCGTCGCCGCTGAGTTGCTAATAGATTCTCGCGCTCGTGCGGACTGGCCTTTCGGTTGGTGCGCGCGCGCGCTCACTTCGCTTCGTGCGGGCTCGCCTTTGTTCGCTGCGCGCGCGCGCCTGCTGACGTCAGCTGATTACTCGGGGTCGTGTTTACTTATTTCATGTGCGAGACTTGCGTCTCGTCACATCCTGAAGATCCTAAATTTTTGCAAGAAGCATATCTTGATAGCACATCAACTGCACATTATTATCTTCTGCTAGATTTGAAATAGGCCACTAGCGAGGAATTTCGTTTCAGAACCTGTATATTTCCCGATGATAGATTGCGCTACGTGTATGTGCCGAAACACAAATTCCGATAAAAGTAGCGTATAGGATAGCTGAGCCATCAGTCAGAGTGCAACGATGGCGGGGAAAGCATCGAGAAGCAAAAATACAGTTATTGGAAGAGGGTAAAGGCAACGTGGTGCTGGTGCTGCTGCTGCTGCTGCCGCTGATGCTGATACTGACAATATTGAGTGCGGTTATTTACCAAAACATTTTACGAAAAAGTGTGTAGCAATATTAAATGCTCTTTGCCACGCTGACAGATAACAACGTTTAGCTTTAATTCGCTTAGCTGATAAAAGACTAATCAAAAGTATATGTGAGTGCGCATTAAATGTATTACGAGGTGTGGCGAAAATTAAAAATTCTCACAAGTCAAGATTGAGGAAACATAAAAATGTTTTGCGTAAATTATTGAATAAGAGTAGTGGAAATAATAATAATAATGACCATGAATGGAAAAAGAATAAACGGGTGATTATTCATGACGGTGGTGCTTTTCTGCCTATGTGACTTGCACCTATAATTGGTGCACTAGTAGCGAGACTATTTGGTAATTTTAAAATTAAATATGGAACATGCCCGTAAAATGATTATTGTACCGGAGGAGGCATATGACCGTGTAATGAAATAGCAGCGGAAGGAGCAGCCAGACGAATCAAGTAATGGTTTGGAATTGCCGAGTACATATACAAAAGGCGATAACTTATCACGCCTCGATGCTGAGATGCATGATATACTTTTTTCAAAAAGTATTACAGATGAGCGAGAAAAATGTCAAAGGTATTTACAGATTTTAAGAAGATATCTTCATTTTAAAACGTTAGAACGTCAAGAACTTTTATCCGATGGTAATGCTACTGCTGCTGGACCAGAGATTGAGCATGAAGACACTCTGAATCCTTTGTCTGATGAGGTGATTCTCACTAGTATACCTAAGGGCTCTGTAAGGAAAGCTCGTTTATTGCTTTACCATTGGAAATCAACTGTACCTCACCGTATCAATTGGGATAATTCGGGTACAGTCAGTATCGACGATAAAGTTATAGCTCAATCAAATATTATAGGTTTGGTGGAGGATGTTGTACAGAGCAAGGCAGCAGAAGAGGAACCAGTTGGAAGTCTTCAACTTGCTAATTTTATAGCTTCGTCTGACACCCCGTCTAAATTTATAAGTAATCCCATCGTATTATCAATTAGTGAAAATTTCAAACGTCCTTTGAACAAAATTCCTTCAAGTAAAAGAAATAATTCCGAGAGCGTTCAGACTTTGGAAGAAGGTGCAAGACTTGCTGCTTCAAGGCGTTACAGCGAACGTTTGAGCAAGAAAAAATCTGTACCACGAAAATCGGGAGATAAGTGGTTAACTTATAATATATAAACATGAGTTATGAAAATCAATATTTTGACACTAAACATGAGGCTGGCTACGCAGGTGCACGTAACCTCATTCGTGTTAATAATAAAAAAAATAAGAATAACGTTAATAATTGGTTAAGCAATCAGGATGCGTACACTCTTCATCGTCCTATTAGAAGGAAATTTCCTAGACTCATGTACAATGTCAGTAATGTGGATGATTGTTAAGAGATGGATTTGTGTGATATACAATCTCTCAAAACTTAGAACGATAACTACGCATATCTGCTTGTTGTAATATTGTAGATATTCTTAGTAAATACGCTTGGGTTGAGCCGTTATACGACAAAAGTGTCAAGAGCGTTGTAACTGTTTTTGATAAAATCCTAAAAAGAGCCAATGGTCGAAGCCCTGTTCTCGTACAAACAGATAAAGGCAAAGAGTTTGTCGGTGCGGAATTTCAAAAATATTTAAAAAAGAATGATATAAATTTTCGAGTTGCACGTAATACTGATGTTAAAGCCGCAGTTGTAGAACGTCTTAATCGTACTCTCAAAGAAAGAATGTTCAAATATTTCACTCAAAAATACACATCGACATATTGACGTTATTCAAAATATTGTTTATGCTTACAATCACACACTACACAGTGGAATAAAAATGGTTCCTGCTGTAGTGAATATGCGAAATGCTGATATGGCTAGAAAAAATTTACAGAAAAGAGCGCTTAATCAGCGCAGAACGTCTCGAGCAGGTATATGCAGGGCAGGTGAGCACGTTCGCATCAGTCGAGCAAAAGGCACCTTCGACAAAGGATACGAGAAGAACTACAGCGAGGAGATCTTTAGAGTACATAGTTTTTATACCAAGGTTAGTAGCAGTAGTGCAGTTAACGAATCGAAGCAAGAGAAGAAGAAGAATAAAAATGAAATGCGTCAGAACAGTTGGCTGTAGTTGAAAATTTAGAATACCGCGATACTTCTTTTCCATGGGGTATCTACGACATTCTAAAAGATCTAGCGGATGCTATAAATAATATACCTGAACTTCATGATCACTTACTTATAGCGCCAGCAAGGAGGAAAAAAGGCTACTACAATCTACGAAAAGTCTGCTCTTGTAAGGAAGTTCATTACTATAGTTTTAGCAAAAAGGTTGAACGTATATTTGGCTTTGAGAATTAAAAGTACAGCGTAGAAGATTTTGTAGCCTTGAGCCCAGCGCCACCGCAGTCGCGATTTACAACAATCATAGGAAGCATGCCTGCTTGTTTAGCAAGAGCTATATCAGATCAACTTTTTGCCTACTAAGATATTTGCATTCCGTACACTGTAGGTGATGTACAAGCATCACTTTTACGTATAGTGGCATTTGATAACTCCAAGTATAAGTTCGATGTAACTATGGTCAAACAGTTCGCACCTCCAAATTACATGCCATTGCTGAACAATACGTTTTAAAATATAATAATAGATATAAGAGATCAACATGGTACTCATATACCATTCGAGTACGGGACGTCGACAGTTACACTTCACTTTAAACGCTGTCAGTAGAAGAAGAGAGCAATGCAAAAATGAGTTACTATGTAGAATATTACGCTGATCAAGTCGGGGGAGGTGGTAAAGAAGGAGTTCGCCGAGTGTTTGCAGGTTCAAGCTATCAGCGAGGACATGGTGGGATAGGAAGTTTCTTGAGTGGTTTATTTCGAAGAGTCTTACATATCTCACAAGTGGCGCCAAAGCTGTAGGTAAAGAAGCTATTAAAGCAGGAATAGGTGTATTAGATGATGTCGGCAATCGTGGAGTAAGTTTTAAGCGAGCTGTAAATACACGCGCACGAGAGTCTGGTCGAAATCTCAAACACAAGGCAAAATAGCTGAGATGATGAAGGGTTCAGGATATAAGCGACGAGGCAAGAAGCGAAAACGTCAGTCGTGTAAAAGTCGTTTAACTAGACGCTGCAGCAGCAGCCGCGGTACTAAAAGTGCTAGTATGAAAAAACGACGTGTGAATAAAAGTAAAATTAGAAGCTCAAAAAAAAGAAAGTAAATAGAAAAAAAAGAAGGAGCGCAGTGTCTCTGATATTTTTGGATAAACATCATCATGACTTTTCTACATTGAAACTCATGCGAATGCATGAAATCAGAATTAGATTTGTTTACTTTACCGCCAACACAAACATCAGTGGAAAATTCGCAATTCATACATTACAAGCCCGTCTCATCTCTCACTGACGATGGGCCATTGAAATTTGTCGTTCCAGGAGGCAATGATTATCTCGATCTTGCTCATACAATGCTCAGTATACGTGTGCAGATATTACCGAATGTTGACATTGCTCCTAACGAAAGTACCACAGAGTACGCTAAGGTAGCACCAGTTAATAATCTTTTACACTCACTCTTTAATCAAATAGATATGTTTTTCAATCAAAAATTAGTATCACCGCCAAACCATGCATATCCATACCGTGCATACATTGAGACACTACTAAATTATTCAACGACTACAATGGGTTTTCATCTTACATCTTTACTCTGGTATTTAGATACTCCTGGTCAAATGGAGGCAGCACCTAGTACACTGATGCAACAGCAAATAAGGGAAGTTCTTATTGTCAATATTTCTCAATTAGCGGTCAAACTATTGATCTAATCGGCCATTTACAAAATAAGTTTTTGCTAAATGGTGTTGAACTACGATTACGATTAGTGAGAAGTAAGGATGCTTTTTGCTTGATGAATGTGTCTGATAACGAGAAATTTAGTGTACATATTAAAGAAGCGTCATTGATTGTAGGACGCGTCAAAGTAAGTCCAGGAATTATGTTAGCACATGCGAACACTCTCACGAAAGCCACTGCAAAATATCCAATAAACCGTGTAGAAGTAAAAGCATTTACACTGCACAGTGGAGTTCATGGGGATACACTTGACAATGTTATTCTAGGCCAAATTCCTAAAAGAATAATTATCGGTTTCGTGGATAATAGAGCATTTAATGGAAATAGAAAGTTCAATCCTTTTAATTTTCAACATTTCAACCTAAACTATCTTTCTCTTTATGTGGACGGAGTGCAGATTCCCAGCAAACCACTACAACCACGATTTACGGGGAGTAATCCAATATTCGTTGAATGTTATCATACATTATTTTCCGGTACTGGAATACACTTTCTGAATGAATCACTGACGATTTTACGAACCGACTACAGAAAGGGTTATTGCTTTTTCGCTTTTGATTTAACACCTCATCTATCTGCAAACTCAGCATTTCATTGGAATCTTATCAAACATGGTAGTGTTCGTGTAGAAGTTAAATTTGAACATGCACTAGCATCAACAATTAATTGTATAATTTATGCCGAATATGATAATGTCTTGGAAATAGATGCGAGTCGACAAATCATAACGGATTTTAATGCATGAGGCGGTGGTGGGAGAAAGGAACAGCAGCGCCTCTTATATCGTTAACGGAGAAATCGTGACACCATACGCTCAGTTCTCTTTGAGAAGTTGAACAGTGCTCTTCTCCTGCTGCTGCTACTATTCGCGCTTAAAAATATCATGGATTACATTATTAACGTACAAGGTCTGAGAGACCTGAATAACAAGTTTATTCCTAAGGAAGTGGCTGTACTTGGTTTAAAAAATAGAGTTATTGGTCATTGTATCATTAAGGCGCCTCACAATTTCACAGAACTACCTATTGGAATTAAAATACCTAACGAGTACATTTCTAATCAGTTTCACGGCATCCGATGGCACGAAAGTGATATCAGTGTGGAGAAATTACAGTTTCATTTAGAACAAGTGGCAAAAGTGGCTATACGTATATTCACCCGCGGACACGATAATTGGAGTTTTTTAGAAACTGTCATGTCTCGTGAGATTGTGAATGTCGAAGAAATGTACGCGCCGACTTTCCAAGCATTAAAGAAGAATTATCCAAGCAGCTTTATGTGTATAAATCACAGTATCCAAGATATAAACAACAGTCGTGATTGTGCTCTCAACCAGGCATATTTATTGAGAAAGTGGTTGCACCCTATTGCCGAAGATATAACTCAAGATTCAGCGCAGAAATTTAGTGTCGCTTTATACTGTAAACTACATTCACGTGTTAGAACAGCTTCATCTATCTACAGTGGAAACGAGGACGAAGTTGATCATAGCTAAAACAATGAATACACGTCAGTTGCTAAGGGCACTCAAACCGTTGGCTGCCAAGACAGTTGGTATATAGAATCCCCAATGTTATGGAACATCCTACGGCTATCATTGCAAACACAGATGACCACACCAGACGAGGAACACATTTGATTGCTATTTACATAGATGCTAATGGTTACGGAACGTACTTTGACAGTTATGGATTTCCACCAATCTCACAACATCATGTTAAAAGACTCAAAAGAAATTGTAAACGATATCAGTGGAATAAGCAAAAATTACAAAGCATCGATTCGCAAGTGTGTGGTCAATATTGTATTATGTTTCTTTATCATATGGTTGATATACCTAACTTACGTACGTTTTGTAATAAGTTTTCACACGATTCCAGAAAGAACGATCCATTAGTGGTTGCGTTTTATAAAAAACTGTCAAGAAATAAGAATATTCGTCTGCGTTCAAGAAATGTAAAGAGATTCGGAACTGACCGTTCTCTTGGCTCCGGATTTTGTAATCAAACATGTACTTCGAGAATATTTGTCAAATAGCATTAAGTAAAAATTATGAATAAATTACAATTTGACAGAAATAAAATGTTCTCATTTACGATACCTTACTTGTTCCTACATACCCGTTTCATCATCAGGTTAATTATTACTTCATTCATTAAATGACTTCCCCAATACCATGACATCATCCAAATAAACTAAACAGAAATCCGAAAGATAATCTCTGAGTAATTTTTCCATTAAACGTTGAAAAGTTGCAGGTGCATTGCATAAACCAAATGGCATAACTGTAAATTGCCAAAGTCCTTTTCCAATTGAGAAAGCCGTGATTTTTCTATCCTCTTCTCGAATCTTGATTTGCGCAATATACACTTTTTAAATCCAGAGTACAAAACCATGAATAACCTGCAAGTTTATCAAGAGTATCGTCAACTCTTGGTAAAGTGTATGAATCCTTAATTGTAATTGCATTAATTTTTTGAAAATTAATACAAAAACGAATTTTGCCATCCTTCTTCTTCTTGGGAACTACAGGTGAACAATAAGAGCTGTCTGATTCTTCAATAACTCGTTGAGAATACATCTCAGCTATGCATTCGTCTAATTCCTTAGCTTGATGAATAGGTGGTCTTCGAATAGGCTGTTTGATTGGTTGATTGTGGATCAATTGAATTTATGTTCAACCAAATTACATTTTCCAGTAACGTCCTCATCTTGAAAGATCTCTTGAAATTCGTGAAGAAGATTCGCAAAACTCCGTCGTTGATCTTGATCCAAGTTCTCAGAGTTCTTGTCAAAAATTTCTTGCAATGTTTCTGGCACATTCGTAGAAGAATCAACTATTCTCGAAATTTGTTTATTGTTGATTGAACTTGGAGTATTTACAATAATTTTAATTATTGAATCTGAAATACCAGTTGCATCAAGAAAATCACTACCAAGAATACAATCATCAATAATATTCCCAACAAAAACATTCAAATTAGCTAAATGATCACCAAATTTTATCGAAGCTGAAATCAAAAATTCAACTGGTACCCTTTCCCCAGTTGGATACTTAAGAGTTGTAAAATTAATAGGAATTCTTATATCTTTTGGCTCTACAAATTTTGAGTTTATAATAGTTACATCTGAACCAGAATCTACTTTAAAAATACAAGTTTTCTCATTAATGAAACCATCAAAATAAAATCTATTTGAGTTCCTATTAATTCTTCCAACATGATAATCAATCAGACAAGGGTGTGTGTGTGTTGGAGTCTTGTTAAATTCTGTTGAACTTGCTCCAGAAAGTTCAACATAACCTAGTTTCCCTGGCCACTCATTCGAGTTGGACAATGCGAACTAATATGACCTTTCTGACTACACAACCAGCATTCAACATTCTTAAAGAAATTTTGAGATTTCTGTTTGTCAAAAGATTGAGGACCTTTAGACTGAGAATTTGAAGAGTGGATTCCAGTCTTATATGTGTCATTCTTACTCCTTGAGGCATCTCTCCTATTTAAATCACGAATAACTTTTATTTCCATGGCACGAGCAAGAGCAACTTTGAGAGAAGTTATCCTTTCCATACGAAGGACATCCTTGGTTGGCAAATCAAAAATAGCAGAAAGAAATTGGGTACAAGCAATTTTATCTTGAACTTCAAATGGACATTCTGGATAAACCAAAGTAGTAAGACTCTCAAGATCAGCAGCCAATGTTGGAAGATCTTCATCGAAACGTTGACGCCTATTCTGTAATTGTGTGTGATAAGTAGGTGCCAAATGTTTATCACCGAAACGAAGTTCAAGACGTGACACCAAACTATCGAAATTCGATGAAGTAGAATCAGATTCAACAAGAATTGATTTTGCTCTTCCTTTCAAACAAGAAATAAGAGCTGCAGTTTTAGTTTCAGATGTCCAATTATTTGCTTTAGCAATGACTTGAAATTGAACTAAGAATTCACGAAGAGGCGATGAACCATCGTAATCACTAACTTTCAATTTTAAACCCAAATCTGTTCCTAAGTGGATAAGTTCAATGTTCGGTAAAACAGAATTGCCTACATTGGAGCCTACACCACGTGTTCCAGTAATCAATGGATCAATAACAGGGGTTCTAAACCCTAACCTATTCTGATTCGGAAATAATCCAATGTTATTGACTCTAGTGTTCTCTGTTTCTGTTGTGTGTGAATGTGTGTTTCTATTTTGTAAACGACTTAGCTGATTGATTTGTTGTTGTAGTTCTCGCAGTTCTGCCATCAATCTGTTATTCAGAGCTTGTAGTCTCGCTATCTCCTCGTTCAAAGCAGTCCTCTGTTCTTGGTCATTAAACATTTCTCTCCGAACCGATTGATCTTCCAATTGGTGAATCTTTTCTTCAAGTTCCTCATTGAGGCGACGGGCATCCAATAGTTCTGTTTCACGAACGTGGAGTTCCCTTTGTAAATCCAATGCATCCTCGTTGCAATGCCCCCTCAATCTGCGCTCTTCTTCGAGTTCTTGAGTAATTTCCTCCATCCGCCTCTTCAATCCTGCTATCTCCATATTCGCTGCAGTGAGTGACGGTTGAGGTGATGGATCTGGTCGAGTATTGATTGGTGTTCTTGTTACCATTGTAATCTTGCCGGAACGTAAATGCATAAATCTTCACTTATCACTTCCCGAAAATATTATCCCGGACGAGCCCCCAAAATGTTATGATCAGGTTCGGGTAATGAAGATGTCAACACGTATTTATAGAAAAGCACACATAAACTCAGACTCTTTATTCGAACGTAAGCACAACTGTTCTCATCAGCTGTCACAATCAGACTGAACATAAACAATAACATCCGCGACGTCGTTGATCTCGTTGCCAGGGGTCGCTATGCGCGATTCTCAGCGTTCGAATCGCGCAACGTTCGAGCTCGGTCATAACAATATAATAAGCAATATAAAGCTAAAAAGCGGAGGAGTCGATAAAATAAATAGCAAGACCTTAAAGGATATTAGTAATTATATCGCGTTACCACTGACGCACATTTTTAACCTCTGTATTGAAAAAGCGATTTGGCCAGATACTTTAAAAAAGGCACGAAAATCGCCCTGGTACATAAAGCAGGAGAGAAGCATAACATTAACAACTACAGGCCGATATCGCTTATATCAAATATTGCAAAGATCTTTGAAAGAATCTTATACAACAGATTATATGAATTTGTACAAAAGAATGAAATAATATCGAAACATCAGTTTGGATTCAGAAAGAATGTTGGTTCAAAGGATGCGTTAAACTGTTACCGAAGTACGATATAATAATGTTGATAAGAATATACCAACAATTGTTACATTCCTAGATTTGGCCAAAGCTTTCGATACTGTCGATCACAAACTATTGCTGAAAAAACTCTATTGTATAGGAATAAGGAGTCTGGATTTGGATCTACATGCTAGTTACCTTGAGAATAGATATCAGACAGTGAAAATAGAAGATAGTGAAAGCGATAGTATATTAATAAATACTGGTGTCCCCCAGGGACACTACCTACTATCTAGGACCACTGCTATTTGTACTCTACATAAATGACATTTTAAAAGTGATTCCATTGGACTCTATACTATCGTATGCGGACGATACCGCTATAATAGCCACTGGCGATACCTGGATAGAGGCGCAAAAGAACACGTGTTAAAGTGCGAAATATGATCTTCAATTAGATAAATAAATTAAAATTATGCAATATAAACATTTGATAAATTTAATAAGATTATGCATATTGATTTAATAGCAATACCTTATCCTCGTGTAATTTGATATACTACGTCAATTTTTAGCAACATTAAAAGATGTTAAATTTTAAGTACTTACCGCAGATTGTTATATCTTTATGATTGAGCAATGAAATCATTACGCTTGGGCGCTAACTGAACAGTGCAAAAATGGACTGTTTAGGCCACAGATAGGCGTGACAGCGGATTTACGCTAGTCAGTGCTATAAAATAGCGTAAAATATTCGTGGTTTAAATAGTCCTATACGGCACGGTGTTTAGCTCCCTCGCTACGCTCGGGTGCTAATACACGCCGTGCCGTAATGGACTATTTATGCCACTTGTATCGTAATATACTATTTTATGTAACAAATAGAATTAACAAAAAGTTATTATTATTTTTAACCAAAATTTTTACCACTCACTAAGTACTCAAAGACCTTCATTGAAAGTTGCACTAGGATTGCTTAGAAGAAACATTAACTGAATTATGTAAAATTAAAAAAAAAGCTGAAATTAGCAGTTTTTTGTTTAATGCAAGTCAACTAATGAAATTGTATCATTCCGGGCTCATGTTGAAGGTATTTTTAATAAGTTGATATTCTTGCCGTTTTTCGATAGCAACAACGGTTTAAAAGTTATACGCAAAAAAGCGATTTTTTGCCTTTTCTTTCATTGTTTAAACAATGTTCACAACCGAAATTTCGGCCACACTTTTATAACATAATATCTTGGTACTCTCCCCAAAAAGTTTCTGCAGAAAAACTTCGTTTTCATCTTTCTTCGAAAAAAGTCTAATTAGCCTAGACTAAAAGGGCTTGCCCTTTGGCGCAGGAAAAACTTGCTGTGCAAGTTAACCTATCTCAGAATTCAGCTATGGTAAACTCAATTTTTGATACTCCTTCTTTTTACGACAAAAACACTAAGTTAGTTTTTCAACGTAATCACTGTTGATACAAAATGACTCGTTCAGTCGCCTATCCAAGTACAAACCGCGCCTAACGCTGTTTAACTTGGATGTTCGTCCGTTGTGCCTTTATGCACCCTACCAGTAATGTCGCTTGTATTTGTAGTAATTTTGTAAATTTATAATAAAGATCATTGATTGAAAAATATACATTTATTATATTGTTTTACAGAGAAAAACGGTTGGATCAAGAAAGAATCCTTCTCACTCAACAAATGGCTGGCCTTGAAGAAGAATTAAGTAAACGAACAGCTGAACTACAAAATGCGCGATCAGAAGCATGTTCTCGTGCGCTTTTGACACAAACTCGATTAATTCAGTGTGAAGAAGAATTAAAAATCACGAATGATTCTGTCATTAATATCCGTGAAGTCAATGCTACGCTGCAGCATCGGTGTGAGGAGTTAACTCAGAAATTAGAAGATCAGCGGAATCAAGAACTGACAATGCATGCTTCTTATCAAGAAGAAATAACAGCCCAAACTAGATTAGCTGAATTGTATAAAAGAATGGCTGAAGAAGCCGATGCCAAAGCTAACGAGTACACAAATGCAGTGAAAGAATTACAAGAACTTTTAGAACAAGCTACTGAGCAATATGGAATATTAGAATCCAAACATAATCAAATAGTTTTAAATCACGATGAGCAACTCGCTGTTAAAGAAAATCAAATTGCAAAATTAAAAAATGAACTCGACCTCGCTAATCAATTACTGTCATCAATAAAGCAAGGTATTAGTTTATATTGCTTCTTTTATAATAACTTGATAGCAGTTAAGATAGTAGAACATGCAAAGGATTACTTCTTTAGAGTAGAAAATTTGGGTATGGGCAATGTTTTTATAAATTAATTTTTCGACTCATAGTTCAACTGATTTTGAGTTTAATAACTGATATTTTGAGAGGCCATTTTCTAAATATTTTCTACCGGTCCTGCAATTATGCCAATCAATTACTGGATACGATTCTGCAAGGTCGTGTAGCGTGTTCCCCGAGCTGATACTCACTAGACTTTTAATATTACTAGGAAATTTAAGTGCGCTTCGCGCACCTCTTATTATACCATCAATTATGTCTTATTCTAGAATGATTTTAAATTTAACAGTTCAAAGCGTTTGTAGGTTATGTAATAATATTCGCGTTTCTAATTCGCGTTCCTAAATGCTTGTACCAGGCGACTGGACATCAATTAAATGCTTCACATCACTTTTTTAAGAGAGGATTCCTGCGCATTGTATTTTTCACACTCTTCAATTGAATGTTATCAACAATCGATGGATCAGCTGATTCTTTGCCCTACTCGTAAGAAATCTTTGACATTTTATTCAGTTCACTACAGTCTATTGTCAAATGGTTGATGCTACAATGGTTATCCAACAGCTCATACATTTCTTCACTCGCATTACTGGCATTAGTAACAAAACTAGGATTGTTGAGTTGAATTAGATGTAGCTATACAGCTTTTGTAATCGTCGAATTTAGAATTGATTTTCACCAAACTAGAGCCTTTATAACACTGATCACAAGTTTCACACAATGGAATTTCAGTAGCCATGATTAAATAATTCTTTTTTCAAATAACCACTTCACTTGATCGTAAACAAACTTTTTCAATTCAAACAGCAGACTGTAGATCTTGTAGAAGCACTGTAGTCGCTTCTCATCATAATGAATTTCAGAGACTTGTAAACAAGTTGCTTGGAAGCCCTGCCGAAGTTTCTTCACCATATAGTTGTGCCGATAAATCAATCGATTTGGGATATCAACGCATCGCCTTGCACAACATGTAATCTGATAGATCTCTAGTAGATGTGCTTTTGCAAAATTTTGTCTGTTTTTGTGTAGCACTCGCAGTTTTCGAGATATTGACGAAAAATCGATATTTCAACCAATCGATCGTTGATATTTCCGAAACTATGGGTCCGATATTTTCGCGGTATAAGAACTTTTTTGTGCATACACCGAGAGCTTCATAACGAGATGGGTTGCGAGTCGATACAGTAGTTTTTGAAAATCGATTAATCAATCGATCGTTTATAACTTCGAAACTATTACATGGAGCACGTGCACACATATACATGGAGTACTTACTTACATAAATATATTAAGTCGAAACAGTCTATAAGGAAGAACGAGCGTGCTCACCGACCGACGTGTGTAGACTTAACAATTTTTATAGATATCCAGCATATAATTGCGCAAATTCTTCTACTAGATAAGATATTTTATCTTGAAAATTGCTGGCATTTTGCTAGTACAAGCGTTTATACGTACTAATTGTCAACCGGCGATCAGAGCGTTTGCTGACTATACATACTAAATATATCAGCGTAATTTCAAGAATACGCTCTTGTCATCTGATCAGTAATCTTACGTTTTTTCTTCGCAAACTGATCATGAGAATCTCACATTTTGTCGTATGTGAAAACCACCCCACCTACTAACCTGTCCATTTGTCGGGGGTATTTTAGCTTGGTGCCACTATAAAAGGCCTGTAAGACGCTGCTACGGAATCAAACGTTTCGCAGCGACGACCACAGTCACGAGTGATCTACAATGGGTAAAATCCAACTGCTGAGGATTGTGCTTACTGTATTAAGTATAGTTCTTGTCCGCGGATCAGTAGCGCGCATATTTTGTAGCGAAGATTGGCGTAAACGTTTAAGATATGATTCGGTCACTGTATTATTGCAAAAACTTAATGTACTATTAAGTACATTATGCAACAAGGGGCGAAAGTAGCAGATTTTTCCCGCGGGTGGGTTTACTGCCCGAGCGAAGCGAGGTATATAGGCGGGTTATATACAATTTGTATATTAATTTATTTATTTGCAAATTTGTTAAATTGTTTAAACTTTTTGAAAATTTTGAAAATTATTGAAAATTTTAAAAATTTTAAAAAAAAATTTTAAACTTTTTTTCGCAAAATTTTACTTTTTTCCCCACTAATTTTGTTTTTTTCTCGCTAATTTTCTTTTTTCCCACTAATTTTGCTTTTTTCCCGCTAATCTGATTTGCGGGAAAAATGTGCTACTTTTGCCCTGCATTTTCGGGACAAAATGTGGTTATTTCGGTCGAGTGTGGAATAAATATATTTTAAGCCTCTGCAGCTTACGTACCATATTATATCTATTTAATCACGGTGTATTTGAAAATAAAGTCGATATTCTCCGTGTTTTTGGGCAGTGTATTGTGCGTAGTAGAATGCAGAATGACAAGCGAGTAAAACCCATTATGCAGCAATATGAGTTGATTCTCGGTAAGATATTTTATACAGATAAATAGGCATAAAATTTTCGTAAATCATCTATTGTAAAAAATGTTAGGCATTGACAGAATGATGGCTGATACAGAAGGGGATAAAATACTTGCAAACATGGAGTTGATGGATACAATGCAGGAGGCTGAAAGACAAGAAGAAGAGGTGATGGAGGTTGAACACGTGATAGTAATACCAGAAATGGTTACAGTTGTGGAATCATTACCAAGCATGCCGAAAGAGCTTATAATCGACGCAACTACATAAAACAATGGATCAAATCCAACAGAGCAAGACACAAGTTTGCCGAGTGAACTAACCCAAACTGCTGCTGGTTCAGAGGTCAATGTGAGAAATACATTGCTGGCCAAAACGGAAGAAGCTGTACCCGGTACATCGGGAAACAGCAATACTGAGTATGAAGATGGTGCGGGATTGGAAGGTGAAGAGTCTGCCGATGAAGTTGACGAGACTTGCTCAACCTCTGGCTGTTCTACACACATAATAACAACAGATTACAGTAGTGAAAGTCATGATGAAAACGGTGACAACGCCAATTGTAAGTTTATTATTTACAATACATACTGCTATTATACATAAAATCATTTAAAAAAAGTATATTCTTTAGTTGTGTATTTGCAGGAGGGTGGTGGTGTTGAGAGATCAGAGACCGAGTATATCGTAGTTCAACGACAGTCGCGAAGATATTATAGGCGTTTTTGTCTGGTCGATTGCGACGCCCTGATTACTATAACACAGCCAACACCCGATGCAGACGTTGATGAATGGTTGCAGAATGCTATACAAGCTCTCTACAGGTATGTGTGTGATAATGCGGAACCCACTGATTTTATCGGATTTTCTATCAATTCAAATCAGTTTAGACAGGGTCCAATGTGGGTTTCGTTCAGGCGTGTTCAAGAATGACGTGTATCGGATATATTAGACTTATTATCGAGCGTTGCACAAAGCAACGGTGGTTTCGAAATAGACAACACATCGGGAATTAATGCACATACCGTAACGGTACCTAAAGGGCGTGGGCGTGTGGCACTTACATCTGCGACTGTCTTTAAAAGATCTATTTTAAATATCCAAAATACAGATAATCTCTGTTTACCTCGTGCACTTGTATGCGCACACATGTACGTCATTCGTTGTCACGTTCACACAGGTTTTTTACAGAAAAAGTGGGACAAAATACGTAACTGTGACGGCAAATATCAAACTGAGCAGGCTTTAAAACTCGTTAGATCTGCTAAGGTAGTTATACCTGAAGCGGGTTGCGGAATTCCAGAAATACAGCTGTTTCAAGGGTATTACGCTTGTTTTGATGTTTCTATAGTAGTATACTCATTTCAGGGTTTCGGACGCGGTAATAATCCAATATACGATGGTACAGAATTTGTTTATCATATTGGCTACATTGTCAGATACACTCATCGTATCATGTATTACGAAAATGATCGCCATTATCAGCCTATTTTAAACTTAGTAGCTGCAGCCGGTAGTCGGGGATACTGTATACCGTGTAATAAAAAAGTAACGAATATTAAGAACCATAGGTGTCCGAATAAATGTCGACATTGTCTACAGAATCCACCTTGAGAACGTGATCAAGTTAGATGTAAATGCTCATACTGTGATAGGGAGTTTCTTAGTCAGGCTTGTCTATCAAACCACTTGAAACCGGAGTCCTATGACAAAAACCACACAGTATGCGAAAGCATTAAAATTTGCGAAAGATGTTGTAAAACTATTAGAATTAACGATACGAATCGACATGATTGCGATATCATATTTTGTACGGTTTGTAAGAAAAAGCAAACAGTCGGACATCTTTGTTTGCATGCAGCCTGTCATTGAACAGCAAAAAAGTAGAAAACACGTATTATATTTATTCTATGACTTCGAGACGCAACAGTCGGAGACAATTCTGGGTGATGATAAAACACATATACATGTAGTAAATCTGTGTGTAGTACAGCAAGTATGTAGTATATGTTTAGATAAAATGAACACATTTCGGAATCTTGTGATTTTTCCGGAGTACGCGAATACGTGTTCAATGTCGATCCGGTAAAGCAATTAATCGATCTCGCTTTGGAGCGGAGACAAAATATTCAAAAAGTTATTTGCATAGCTTATAATGCTCGAGGTTTTGACGGTCAATTTATTTTAAAACACTTGACCGAACGGAAAGATTTACGTGAAAAACCGTCGGTAATTCTCAACGGTTCGAAAATAATTTTATTAGAGATTTTACACGCAAAATGTCTTGATAGTCTAAATTACTTACACATGGGTTTGAGCGCCTTACCAAAGGCTTTCGGTCTGACCGGCATTGAAAAAGGAACGTTTCCCCACCTATTTAATACACGGGAGAATCAAAATTATGTGGGTGAGATGCCACCGGTAGAGATGTTCTCCCCAGGTTCGATGGGTGTCAAGGAGCGTGAAGCATTTTTAGTTTGGTACAATGATAAAAGAGACCAGAGTTACGTATTCAATTTTCATGAAGAGATACTGAAATATTGTAAGCAGGGCCTTAAAATATTAAGATTAGCATGCCTCGCATTTAGAAAGACATTTATTGAGTGCGGTTCGACAGACCCATTTTTAGAGTGCGCCACAATAGCGTCATCGTGTATGCGTGTGTATCGGAAGAAATTAAAAAAAAAATATACGATAGGCATCATACCACAGGGCGGATACAGACGAATCAATAAACAGTCGTTCAAAGCCACACAGTGGCTTGTGTGGATGGAATATGAAATGAACCGGTCGATACAGCACTCGGAGAGATCACGTGAAAAAAGACTACCTGAAGGCCCTCTGGTAGACGGGTATTGCGAAATGGAAAACGGGGATAAAGTAGTTCTACAGTTTCACGGTTGCTATTGACATGGTTGTGTCCGGTGTTATACAATAAACAGAGATTCTTCTGACGTTAAGGGGGGAGAGAGTCTAAATGATCGGTACGAAAGAACAATTAGAATGTCGGAAAAAATTAGGAGACATGGGTATAGACTGATTAAAAAGTGGGAATGTGATTTTGATTGCGAGTATAGCCAAAACGAAAGAATGATGACTTTCATAAAGATGATAACAAAGGATTGGCATATACGTCTTGAACCGCGAGATGCATTTTTCGGAGGTGGGGCAGGCAATACTGTAAAATCATACGATATTAAATCTGACGAAAAAATTAAATATGTAGATGTCTGTTCGCTATACCCGTACATTTGTAAATACGGACGCTATCCGGTTGGCCATCCTAAACTCTATATTGGGGAGGCTGAGTGCGTGCGTTTAATTGGCTCTGAGAATGACATAAGTGGTATTGACGGTTTGTTAATTTGTGAGGTACTACCACCAAGAAACCTCTATCATCCTATTTTACCTGTAAGAATGCATAACAAACTGTTATTCCCACTGTGTCGATCGTGCACCGAGTCAATGTGTCAGCAAGACTGTCATCATGGAGATGTTAATGATCGTATCTTCGTCGGAACGTGCGTAGCTGACGAGTTGAAAAAAGCCGTAGAGTATGGTTACAAAATCAGAAAAATATTTGAGATTTGGTCGTATAAAGTCACACGATTTGATAAAAATATCGGTAAAGGTAGGCTCTTTCACGCATACATAGATACATTTTTCGCTGAAAAAACTTATGCATCGGGTTATTCGCCAGAGTGTGGTAATGATGAGCAAGCCATTAATCGTCACATTGAAAACTTTGAACGGGAGGAGGGTATAAAACTAGATAAAATCGAATAGCGTTTAATGCTGAATTGAGGTCTGTGGCAAAGCTATGCCTTAACTCATTGTAGGGGAAGTTTGGTCAGCGCGAAAATACGATGAAAACGGAAATAGTGACAGATCCGCAGAAATTATTTGAATTCTGAACTAACCCAAAGATAGTTGTTGTCAACTCTGTTTTACCGATCGATGATGACACGCTTTACGTCAGCTGGTTTCATAATGATGATGCTAAAATTGAGCCATCGCCGATGTGTAATGTGGTTATCGCAGCCTACACCACAGCACTTGCACGTCTGAAACTTTTCTCCGAACTTGAATCGTTGGGTGAGCGTGTGCTGTACTATGACACAGATTCTATAATATATGTGAGTAAAGACAGTAACGAATACGAGCCGTCGACGGGGCCATTTTTAGGTAATCTTACCGATGAGTTAGCGGGGTACGGTCTCGGTACATACATCACGTCATTCGTCTCGGGTGGGCCGAAATTTTACGCTTATAAATACAGAATGCTAAATGGTAGTGAGTCCTGTGTATGCAAAATAAAAGGTATCCGACTGAATGCTTTAACGTGTGAAAAAATCAATTTTGAAAGCGTACGAAAACTTGTTAAAGGTGAAATACCACCGATGTTTGTGTGTTTCGATGCAATTGCACGCACATCCTTACACGATGTTGTCACGCGTCCGGAATGTAAAATATATGAACCCGTATACTCTAAACGACGTTTTGTAACTAACGACATAAATTATCCATACGGTTATAAGAAATAGTGTAAAGATTTATTGAAATAGATAAGAAATAATTTAAATACAACTTAACGTCTACAATTGATTGTACCCACCGGATTTTTCCGTCCCCCTACGTGTATCACCTTGTTACATTCCCCGTGTGCACCTCCCGTGAGTTTCCGGAAAGAACTGAGACCGCTGTCGTCTGCCCCAGAGTGTGGATATGTAGTAGTATAGTCGACTTTCCGGACTCTCTCAGCACACGTGCGCGCGCACTTAAAATCCTTACAACGTGCACTCACACACCAATGAGCTTTCCGAAAGGAAGCCTAATAGCGTACCGCTGGTAAGCTCGACCACCGCGGGGAGCGCGCGCACACTTAAAGCCTCTTGATGCGCGCGCTCGCGTACCAATGAGCTTCCTAGAGGGAAGCCTGGTGACTTGCCGTCGGCAAGCTCGACTATCGCTCGCGCATGCGCGCGAGATGGGGCGCCGCGCGCGCGGGTGTTCCTTGTGTTCCCCGGACGTGGCTCTTATAAAATCTCAAGTAAATCGGCTAATTGCCCCGAGTCTGCGTCATGGATGTGCGCTGGAAGCATCCCTGGACCTGTCTCATTTGCGGCCCCACCTCGTGTGGCAAGACAGTGTTTTTGAGCAATTTTCTCAAATACATCGACCAGTTGAGCGATACACGATTTGAGCGTATATTGTTCTACTATACGGAATGGCAGCCGGCTTATAAAGACTTTGGAGGACATATTGAATTTCACGAGGATCTGCTAAAGAGTGAGGACTACAGTGTCGATCCGGAGAAACCAAAACTCTTGATTCTCGACGACTTGATGCGCTAGTGCGGCTGTTGTCAACCTATTTGTGAAAGCCAGTCATCACTGTAATTTGAGCGTTTTCTTTATTTCGCAAAACTTCTTTCATCGGGGGTAGCGAGAATCATCATTAAACTCAATTTACATAGTTATTTTTAAGAATCCTCGTGACCGCTCACAGATACAGTACCTGGCGCGACAGCTTTGCCCGGAAGACCCTAAATTCTTGCAGGAGGCCTATATCGATGCTGCATCTCAGCCTCATCACTACTTACTTCTCGACTTGAAGCAAGCTACGCCTGAAAATTGTCGGTATCGCACATGTATTTTTCCGTTTGACCGCCATCAGTACGTGTACGTACCGCGCAAGCAGATAAAAAGCACCTCTCTCACCGACAATGTGCCAGTCTTTCGTGTGTGATGGATCGAGAAACATCAGCAGCAACAGTAGCAGCAGCAGCACACTCAACAACACGAAAACCCCACTACCCCATCAGTAGAAAGTATCTTGATATACTGAGAGTGTTGTGTTGTCATCTTGACGCAGTACAACGCACAGCTCTTCTACGTCAAGCCTGTCCGAGACTCGTAATCAGTCTTAGTGAGTGTGTGCTTAATATTCTGCGTGGAAACGTGCCGCTGAGTAGACGTTATAAAAGTCAATTACGTAAACACAAATCGTAGCTCCGGGGCAGACGATAGAAATCCGTAAGAGACTTTTGATTAAAGCACAACATCTCTTACCGGTAATAGTGAAGTCTGTTTTATCAGCATGGAAAATGCTAGAAAAATGATTTTAGTACCTCATGAATGTATCGAGAGGATAAAGCAGTATCAACAATGTTTACCGATATCAGCAGTAGCAACTGCAGTAGAACATTCAAAGACAAATAATGGTGACAATTGTGATAATGGTGTTGGTTCACTAAGCACAGTACAGACACCGGGCTCGGAGGTATCACGACTCGACGACGAAATGAGTAAGATCTTAAACTCTAGGGAGTTAGATGATCGGTTAAAATATGACCTATATCAACAAGTGTTACAACGTTTCTTACACTACGAAACAAACGATAACAGTAAAACTGTTAAAAAGTCGTTAACACCGACAGTCGATAAATCAGTAGCAGCTACTGCAGATCTTCATGAATTCAACACTGATCAAAGTATCATCAATAGCGTAGTAAGACGGATTGCAGTAAAGTAGGGATGCAAGTAAAGAGGGATTTTCAAAGCGTCAGAAAATCATCGTTGGTAATAACATCGATTTATTAGGCCACTTACACGTAGATGTACTGAATATGGATTGACTGCTGTTTGAGGGCGTTGAGGTATGCGTACGTCTTGTTCGTTCATCTGACAGTTTTTGTCTCATGGATCCTACCGCTGCGTATACTGTATATAAATTGTCCCACCTACACAGTCTCATGTCAGTCGTTGTGTGGATTTTAAAATGATCATATAGTAAAAAAAATGGATCTTGTTATTGATCTACAATTTTTCAAAGATAATAAAGACCGTGTAGACCGGCGATGGCTCCATGGTAAACCACCTGCCTCCCGGTCAAGGGGTCGTGGGTTCGAGCCCCCATCAGGGCGATCAGTTTTTTCAGATCCGATGGAAATCTTACTCACGACACCGGGTTTGAGAAAGGCGTAGGTGTGATGAGCCTACCCTGGAAACTTTCGAACGCTAAAATTCATCTAGAAACACAACACGATACGTTGTGAGGCCATGAACTTTCGAGTTCGAAAAAGCCACCCATTTACAATAAAGACCGTGTGGTGCTGAAAGAAGTGGCTGTAGTAGCGCTACATAAAGACCTTAGTGCACATTGGATTATTGCGTCTACTTGCAGCACCAAATTTCTTATAAAATATATCTTGAGACAGAATAATTGGTTAGCGCTGTATCATCGCGGTATCGATTGGTACGATGGCGATGTCACACTAAAGAGCTTTAATAAAAATGTACAAGATATTTGCAAAAGAGCAGGTAAAATTTATGTACGGGGAGAGAAAAAGGCAAAATTGCTGAATAAGATAACAACTCGTGAAATCATCAATTTGGAGCAGGAAAAGTATTGTCCAACTTTTTAGAGATTTCCTTGGTGTGAGAAGTATTGTGTGCAACACGCTATCAAATCGTGCTACTTACGGTTTAATTGCGCTCTCAACAACGCATATAAATTGAAGAACTGGCTAAATACACGCAGTAGTGAAGACGAAATAACTACTTCAGCAGAACCGCCCTTTTCTCCACCCTACTACCTCTGTAATAATGAACTCTCTGGATATTCTCCAGAAGCTTCAAAAAATGACACATCATGTTGGAGTTTATCCGGCAGATCGAATTCCGGCAATATGGGTAAAACCATGTGCCTTTGTGTTCAATACGGAAAACCACAAAAGACGTGGTATGCACTGGGTGGCAATATATGTGTCTGAGAGCGGTGATGGGTGGTATTTTGATAGTTTTGGTGTACCGCCACACATACCCGATCACGTAAATCGTATTCATAGAAATTGTAAAAAAAAATAAAATGGTGTAATGTTCGTCTACAAAGTAGTTATTCTGATGCTTGTGGTAAATATTGCATCATGTTTCTGTATTATGGAATCGCTCGCGGCCGATCGTTTAATTGCAGCGGCATATAAACGACGGACCGCTCGGCTGCCGAAATTCCGTGGACTGCTTCATCTAGGGGATTATCGAGCGCGCACGTGGCGGATCGCTTTATTGCGGTGAGGCAATAAAGTGAGGGTCCGCTTGGCGAAAACTCTAAGATGCGGAAAATACGTACGCCACATATTTTACGGCTTATAATGTTCAGAATGCTATGCGGGAATTCGACGAAACACTAGTAGATAAGATAAGACAAAATTTTGAAGGATAAAAATGTACATTTAACAATAGCGGATATATACATTATTATTTATGAATTTATTAATTTACATTTATACAATTTAGTAACTTACCTGAATACAACTATTTATAAGGATTCAGCTGTATAATTTTATTCAGTTTAGCGAATAAAAAACCGCTGCCAATTCATTGGCACGTAGCTTCCTCCAACGAAATTTATTGTTCCAATAAATAAAATATTGTTTTAAAATACAGTGTATGAATGCTATTTTAAATATTTCCAAGTTTAATTATTTTGTTGTAGAAGCACTAGACATCCATATAAGAGGAAGCCAAATTTTTGAGAAAAATCGGTATATATATATATATATATATATATATATATATATTTATATATTTACATATACCAGGCAGTTTGAGGAGAAATTTTTGAGCTATTGGGCAGTTTGAGGAGAAATCGGGCAGTTTGAGGAGCTCTCCAAACTGCCAGCAGTGGATTAGGCACTTTGAGGAGCTCCTCAAAGTGCTATATGTCTAAGCAGCAGTTTGAGGAGTTCTATAAAAATGTTCTTGTTATAGTCGTAAGTAATATTTTTTGATAAAATGTAGTCAACTTTAAGGTCAGGGAAACTTTATTTATGGAGTATAATAGTTTTATACAATATTTTATTCGATGTAATTGACTATTGCGGGACTTTTACATTAGGATTAGGACGACATAGAGTTTAATGGTTTGAGTTTTAAAAGACCTTATAAATTCTGACTTCTAAGACTATATGGACGAAAACATAGATGATAGCATGAAGCAAAAAAAATATTCTCATAAGAAACCTCTGTAGCAAGAACAACGGGATTACAACGACACAGTGTATTCGTAAACATTGTTCAAAGTCTTTTAAATAATTGTAGATAGAAAAGCTTATGTATTGTGGATCAGCCATTTCCATTTGTTAAGAGTATAATTTGATAATTTATTGTTATTAACTTTTGCAAGACACGTACATTAGGATTATGACGACATAGAGTAAACAACATTTAGTGTATGAAATGATGTGGGTACAACAGTCTTACATTATGATGTCTTGAGGCAGACATTGTATTATTCAGTAAATTATTCGTTGAATAAAGCAGGAAATCGAATTTTATATAACCTTTTAAGGGATTACAACGACACAGTGTTTTTGTAAACATTGTTCGAGGTATTTTAAAAATTTGTAGATAGAAAAGCTTAAGTACTATGGGTCATCCATTTCCATTTGTTGAGGGTATGATTTAATAATTTATTGTTATGAACTTTTAC
>CM053170.1:28612526-28659088 GCA_012977825.3 Pteromalus puparum
CACGGTTTTTTTTAGATTATTGATATACAAATTTTAATTATTAAAAATGATCAGTATTAATTAATTTCTTTTGAATAGATTGAAAATATTATTTTTTAATATATTATCTTTACAATTAAATATTTCCTTTTTTGAATGCATTATATTTAGCAACATAATTCTTTTTAACAATTAACCGATTAATTTGTCTAATTTCATCATGTCATGAAATTATATGAAATTATCAGGCATTTTTATACAATAAAATAAAAAAAAAAACCAAAAAAAAATCAACTTTGCCTGAAGTATGTGTGATTATTATAACTAAAAGTATAAATGCTTCTGACAGCCTACCCTTGGGTGGTTGTGGAAAACTTGTCTATATAGTACATAGTTAATTTCTATTTCTAATAATAAATTGGCACTTTTCCTGACCTAAACGGTCTGTAGCTTATTTGGTGAAGAAGAGGTAGGTGGGCAGGTTGGTGGGGGTTGTGGCTGGTGGTGGGGGCTCGGTGGGGTTGGTGGTGGTTAGGTGGCGGGGGGTGGGGGTGGGGTGGGAGGGCTGTGGGGTGGGATGGTGGGGGCTTTTAGATTTCAAAACATAAAAAGGACAGAAGTTTACGTTTGATTGGGTGGGCTAAGTGGGGGTTCGTGTGCGGGCGTCGGTGGGGGGTTAGTGGGTGGTCGGTGGGGGTGGTGGGGGGAGTCTGGCCAAAATGACTATATAATATAGGAAGAATAACATATCAGATATAAATAAATTCATAGGGAGGGACTTTAAAACGTGCAACCCACACCCTTAGAAGCAAAAAGCCAATTTTTGAAACATCGGGTTTTACATTTAGCTCTTTATTGGAGAACCTCAACAAAATCGATTTAAAATTTTAAGACAGCGGATAGCTTTGTTTATGAGATCACCAACATAAAATTTGAGGCCATTGACACATTGTTTAAAGAGAAAGAAATCAAAAAATTTAAAAAAAAAATTCAAACTTGATATCTTGAGAACCATAGGGTTTAAAGCTGCGCAATGAACTTAACCAAGACAAATAAAAATATCTCCTTTTCCAAATCTCAGGTGTAATTAGGCTTTTTTACCCCGTAATCGAGGCACAAAAAAACTCATTTTTTTCAGTTTTCGATTTGATTACTGAAAAAATACGTAGACAAATCACTTGAAATTTTAATGAAATATAGTTTGACATGTGACCCATCAACATGATTTTTTTCGTGAGGTTATGATGTTAGTTTCAGAGATATGAATTTTTAAAAAAAATCACCTTTTCATTTTATCTGCCGAACGGAGCGGTCGATCCCGAGGACCAAACGTGGAAATACGTAATTTTAATTATTCTTTAAATGCATTTTAGCCTGAAATGTTTGTTAACAACGGGATGATTGAAAAAAAACGGAAAAAAAATTTTTTAAATCAAAAATCGCCATAAAAAAAAATAATTAAAAAAATTAAAAAAAAAATGTTTTTCCCGAATTCAGAATTCAAAAATAAATAGCATGTTAAATTTGATTAATATTGACGAAGTAGTTCCAGAAATATGACGGTATACATCACACACACACCCACACACACACACACCACACACACACACACACACACACACACACACACACACACACACACACACACACACACACACACACACACACACACAGTATCTGGCGGTACTATGGGGTGGCTGTCTCAAATTTCATCCTTGAACTCTAAGCGGTCAAAGATGAAATTTTAGCTGTCTGTCCCTAGTGCCACTAATACTTCTTTCGAGCAAAAATACGTTCATTTTTTTCGCGGTACAAAATAAAACAAAAAATTATATGTTTAATAATTCCCACAGACACAATTACATAACAAAATTACTAAGTTTTTATATTCATTCTCTGATAAAAATTTCAAGCGAGTTTATAAACAAATACAATAACAAATTACATGGTTTAAACAATTGTATGTTGTTTTTTGTAAATACATGTGCAATACTATGTGCAATAATTCAAAGTAGAACGAAAGGTACGAGGCAAACACTTGATGCGCCCGGGCGCCAAGCGAGAAAAACCAGCCTTTTGCACTAAATTTGCAAAATCTCTGGTTTTAACTACAATTTTTCAATTCTGCAAAAAGGTACATGATGTACATGAACACAGTTACATTAAATTCGTTTAGAATTTACCCGACATTAATTGGATCAATTAAACAATTAAATTGTTTATAACTTTTTACGGAGCCATTTTTGGACAAAATACGTAGAAAAACTTTTAGTGGACGACCGGACATCGATTTGCGACAAACTCGATCTGGCGCCTAGACTATGACCGCGAAGTGTTGCTTGTTGGAATGATTAAACATATGAGGTCTTAGAGTTAGAGTATCTGGTTGCCATTGAGCTAGAGAGTCTCTGGTATACAAGTCAAACGACCAGCCACGAAGGTCATCCTTGCAACTGACGGGTCCCTCGTCGAGTACAAGTCGAAAGAACGGTTAAAGGGTTAATATAAAATTTAGTGTAAAGCTACTATATTAGCGAGATTGTTACTGATTTGGACTAACTGCTTTTTTGTAAATTTCATTTATCCTACTTTGGCAACAGAATAAATTCAGGCTTGATTCTATGTATATTTTGCGAATATAGTCACTTCCAGATATCATTAATAACAGGTTTTAAAAGGTAACTTGAATTTAAATTATTCTATAAAAAAAGTTGAATGAAAAAGTTGCAGTTGTCACAGACAAACACGCCTGCAATGTGAGCTGCAAGACGAGTCAGCGATAAGAGCTGGCTGAACTGCTCTCCGATGCATAGCATGCGCTTGCTTCGCAGACGGTAGCTCAGCAGTAGAGCTTCCTGGATCGCATCTCTGGGCCCCGGGTTCGATCTCATCCACCGTCTGCTCCTTTTCGCTTTCCGACGCGTTTTCCTCCTCTTCCATAAATCAGCTATTAATAGTAAACTTCACTAATAACTTAACTTGACTTAATAGCGTCCATACATTTAATGTAGCTCTACCACTTACTCCAGTCTACTTACTCTACTCTACCTGGAGCTCTACCACTGGTAGCTCAGTGGTAGAGCTCCCTGACTCGCATCTCGGGGCCCCGAGTTCGATTCCATCCACTGTCTGCTCCTTTTCGCTTTCCGACTCGTTCTCCTCCATGTCCGTTACACAGTTAAGAGCCCAAAATTGTTTTACAGCAATAAATCAGTTATTAATAGTAAAACTTAAACAATAACCTAACTTTAGTATAAAAGTTGTAGATGTTTTTAAAAACATAACTTTTTACCGTGGCAATTATTTTTTTTTAAACAATTTAATAGAAATCCTTAAAGACTGTTGAATATACGCATGGTTAATAACGATATCCTATTTAAAATAATCCTTGCTGCTTCATCTTGCCGTTCGTTTTTTTTTTTTTTTTTTATCAAAAAAAGCAAAAAGGTTAGTTCAAAAGATAAAAATATCTCTAAATAATATTTTTTTTGTTGAACCATTTAAGTGTGCGGTAAATCAAGGTTGACACCATGGCGTATGAGAGAGATAGAAAGATAGAGATAGAAATAAGTAAAATGAAAAAAGTTTCGAATTAGAATTTTTTTTTGCTCTAGCCAACGTGGGTGTGCCCGATCTGCAAGAAAGATCTGAAATCGTAACCCTTAAGTCAACGTTGAAACACAAGTTAATCAACTGTAAAAAACCGCTGTCAATTCTTTAGCCCGTAGCTTCCTTCAACATTATGTATTCTGATTTTGCTTTAATATCAGAATTGTTCTTACTTCATATATAATTCTATGAAGTTTTTGTACTTTTTGACATTCGTCACGATAACGCGCGCCGATTGCCAAAGAGAAACAAACAGAAGAAGGATCTCTACATGTTGGAGTAAAAATTCCTCTTACCCGTTTTTCTCTGGATCTGCTCCATGAAATTACTTGAAATTAAAGTAGTCTATAGTTAATAATGATCGATAATCATGATTTTTTAAAGAAAAGTTCGACATTCAGTTTTCGAGTTATAATGGTTAAGATAGTTTGCGGATCGCGGCTAAAAACATCAGTAATCAAAATATCGTCATGAAAATAACGCACATGTGTAACTAAAAATTTTCTTTATCACGAATTGGTAAAAAAATAGAGTAAAACGACCAAGGTATAAATTAAAATCCATTAAGCAGGTTTGAAACCAAAATGAACATAGTTAGAATGTTTTAAAAACAATTGAAATCTGTTAATAATCATGCCAGACACCTAATGTAATTATTTCAGATCGACTACCAATATATTTTCTGCAATAATTAACTTCAAAGTTAGGCTCTTATACACGGCTCTTATGGAATAACCTCAAAAATGATGACAACACTTGGATAGCAATTGCTAAAAAATGGTAAAAAGGAAATAAAAAACCTTGCTATTAGGAATTTATTTAGCAAACATGTACACAAAATTTTAGTACGATAGACAATAGCGATTTCGTGTTCTGAATCAAAACGTAATCACAACCATTAGCTTGTAGGCTGCGAGCGGGGTTGCGCGGTGCAGGGAGCCCGGGGCGGCAAGAAAAGGCAGCCTCTCTCTCTTCCCCGTAAGCCAGGAGCTATCGAACCTCCTTAAATGGACCCTGAGATCTAAGCGATGCATTTTTCAGTTATATAGAGTATACGCGGTAAGAAAAAAAATGTTGAAGCCTAATATCTTCAAAACTAATTGGCTTCATAAACAGTACAAAAAAGGGATAAAGGTGCTATAGAATGCTCAATAAATCAAAAATTTGAACTTGATTATTGCCCTTTTACTCCAGTTTTTGCGTCACGTAGAAAAACGATTTTTTTCAGTTTTTTTGTATTAATTACATTTAAATAATATCGTAACACATTTTTCACATCTTTTTACACAAACTCCAAAAATTACTATTACAAGGCTTCCTTAGGAAGGAAGCAAAACAGACACCTTACGGAAGAAGGTTTTCAGCGAATTTTCGCCTTCCGTGTCAAGGGTGGAACCTATTTTTCGGATGCACGCCACGACTTTTTCCGTCGAACGCCCCACTACCCAAAGTCTCAAAGCGTGGACTAATCAGCGCGTGTGTTTACTATTTCTGTCCTGGTCTCTGCTCCCCCTCTTCCTACTCTACTGCCTCGCTGGCGGGAGAGCGCGTCAAAACTCGGTGCTTTGCTTCCGAAAAACCGATTCCAGCACCGCGAAAGGCGCTGCCACGGAATCTAAAACTCGCCACTACTCGAGCGTATCGAAAAATAGCTGAATACCTTTTTCTGTGTAGTTTTAGATCATTTAAAGACCCAGCGTATCACACAGGTCCTTCGTTGTTAGCTTTACTAGAGCCTCGAAAGCCTCGAATCAATATGCTCGACCATTTTGTGTTAGATTTTATGCATCTGCTCTACCTTGGATGGACAAACAGAATATTAGAGTTTCTAATGTCATCTACCTCAAAACATAAAAAAATGTTGTTGTAAGTAAATTTTAACTTTTTTCTAATTCATTAGTTTTTATATATTTTTTTTAATTTGATATTTTTTTAGTGTGCCACTCTAATAGTACATTACGATACAAGTGACCTAAGTAGCACTTTTTTGCACGGCGTGAGGTTAGGGTCCGAGCGCAGCGAGGGTCCTATTTACGCCGTGCAGAAGTGTTGCTTAGGTCGAGTATCGTATAGAATTTTATAACACAGCCTACCTAAGCCCGCTGTTACGCCAAGCAGTCCTGTTTTGCACCGCGAGGTTAGCGCATAAGCGTAGCAAGTGTGATAAACACGGTGCAAAAAAGGACTACTTAGGTCACAGATAGGCATGACCTAAGTGCGGGCTTAGGTCACACTGTGCTATTAAAATTTGTATCGACAAAGATTGTGTGCTTATGAAATTGTTTTTCAGTATGCTCCGAGTGTTTATAACAAGATGTGTAGCTATGAAGTATACAGCAACAAGGAAATCTTGTGATAAAGAAAATCCCAAGTATAAGATGTGGCCTTTGGAATTCTATAAATGTATGCGATGTACGTATGAAGATAAACATGAAAATTTAAACAAGACAAATGATAACTAACAATACTGATCAATTTTATTTTGTTCCCTGGTAGAAATCGATTTCATTCAAATGCTAGTAAATACCTCGTTTCTCTAGACATGGGTGAATACTGGGCCATTTTTTGCTCACCGATGAAACGCCTTTTCAACCATTCCTTAAGCATTTTTTAGTATAAACATGGTACAAGATATTCATTATGGCACTTTTCAAGGCATTTTCAAGCTTGTTAACATAGGTTTGATTGAATAAGGCAAACTAGAAAAAATAGCTAATTAATGGCTAGGAAAAAGCTATGTAAAAAGCACTTGGTTTTACGTATTGTAAATAGGAAAAATTAAGTTCTACATTGAGTTTCAACATTTCAAACTTTCCCGCTGTCGGACACGGCCAGGCTGTGCAGTGTCCTTCAAGACCCAAGGATACCCCTGACTGACTCAATCAGACTGGATACAGGAGATTGGGCTAAGAACGGGCAGGAGGCCCTAGAGGGCCTGTTAGAAACCCATTTTCCAGACTTCAGTGAGGAGGCGGGGTCAGCAGCCACTCAGCTGATGGCCCGAGGGGAGGACTGGAGACTGGCAAGAAGGGTTACAAACAAGACAAGTATCAGGTGGGCTATAGGAACGTTTGAGCCTTATAAGGCGGCAGGACCGGGCGGCATTATCCCGGCTCTGCTGCAGCAGGGCTTAGACGTATTAGCACTGGGATATGTGCCGGAAGAATGGGGAATGGCAAGGGTGGCGTTCCTACCCAAACCAGGAAAGTTGCAACACACGGTTGCAAAGTACTTCAGGCCGATCAGCATGACCTCGTTTTTACTTAAAACTCTGGAAAGGCTGGTTGACAGATACATTAAGGAGACATCCCTGGTTAAATCGCCACTGCACAGCACGCAGCATGCCTACCAGACGGGAAAGTCGGTGGACACAGCACTTGTGGAGGCGGTCAGCTTCATTCAAAGGGGCATGAAAAACAGAGGTCTGGTATTGGTGGCTTTCCTGGATATCGAGGGGGCCTTCAACTACACAACCAGTGAGGCGATTTCAGCAGGCATGGAGGAGCACGTAGTCCCGACTATCGTCGCTAGGTGGATCAGCTTTATGCTGAGAACTAGGGCGATAGTTGCAACCTGGGGCTCGCACTCCAGCAGAGGAGTGGTGAGAAAGGGATGCCCACAAGGGGGCGTTCTGTCACCGACACTATGGTGCTTGGTGGTGGACAGCCTACTCCGTATCCTGAACGAGGCCGGCATTAACGCACATGCCTATGCGGACGACATCGTCATCCTGATCAGATGGGACGACGAGGACGTGTTGGCAGGTCTAATGCAATTCGCGTTGGGACTGGTAGAGAAATGATGCAATAAAGTAAAACTAGAGGTAAACCCCGGCAAGGTCAGTGTCATGCTGTGTACGAACAGGTATAAGACCAAGCCGATGGAAGGGCTTCAGCTCCATGCTGTCCCTCTAAAATTGGCTAAGGAGGTCAAATACCTGTGAGTCATACTCGATGCTAGGCTCAACTGGGGGAAACACTTTATAGGAAAATGCGCAAAAGCGATTGACACCTTCTGGGCCTGCAGGAGAGCCTTCGGCAACACCTGGGGGCTTTAGCCGGACAAAGTGAGATGGATATATGATGCAATCATAAAACCAAGACTCACTCATGGAGCACTGGTAAGGGTCCACAAATGTGAGCTGAAAACCCATACCAAGAAACTTGACAGGGTGCAAAGATTGGTCATGGGAGGAATCGCAGGATCCATGCGGACGACACCGACGCCTGCTTTGGAGACACTGTTGGAACTCCCTCCACTAAGCAAGGTAATCAGAGCAATCGCGTTCAGGACGTTCTGCAGATTAGCAGAATCAACGAACTGCTCGGACATTAGGGACGCGGAGCTTCTGGAACAAGCAATGCCGCTAATGGAGGAAAGAGGTTGCGACAGAATGGCAGAAAGAATCTATTTCTCTAAACCATTCTCGATCGTAATCCCAGAAAAGGAAGAATAGAGGACAGGATCACACGAGCTCCTCAAAAACAGTGTAGTGTGGTTCATTGTCGGTTCAAAAAATGATAACGGCGTAGGGGCAGGAGCTTGGGAAAAGGGGGGCACACAAGAGATAGTGTGTTCTCTAGATCAACATGCTACGGTCTTTCAGGCGGAAGTCAGGGCCGTAACTGAGGCAGCAAACTGGGTGGTGGAGAAGAACACAGGGCGCAGAACTGTAAACTTCTGCTCAGACAGCAGGGCGGCTCTCATGGCACTAGATAGTATCAGCGTCTCCTCAAGGGAGGTACTAAGGTGTAGGCAGGCACTGGAAGCACTGGCGATACACAACGTGGTAAGACTGGTGTGGGTACCAGGGCATTCCGGCATTGTAGGCAACGAAAAAGCGGATAGGCTAGCGGGTAGAGGAGCGGACGGTACCCGGGCAAGAAGGTGCGCAGTCACCGTTCCTACCTGTGAGGTAAACAGAGTAATTAAGGGTTGGCTCAGCTCGCAACTGATTGAAAAATGGACCAACTCTAAAGGACTAAGACAGGCAAGGATCCTGATGGGTGACAGCCCACCGGAGGAATGGCTGAGAACCATCAGGGGCCTAAATAGGAACAGGCTGAGGCTGGCTGTGGGCTGGCTTACGGGGCACTGGAGAGTGAGATATTACTTATGGAACATAGGACTGAGGGACTCCGGGAGCTGCAGGTGGTGCGAGCTTGAAATGGAGACCACCTCCCACCTGCTGTGTAAATGTCCAGCGTTCGCGGAGACAAGACAGAGGGTGTGGGGTGCCCCCATGATGGAGGCAGAGGAGCTAAGGCTAAACAGCTTGGCATCAATTTGTCAAGTCGCCGAGGCGATCAATAAAGGATTGTAGGGTATAAATAAGGAACAGGAGGCACAGCACAATGGGCTTCGTCTGAGTGCTCGACCGGCACGTCCCCGAGAAGGGCCGCCGCAGTTCACCTCCGACCAACAGACTAAGACTAAGACTAAGTTTCCCGCTGCAAGAGTGCGACGCGCAGGCGCAGTGCTGCGCTAATACACGGGCAGACGGGCTATACACACGTGCATGCACTTGTCTGCTTCTATGATAGAGAGGTTAGGACTCTCTCTCTATACCGGAGCTTGTAGGTGTAGACGCCAGTGAGGGTAGTGCGGGTGCTGTGCGAGAGCATCCAGATCCGTCCGGAGCAGCGGAGTCGTCGGTGCAGTCGGCCATCCGTATCTCGCGGATAGTGCAAAAATCTGCATACTGCAGGCAACGCTCGCGAGAATACAGTAATTCACGGGGCAAGGTCGGCGTCGCGAAGAAGCAGAACGTCACGAAGAAAGTAAATTATGAGCTTGGACCGCAACTTTCTCAGGTAGTTGGTCATGCTGCTCAACATCATGATCCCTGGCTGGAGGACCAAAGAAGCTGGGCTGATGCGAGCTGCATGACTTTCACCAGCACATTCCTTTCCAAAGGAACGAGGTAGTTATGAATCACACTTCACACTACTTACACTACCTTTTTTAATATGTAACATTAATGATTAATGTGTAACAATTTTTTATAATTGCAATTTTCTAGGCCCGTAATGTTGAGTATAAAGATCCTAACGAAGAATAGTCGGAAAAGTTCCAAAAAGCAATCAAAGAAGAAACAGCGCAATCTGCATAAATTATAGGAGATGATCAGGAGGAAGCAGCAACCGAAAGGCAGATTGATACTATTAAAGAGCAAATGAGAAATTGGTCAAGAGTACTGGATTTAGTCAAACAAAAAGAACTTGTACACACAACAGAGAAAAAACAGGATTATGATGATTCTTCATCTGATGAAGATGATTTAGGTGAGTTTTTAGATTAGCGATCAAAAAAATACGATAAGTAAAGTTGCTTTTTTATTTATGTATACATTACTAAATAACCATTTGAAATTGTCATGTTATAACGAACGTTAAATTACTATAATATTTTGACTTAAAACCCAATAAACGTACACGTTCTTTAATACTTGTTTCTGACAATCGAATATTCAAAATTTCCTTTTTGTTACTCTTGCAAAGGTCAAACTCGTGCAAAAAGATTTACATTTTAAAAAGAAAAGATTGGACTAGTGTAATATTATATTATATTATATTATATTATAATATGTACTCCTGGCCATTTGCTACAGCATGTGGATGAGAATCCATTATTTGATTGTGTCAATATGAAAGTAAGTTGTAATTGTTATAATATAAAGTAGTCATTAAAATTTTGAGCAAACTTATAAATAGATCTATATTGCAGATATTAGTTTTTAATGAAGCTGATCGTTGCTTAGATATGAGATCTGATAAAACAATGAATTCGATTATCGAGAATCTACCTCCAGAGCGACAGACACTATTATTCTCAGCAACTCAAACAAAGCAATTTCAACTTAATATTCATTTCCTCATAAATATTCATTAGTAAACCAATAATAATATCTTTTCCGTTAAATAGATCAGTCTTTTATTTGGAATCATCTCAAACAAAAAATCATTGTTTTTTTTCGAGTTGCAAACAGGTTTGTTTTTATAGAATTTATATTATGGACTTGATTTCATTAAATATTAATGCAATTAAAAACTAATTAAATTTAATATGTATTCAGGTGAAATACATTTTTGAAGCATTTTGTCCCATGAGACCCGGACTCAGTCTTTTATCACTTTATGGAACACTGCAGCAATTGAAAAGGATGAGCATTTATGCATCATTTTGTAATAAACAGCATGCAGTTTTATTTGCTACTGATATTGCCGCAAGAAGATTAGATATGTAGTAAAATTTTTTATATTCAGGCTCAAGAAATTTATGTAGTACAAATCTAACTTTTAATTTTGGATTTTCCTTCTGTCAATTAGGTTTACAAATGGATTGCCCAGAGGATGTAAATGCTTACATACATAGAGCAGGGTGAACTGCTAGATTTTAGAATGGTGGAGAATCTTTATTATTTCTTTTGCCAAGTGAAGAAAAAATTGTAGATCAACTTGAAGAAAGGAAAATTCCTATCAACATGATCAAGTTCGTATTTTTTTCTTTAATTATCATACAAATAACAACATTTTTAATTTCAATATTTTTTTTAAAGAATAAATTCAAATAAATTGCAATCACCACAAAGAAAGTTGGGGGCGTTCCCGGCAGGAGATGTGGCGTCGAAGGGAAGTGTACAACAAGCTTTTGTCGCTTATTCCAAAATTATATACAAACACAAGCAATCAAACAAGATGCTTGTCGACACCCACCTGTACTACACTTGAAAGAACTTTTTCAACAAGCGGTAGAGATTATTTGTTAGATACATTACGGTGGCTGTTCGCACATTTGGTATCCTACTATCTGCTACTACTACTACTATCTACTTCTATCTGCTGAG
Organism: Pteromalus puparum; assembly: GCA_012977825.3. NCBI lineage: Eukaryota > Metazoa > Arthropoda > Insecta > Hymenoptera > Pteromalidae > Pteromalus > Pteromalus puparum. Next base: position 28,623,961 of record CM053170.1, read on the forward strand.
AAGACCAACGGCCCCGCATACTACGTCATTATTGAAATATTTTTAGATCTATGTTTATTAATCACGTTTTCATAATTGTACCGTAAAATAAAGTTTATTTAAACTAATGTACACATCAACAATAAACGCTTCAATATTCATCTTTCTCTTTTGATTTAATTAATTAATTTTTTTTTTTTAAAGTGGCATTTCGAACTCGAAAGTTCATCGCCTCATCTACGCAAGCCTTCCACGTATCCCTATTTTGTGCTCATCTTTCTTTGGCCCGTATATTTTTCGCAGAACTTTATTTTCAAACACCCTAAAACGGTTTTCCTCTGCTTTAGTGAGCGCCCAAGTTTCGCATCCGTACAAGATTACCGGCATTATTATAGTCCTATATATCCTAATTTTTACATTTTTAGACAGCAGTTTTGATTTTAGTAATTTGTTCACGGCGTAGAAGCAGGCATTACCCGAATGTAGTCTCTTATTAATCTCGGCTTTGATTTCGTTTCGATCATTTATAGTTGTGCCTAAATATCTGAATTCGCTAACCTTTTCGAAAGTAAAATTTCCGACTCTAAGATCCCCCTCTCCTTCGCAAATGCCCAGTTTATCCATAATCATTATTTCGTTTTGGATTCGCTCACCTCCAAACTCCGTTTCCTCGGCCGCATTTATGAGTATTTCCGCGTTTCTCGCTACCGTTTCGCCATTATCTCCCATTATGTCCAAATCATCTGCGTATCCTAGAATCTGCGTTTTTCCGTTGAGTGTTGCGCCCAGCCCGCTAGTCTGCATTTGTCTAACAACATACTCTAGCGTTAAGTTAAAGAGTACCGTGGAGAGCCCGTCACCTTGTTTCAAACCGTCGTGTATCATGAACGATTCAGATACATTACCGCCTACTCGTACTTTTCCCGTGCTTCCGTTCAGACATATTTGTATTAATTTCACAAGTTTTTTTGGCACGCCGAGGAGCACAAGGATTTGATACATTTTGCTTCGCTTGATAGAATCATACGCTTTTTTAAAATCTATGAATAACTGGTGTATTGTTTCGCAATATTCCCATTTTTTCTCTAACAGCTTTCTTATAGTAAACATTTGATCGCTCGTCGACCTGTTACGCCGGAATCCACACTGATAATCTCCTATTATATCTTCCGCGAAGGGTGTGAGTCTGGCCTGTATTACGTTTGACAGAACTTTGTAGCAGGTAGCTAAAAGTGAGATTCCCCGATAGTTATTGCAGTCTGTCTTATCTCCCTTTTTAAAAATCGGTATGATGATGGATTCTTTCCAGTTTTCCGGCATTGTTTCATTTTTCCAAATAGAGCGTACTAGTTCAAAAATTTTCGATGTCAGCGCAGTGCCCCCATATTTAAGTAGTTCAGCTGGTATAGAATCGTTTCCCGCGGCCTTATTGTTTTTTAGTTTTTTGATCGCGGCTTCTACTTCTTTGTAGGTCGGTTCTTCCAAATGGAGTTCAGCAGTGTGGATTTCGTCTCCCGTTTCCTCGCAGTTTTCATGTACGTTTAGCAGCTTATCAAAATAGCCCTTCCACAGCTTTAACAGTTCACCTTCGCTTGTGACGAGATTCCCGCCCTCATCTTTCATTAATTGTGATCTACTCTGGAAACCCTTCCTAATAGCGTTAATTCCTTTGTACATCTCGCGCGGGTTATTTTCCTTACTATTAGTTTCTATTTTTCTAATCTGATTCTTTTGATACTCGCGTTTTTTGTTCCTGTAAATCGCCCCCACTTGCCTTCTTATTTCGTGGTACTCTTCTACGGCCCTATCGCCCCCATTGTGTACGCTGTCTAATTTGGCCTTTTTGCGCCTTTCAAACCAGAGTTCGCACTCTTCGTCAAACCATGGTTTGCTCTTTGGCTTTTTCTTTCTACCTAGCACTTTATTCGCGGCCTCTTTTATCGTTTTTTCGATATCCCCCCAAAGACTGTTCGGGTCGTCATCTACCTCCGTCGGTGCATCCGTTTCCTCGAGTACCTGAAACCGATTTCTTATTTCTACTTGATACTTAATTCGTTCTATCCCGTTCCGTAGCTTTTCAATATCGAACGTTTCTACTTTGTTCACCCGTTTACTATTTTGCCCAGCTACTAATTTGGCTCTTAATTTGGCCACTACTAGAAAATGATCCGAGTCGCAATCCGCCCCCCTGTAGGTTCTTACGTCAAGCACGTTCGTGTGGCGCCTCTTATCGATAAGAAAGTGATCGATTTGATTTTTCGTGCCTCCGTCCGGCGATGTCCACGTTACTTTGTGTATATCCTTGTGCTTAAAGCATGTACTCTTTACTATAATATCTTTTGCCGCCGCGAAATTTATGACTCTAATACCGTTATCGTTGCTGGTTTCGTGCAGACTTTCCTTGCCTATAGTGGGCCTAAACATTTCCTCTTTCCCTATTTTAGCGTTGAAATCCCCCACTACTATTTTGGTGTCGTAAGACGCGAATTGGTCGATTAATTGCTCCAAGGCTTCGTAATAAAGATCCTTCACTTCTTCCTCTTTGTCCTCCGTAGGACAATGCACGTTAATAACCACGTAATTGTACCACGCTCCTTCGATGACGATATACGAGAGTCTGTCGTTTACGAATTTGAAACTTTTAACCGCGTGTATAATTCTTTTGTTAATCAGGAATCCGGTACCTAGGGAATGTCCGCTCGCGCCCCCGTACATAAAGGTGAAGTTTTCGTTTCCTAACATACCGCTATCTTGCCACCGAGTTTCTTGTATAGCTACTAAGTCTAGATTGTACCCGTCAGCCTCTTTTAAGATTTCCCGGTACGCGCCTGCTCTGTATAAACTGCGCACATTCCACGTTCCTACCTTTAAGTCCCTATTGATTTTGGTTTGGTTTTGGTTTTTTTGAGCCATGATAGTAAGTGAAACCCACGCGTTTTGGATCCTGTTTCCGATCGCAGGTGAATCATCCGTTCTAGAGGTGATAACTCCCATACCTCTCTAGAACTAAGTATGAGAGCTTTCCGACTTTGATAAGGACGGAGTCAGCTCATCGTCGGACACACTACGGAATCACGCTCGTATCCTAACGCCCCCCTGCAAGGCAGCTCGCCTACGCTGGCTTCGTTGCTTTGTAAGACCAGGTGGCGAATCATTCTACACATCCCCTTTCGGGGCAGTTGTCATCGCTCCCGCATTCCCCACGACAGCAGGATTTTTGTAATGTGTGCTAAAAGAGATAGATTATAGACATAGTTAGGTAGGAAGAGAAAGTGAAATAAGAAATATTGTTGAGTGTTCGTTGTTGTGGTCATTGTTGTGGTGCTTGCGTAGTGTTTCTAGATGAATGCGTTCGATCGCCAGTGCTGGCTCATCACACCCACGCCCGGGCCTATCGGCTGTCCGCGACTGCTTATTCGATTTATTCGCAGCTAACCTCTTTCTCAGGGGCCGTTCCTCTATCCGCAACCTGAGGACGCGCTGTGTAGTGGTGATAGGCACCCACCCGTCCGTTCTGGACGCACAGGATTTAATTTATTATTTCATTTATTTACATCATTTTTTCATATTTTCAATTGTTTCCTTATGTGAAATTTCAAATTGATCGTTCTGCGATCGTGCAGGAACCATGAGCATCGAATGATAGGTTACTCACACGTGCGATCGCTACGACCTAACATTCATGTGCCGCCATGACCCAGTTAACCCGAGACATAGCGCGAACATTTTTTCGTTCAAAGTTATTTTTACATTCAGGTGTACAGTGTAATATAATATAATTTGATGTATAAGTTTTTAAAAATATTCTTTTGATACTTACAGCTTTTAATAGTTTTTAAAAATATTAGAAATTGCTTTGTCTAATATATTTTTTATTTATTTTTTTTAGACCGCTTGGACCAAGCTGTGGAACATCTCGCCCCGACTGCAGCCATTGCTAGTAAAATATTAAAGAAGGGGCTAAGTTTGACACAAATTTATACTCAATTAGTAGATGTAACAAACGAATTAAGTTTAGCAAAAGAAGAAAAAGAAAAACTGAGATTCCAGATGGAAATCATTTTAAAGGAGTTAGAAGAAAAGGCTCCAGTACTGCAGCAACAAAGAGAAGATTATGAAGCTGCCATAAATAATAGCACTACTCTTAGTTTAAGAGTAGACGAACTTTTGAATGAAAACTGCCGTTTACAAGAAGATGTTGATGAAGCGAAACGATTAATAAATCACCACAGTAGAGAAAATCAAAGATTTAAATGTGAAATAACTGATTTAGCAAGGCAAGTCTGTTACTTGCTTAAGGAAGTACAAGAGTGTCGGACTGGCAATGAGGTGCCGAAGGATGAAGTAGATAGCACGGAGATTGACAATCTTGCATCTTCTCATATTATTAGTAAAAAATTAGTAACTTTCAAAGATATTGAAAGTATGCAAGAGAATAATCAAAAATTACTGTCAATCGTGAGAACATTATCTCTAAGACAAGAACAAATTGAAAAAGCTACCGATCAAATATACTCTGGAGAAATGAAAGAAAAACTTGACAGGTAGTTTATACTTTAGCGATCTTTATATGTCTACCTATATTATATAATTATTTTGGAGATACTCCCCCCCCCTCACTCACAGCGTCCCACGGCACACAGTGGCGTGTTTTGCAATTTTGGTGGCAAAATCATATATCTGCCAAACAAAATGAGCTAGGATAATATAAGATGAAGTGTTTTAAAATATGGAAAAAATAAGCCCGATATACATATAAGCTATTTCACGTCAACCCGTGGAACAATTTTTTAATTCTCGGCCAAAATTGGTATACTAGTCCAGTATACCCTCAAAAAAAAAAAAACACAACAAAAATTCCAGACCTCTAAGTACGTCCAGTTCAAAGTTGTGGCAATATCAAAAATTGAAATTTTCTAAATGTTTGCTTTTACTGCCAACTAAAATGGTTTATAACTCAAATTAGAAGCATTTTAGTAAAAAACTAATGTATACCTTTTATTTTGTGAATTTCCTGTAGAATTTGAAAAAAATTATTTTGATTACCTATATAGCATGTTTTGGATTAGTATCAATGTGATTCAACACTCAAAATCAAATTCTGGCTACGAGCCACCAGTTAAAAATTTGAATTTTTTACATTAAACCCTTCGCTACTGTTAGATTTTAACTTCTAACAGCAACAGAATCCTCTCCGTCCTCCTTACCGACCCTAAGTAAGTTGGACCTAGCTCTTTCTCCGGTATGTCCTTCCCGCGGTAACACCGTTAAGTATTGCTTCGCGAGGAGACTTTGGGCTAATACCCTCGTCTTTTGATGTGGTCGTCATCACCGTTTGCGTCACTTAGACAGTCTTTCGTTATTTATCTCTTCTGTCGTCTGACATTTACTTCTTACCGCATCGTCCGATCGTCTGTTTCCTGCAGCATCTCTCGTCTTCTTCTTCTTCCTTCTTCGTCTTTTCGGACTTTCTGGAGAATGTTCGCAGCAAAATTGCTTATTGTGCTCCATCCGTCGGCTGAAGTCATCATAGCTACCATGATAGCCTCAGAAGTTACTCTAGTCTGCAGATGGCACTCCAGTTCCTCTCGCTCCTGTTGATAGCGTGGACATTTACTGAATACGTTCTCGGCATCCCCGATTGCATCTGTACACATTGGGTAATCTGGGCAATCTTCCAAATTGAATCGGTGTAGGCACGCCCGGTACCATCCATGTCCACTCAGAAACTGCGTTAAGTAGAAGTTCACTTCCCCATGTCTTCTTTTAGTCCAGTCTTCTATATTTGGTATTAGGAGATGTTTCCACCGCCCTTTACTGCTAGAGTTCCATCTTTTTTGCCATTCCACCATCGTCTCTTTCCTAGCGGCATCCGAAATTTCTGTCTCCGTTTTGCCACTATTTCGTCCCTTTTTTTCGTAGGTCATTTTTCCCTCCCTTGCCAGTAGATCTATTGGCGGGAATCCTGCTATAACGCAGACTGCCTCGTCCGATACCGTTTAAAGGTCAGCCTTGCGTATAAGGTTATACCTACATATTTGATAGTTGGTTTAAAGGTAATTTCATGGCCGCCTATTGTTAAGGTAGTTGTCTCTGTCTTCTTTCTGCTGGATATTAGAATTGCTTTAGTTTTATGGCCTGCAAGCTCTAGATTCGCATTATTAAGCCACTTCTGTATTTTAAGGATAGCTTCACTAGCAATTTCAGCTACTTCATCCTTCTCTTTTGCTACCACTACTAAGGGTATGTTGTCTGCGAATCCTACGATCATTACCCCTTGTGGTAGTTTCAGCCTGAGCACGCTATCGTACATGATGTTCCACACCGAGGGGCCAAGTACTGATCCCTGGGGAACACCTCCAGTGACCTTGTAGTTCATTATGCCCTTCTCAGTTTCGTATAAGAGGGTTCTGTCCTTAAGGTAATCGGACATTATTCTTTTTATATACACAAGCACTCCTGGTCTCGACAGTGCTTAATGTATTTTGCTCCAGTTCGCCGAGTTAAAAGCATTTTTAACGTCGAGTGTAACAACCGCGCAGTACTTTTTTGTACCACCTTTTCACCTTTTACCGCTTATGCGGCTCTGTATCCAGCATACAGAGCGGTCTAAAAGACGACACTTCTCTGGGTAGCTTGCTATCCTTTGGTACCAACACAAGTCTCTGCTGTTTCCATTTTAATGGAAACGTCCCTTCTTTGAGACAAGTGTTGTACAAGTCTATAAATTCTGCCGGGTGGGCCTGGATGGCATGTTTCAATGCGATATTGGGTATGCCATCAGGGTCTGGAGCTTTGTTATTTCCGACTCTCCGATAGGCTAAGAGTAGCTCCTCCTCCGTTACTAAAAGTATATCCTCTACATCTGCTCCTTCTCCTATAGCACGTGAGAGATCCGTCTGGCTCGGGAAAAGTGTTGTTACCACCCTCTGTAGTACCACTGGGCACTTATTGCGAGCATGTAGCTTTGTTTGATCTTCTTTAGTACGATTTTATAAGCTTGGCCCCAAGGATCTTCAATGACCTCATCTAGCTTATGCATCTTTGTTTACTTTCTTTTATGCACCTTTTTAGATTGCGTTTAACTTCCTTCAATTTTTCGTCGCAGCTCTTGACCACTTCCTTTCCTCTACCCGTTCGGTAGAATTTCTTCCTTGCCCGTTGATCCAATCTTCTTGATCGATGGCAAGCGCTGCGCGCTTGTTTGATTTTATCATTTCACCAATATGCTGGCAGCCATCTGTTATTAGAAACTTTTCTTGGCATTGCCGCGTCACAGGCTTTGGTAAGCTGATCCATCATTTGTGGAGCCTTCTCGTCTGCTGATCCCGTCAATTGGATATTTTCGAACACCGACAAGAATTGCTGCTTGTTATAGTCTTTTGCTTTCCATTCGATTCTTGCACTGCTGGCATTTGCACCCGGTATTTCTTTTAGAATTCCTAGCTCCAGTATTATGGCATGGTGGTAACTATACGTGTACTGCTCACTTACTATCCATTTTTCAACCTACCTTACGAGACAGTTACTAAAAAATGTCAAGTCGAGTAGCGCGAATGCCTCCAGTAGCACCCGTCCCCTTCTAATGGTTCTGTGACTACCTCACTCAGTCGCTCATGCATTAAAGTCTCCGGCTATTATAGCTGGTTTTTTATTCCTAGCGTCTTGTACTAGCCAGTCTAATAACTGCTGAAACTGCTCTATTGATTCGCTAGGCGTTGCTTAGCGACTGTATATATGTATGCTATTAATCTTCGCTCTCAAAAAGCTATTTTCCTTGGTCATCAGCCTGTCTTGGAAGGTAAAATCTGCATGCCCAGATTGCTGTTTTATCTGCAGCGTCGGATTCCCAGGATAGCTCGTTCAAATCCTTGTAGTGCTCACTGACAAGAGCGACATCGACCTTGCGCTCTCGTACAAATTGATGAAGAAGATCTTGCGCAGTTTCTAAATGGTTCATATTTAGCTGGACTATTCTCATTTCGGCTTTTTGTTCGTTTTAACCGCTGCTTGGCATTGGTAACTACCGACAGCATGATTTGTCTGTGTACTGTCGCCTTCTTCATGGCACAGTACACATCGCGGTTGTTTACGACAGATATTCGCCTTATGCCGTGTGTTATCGCACTCGTAGCAGCAGTTGCTACGATCTGGCGGTTCTGTGCACTAATTGGCAATATGGCCGGAACCTATGCATTTATAACACCTAAGCGACTCGTTTTTACGGTTAGACACCCGGATCCTACAGTTGACCCATCCTATTTTGAGCTTCTGTAGCTTAGTGATCTTAGCCGCTATCTGAGCTGGTACCCGTATCACTTCAATCTGCGTGTCCCCGTACGTCTTTCACAAAGATTTTATCATAGTTTCTGTGATGTTCTTTCCCCCAATTTCCTTCTGTAGTGCTTCTAGTACCTCTTCTTTTGAGGTAAGCATGTCCAGTAGGGTGGTTCAAAATTTCCCGACTTTCGAGTTTTCAATTTGTAACCCCTTGAAGAGCTTAAATACATACAAAAAATAAAGTTGCTGCAAGGAGAGCACTGTGCGATGAATTTTAAAGGTCTCTACCTCCGAAAGAAAATCGTTATTTTTCGTTTTTTTCAGTATTTCCGTTCTTTTTTCGATTTTTGCTATTAAAGCTATATAAAAGTTTTCTCAGGTCATCAGAAGTGTTTTTTTTTTATACACTATAACCTATTATATAAGTTCCGACTCACAGCTAACCCAAGACAAAATTTTACCCGTTCAAAAGTGATAATTTTTGTCAATTTTGGACAAAAAATGCGGGCAATGCGACAATTCTCCGCTCGCCCATTCTTATTTCTTAGTCAGAATAGGTAAGAGCTCGTTTAGAAGTGAATTTGTGCTATTATTTACTGAAAAATTGCGAGAGAATGCGGTATATAATATGTTTGAAACGCCGAACGATTGATTATATTTATTTTGGTTTACCCATCAGTCCCGTACCCAATAGTATCGATGCTACAGGCCACCTCAGTTTCAATAAAATAACAAGGATGAATTAATTTGCATTAATATTTGTCTTTTTATACCTCAACACTCTATCCAAACAAATATTTCTATTTTTTCGACAAATAATTGAACCCGAGAAAGTTTTTTCCAAAATAAGCGTTTCTTAGTCCTTTGAATTTCGGGCTATACTAATGCATTACGGGACATGAAAAAAGAGCGACAGTTCGTTATTTTTGAAATATTCGAATATACTAGTCGTTATAAAACTGTCTGTTTCTGCGGGAATAAATGCTTCGTTGCATTAGTCAATCAACGGCGTTTACGGCAATTTATTCCTTAGTTTATTTTAATATATTTGTAAGTTAATAACTTATTATTTATGCACTAAGCGTTATATCACGATTTACGTACTTTTTAACACTCTGTGTTGCGAAATTCGATTTCTCCTAGCTGCGTAGCGTGCGCGAAATGCCTGATTTTCACACGTTGGTAAAAAAAATTTTTGCTATTATGCAAATTATCCATGCAATATGAATGAGCTTCTGAAATTTCCTTAAAATCTGTCCATGTACTGGGCATTTTACCTCAAAAGATTTACATTTCTTTATATGTTAAATGCTACTTGCAGGACCTCAGTATTAAAAAAAAAAAAAATGAATCCAACTGTGCCGAAAATATGGTCCGGCTAAGAGTGTGCAATACCATGCGAAAGAGGGTGAAAGCGGACATTTTAAAAATACAACTATACCCTAATAATATTCGATTTTTCATCCTTAAACAATTTCAAACCAGAATACTTTCCATTTACATCAATTTAAGTTATCACTTCTGCCGGGCGTCCCGAGACGCACACATTTTTGACCTGTCCAAGGCCCAGCACCGCTTTTTCTACTTCCGCAGTAAACGCTGTCCTGTCAGACCCTTTCTCTAGTTTTAAGAGGATGTCTCCACTTCTTGTTTGCTTGACAACCAGCACCATCGTTCCAGTGGTTTCCGGGTTTACTTCCTTTCGGATATTACCCAGGACTTCCGCATATGGCTTATTTCGCCCCTCTTTAACTAGTGCTCCTTCTGAACGTTTGTTTTTGATGGGCCTGCCTTTCGCCAGTGGCTCTGCTGCATTGTGAGGAACTCTCGGAGTGAAAGTCTTACGTTGCATTACTGTTCTCTCATGTCGTTGCCTTTTTCTGACTTGCTTATATTCTCTTCAGGGCTATTAGTCGGGCTTCCCTTTGACCTCTTGTTTCCGGCACTAGCTAAGACCGCGTCCTCAAGGAGCCGTCCTTGCGCACCTCTTCTCGCTTTCTCTCGTGTCTCGTGCCACGCTTGATAGTATTCAACGGCATCTTGATAGCTTTCATCGTCAAAATTTCCTTTTTCGTGTTTTTCTTTTAATTCCTTTAATAGAACTTTAAGCTGTTTTGTCTGCTTTGCTGTACGTCCTACATCCCTTGGTGCGGGCTTGCAGTCTCCGATAAGATCGTCTACTTTTTTCTCCAGCTTTCCTATGCACTCCTCTTTTCCATTACGAGCTTTTATGGCTTTTTGCCGGGACTCTCTATATTCTGCGATTTGTTTTGTTGACGAGTTGCTGTCTATGCTCCTGGCACTTGCAATGCTCGCTAAATTCTCCATACTGGTCGTTCTTGATCCCAGAGATTCTCCTCCCAGGTTAAGCTCCGGCACCTTTAAGAAGGACTTACTTTTTTCTTCTATCTTTCCTAGCTCTTCCAACGCCTTCTCGAGGCCCGTTTTAATCGGCCCGTGCACGTTGGTTCTACCCTCGGCGTACTCGATTGTTTCCCTGATTGTAACCTTCAGGGACTTCAAGTGGTCATCTTACTTTCCTGATTTGGGGGTTGGGATCCCCGATGTCGTTGGTTCCGGCGCTTTTAGCAGATTCTTCTTATTATTCGCTTCCATTTCCTTTTTCTCGTTGTCTTCTCTACGCACGTGCGCCGTATAAGCCGTTCCGCCGCTCCCCGGACACTAGCGTTGTCCTCCGCCTCGCATTCGATCGCGGGCATCCTTAGCCAGTCACGGTTGCCTCGGCAAGGCCTCCCCCCCTGACCGCAGTAAGGCCCTGTTCCAGGCGCATTCTGGCACTTCTACGGCCAAGAAGATTTTCGTCGGTTGATAGGGCAGCCAGGTCCTGTTGGCTTGACGGACCCGGGCCCCTGTACTATCCGGCAGCCTGGGAGCGCCAGCAACCCAGTTTTCGAGCTGTACCCTCCGTGCTCAGGCTTAAAAGCCCAGCCCGGGAGACTAAGCAAGGCGCAAGCGGCTGAGATAGATGGCAGTCAGGCCACCCGGTCGCACGACGCACCGTAGCTCGGGCACCTCAGGATCGCAATTCCTGTGGAGCGTGCAGACCGAAGTCCACGGCACTCCCCCAAAACTATATTTTGTGTCTTTTGTAGCATCTTATTGAGATTAAAATATTAAAATCTCGCAAAAAAATACGATGATAGGTTATGAGTTAAACTATATACCACAATAGTACATTACGATACAAGTGTCCTATGAGGCATTTTCTGGCACGGTGAGGTTAAGCGCCCGAGCGGAGCGAGGGTGCTTACGCCGTGCCAGAATGTGCCTCATAGGACTCGAGTATCGTACGATATTTTATAGCAATGCTTGCATAAATCCGCCAAGTCACGCAAATCCGTGGCGTATGCAGTTCTTTCGGGCACCGTGAGGTTAGCGCACGAGCGTAGCGAGTGCGATATACACGGTGCCAGAAAGGTCTACATAGGACACGGATTTTCGTGACCTATAGCGAATTTAGGCCACCCAGTGCTATACAAATTTTAATTTATTGGACCACGTAGTTTTTCAGTCACAAATTGAAAACGGCAAAAAATGAGTTCACTATGTCTAACGATTTCGACAGTCAAAAGGCTTTTATTCATCTACAACTCTGATTTGAACGTATAAATGTCTTAGCTAAGTTCTTTGCGCAGCTTTCAAAACTCTATGGTCAAACGCTTCCAAAAAAAATTAAGTGGTTCACTATAGCAAAAACTAATCGCTGTTGAAATTTGAAATGATTTTTCAGTGTTCAACTTTTTTCCAGCCACCCGTCCGTGCTTGATGCAGTCCTTTTATACCTATCCTTTTGGTCACCCCACTCTTGCAACTAGCGCCCTACCCCTATAACTGACACCATTATATAATACTTTATGTAGTATTACTGTTGCTTTGTAATTAATTTGTTGCAATAGTATGTAGGTATATATTATAGTTGATTATTACATAGATTTAATTATTAGGCTACGTATTTTCACGCTGTATCGAAATCCTGTGGTTAAATTGCCGTAGGATGCCCTCCTTAGGAGAAAAACGCAAATTATCGCGTTTTCCTTGATTTAAACTACTCAAGATGCTCATTGGCGGTTATTCTGGCTTTGTGACTATTTTCTGCACTTGTTTTCCAATGTATTTTTTCACGGCGAATCGAATTTAGGTGGTCAAATTCCCGTAGGTTGCCGCCCTTAAGAGAAAAATGCGAATTATTGTGTGTGTACGATAATAGCAAAAAGAGTAGTATTAGAAATATAATATTTGATAAGACTATATTCATATTATCTATAATAATATTTAATTATTTATTGATCTTCCAACGAGAATTACTATCATCAGAATCACTTGTTTCGTTGCAGTCTTCCCTGTAAAACATTTCAATATAAATACATGTTATGTAATTTTATATTAGTTTAAAACCATTGAAATATCTTTACGATCTTTCAATAAATTGTTTGATGCTTACAGGTAATTACGATTCCTTCTTCTTTTTCCTTCGATCTTTGTTCATTATAAGAGATATCATAGGATCACTTGAATATACAGTTCTGTTAAATGTCTTAAACAGTTATAGTATTATTGATATAGACAAGTCATGAAACAAGAATGCATAATTTCGTACAGAGGAAGCCTATAACAAATCGTTATTTTAGCTTGCGTTCAAAGTCAATAAGTAAACATCCAATAAACAAATTCTTACTTTGAAGGTATATAATGTTATAAAAAGTTCATACTAGAACATTTTGTTAATGGTTGTTATTATAACTTTGATTTGTTATATTTTGGTTCTATTGGTTCGATTGTATGGTTCCACTTACGTCTAAAAATGCCAGGATTCATTAGCATTTTCCGAAAAGTAGGCTATTGGAAGTGGGAATAGCTCAGCTATTCGGCAACCACGTATCAACAATTTATGCATTGTTGGATTAATACTGTGACCTGGCAAACTCCGAGCAGCGGGCTTGCTCTGCCGACTCCTCGGCCCAGTATCTGCGACACTATTATTTATTTATACGTTTCCGAATCTCCTTGCGATCTCGGAAGGGTTTCCGTCAGATCACCCTAAATCGGGATATTCAAGGTTGATTGGAGTAAATACATACACGTTTCACTTTAAATCTCCCGCTCTTTATTTCTCTCTCTCTCTCTCTCTCTCTCTCTCTCTTTCTCTCTCTATCTCTTTTAGGCCAAAAACAGACTATTTTCTCCACGCTCGCTCCTCTGTCACGAATCTCGCGCTCGCCCGCACTCCCATTGGCTCTCCGCGTCGTCGCGCACACGCATCGCTCTTTCTCTCACTCTCACGAACAAGATACCATTCTCTGTCGCAGCAGAGTTACAAACTCGCGCCCGCGACGTAGATTCCGGGAAACTCTTCTTCGCTGTATTTTCCTGGAATCAGCTGCTGTTGCTCGTCGTTGCTCTGCTGTCCTCCGAATCTTTCTCTCGTTGCTTCTCTCTTGTTCTCACGTCTCCAGCTCGCACAAAACGAAACATACGCGGCATTAATAATTGCAAAATGTGTTGAAATATATGGTACATTTATAATGTATACTGCCAAGTTCAGGTCAAGTTCAATGTATACGGTCAAGTTCAGAATATATATAGTATGCGCGCTAGAATGAGTGAGCGCGCTAATGAGTGTGTGAGGGGACACGCACATGTAAGTATCCCCTCTCGCGGTACATGCGTGTGAGTCACATGACCACTAGCGGTGCCGAGACTATACGAGTCTCGCACATGGCTCTCTTGGGTTCGAGCCGTCGCCGAATACACATGGTGTGCGCGACGCATGATAGCTGTACGTAGTAATAATAAATCCACATTTGTCAAACCAGTAAATCCTCTCTGTGTTGAACCTTATTTCAATATGGTAGCAGATCGTTGGTTTCGATTGCATTCATACAATCTTCGGGAAATATGAGGGCAATAGTGTAAAATAAAGTGAGGTTAAAAGCCTCGTGTTGTGAGAAAATTTTCAAAGAGTAAAATATAATTGAAAATAACTTGAAGAAGAAAAATATTTGCAAGGACATAAACTAGAAGTATACGACTAAATAATTAGACGAAAAGTTTTGAGAAAATTTGAAAAATCAGTGTGATGCACGCGGATTAAAAAGTGATCGTGAAACACGTGGTCTAGTGCAAGCAGAGAGCACTTGGATTTATGAATAACGACGCAACGCCGGAAACGAAGAATGTCGTGAAAATTGAAAAGCAAGATTCCGAACACGAAGGAACATTCAAGAATTAACGAGAAATCAAAGAAAATTTTGAAGTTAAGGAGATGATTAAAATTCAAGTAGACGAAATGGAGAAAAAAGATTTGACTATACCGGTGTTCAACGGAGAGGATTATAGTATGGGGAGAAAAAGGATAGAATTATTTTTGAAATTAAAGAAATGTCAAGAAGTTATATCAAGAATGAAAGATGAGACAAAGGATAAGGATCCCTGGAACGAAAATGATTTAAAGGCAATGAATATAATTTATAATTCGATCTCAAATAGGCAACTAGAGTATGTCTATGATGAAACGACAGCCTATGGAATAATGAAAAAGTTTGATAACATGTATAAGAAGGAGTCTACAGCTCTACAAATAGTTTGTAGAAATAAACTGGAAAAATTAAAATTGGAAAAATACAGTGATGCTGCCACATTCTTCAGTGATTTTGAGAAAGCAGTGAATGATTTGAAAGGCGCAGGTGCCAAAATAAGTGAAAAAGAGAAGCTTAATTATATGCTCAACACTCTGCCAAACCAATACAGTTATATTGGTGATTTGATAGATACGTTACCAAAAAGTGATTAAACAGCAGAATACGTAAAGAATAAAATTTAAATAGCTGAAATGAAGAACGGAAACGAAGACTCAGAAAGAAAGTCAAACGCCTTCGTCACAAAAAAGGGAAAACCTTACAAGTGCGGTCAAACCGGGCATTTTGCAAGAGAGTGCCATGATGGCGGCCAAGCGGGACACAGCGGCGAAATATGGCGAAGTTCAACACGTGGCCGCAACAACAGCAAAAGCAGAGGAAGAAGAGGCAACTACACCAGAGGGCGCGGAAACTTCCGCCATCACTAGCAGCAGAACCAAGGGACCAGCACTACACACGAGCAGAGCAGCGCAGGGGCCAACGCCTGGATAGCAATGGTACACGCGGCGAAGAACGATGAAGCGAGGTTAGGTAATGAAATTCAGTGGCTACTCGATAGCGGGTGCTCTGATCATATAATAAATAATGACAGGTACTTCGAAAAATGTATTGATTTAAAGAAACCCATAAATATTTATCTCGGTGATAATAGTCCGGTAAAAGCAACAAAAATTGGAAATTTTGTAAGTTATTTTGATGCGTTTGGTAAAAAGAGTAAAGTCAATATGAGTAATGTATATTATGCTAAAGAAATGAATATGAATTTGATTAGTTTTGGTAAACTAACTGATAATAATACAATTATTTCGAAAAATAACAACAAATTATAGATAAAGATAATATTGGTAATACAAATACATTTCCGCCGTTTTTTAAATAAAAATTATCAATTTATCATAAAAAACATATACGCTATATTTTATTCAAAATATTGTCCGTCATTAGCTACTACTTTAAGCCATCTTTCCGGTAGCATTCGGATGCCACGTCGAAAAAACTCTTCATCTTTTGAGGCTACCCATGAATCGACCCAATTTTTGGCTTCTTCGTAAGAAGTGAAGTGCTGCTTGACCAGGGCGTGAGCCATCGATCGGAACAAGTGGTAGTCCGAAGGAGCAATGTCTGGTGATTACGGCGGATTAAGACATCCCATTGTAAGGCTTCCAAAGTATTCTTGACGACTTTTCCAACATGTGGCCGAGCGTTGTCGTGCTGAAAAATCACTTTGTCATGTCTTTTGGCATATTGGGGGCGTTTAAGCTTCAATTCTCTGCTCAATTGCAACAGTTGCTGTTGATAACGTTCTCCAGTGATAGTTTCGTTAGGCTGGAGTAGCTGGTAATAGATTACTCCGAGCTGATCCCACCAAATGCACAACATTAACTTCTTGCCATAAATATTCGGTTTGGCCGTTGAAGTTGGTACGTGGCCGGGCTTACCCCATGATTTCCTACGCTTTGGGTTGTCATAGTAGATCCACTTTTCATCCCCCGTCACTATTCGATGCAAAAAACCCTTTCGATTTTGTCTTTGGAGAAGTTGTTCGCACGTGAAACGACGGCGCTCGACGTCTCTTGGGTTCAGTTCATGCGGAACCCAATTTCCTTGCTCTTGAACCATACCAATGGTCTTGAGACGGTGTGAAATCGCTTGTTGAGTCACTCCCAAGCTTTCTGCGAGCCGTTCTTCAGTTTGGCATGAGTCTTGGATCAATAATAACTCTAACTCAGCGTCGTCAAACTTGACTGGCCTTCCTTCGCGTTCTTTATCTTCCACGTCAAAATCTCCGTTTTTAAACTTTTGAAACCACTCACGACAATTTCTCTCACTTAAACTAGCATCACCATAAACTTCTACAAGCGACCGATGTGCCTCAGTAGCAGATTCCTTTAAATGAAATAAATAAATCAAAACTTCCCGCAAATGACGCTTATTCGGTACAAAACTCGACAGATTCGAACAAATAAAATGTATACTGCCAATACAAAGTCAATAGTATTTTAAGGTTATGTTGTTACCAGGTGTCCAAACTTTCTATATGACATTTTACATCTGACGATTTTAAAGTAATCTTGTTGGTGGAGCCATCTTTTGAAAACGGCGGAAACTTATTTGTATACCCAATAATTTAATAGCTGTTGCCTTTAAAGAAAATCGAACTTGCAAGATGACTAGTAAGTAAAATTTCGAGGAAAACATTGTATACAGTGCAGACAGTAGTAACAATAATAATACGAGTTTGAAAGAGAGATGGCACAGAATGTTAGGTCATGTAAACTTTAGCTATTTGAATACACTGTGTAAACAACAGTTGTTAAATGGTATTCCAAATGAACTTAAATCAGAATGTATGAAGTGCAAAACTTATATTGAAAATGCACAATCTGCCGTTCAACAATAATAGAACAAATGCGACTGATATATTAGAAATTATACACACGGATGTGTGCGGTAGTTTTAAAACCGCTGGTTTGAATAGAGAAAAATATTTTGTTTCTTTTATTGACGATTATAGTAAAATGGCTAGAGTTTACTGTATTAAAACTAAAGATGGAGTTTTTGATTGCATGGTTCAGTATATTAATGAAACTGAAAATCTAACGGGAAAAAGAGTAAAGAAAATTCGATGTGATAATAGAAAAGAATATTTAAATAATCGATTTTATAAATTTGTAAAAGAGGAGGGTATTTTTATTAATTATATAAATGTTATATAAATGTATAGCGGAAAGATGTAATAGAACAATAATGGATATGGCATGTTGCTTGTTCGATGAAGTGCAAGTAGATAAAAAATATTGGCCTAAAATCATATGCGCAGCAACGTATTTAAAAAATCGTACGTTAACAAACACAATTGAAAGGAAAACTCCTTATGAAATAGTCTTCAAAAAAAGGCCAAATCTTGAACACTTAAAATTGTACGGTAGTAGAGTCTTTGTTAGAAAACCATAACAAAAAGACTATCGTAATGGGATAAGAAAGCGGATATGGGAATTCTGTTAGGTTATAGCGAAGTCAGCTATAGAGTACTTGTAACACCCCACACCAGCTCCGCAAGGTTTTCAATTTAAAACTATAAAAAACTAAAGTCTCGCGACTTGCTTTTTAGAAAAATTACACGCAAATAAGTGTACTCTCCCACTTTTCTCACCGACGCTACGGGCTACAGCTGATCAGCTAGCTGCAAGCAACAACAGCAGCGCCATCAGGCAGTAGCGGCGGCAGCGGGAGTCACCACGCGGCAGCGGCGAGCGGTGACGATGCGATATAGTTATACTCAGCGGCAGCAGCGTGCGCGTATATCTATACATGAAGCGAGCGGTGCGGCGTACACAGCGTGAGAGTGGGAAGATGACGTAGCGGCGGCGCGGCGCGCGCATCTCTGTATACTTGTATGAATGGTTTTTGTATATAGGTGTGAATGTGTGTGTATATATTTGTATGTAAGCGTTTTTTCGGCGGCTCGAGTCCCGCTCTCTTCGTAGCCTTTATAAGGACCTGCGCGGCCTATGGCCAGTCACTAGCTCCAGCGCAATTATCAGCGCACTAGTCCTACCAAGAGCAATTATTAAGCCTTGGTAGTAAAAAGACTTAGAATATTTACTCACTTTTGAAGGACTTATAAAATTTTCTAGTCAAACAAAGATATCGCAATTTAAGCGTATCAGTCTTAGACGTACACCAATTTCTCTAATTACCAAACATTTGTAAAACTTCGAATCATCAAGATAACGCAAATTAAGCGTATCGGATTATATTTTCATTTGTAAAAATCAAAAGCGGATTTACTGATTTATTACATTTTGTGATATTGAATATATGCAACAATCAAGGCAATACTCTCAATCCTATTTGAATATATTTATGTGGTTAAAATCATAGTCTTATTATTGTGTTAATTTCCACTACCTCGTATCCCGGACCTGACTAAATTATATAAATATTAAATAAAATCATTCTATTTAGTCTGCTGTCAGAAAGACGACACAGACTAGTAAACATTCACTGCTTTTCTCTAGTAAAATCATTAAATTACATATTTTTTGCATAAATCTAAATTACTACTGGACCGAGAAAAGTCGTGACCGTTTCATACTAATAAATAATAAAATAACAGTTTCGAGACATGTTAATGTTATTGAATCAACTAAAAAATGTATTGGTCTCGGTAATAACGAAACTTTTTCTTCCCGTACTCTGACTCTCGAGTCGAGTAAGAGAAATGAACTTAATTCCGAAAATGAAACTGATCTCGACGATAATGTTTTTGAAAGTGCAGATGAGAGCGATAAAGCACAAAATATTACAAAGAAAAATGAAAATGTAAATGTAAAGTCAAACACTCCACGCAGATCTACGCGTTTAAGAAAGAGTCCGATAAGGTATCCCAAATACTGCTACGCCTTCATTTATAAACCGATCTTCGGAAAAGTTCATAAATAATAGTAATAATAATATTTCCGTACATTACTGTAGAGTAGATGCACCTTGTACGTTTGAAGAGGCGTTGAATAGTAATGATAGTAAAAATTGGCAAAATTCCATGAATCAAGAAATAGAGTGTATAAATGAAAATAAAACTTGGATATTAGCAGATAAAGTAGAAGATAAAAAAGTCTTGGACGTTAAATAGGTTTATACGAGAAAATCAGATGATAGATTTATATCTATAGATTTATATCTATTTATAGCTAGGTTAGTTGTGCGAGGATTTCAACAAACTGATGTAATTGATGACATACACCCCCCAGTTGCAAAGAATCAAACATTAAAAATTTTGTTTTCTTGTTGTTGCCAAAACGGCTTAAGAATTGAGAAAATGGATGTAACAATTTATTTCAATTTAAACAAATTTTACGAGTGATTTCTGACGTGATTTATCACGTGATAAATCACGTCAAATTGTCACGTGATACATTGCGTGAGAAATCAAGTGATTTATCGCGCGATTATTCATGTAATTAATCACGTGATTTTTGTTCGCCAGGGATAGTTACTAAAGGACAAAAGATTGTGCACTTTTTACGTTTTAAAGAATATTCAAAGTTAAAATTTCACGTCTGTCCAATTATACTGCACTTTCACATACTAATAATTGTTAATTTGCGTCATTAAAAAATTTTATTGTGTCAGGCTTTTATATAAAATCTTATCTTATACAGATTATAAAATTATATATTTATAAAACGTATTGTGCACAATAACACAAAATTTTAATTAATAAACAAAAACAATTACCTGTTTGAATAGGTTTATAACAACCTAAATTAAACGAAATATCAGTCCCCAACCAACTAACATACTCTTTTTGAAACTCTGTAATATTTCTTCTGTTTTTGGGCAATTCATTCAATTTTTTTGTATAATTATTGAAAAACGATCCTCTGAGTTTTTCTTTAATATCAACTTTGATGTGCTCACTTCTGTCTAAAAGAAACTTGTCCAAAACATACAGCACTACAGAATCTTTTTGTGTTATAAAATCTAAATTCTGATTATTTTTTAACACTTCTACCAAATCCTTTACTTTCATGGTATAACTACTCATATTTAAGTTGCTTAGAATAACTTTTCTCACTAACTAAACTCTAAATAAGTTGGCTTAAAACTAACCGCAACGGATAAATCGGCGTTAAACCTAATATTTACTTTTGTGAAGTTTTGATGATTTTATATATTACATATATGAATGAATATATACATGTATAAATTTTGTATTAAAAATAATTTGGTAAATACTTAGAATCACTGACAACAAAATAACGATACAGCACATAATACGCTGGAAACGTAGCTTAAGCAAAATCGTCTTTTGCAAGTATTAAAATGTATTCTGCTAAACGAATGTATTAAGTAAACTATATAACGTAACATACTTTTGTAAAAAAAAATTTCTTTATACATTAATTATTATATTAGAGATTTTATTATTTATTTATTTAAAAAATAAATTTTTATATTTTAATATTTTTAATAATATATACATAGCATAAATTTTAATTCGTTTGCATGTACAAAATTTATCAAAACTTGACAAATTTTGATAAAACTTGTAAATACAACCGAATTAATAATATAACTATTTAAGGGGATGTCTGAGACAAAAAATATGAGCCAAAACAATAATTAAATTTAAGATTAGCAACCCTAGTGGAAATGAATTTTGTGCCAAACTGTGCCAAAAGTGTGCCAAAGTGTGCCAAAGTGTGCCAAAGCATTCAAATTCGGAAAAACTATACACTTTGGCACATAATGGTATACTTTGGCACATAATGACATACTTTGGCACACTTTTGGCACACTTTGGCATAAATGAGTTATTCGGGAATTTAGAGGACTTTGAAAATTTTCGGTCGAAATCTGGAAAACTTATATTCCCGGCGGATTGCCCTGTTAGGGCAGTTAATTAATAATTGTGGCTATTATTTAACCATTACTTATTGCTTTATGCGGATTTTAGATTGTTACTAACTTTTTCTCTTGTTTTTCATAGATTTACGACTGATAGCAGCTTTAAGGCATTTACGGACTCGACAGTCAATGCTAATATCGTTAAGAAGCGTGTTTATGCGTTAATAACAATAATTCATGCAATTATTATATTGTCAAAGTACTAAGTATCTAAAGCTGCTTAAAGTATACGAGCCCGAATTTATATATCAATTGTAACGAGTGTTCGTAGCTCAGTGGTAGAGTGCCAGCTTACTAACCCAAAGGTTCCGGGTTCAAGTCTCACTAGCGCTAGATTTTTTTTAAATTAAATTATTTATTGCTATGTTCTACAGGGAGTGAAAGCTCCACGCGTACTGTCGATATGACGCCATTGTACCGGGGCAATGTTTTCGCGCGTGAGCGGCAGGTTATACCTCACTATGCCAAAGTTTGCCAAAGTGTGCTAAAGTGTGCCAAAGTGTGCCAAAGTGTGCTAAAGTGTACGAAAGTGTGCCAGACTGTGCCATATTATGTTAAACGAGAGATGTTACTTTCCGAAAAATCCATGTGTGTCACAGTGGGCCATAGTGTGCCAAAAGTGTGCCAAAGTGTGCCAAAGTGTATCGTTTTTCCAAATTTGAATGCTTTGGCATACTTTCGCATACTTTGGCACACTTTGGCACACTCTGGCACACTTTGGCACAATTTGGCACACTTTGGCACATTTTTAGCACACTTTGGCACACCAAATTATTTCCACTGGGGAAGGTAAAATGCATAGTCATTAAGCTAATTCAAAGCTTTGTAACCACCCCTGCAATTTTGAATCACGTGTATCTGCATTAATGAGGTGTTATTTAAAGTTGGAGACAAACGTTTTAGAGGACGTAAAATAAAGTAAGATTAGTGATTAGTGGGATAAAATACACAAAAAATAAGCTTTTTCTTTAATTTTTTGCTTATATTTGCGAGTCTTAACAGCGTAATACTGATTTTTGGAGTAACTTTTGAGGTTATGGAAGAACCTGGGCTACATAGGCCAAAAACAATGGTGGATTCGTGTTCAGCGGGTGAAAATACATACGAATAAGCTTTTTTGCTTATTATTTCTCTCCTCCAGCGAGTCTTAAGAACATATAACTGCTTTCCCGTAATGATATTTGTGACTGTTAGAGTTATACCCGACCGCCATTTTAAACTCTTCAAATGAATCTTTCCAAGGGATTCGGATTCGGAGAGTACACTAAAAAACGAAGATTTTCACCAAGTTTCAGCTCATTCCTCTGTAACCCCAGTTGAATCAAGATTTTTGTCCAAACTCCCTCAAATAAGCCCACTGTGCGCCGTCCGCGTCGAGGTTCAAACTTAAAATGGGCTGCATTGACCGAGATCTCGAACAAAGAAAATGCCGCGCCGATACTCTCCACAGCAAACTCTGTCCTCGTCGAGACGCTGTCCACGTCTTAGTCCACGTTGAACGTAGTACTTACAACACTTTTCACTCGCGAGTTATTTCAACCAAGCATACAAAAGTCCAGCAAAGTCTCAGCGCGCAGTGGAAGCGTGCTGGGCCCATAACCTGTTGAGACTCTAACGCGCTTGGACCATGCATGCTTGGGGAGAAATAATGTGTACACAGGATTTCACATTAAATCACTATTTATTGATAACACCTCAAGCTAATCATCCATTGATGATACAACGTAGTCAAGCTATTATATGAGAATATAATTAGCATAACAAAAGTAATCGAACAGACAAGCTAAAACGCGTGTTGACCGCTCGAGTGCACAAGGCGAAGTGAGCGACGTCGGCGGTGGCCGTCTCGCGGCATAGAGAGGGGAGAATCGAGTCGCGTAGCTCTGCGTTGGTCCTGCCGTCTCCAGCAAGCAGACATCTGCTCGCTCATATCCAACAGATAGATTTATATATATGAAGTAAAAACAATTATGATATTCAGCAATACATAATGTTGAAGGAAGCTACGTGCCAAAGAATTGGCAGCGGTTTTTTTTTTCGTTATGCCCCGTTTCCAACAGTTAGTTTGATGCTATCTAATCTAGTTTCGTCCTGGGCCTTAATGAGTTAATGAAAGTTACATATAAAAATGCTAAAATGGATGATATAAAACTTTGTTTAAAGCGGTATCCTCAATCGCATAATATTTTCTAAACTAATTACGAATGAAGTGGAAAAGTTATACTTTCCACCTGATTTGTATTAATGACACTTAATTTGTTGCAACAGGATAAAGGAAGCAATGTTATGCACAATATTATACGAGAAGATTAATCCACTTTATTTTTACTTTTATTTAAAAATATTTTTCAATTATCGATAAATGCATAATATTTAATGAATTATATTTTGAAGCTCAATATCTTTGAAACTAATTGGTTTCGTAAACAACCCAAACATAGAGATGGAAGTGCTATATAATGCTAACTAAATCTACAATTTGAACTTGAATAATGCTTTTTTACTCCAGTTATATCGTCACGCCGAAAAACGACTTGTTCAGTTTTTTAAGTTTTTCTCAGGATCTGTCCCATGAAATGACTTAAAATTAAAGTGGTGTATGGTTCTAATAACTCCAAAAATTACTATTACAAAGCTTTCTTAGAAAGGAAGCAGTATTATAAAATCATATCCATAAATAATTATTGAGAGATTCACACCACTGATCTCTGGATACAAATTTAAATCAAGGCAGCTTTCAAGTATGTATACCGTCAAACAACATGTTTCAGTCACATAGTTTACATTTACATACCGAAGATTATCATCATGAACACTGAGAATATATCCGCAAGCCATAAGAAATCTGTTGACTGAACTTATTCAGGAGATAAAGCAGTTCGTTAAAACTTATTGAAGATACAATATCAATTTAACATACAGTTTAAGTTTATTGTAATATTTTAAAAATTACCTTGTCAGATTGTATAAATCCATATCCAGATTCGTATTAAAGTAGTTCAAGTATTCGAGAACGCCAACCAACACTAAGAAAGGGTCAATTTAGTTGCAAGATCGTCTCAAATTGGTTCAAGCAGTTGGCAACGTCAACCAGGACTGCCGGATAGTGGAAATAGAGCTCTTGGATCATTTGCAGGTGGTTGAGGCAGCTAGAAATGCCACTAGTTGTTTGCCAGTTAGTTGCCAAATTTGTTCGATTTTGATGCGTATTTTTTAATTACATTTTTCCTGTGATGCAATTATCTAAGAGAGACTTAAATCAATCGGGCTAAAAATTTGTGTGCAAACTCCTCTGAAATAGTAAGCTGGCTTGCCGGGTTTACCAGTAGAAACCAGCGATATTTGGCAAATATCGATAGATTCTGGGTTTCAAATCTCGGTAGAAACCCTATGAGTGGTCACATGCATTTTGTATGGCGTTCTCGGCTGATTATCGAGAAGGAATAATGCGTCGTTATTTATTCTTTTACAACGCCAATAATAGCGTCTTGGAAATGTTCTTTGCGGTTCTTAACCTCTAGGTATAAAAATCAAGTGTAGAACCTATGCAGGTGTGACAGATTGCCGACAATGCGGTCCAGGAATGCGCTCTCTGTAATATCTATATATATATATCGATCAACGTTGGTCATTGCCCTGGTAGAAAATTCATCAGATTTTCTGGCCGCTTTACTAATCGGTACCCAGAAATTTCTGACGACAGATAGTGGGCAGAATTCTGGTGAAAATTCTGGTCGAGGTAGATGGAGGCAATTTGAGGTTAGGAGGTTAGGATAAGCCCACACATTGATTTAGGCTAGCTAAATTTATTCATGATTCCAGATAATAAATCATATTGAATTCATCGGTTTATTTAATTTAATACAGCTCTATACTCATATACAATCCCTAGAAATATCATGCAGGCGTATGCTATACCTACACATCATTCCAGTAACCCGAACCAAGTCATTAACTTTAATTTCATTATGTCATGCTATCTGATTAAACAAATTAATAGATATTGTTTATATGAGCATAATAATAGTACAAAATATCATGCTTAAAAAAGTTACAATCATTGTGGCTTGTTGAGCACATTAGATACAAATTTCACATTTAGCTTGGCTTCGGTCATTTCGGTCAAAATTGCAAATCAGCCAACATAAAGAATTTTATTTTAACTCGTGTATCAGCTCTTGACAATTCAAAAAATAGTATATATCAATTACTTTTGATTCATAGTTTAGAAGATATTCAAAAAATTCAAAATACTTTCAAGTATTTGCTCGTGGTTTTCAATTTTTGAAGATACGAATGTTCTACTAACTTCTGAACTGTAAATTAAAAGTTACTATATATCCTGTTACGAACGAGGAGGAGAACGAGTCGGAAAGCGAAAAAGAGTAGACGACGGGACTCGAACTCACGGACCCGAGGTTGCGAAGCCTGTGCTCTAACCACTGAGCTAACGTCTACGATGCATTCGGATGCGCTGCATCGTAGTACGACTCAGCTGCTCGACTCTTATCGCTGACTCGTCTCGCGGCTCGCGTTGCAGACGTTGCGTCTGTGACAATCCTCTTTTTTGAATATTCAAGAGCTGATACACAACTTAAAATAAAATTTATTATGTTATCATTTTAATTGGCTGATTTGAAATTTTGACCAAAATGACCGTATGCCAAGCAAAATGTAAAATTTTTATCTAATGTACTTGACAAGCCACAATGAATGTTCGAATAGGTTCATTTTAGGTTTACTTTTGTTAAGGAAGACACTTTGCACTATTATCATGCTTATTGTTGGCAAACTCCGAGCCTCCCGATAGCCTGCGCCATCTACCTGTAAGACCTCTCTGGAGAGAGAGCGTCGAGCGGCGCTCGCAAGCCTTCACTTGCTCGCGGACTCTTACGCTGTGCGCATCTCCCGTACCGTACATAGCTAAAGTTAGAGACAATATACTTTCTTTTGTATCCTTTAGAGTCCTTATATTTTATTAGTTAAATAAAGAGTAGCGCAGTGAGCGTGTTATTCCAACATTTTCAAGTGTGTGTGTTTATTCCATCGTGCATCCCGAACTCCCTGCGATTCACTCCATCAGGTTATCGGCCCAGCACGCTGCAGGAAGTGATCGTCCACCAGGACTCACAGCTCGGGCACACTGAGGCTTTTTCAGAGTTCAGAGTTTACAGAGTTTACAAAGAAGTGAGTAAAAGTGAAAAGTGTTTTTTCCCCCCGAGAAAAAAAGTTCGACTCGTGTATTTATCGGGAGTGCCGAAAAATGTCATAGTGTGAACAATATAAAATCAGAAGGAGAAAAACGCGCGCGGCAAAAGCAGTTCAAACAAGCCTCGAAAAGGCGAATTCTGAGAACTGGCCAACGCGCATGAGCACGTCGCGCAAGCGCCGGCGCTACGGCGCGGGAAATCGGCCAAACGTTGTTTTTGATGCCGCTTTCAGAGAATTCGAGAGGAATTACACACGCCACAAAGGTAAGCGCGGTCATTATATGTGCGGATCTCTTTTTCGACAAACGGGACGCTGTGCGTCGAAAAGCCACAAAGCGTCGTACGCTTATAGTGGTATGTGAGGCATAACCTATGCCGCGGCATACTATAGATGTCAAAGTGGTGAAGTGATGGAGACTGTAAAGATCGTTGATTGTTTAGAAAGTACTAAGTTCTAGTGCAGTGATTAAATTTTTTTTTCTTTTCTCTATCCATCTCCAGAGTAGTTACATTAAAGAGACCATTCAGACGCAAATATGAATAAATGCATTATTCAAATAATATTAAATAGGAAAAACTAAAAGATCACTGTAACTAGAACACAAGATCTGTACGACAGGACTGTTTTGTCATGCAAGCGATCGCCCCCTACCCATAAAGTAACGACAAAATCGTGGTACGACTAGTCGGTTTGAGAGGGAGTACATGACGAGCAGGCCCGAATACAAAAGATCTCGAATATTAAATTGTAGTACAATTAATATTCAAGTGTGTGACTCCAGAGTAACGGAATATTGTTTGGCAGGCTAACAACCACAAGTCAGAGCGGAAAACCAAGATAACGTCAAGCATACGGAAGATGCAGAAGTGGAACCAGGGGATACTGCAAGCAAAAAGGGCAGCAGTAGTTCCTCTAGCTCTTCATCAGAGAACGAAACTAGGACATCTCGAAAGCAGAAGCCTAAGAGTACGTAAAAACATAAAAACTCCCTAAACAAATCACACACAAGTATAAAAATTTATACAACAGATTCAGAGTTTGGATCCAAGTACAAACTTTACATAATAAAAATGTTTAACATGTATATATATTTTTTTAATATAAAAGTCGAAACAATCATAAATTGTGATATTTACAGAGTACAATTAGATTCTGATTGAAAAGATGGAACAACAAACAAATGCTACAAATAATCTGGCTCTACAGATTCAAAATGCATTCAAAGTAATGTATCAGAGCAATGAAGTAGCAAGGCAAAATCATCAGCTGCTCGGGAAGTACATCGAGGAGAACCAACGTCAGACGGCTGAGTTAATCAGAGTAACTCTTACATCACTGGCAGAAACCAGAACTGCAACAGAAGCGAAGAACACTTCAGGGGCCAATAAATCTTCAGAGAAAACCAAAACGGTAACAACACCCAGTATATTTACCTCTACCCTAATAAATAAGCCCTCAAACACAGGAGACAAACACACAGAGAACCAAACTACATCAAACACTTTAGGAGTTTTTGAAGATAGCTTAGCCAAGCTAAACAAGAGTTTAGAAAATAACATGCATGTCAATAGATGTTTTAAAAGAGATTATAAGTTGACAACTAAGAGCATCTTTGAAACTTGGCTAGACCTCTTCATTCCGAACTATCAGCACAAAATCTTGTACAGATTATGACTGAAGCTGAAACTCTACGACCTTAGAAAGTCTAAAGGAGAAAAAGTGACAGCCTTTTGCGACAGATTCGAGAAACTCATAAGACAATATGAGACCTGCAACCCAGGCAAAACTTTTCCAGAGGACGAAAAGAGAGCTGCGTTTGAGCACGCGGTTACCGATGCTCATCCAGATTTGGACACAGCAAACTTAATGAAAAGCCAATCTGGCACACCTATGACAATGAATGAAATGAAAACATACTTGTTACAGGCAGAGGCCAAAAGTCAGAAGAATGCAGAGGTCAAATTGGCATCCATCCAGAGACCACAACCAAAAACACGCACTAATGATCCAGAGCTATCTAAAATCAAGTACTACAGATGCAACAAGTTTGGTCATTACCAAACAGACTGCCCACTGAAAGAGTATGACATGTGGTTCTGCTACACTTGCAACGAGATGAAAAATCACACGGGGCAAAACTGTCCTAACGCAACATAATGGTATGATAATACTAATACTAACACTAACACTAACACAAATAAAAGAGGCACAGGTAGAGGTAGAGTGGTATTCAGAGGAAAATCTAAAAACTCCAGAAAGAATAAACCATATGACAAACCAAGAGGGAAAGGTCAAAACAAGAGAGAAAGAGGAGGAGCCAAGTCCACAGGTAATCACATTAATACACTCACAGATGATAAAAACGTCCAATTCATTGTGGACTCGGGATCCACCGAGCACATCAAGAATAAGGGACTAATACTCAGAGACTATGTTAAAAGCACTAACGAAGTAATACGGAGTGCAAATAAAAAGGAGAGTGCGAATATCAGAATAGACGGCAGAGGCAATCTATTCTTAAAATTAAATGAAAACAACAAAACACTACACTTATTGAACATAATCCATGCAGAAAATGCGTCAGACAACCTACTGTCGCTACGAAAGTTTGCAGAAGCAGGATGCGGCATATATCTGGATAATTCAGAGTTAAAATATTCGATAAGAAAACAGAGGAAAATCTGATACAGGTTATTACGAGAAACCGAAGTGACTTTTGAAGTAGTGGAGACGACACAGAAGAAAACAAATGTGAAAATTATCAAATAAAAGCTCAACTGGTTACTATTGAAGACCTTGTAACGCAATCACAGACGGAGATACAGAATTCAGAGACCATTCCTCAAATCCAGTCAGAGATTGGGAGGGAGAAAGAGCAAGAAACTTCAATAGAAACAGAACCAGAGTCGAGCACATGTGAAGTAAATTTTAACAGAAAAATACTTGATCTCAACAACGGCATCTCAGAAACAAATAGAGAAACTAAACAGAGACTTCTTCAGAGGAACAACAGAGAAATGCAATTGGAAACCAAGTGAAGGTATGCTATGACACATGAGGCTAGGACACACCTCACTGGACTACATGGAGTATTTGCAAAAAACATGAAGAGAAATTAAACAAGGTCAAATTAAACAGAGATATAATGGACTGTGAGACTTGCGTTTTAGCCAAGATGGAAAATTTCCCGTTCAAAAACAACAGAGGAAGATCAGATAGACCACTTCACACAATTCATGTAGACACAATGGGAAAAATTTCTCCGCCTTCGTTTCCAGGTGAAAACAATTTCATTATCGTTTTCATAGATGATCACACAAGGTATGCGAGAGCATACAGTGTGAAACACAAAAATGAATCTGGTAAATGTCTAGAAAGCTTCCTTAAACATACGAGGAACCTGATAGGCAAGAACGAAAAGGTGTGCATCAGAGGAGATAATGGAACTGAATTCACAGGAGGTGAATCTGCAAAAATTATGGAGAGAGAAGGAATAAGCAGCAACTTCGCTCCACCGTATACACCAGAATTAAATGGTACTTCAGAGAGATTCAACAAAACAATTCAGATGATAATCAGAGCATTAATGATCGATTCAGGTCTACCAGCCACCATGTGGGTACTGGCAGTGGAGGTCGTGGTACACACTTACAACCGGACACCACATAAGGGAATCAACTTCCAGACCCCTTTACAGATGATCAATCCGAACAGAAACAGTCACATAGAAGAGTTGAAAAGATTTGGAAGCCTAGCGTACATCAAAGTACCTATCCCCGAGAGAAAATTTTCAGAGAGAGCCATCAAAAGTATTCTAATAGGTTATACCCCAACTGGATACTTACTATGGCAACCACATTCACAAAGGCTGATCAACTCAAGACATGTGAAGTTCAACGAAAAGCTGGTATACAAAGATATTTCAGGACTGTCGAAACAGGCAGAAATCCAAATAGAAGAATGCAGAGAATACGAAACAACAGAAAATCCCGAGAGAACTACACTACATCAACCAGAGAACACAGAGACAACAATCATCGAAAAACCCAAACGCGGAAGACCGATGAAACGAAAAGTTACAGAAGAAAAACTAAAACAGAAGATTCGAGAAAATCCAAAGAGAAAAGCAACCGAAAAACCGTTAAGAGACCCAAATTTTATCTACAGTGTTCAAGAAGAAAAAGCAGATAAATACGAAAATATATTAGAGGATAAAATAAGTTATGTACGCCTAGCCGAGTTGAGCGAAGACCCAACAAACTACAGAGAAGCAATAAATTCAGAGCATGGAGAAAAATGGAGAGAAGCTATCAGAGAATAACTGAAAGCTATGAACGACAACTACGTGTTCATAGCGGGAAATAGTGGACAAACCAGCAAACATCTCAGAAAAGAGAAAAATGAACATAATTGACTCCAGATGGATATTTAAGAGAAAATGTAACAACGGAGAAGAGAAATTTAAAGCCCGACTGGTAATCAGAGGCTTCAAGGACAAAAACCAGTATAAACTAAGCGAGACCTGCGCTCCAGTCTCACGACTGTCAGTCATCAGGTCAGCTCTAGTAATCGTCAACAAATACGATCTTGAACTTCATCAACTGGACGTAAAAACCGCCTTCTTGAATGGAATGGAAAATTAGTCCTAAGAGGTGGAATCTAAGATTCTCTGAGGAAGCCAACAAACTGGGGCTAGAAAGAGACATTAACGACCCCTGCCTATTTATCTGGAGAAAGCACTGTGCGTAGATGATATTCTACTAGCAGGAAACGATCCAGAGAAAATTCAAGAGGTAAAATCAGAGAGAGAGAGAGAGAGAGAGAGAGAGAGAGAGACACTTATATTGTTTATATTAATTAATTTGTTTAATCAGATAGCATGACATAATAAAATTTAAGTTGATGACTTGGTTCGGTTAATTGGATTGATGTGTAGGTAGTGCACGCCTACATAATATTTCTAGAGATTGTAGTGTAGAGCTGTATTAAATTAAATAAACTAATGAATTCAATATGATTTATTATCTAGAATCATGAATAAATTTAGTTATCCCAAATCAATTTAGGCACCTAGCCACCATGCATGGACCGACGATCACGGAACAATATTCGCATATATGCATGAAAAGTTACGAAATGCACTTCCTGGGCCCGAACACTCGAAAAGTTTGTGCAGCGATAGTGCAGCAGCTGTTCAAAAACATAACCTCGAATTCAAGCAGACAATGTACACGCGGCTCACAACCATAGACTAGACACTGGACATCGACAAATTGTATCATCAGAACATACTGGACTGCCACATCAAGAGCTAGACCGATAGTGTGATCAGTGGCCACTCTTAGCTCGGTCCTCAACTGCTGCAGGAGCTCTCTCCACTTGTCCTCGACGACGAACCTGTCGGTCGCAAGGACTACCTTCGTAGCTGGTCGTTTGAGTTGTATACCAGAGGTTCCTAGCTCAATGGCAACCAGATACTCTAACTCCAAGACCTCATATTCAATTATTCCTCCGAAGTCGAAAATTAACGACAAGATCTTCCTTCTTTCGTTGTAGCTGTTTCAACTTCGACATGAGAGTGACTGTATAACGCCACCTCAATCATGGTTGACTCCTCGAACCCGATAAAGCCTCACATGTCGTCGGTGCAGCAGAGTTTGCCGCAGCTGGCAAGCACCGCAACGACAACCGCCGAAGACGCGCCACGGCTCTAATGGCCAGCAAGCGACACTTCGCGTTCAAGGCCAACTCGATGGAAAAGTCCGTGCTTAAGCAAAAGCTGCAGCAGCTGCCGAATGGTGCGTCAGGCCCAAGCAGAGCCCAAGAACTTCGAGTCGGAATGCGATCGACTATGGCAACAATCACATCAAATTTGAGAACGAGGAGGAGGTGGACGTCATTCACCGACATGGCCCTGGAGATCGGCGGCGACAAAAGCCCCACCAGCTTCAAGCTTAGCATACCCACCGTAACACCCGATAAAAAGTCCTATAGCCTACTACGCTGCTGCTGTTGGTCCGATATCAATAATTAACAATTCCAACGAAGACTGGCGCAACTCAATATTTGCCGTTTTCCTTACAAAAAATGAGTACTAAAAAAAGAGCAAAAAATTTAGTTGTGTTAGTCTTTGTTGGAAATCATAATTCTGCTAGACTTTGTAAAAATCGACAATATTGTAACAGCCTCTTGAGGGATTGTTTCTGTCAAAAACATTTTCATTATAAGTTTATTTCATTAAACTCATTAAAAGGTTGTGAAATCAGTTTAAAGAACACCTTTTACAAGGTAAAATGTTGGCAACTATAAGTTATGTGCCCATCCTAACGAATCTATCTTCGTATTATAATTATAATTCCTTCTCTAAAAAGTTATAAAATCCTTAAAGAAATTATCAAATGTTTACAGCTTACAAAAGTTTTTCTGTATTTTTATCATTATACGCTAATGAATGTAGTGAAATCAGTTTTAAAAATGTCAAGTGTTAAAAATCAGCACACTAACAAAAATTATTTCTTACTCGAAGAAGAATTAATCTGAAAACTAAGCCGAATCATCTTGAGCAAAATCATAAATATAACATAAATATAACAAAAACAACCAAGTTCCTCACGAATAATTTAAACACAAAACAGGGTTTCATCTTGAAATTATAGTGAGATTAATTCTTCTTGGAGTAAGAAATGATTTTTGTCAGTGCAGGTAAGCTAGAATCTATTGACTAGTTTATAAAAAATAAGATGGTTGTACTTTACAAAATTATTCTGATAATGCTTACTTGCCGTCCCGTTGTCTTATATTCTATCGATGAAACACGCGGATTATTACTTTTAAGGTGTGAATCTGTTAGATAATATTAATTAAAATTACAACAGTTTTTATTATAATCTAAGAAGCTTTACTAACCAGCATGTTGTCGCAAAAATCTTCAAATATACCATGTTTGTTGCAAAGTAAAAATCTCAAAACTAAATTTAATAATTTGAATAAATAGTAAGTAGTTTTGGAATCATAATATTTTTTTTACTTTGATAATCTTGTTTTACGATCTGTCTTGATTGAAAAGACGATAAATTTTCATATTTATGTCGGTATCGATCGTTAAGTAATCAATAAGTTGTTTTTTGTAAGCATATGATTTACTCTATGCACATCGTAGACTACAAGACAACGGGACGGCAAGTAAGCATTATAAGAATAATTTTGAAAAGTACAACCATCTTATTTTTTATAAACTAGTCAACAGATTCTAGCTTACCTGCACTGACAAAAAACATTTCTTACTCCAATAAGAATTAATCTCACTATAGTTTCAAGATGAAACTCTGTTTTGTGTTTAAATTATTATTCTATAATTAAATTAAATTGAATTAAAAATTGGATAAAATTAAACTGCTCAAGTTTTTGACTTTGTGGAAAACTAGTTAGTCAGCAGAAAAAAAAGTTCTTTGTATATTATTCTTGTTACTGCGTCTTTATCAGGAATAACTTTTATAGTTAAACTGAAAACTTGTTGCCATAAAACTTCTTTTACTAATAGTAATTGAAGTTATATTATTTAGTTTGTAAGAATTTTTTGTATATTTATATTTCTATATTATTTTCTTTATTTTTATGTATTGTACTATAATGTACTTCATTTATGTACATACGGTAACTGCATTTACCTCTGCAATGTATGGATATTTCCACTGAGAAATATTCTGTACTATTTTGTCTGGCAATAAATTACAAATTACAATAATTAAGAGGAACTTGGTTGTTTTTATTATATTTATGCTATGCTGCAAATGAGTGCAGATATGGCTTTTCGATGTATTTTTCGACGCTGAACTCGAATCCGATGTCGAAAATACAGTGGATCCAAAATCGACCCCTAAAATAGGGACAAAACCACCCCGTTTTTCGTAATATCAACTTATTTTCGAAAAACGGGGTGGTTTTGTCCCTATTTTAGGGGTCGATTTTGGATCCACTGTATTTTCGACATCGGATTCGAGTTCAGCGTCGAAAAATACATCGAAAAGCCATATCTGCACTCATTTGAAACATAACATCTTCTTTTTCAATCTCTTTATAAATTGCGGAAATAATAATTGCCATTTAGGTTAACTTCATCGATTTTTTAAGGTTATGTGCGTGTTTATATTAAAAAAAAGCGGTAGCCTATTTCATTCCTAGGTACGTCAAGAGTTGTTTTCACTTTTAAAAAATGGATTTCATTGAAAACTCGATCTAAGACTGAATTTGTCCCGTTTTTTTGATTTTCAGACCACTGTGCGCCGTGATAGACCCGTACCCTACCAACTGAGCTACTGAACTGTACAATTTATAAATCTTATAAAACATTGTGACAATTGAATAAGAAATTAGCGAGCGAAGCGAGCATTTTAGTTAGTAAAAATATTACATATTTCATAATTTGAGAAATAAAAATAAAATTAATTTTTTTTCCTGTAAAATTAATTAATAATAATAATTTATTGCATTTAACCTTAGTTATTATAATTTCTTTGTATAAAAATATAAAAATATAACAGTATATTACAGTATATTCTTTGTATAAAAATATAAAAATATAACAGTAT
>CM053170.1:28674751-28735188 GCA_012977825.3 Pteromalus puparum
TGTGGACGGATTTGTGAGGGTGTGAGAGAGAGTGAGAGAGAGAGAGAGAGAGAGAGAGAGAGAGAGAGAGAGAGACAGACAGACAGAAGAGAAATATACATGCGTGCGCGCGTCGACCAGAGAAAGAGAGAGAGAGGAAGAGTATGTATGCGTGTGCGTATCTGTGAGTGTGCTATACACAGCGTTGGGGCAGGCGTGCGCGCGTCGACCAAAGAGAGAGAGAGAGAGAGAGAGAGAGAGAGAGAGAGAGAGAGAGAGTGGAAGCGTATGTATGCGTGTGCGTATCTGTAAGTGCGCTTTAGACAGCGATGGGTCTAGAACTATAGAGTGTGTTTATGCGTGACTGTGCCTATCGGTGAGTGCTTGCAGTATACGGCCGCGCCGCTATAGTCGCTTTACTTGTGTACACGCATCGTCTCGTGCTGTACATTCGGCTTTCGACGCTTACAATCGATGCAGTATTTATAAGATACCTTGATGATGTTATGTCTAACACTTTCGTCGCATATTTTAGTTATCATCGGCCAATCGTCACTGTTAATACCATCACAAACATTGACTGCTAGTATTACAGAAATAACTGATGATACATCTGACAATATTAACAGTATTGCAGAAGTGTAAATATTTGTAATATATTTCTAAACAAAAATACTAATACTTGTTACTTTTCATTTTACACTTCCTCCAATACAACATCCTTTCATTACATACCTTCATAAAACTCAGTTTTTATGTTACAAACAAAAAGATTTATTTACTTTATTTATATAAACTTCTTTCAATAACCATAAATTTCAATGTTTCACATCTGCCAGTCCGTCCGTGACGGCTCACTTTTTTTTAAAAAGTATTTCCCTATCTACCGTGTCGAATGCTGTTTTAAAGTCTATCAACCCTACGTACAGTTTCCCTCCCTTATTTTTTAGTTTGTTTCCTATTAAACTATTTATCACAAATAGGTGATCCCTCGTTCCTCTTTTTCCTCTAAACCCTGCCTGACTTTCCCTTAGTATTTTATTACCCTCACTCCATCTTCTTAGCCTATTCGCTATTATATTAGTTAGCAATTTATAACCTACATCTAACAGCGCTACCCCCCTATAATTTTCTGCCAATTCCTCGTCCCCTGCTTTGTATATAGGGTATATCCTAGCAATTTCCCATCCCCTAATTATTTCCCCTGAATTCCACATCCCGTTCAATATCTCCCTAAGTTCCCTAATCCATACCGGTGGTAGATTTTTCAGGAATTGTACTTTTAACCCGTCCTCTCCTGCCGCTTTCTTGTTTTTCATTTTCTTTAAGCTTATTTTTATTTCTACTGTTTCTATGTCCTTGTTCAGCTCCTCACCTCCTTCCCCTTCTGTTTCTTCCCTTACCTTCTGTTCATTCTGTTCCTCTATTTCCCCTACTTCCTTTTGTGAGTCCGACTCCCCCCCCCCTTCCTTTTCTACATTCTTTCGCTGCACTTCCTCCTCATGTTCCTCCCCTAATAACCTCCTGAAGTGCTTTTCCCACTCTTTCTTTGAAATATTTATACCTTTCCTGGCCTTTTTATTTGCTCTAAATTTCCCTACTGCTATCCAAAATTCCCCCATTTCCTTACTTTCCTCTATCTCCCTCCATTTATCCTCCTTTTCTTTTATTCTTCTCCTAAGCCGTTTTAACTTTAATCTTTCCATCTTTAACTTGAATTTATTCTCACCTTTCTTACTCTCCAGCCACCTTTTTAAACATTTAAATATTGCTTTTTTTTGCTTTTTTTCCTCCTTGTTTAATTTTCTATTCCTACCTCTATTCCCGTTCCCTTCCGTCACTAGCCCTAACTCTTCCCCTGTTTCCCATATTGTTTTATAAAGCTTCTCCCACCTATCCTGTACACTCATTTCCTCAGTTTCTAGATCATTTCCCTTTTCTTTCATTAACCTCCAATACTCCCCTTTTTTATTTTCATCCCATACTATCTTTCTTTCAGTTATTTTCCTAGTCTCCTCCATCTTCCTTCCCTTCTCTATTCTATTATCCTTTAGGAATATGGCCACTGGCAAGTGGTCCGACTCTGTACGAGTAATTACTTTCATTTCTTCTGTTGCACTTATCCCCTCTGTTTCTATTTCTATTACTAGATCAAGAACGGTGAAATAAGAGCACGCAATTTTCATAGTTACTTAGTGTCATAACAAACAATATGTAATTATAAAAATACCCATTTTTATTTGTCATTTTTTATGCAAATGAAAATAGCATACTTTTTTGATCTTGAAATTCGTGCAAAATTTCTTTGTAATATTGTTGTTTGATGGCATATTCTAATTCCTCTCATTTTGCTACATCGAATTAAAAAAAAAATCGTCTCGATAAGTGGTTCCATTGCCGAGATAACTCATGTTTTACCGCGCATTTAAACGAGATACGCGCGATCAACTTTTTTAGATTTTGTTAATTAAAAAACTACGCGGTCGATCGTTACAAAAATTGTTATATGTAATTATCATATGTTGAACTATCTTTTCTGAAAATTTGATAAATATTTATCAATTTTTATTTACCGAAAACATTTCTCAAAGTTTACGTATGATTTTTTACTAATTTTCGCATATAACTAATGGAAAATTAAACTTTTTCGATTCGCGATTCTTATACCCTTTTAGGAAATCGTCAAATAAACAAAAAAGAAAGAGTAAATGTTTTTGATTTAAGGCTTTGTTTCAAAGTTACAGACACAAATGTCTCGAAAAATGGGCCAATTTTCGCGATTTTGGCACATTTGTTGTTATACAGCGTGAAGCAAGCGTTTTTCGGAGGATGCACACATAGATTATTGCTATACACAATATTTGGCAACTTTCTATGAAAAAAAATTTGCGTTATCAAACAACATCCATTTCGATTGCTATACCGCCTGGATTAATATGGATTTACCATGGTAAAAATATAGGTAATATAACCTTATATTATCATAAAAATTATATAACAATTATAATTTATTTTTGTAATTATTTATAAGAATTTTATTTTTCAGGGTTTAAAAGTGTCTTGTCCCCTTAATCCCCTTAATGAGGGTTGCAATCATAAACTTTAAAAATGCATTGAAAATGTTGAAT
This sequence comes from Pteromalus puparum, assembly GCA_012977825.3. Classification (NCBI taxonomy): domain Eukaryota; kingdom Metazoa; phylum Arthropoda; class Insecta; order Hymenoptera; family Pteromalidae; genus Pteromalus; species Pteromalus puparum. The sequence goes on from CM053170.1 coordinate 28,677,859, forward strand.
TTTAAAAATAATAATATTTACAAATATTATATTATTATTAATATTCTATTCTTCAAAATAAACATATCAAATTTTGAATCGTAAAAATCCGTCAATATTTGCAAATTTACATAAAGTATGTCTACATGGATTCTCGCTATCGTATTAATATTATTTTATTTTTTGATGTTTAATAATTTATGCCATGTTTAATATCTAAGTTATTGTTCACTGAATGAACTTTTTTTTATTTCGATGCCTAATTGTAATTTTACGGCTTTTGTTAGCAAATTTAACGAGATCAAAAATTCTATTTCACTTAGCAAATCCATTTTTGAAAATAATCTCTACACCTGCATTAATTAATCAATATTATGCATTAAAATATGCACGTTTTTTCATGAAAAAAAAAAAATAGTGCATTTTGATACTACTACGATAATGTGAATTCAGACTGAATAGTAGCCTTCACATTATCGCACTAGTATCTGATTTAACTCGCTTCGTTCGTTCACAAACGGTGACACAAAACTGAATTCAGATTTTCGCACATGTATCGAACCATATTTTTTTACACGATGCTTCATTTAGCATACGTTTTTGCTACGCAGCGTGTGCAAAACGGTGTTTGCACGCGGGGTGTCGAAAATTTCATTACTCACTTAAAGTTTCTACAGTTAAGCTAATAGTTATCGTGTATAATTTATTTTTGCATTTTGCAAGCTCGACACACTTGTACGAGTATGTATTCTATCACCAGAGGTCGCATAATTTTAAACTCCCAATAATTTGCGAGCTCTTTCACCCCCTCCTCTTACTTTCTCAGACGTTCATTTGCCAAACTTTCTATGATTGCTTCCTCTAGCGGACGTTCAGTTTAGGGTGAAGTTGTTTATACTACTTTGGCATGTAGTACTGCACTTGCTGTGCGAACGGTTAGTCGTGTTGGAGCGGTGTTAGAAAACAGTGTCCGAGTGAACCTCGCCTTTCATATCTATCTTATTATTAAAACTTATTTTCATATTTTTTTTCTCTTTATAGTGCAAATATAGTAAGAATTCAAATCATCTGAAAAAAAATTTAACAGTGCTAAGTATAATACAAGTATAGTTTTTATAAGTGTGAATACAAGTTTTTATAAGTGTGAGTACAAGTAAATAGCGTCATTATTTTGTCGATTTATCTCGGATCATAATAGCAGAAAACTTTTCGAGGTGGCTTATCGAAAAAAAGAGCCGGAAATTTCCAGAATTGCCGTTTAAAAAAAAAGTCTTACAATGTTTTTTATATCATCATTATTCAAACAACAAGACACTTATAGAAACAAAGCTTTGCGTTTACGAAAAAATGATGCTTTTCTGGGATTATGCTGTAATAAAAATTAAAAACAAACAGCATATAAGAGAAAAAGTAATTAAATTGTTTAAAGAGTGTAGGAAAGAAGAGCATAGATATAAATATGGCAAAAGTGAAACTTAACGTAAAAAAGTAAATGAATTTAAAATGAACTGGATAATTTATTCGATATAGCGCACGAACAAGCTATGGATTTTCTTGAAACTGAAAAAGACATAATATTCTTACTTGCTCAGCGTAAGAGCGGTATTCAAGGAAATTTCGGCACTGTTATTACATCATCAAATAGCAACTCAAGTGACTCAGATGACACAGAATGTGAGAGGCCAGAAGAAACTGAAAATGGTAAGTATTTTTTTTTATCGATTTCCATTGATTTTTTAATAATTTTTAATGGGCTGTTGGACGAGCAGTCAAGCGACGCCACCGCTACGCCGATGTGGCGCTGTGGTATGGTGGAAAAATCCTGATTTCAACAGTAAATACAACAAAACCGCGTATTTTAGAAACAAAATCGCTTTTCACCGCTCTTCTTCTTATCCAAAATTAGGAGAAACTTGTGTGAAACACGATATTAAGCGTATGATTTCGATGTAGCATCGAAATTGCGTTACAGCAACCGAACAAGCGGCCATCTTGAATGTATATGCAATCACACAACTTTCCTTCACTTTAGGATAAGAAGTAGGGCGGTAAAAAGCGAATTTTTTCTAAATTATACAGTTTTGTTCTATTTATTGTTGAAATCGGGATTTTTCTACCTGACTACAGCGCCACTTAGACATAGCGGCGGCGTCGTTGGACTGCTCTTCCGGAAAATCTTTAAGATACTACAAAAGTTATAAGTCAAGTACAAATTTCTTAACATTTTTGAAATTTTCGAGGCGAGAATCGAACAGTAATGAATAAAAATAATAATTTAAATGTAAATAGTTGAAACACTGCGTAATTTAACAAAACTTTATGTTCTTCTAACCTCAAAAATGCACCTTCGCTGGATGTTTTCGGCTAGAAGAACGTAAAATGTCGTACCTACCTGTGCAGAAAGAGTCTTTTAACGAAACGAGACGTTTACGGACCGAGCCGAAGGCGAGCGGCCAAAACCCTTTTCCTGCACCAGGTACGTAATATACTATTTACTAATATTAGGATATTATATGCATATCAAATAAGATTTTAACAATTGTTTTTTTTTTACAGAATGAAATGTACATGTCTAGAGGAGATTATAAAGAGTTGTTGCAACTTGTTTTGTTATATCTCGATGAGGCACCCTCTAGGGAAGCACCTTTTCGGACTCCAGGTGCAGTTCATCATGCTAGGTGGATGGCTAAGGCTATTTATGCAATGAAAATTTATATATTTCGACATCAATGTTCTGAATTTCAGACACAGAAGGAAATTAATGGCTTGCAAGATGTGTAGTAGCTCCAAGGCATGATTTGCAACTTCTGCAATGTTTAATAAACTAAAACCATTTGAAAGAAGGTCTAAGTAAAAAATCATTTGTGGTATATTAGCAAAGAACTGATTGCACGGGCGTTTTTTGATGAAAAGGTGAAAATCGAATGTAAAAATAAAATGGCAAAGGCTTTTTATTCAAGAGAAGGGACGGGTGCAAATATTGAAAAAAGAATGGTTCTGGAAAACATAAACAAGTCTAAAAACAGCACCTTTAGACCAATTTGTGACTAAAAGAACAAAAAGCTTTTTTGAAAAATTGGAATTAAGCTAAGACTTTAAGAAAGCAGATGCAAAAACATTGGAATCAGGAGACGACTACAAAAGCCATTTAGAGATGATTAAAAGTTTGCAAGTTGTAAATCATCGTGCAGAACGAGCGATCGCTTTCATCTCCAAATATAATCTAATTTTATCGAGAGATAGATGATACGTCAAAACAAAATATTCTAAAAGTTATTTCTCATTTCAGGCAAACTTCAACAAATTGTACGAAAGAAACTTTGAAATAATCTTTTTTCCAAGTATATTTTCAATAAATAATTATAAGTATTACAAATAATAATCACAGCCCCACAAAAAAAAAATTGTAAGTCCCAAAAACTTGACCACGGTACTTATATGTTTTTGGGATCGCTGAATCCGAATCCAGGGTTAGTTTAAACAATCAGATCTTTCTCAAGGCCAGTTGAAGGTCAAATTATCGAAATACATGAAAAATACACTAAAACCATGGTATCTTGTGTTTTTTTGGGGTCGCTGAATCAGAATCCAGGGTCAGTATAGTCTCATAAGGTTATATTTATGGTCAGTTCAAGGTTAGTTCAAGGTCATGGACGTGAAGAGAGTGAAAAAATTAGTTATAAACTGAAGCAATGCAAAAGGCAATGTAAACCATAAAGCAAAGAACAATGTATATGCAAGTACAATCGTATCCTTTAAAACTATATTATAGTTTGCTGCTCCTTCATTTACTTTAAATGTGTTTGAAGTATATGCAATTTAATAAAATACCCGTAAAAATATTAAGCCCATTACTCTTTTTTATGGTAACGAACTATTTTATTGCCAAATGATCTACGAAGTGGATTACGCTTCCGCTTCTCCGATGTTGATGGTAGATCTCTTTTTAACGACCAACAGTAATCTGCTAACATATTTACGTCCCGTCTTCCTTGGTACCTGCGCTCCATTTCCTTGATATCTTGGTGAAATCTCTCTCTCTCTCTCTCTCTCTCTCTCTCTCTCTCTCTCTCTCTCTCTCTCTCTTTCTCTCTGCTCTTCGCTGTAATCACCTAGGTTTTCTGGAAATTCATCAACATGCGAATATAAAAAGTGTAATTTTAGATTCATTAGGCAGCCTTGATTTTTGTAACTATTTACTAAATTTAAAACTATTTGTTGGTAATTTGGGCTCTTATGATTTCCAAGAAAGTTTTTAATTACGTCCTTGAAACATAACCATGCTTCTCTCTCTGTATGATTCATTTTCGTAACAAAAATTTCATCATTTATCATCTTACGAATCTGAGGGCCATCGAAAATTCCTTCATTTACTTTAGCATCACTTAATTTGGGAAACTGTTTGGATAACTCTTTATGTAATGATTTTTTCTATCCCTACTATCCCATTCACATAAATAGCAAGGATATTTTGTGAATCCCGAATGTTGCCCTAGAAGTATTGTTATGATTTTAAGATCCCCACATATTTGCCATTTATGATCATTGTATTTTATTCGGTCTAATATTACTTTCATGTTACAGTACTCTTCATTCAGTATTGCCGAATATCTTAACATATAAGTACCGTGGTCAAGTTTTTGGGACTTACAATTTTTTTTGTGGGGCTGTGTAATTATAAAAATAAAAGTTTGTAAATATTACCAGTCTAAATGAAGCAATGCTTTATCGCGATTGATGCCAATAGCCAGTGTGACTACGTCAATTATGTTGTACGGAGCCCCAATATGGGAAGACGCCATGAAGGTGAAAAGCTACGCGCGGAGCATATCGGCAGTGTACCGGAGAAGTGCACTAAGGGTTGCGTCTGCTTACCGTACGGTATCGGACGGCGTGCATTATAGCAGGCATGCATCCCATTGACCTCCAAAAATAGGGGACTGGATTGAAAGGAGACACGGGGAAGTAGACTTCTATCTCACACAGTTTCTTAGCGGGCATGGATGCTTTCGGGCGTACCTGCACCGATTTAAAATAGACGACCGCCCAAACTGCCCAGTATGTTTGGATGCGAACGAAGATGCGGAGCATGTCTTCTGTGACTGCTCACGCTATCAACAAGAGCGAGAAGAACTCGAGTGCTACCTCCAGACAAGAGTGACGCCGGAGTCTATGATGACAGCTATGCTGACGTCGGAGGCCGGATGGTACGCAGTAAAGAAATACGTGAAGACCATTCTCAAAAAGTCAGAAAGGACGAAGAGAAAAGAAGGGAAAGACGAGGCGAGACAATCGAGTAAAAGGTTGCCAGTCGAAGGCCACTAAGTCGTAAATACGAAACGCTCCTCGGACTGATGCAGAGGAACGTAGGTCACAGAGTTGAGCTATCACTCCCCTGCCCGATGCAGAGGAACGTAGGAGCTAGGGTTGAGTGCCTATAAGTGCTCCTCAGACCGATGCTGAGGAACGTAGGTAACTGAGTTGGAGCCCAGACTCCCTCACCCGATGCAGAGGAACGTAGGTGTCGGCGTTGAGTCTGTCCAGAGGATGACCGGACGATGCGGCACGAAGTAGACAACCGGACGATGCTGCTGGAAGAAGACGGTTGGATGATGCAGAAAGAAAAAGACGAGATAAAAGACTACATCAACAGAAGTGGGCAGTAGCCATGCGCCCGCCGCAAAGCAATACTCAACGGTGTTACCGCGGGGAGGCCATATCGGAGAAAGAGCCTGGTCCAACTTACTTAGGGTCGGTAAGGAGGACGGAGAGGATTCGTTGCTGTTAGAAGTTAAAGACTAACAGTAGCGAAGGGTTTAGTGGGTGAGAGTCCCACACAGGTGGTACCAGTCGGTGCCATATCGTCCATAATGGATTTGCCTTTAACCTCTCTCTCTATAAAGGAAAAAAAAAAAAAACACACACACACACACACACACACTTACAAACATAGCCATCTGTACGGACATTTTCTACCTCCTGAAACCATAAATGTTCTCAAAACATTCTGAGTTTTAGTTAGTGAATTATAAAGTTTAACGAAAATAATAATGTTCAGTCATACTGGGTATACAGGGCGAGACACAAAGAGAAAAAAACCTAGTCTAGGTGACCGAAAGGTCGACCTTTTCCAAAAATTAAAACTTAATTAAAGCCTTTTTACTCCGGTAATCGTACGACATAGAAAACCCATTTTTTTAGTTTTCGAATTTTAGCTCGGAAACTAGTCTTCAAAATGGCTTAAAATTTTCATAGCAAGTAGATATTATTGTTTTCTATTTTCTTTCTTTCTTTAAAAAGGTTTGACTATTTGGTTTAAAAGATAAGAACTTTAAAAAAAAACCTTTTTTAATCATAAGAATTGGACGAAACTGTCAATCTGGAAAATCTTGCAAGAAAAAGTAGGAAATTTTATGCTCCTTTAGATATACTATTGTTGAATATATTGTATAAATCATATCATTAGAAAAAAGCTTGAATTTTTTCAAAAATCGAAAAATTGCTGTAGTATGGTCATAAAATTGTCAGAATCATAAAACACATATGCATATCAAATTTCACACACACACACATACACACAGCCATCCGTACGGACATTTTCTCAAAACGTATGAACTTCAAACACCTCCAAATGCGTTTCTACTTAGTTTTAGTGAAACTGAAAATGTTACTATCACAAAGCTTCCTCTAGGAGGAAGCAAAATTAAAAAATCTGAATTGCAATATTTGATTTTATTTATTTTCATTATTTTATCGATTATTCCTTACTATTTTATACTATTTTGATTCCTTCCTTTCCTTCCTAGGTTGACACCCCCGTCTGTAGTTAGTCTATATTCTCACACCTAGCTTTTATGTGATAAGAGCCTGTGCTTATCGAACTTTACAGACAGAAATCACAAAAAAAAAACTGTGAGCAACCCTTCACTCCCCTGTCACCGCAAAGAGTACGTAAAGTAGCCTATTTACACACCCTTTATAGATGCAACTCGAGCGTGAAGTTAAATGTTCTTTCTCAATCTTTTTATAAGCCAAAAAATTTTATACAATAGAGTGAGCCAGTAATTGATATTTTATTTAAATTATAGGTAAGCACGAACAAAGTTTAATGATATTGAAGAACGAAGCTTTGACAGCACAGAGCCGTTTATCAAAAGCAGAAGTACAGTTAGAAAATTTGCGTCAGGAAAAACAACTTTTACGCGATTCAGAAGGACGCCTTTTAAAGGAACGCGAAGTTATGCAGCGGGAAAGACATACGCACGCTTTATTGAAAGCCGATGTAGAATCAATAAAAGCAAGTTTGGAACGTTCACAAGCAGAAGGGCTTTTACGCGCTGAACAACGATTAGATGATGCTGTTCGCGAATGTGCTGCATTGAGAAGGCGTCTTCAAGAAGAACAAGATCGTTTTCGAGAACTGTCAAGTACTTTAGAACGACGAGTATTTAAAGCAGAAGAAAAACTGAAAGAAGAGAAAGCTCTAACGGCACGTATTCAAGATGAGCTTCAAGCCACTCGACTATCTGAACAAGATTGTATTAAAAGAATAGAGGAACTAAATTCGAAGCTAAAAAATATTTCTGCTCATAATATCTCTCAAACACTCACAGGTATTTATATTATATTAAAGGATTTATTAATTATTATAATTAATTTATGTCATACCTGTAGAATTTAAGGGGATGCCGTAACTATTCTGTATTTCTACTAAACATAACTTTTTAAATAAAGCGTTTAAGGGGGGTCTCCACTGATTTTTAATTTTTTTTACATTTTGCACCATTCATTGTCAGCTGTTGGGGGCTTGATTGTTGTGATAAAAGAAGTCCAGATACTAATTTTGGGCCATTTTCATTCACATACTCAAGTCATGACGTAAGAAATAATACTCATTAAAATTCAAGATTTTTGAAAAAGTTACTGCACACAGAGCTTCGACCAAATGAATCCCAAAAAATTTATACATACATTTTGAGCCGTACTTAACAAAAGTTAGTATTTTTTATTACGAGAACTCTCATTGTTCATCTGTAATAAATCAAGAATTGATTGAACAATAAAAATCTTTTAATAAAACTCATAATTTAATAGTAGTCATATTTAAACAAATTTTTTCAGAACAGATACTTTGAATAAATATCCTAACGTCTTCTCAAAATGTTCTGAAGTATAAGTGTAAAATTTTTTCAAAGTACTAGGGGGGTACCCCCCCCCCCCCCCCCCCCCTCCNCCCACGTTTGTCGTAGTGAAAATGGAAGCGCATGGATAAAGCGTAGCTGTACACGCGCTCAAATAATAAACTTTAGTTTCATTTTCCAGAGATTTTATTGAGTAGATGTTAATATATAATTTGTTATATTTGCCATAGAAACAAAATATTTCGTGAAATTTCTATGATTATTTATGATAACATTTGCTAAACGTTTATTAATTTTTATATGAAATTTTAAAATGTTCAAAATATCTTCAATTATATCGTTTGGAATCTGATCAAAATCAGTAAACGTTTTAGATTCATTATTATTTTTCCTATTTAACTTTATCTTATCATATAACTGTTTAATTTTTTGTTCTTGCGACTCTTATAACATTGATTCGTGTAAATTTAGTAAATATTAATTATATTCTTGCTCAAATTTTATATAATCATCTAAAATTTGTTTATCAAAATTTGATTGTTCGTCATCTTCATTCGCTTCAATTATTATATTTAAATGAGGTTCCATCTTTAAAAAATTTTGCAATGAAAATAATAATTTAAGGATGGGGACTACTCGAGATTTTATTTTTTGATATCTTATATTAAATCTTGTATAAAATGTAACATCATAAACTTTATAAAGAAACTAAGAAAAATAGCCCGGGTAGAGCTTCCAACACCCTTTGGAAGCTAACAAAAACGAATTTTAAGTTTAAAAAAGCTCAAAAATTGAGAATTTTCAAAACAGTCCTGGCGATGAAACTTTTAATCAAGGTACTTACCATTGAAGGTATCATTTCTAATGTATGTAACAAAGAGATTTGTGTTGTGGAATTATTTAAGGTAATTACACTACTTAAAGCATATTCGTCTAAAAATATCCATTTTTTAATGTCACTTTTTACACTTTTATTTTGATAAAATTTCAAGAACACATCCATTAGTAAAAACACTACACAAATCTGTTAGTTGTATATTGAAGAATAGTTGTGCAAAAGTTCAAGTTGATTTGATGCATGGTTCATCGCCAGGAGCACTTTAAATGATAGATTTGTTAGTTTTCTGATGCGAAAATCAAGGATTTTTTAAATAGATTTTTCTCGATCAAAAATATTATATTTATAGATTTAAACTTCATAAAATATATAACTTATTAAACTGTAATTTTATAACGTTACGCCATTTACAATAGAGTGCTTAACATCAAATTAATTAAATTCAACTATTAATCCAAAAATTGTCGATTTTCGAGTACTCCCCATCCTTAACTATGAAAAAATATTTATAATAAGCATTAAAATAGTATATTATGATACAAGTGATCTAAGTAAAACTTTTTCGCACGTTATAAGGTTAAGGCGTGAAGTCATAATTAGGCCGTGCACACGTGTTACTTAGGTCAGGAATATCTACTCGCTCCGTTCGTTGATCATCTTCGCGATGCAAAGTAGGACTGCTTATGATAAGGATAAGCGTGACCTATGTTCCGACTTAGGTCACACTGGGCTGTACAAATTATTATTAATACACTTTTGTATACACTTATAAAAAATCGTGAGCTTAACCAAGACTCAAAAGAAGCATTTTAACAAAATTTTTCATATCACAAAATATTCTATGACCTAATTCCTTTTCCTTAATTTCCAGAATTCCTCAATGACTTGGCCATATTCCGATTATTGCTGATCATAAGCAGTGAAGCATTCCCTCTCATACTGGCTCAAACTTATGAATTTTATATGAAGAGTAAAAAAAGATATTTGTAATAAAAACTGAAATCAAAAACTTTCTTGTGTAATTTTGTGTAATCAAAAAATCGAAAAATGTATTAAGTTGTACATTTGATGGTAACCATAAAAATAATATGTTGATGAAAATATAGATTCAAATAATTTTCTTTTATCCGAAATGTAAGAGAAAGTTATATGAGAAAAAGAATACTTTCTCTTGATTTCATTTTTGAATTTCATCTGTTTCTTTTTTCAGTCTGTAAAAATACAAATTTAATTTAAAGTTACTTTAAATAAAATAAATATAAATGTATATAATTTAAAAATAATGACATTCATACTTCTATAAGAAATATTTATGTGCCCGAAATAAGATCTTCTAACTCCATTGTGTCATCATTAAGAATTTTGAAATGATCTTCATTTTTTACTTTTAAAGTATATGTGTTGCCTTGTAAATATAAATATATACAAATGTAAAATTATTTTTTAAATCAATTCATATTGAAAATATATAGAAGTCATATTTACCATTTTCTTGAAGATCACCTATAATTTCTAGTTTAGTTCCTTTCTCAATATTCACATTTAAACTATCGCCTATATTTATTGATACATCTAATTTGTATCGTCCATCAGTAATTGCTCCAAAGTATTCAAATTCATTGTTTTTATTTTTTTGAATAAAATTGTTACGCAAATATCCCTGAATTTCTAGAATCATTAAAAAAGTATTCTAGTATCAGTTTAAAGATGAGTTATATATCTTTAAGATTGTTTTTATTTACTTACTCACAAATCCTTTTTTTGTTGGTATTTCATAAAAATTGATTTTCGAAGGTCTACTTTTCAGTACATTAAATTCTCCTAATTTAGATATAGATGAATAAAAAATAAAAAAAAAAATAAATGGGTGGCTTTGTCGAACTCGAAAGTTCATGGCCTCACAACGTATCGTGTTGTGTTTCTAGATGAATTTTAGCGTTCGAAAGTTTCCAGGGTAGGCTCATCACACCTACGCCTTTCTCAAACCCGGTGTCGTGAGTAAGATTTTCATCGGATCTGAAAAAACTGATCGCCCTGATGGGGTCTCGAACCCACGACCCCTTGACCGGGAGGCAGGTGGTTTACCACGGAGCCATCGCCCGTCTAAAATAATAATTATAGCAAATGTAAAATTTTATATTATTTGTTGTTGGGTCCCGACAGAAGCACCAGCTGCTGGAAATGTGGTGCGGCTGGGCACAAGGCCAAGCAATGCTCTGTGCCGGCTCAAGGAATGAAGTGTTTCTTGAAGGCTGTACGAAGCCTGGCCCGTAGCGCAGTATGCTGTACGTGCACGTCCTTGTGCACGTGAGCCCGCGGAGGCGTCGTGAGTAATTTGGCTACGTAGCTAGTTCGCAAGTTAAGTTAAGAGAGAATCGCATGGGAATGGATAGAGTCAGGGGAAAAGTGACACAAGCCGAGTATTAACAAGGTTTCTCTTTATGTAAAGACTCGAAATAAGTACAAAAGCAGCGCGGAGTAAAAGAGACGGAGCAGAGCGAATGATGCCGAGAGAGAGAGAGAGAGAGAGAGAGAGAGAGAGAGAGAGAGAGAGAGTATTGTGTTCGGGCAGGTACTTACAGAGGTGCTTTGCAGAACTCGATAGATGCCTCGTGGCTTCGACCGGAGCGGCGCAGGACGGATGACCAGGGCGTGACGCTGGACAGCAGGACGGACGCCTCAAAGCCTCGTGTGTGGCCAGGTGCAGCGAGAAGTCGAGCGGCAAGCAAATGCACGGCTTGAGCCTGACACGTGGTACTGGACAGCACCCAGACGATTCCACCCAGCGACAGACGAGGAACCAGGTCACGGTTGCAGCAACAGTCCTCCGGGACGCGAACGCACGCACGAATATATCTTTGGTACGCGTAGTCGCGGAAACAAAGGTAGCGGTATTAGCACGACTTTACAGCTCGGCGCTATACTTCTAAGTGTCGGGGCGCGAAGCGCGACCGCGTGGTCAGTGCAATCCCTCTCCCTTTCTCTCTCTCTCTCTCTCTCTCTCTCTCTCTCTCTCTCTCATTCTCACTGATAGCGCCACACGCGCATACACGCGCGCGGCTCTCTTTCTCTGTGTGTTAAGCATGTCTGCTCCTCTCACTTACCTGCTGCTGAAAGGAATGTTTTACAAGAATGTTTACAGATAGAATATGTGTATTGTAATATGATGATATAGTATAGGAGAGAGAGGGGCGTAACGAGTGCACACAAGGCAACTCGTTATAGATCATAAAATATATTTCCCTTTGAATATTTTTTTGGCCTTTGTGACAGTTACACTTTCTAATAAAATTTTCTACAAAATAATAATCAATAATTATTGATTAAAATAAAAACTAAATGAAAAAAAAATCGATATACATAGAATTTAGTTGTCCTCATTATTTCTTAACTCGGGAACAAACTTTGAAATTATTTGATCATACATATTACATTGAATTTTGATCAAGAATGATATTTTTTACTATTGATAAAAGTTTTTTCTCCAATAATTTCGTCTACGTAGCCAACGACAGAACTAAAATAAACAATTTATTTGAATCTTAAATTAAGTGTAATTAATTAAATGTAATTATATAATTACGCTGATTTATCTCCTATTTGAATTTTCGCCTTTAAAAATTCTGAAGATGATAATGCGATCGGTTTTCTTCTTTTTTTCTACATCAATATTTTCTGAAGCTTTCCTTTTGTTTGCCATGTCAATACTATTCATAAAAAATTATTTAATGTATATAAACCGTATTCATGTAATATACATAATATTAATTCACATAGGTTTTTACTTTAATATGTTTTCTAAGATGTCTATTGTAGTTATCTGTTCTATAAAATGTTTTTCCACAATGTATGCATATTTTATTTTTATTTTCATGCAACAATAAACGACGTTTCAAATGATAATGTCTTATAAAACATTTTCCACATTTTACACAAAAAAAATTTCTTATACGTGTGTGCTCTTTCAAATGTCTTGCCAAATTATACTTATTTTTAATGTCTGAATCACAAAGTGTACATTTTTGATTTGATTTTATATGCTTTTTATATACTTTTCCACCATGCAAACAAGTAGGTTTTTCATGAATTCTGTATACATAGTAAAATTATTATATTTATTTTTATATATAATATAAATATACATAAAAAAAGACAATTTTACTAGTTCATTTTAAATCTTCCAATACGATTGGATGCTTCTGCTATTAATGTAAGATATTAAACAGTTGCAAAAATAACAAATAGATCATTCTTTTCAGTCAACAATAATTATTATATTCTGCTTCAGATATATTGTTCAATACTTGTATTTTTCTTCTTTACAAATTAATTTTGGTGGATTCTGTATATGAACATTTAGTCTAATAATAGATGATTCAATACGTTTTGTATATCTACGATTAGAACATTTGTTTTTATCTTTTTCTATGGTATTCAGAATATTTTTCATCATCTTATTCATTTTATCAGAAGCAACGTGATCCGATTTTTTTTGTTCCATGATGTTACGAATTTCTGTAAATTATTATAAAAATAAATATAAAAAACATGGATAATTATTATCCCTAGTGGAAATAATTCGCTGTGCTAAATCATGCCAAACAATGCCAAACTATGCTAAACCATGCCAAGCTTTGCCACACTGTGCCAAACTGTTCTGAACTGTGCCTTTTTGTGCTAGACCTATGCCATATATTTATTTAGTTCAAGAACTTTTCATCTTGTTCCATTACAAAGACCATCATTCATACTTAAATTTTGAATCAGCATTACTATCGTTCCTATTTTTAAAGATAACTTATGCACTGGAAAGTCGGGAAATCTTAAAGAATTTAAATATTTAATGGGATACTTATACTCTGCATTTACATCAGTTTGATCTACGCTTTTATGTCTAGCATAATCAATACTATAGTATACAATACCTTCACTATCAATTTTTTTTAAATCTTTGCGTTGATTTTATAAATATCTTCATTATGTGGTGATAAAATGATTTTATTTGATAAATCATCATTTAGTGATATATGAGAAACATACATTTTTTTACAAATGTCATTACTTTTCCATGTATCAGGGATTTCGAAACCATAAATATTTCCATCACCAATTTTCAATAAAAATGATGAAAAATCATCATTTTCAGATCTCATATTTGTTTTCAATCTTAATACTTTAAAATTTATCCATAAATTTGAATTTTTAATAAATTCTTGTAAAACATTAAATTTTGTGCAATATTTTACAACAGGAAGAGTTTGTCTGAAATCTCCGCCTAAAATTACCAATTTACCCGCAAAAGGAATGTTTTCTAGTTTACAATAATCACGTATGGTATTATCAACAATTTCCAAAGCTTTTTTAGGAATCATAGAAGCTTCATGCCAAATTATAATTTCGCATTCTTCAATTTTTTTTATCAGATGGATGTTTTAGATTTGCAGTTTTTATGTCTTTTAAAAGTCGTATGACTTGTCATTCCTCCAGGTAATAAAATTGAAGCGATTCCAGTCGAAGCCATTGACAAAATTTGTTTTCGTTTACTCAAATAATAATAAATCAATGTATTGTATAAAAATGTTTTTCCTGTACCACCAGGTCCATCAATGAATATCATTTTTTCATTTTCTGGAGATTTAGTTACATAATCAAAAAACCGCTGCCAATTCTTTGGCACGTAGCTTCCTTCAACCTTATGTATCGCTTTAATACCTAAATTGTTTTTACTTCATATATAATTCTATAAAGTTTTTATGCTTTTTCGTTTGATGGATAAAATTATTTCGAAATAATTATATTACATAATCAATGCGTAACTGAAAATATTGTTTGTACAATTTGGTTGCGTTAAAATTTATAATGATCAGGGCGGCAATTATTGGCATAAAATAGTATATTGTATATTGCAACTAGGGGGGAAAATTGGCTTTTTCTAGCGAAGGTGATATTTTGAGCACGAGTGGGAGTCGAGGCGCCGTAAGGCCCCGATCGGACACGACGTGCTCAAAATCACCGCGAGGTCTAGAAAAGCCACTCCCCCCGTTGTTGAACACCGTACTCTTTATGATACTGCATGAATAGACCCTTTTTTTAAGTCATGGCAAAAGAGTTAGGAAATGAGAACTCTTTGACGCATAGCAATTATTTCAAAAATTTTGAAACATTCAAAGATTTAATTGCTGTAGACTATTAAATTAAAGTAGTCTATAGAATAACATATCGATAATCATATGTTTTAACGAACAAAGTTCAAATTTATTTCAAGATATAATGATAAGGATATGTTTCGCAGAACGTAGTCTAAAATCACCAGTGATCGGAAAATCGCCATGAATATAACGTCACAGCGTAACTGAAAAATCTTATTTTTAACGAATTAATAGAACAAAAACAGCAAAAAAACGAGTCTAAGATAAGATTAATGAAATCCATTATGAGACTGAGAATCAGAAAGCGATACAGTGTTCAGTTATATAAGAGTATACAGGGTAAAAAACAAAATATTGGAAGCTAATATCTTTAAAACTAACTGTATCATAAAGCAACCCAAAGAAAGAGATACAAGGTGGCTAATTATAGCTAACTAAATCCCAAAAATTTTAAATTGATTATTGCCTTTATTGACTCACAGTTTATCGCATCACCTAGAAAAAACGACTCAATATTTATAAAATACAGGGTGAAAAAACAAAAATTTGAAGCTCATATCTTTGAACTAACGGTCTTATGAAAATCCCAAAGAGAAAGGATCATTGTGGCTATATATCACAACTAAATCCAAATTTGAACTTGATTATGCCTTTTTAACTCGTTTATCGCGTCACAATAAGAAAACGATTTTTTTCAGTTTTTGATGTTTTTCCTCAGATCTACCCCATGGAAATGACTTAAAATTAAGTGCGTAAGTATAGTTCTATATACCTTCAATAATCATATAATTTTTTAGAATGCATTCCTATTTAGTTTTTTGAGTTATAAACGCATTTAAAAAAATTGCACTTATGTGTATAATAAAAGAAACGAGAAACGATAATATAAATTTTTCACGGTAAAAACATTAGGCATTTTATTCCCTTCAGGGTACATATTAAGCAATTTTCTTTATTAACTTTCGCGATAACTTTGTTGGCAAAAACTAAAATCTCAAAACTAAAAAAGTCAGCTAATATCGTATAAAAAAACGCGTATATAAATTGTAAAAACGGACTTTCGTCCCACTATCTTCTAGCAAAAACAAAGAAAATGAGACTTGGTGGGTTAAAATCCACCAAGTAGAATCTGAGAAACAGGCGTATACATACGCGCGCACACACACACACACACACACACACACACACACACACACACACACACACACACGCACACGCACGCAAGCACACCCCACAACGCACACGCACAGACCCCACACACACACACACAGCAGGCCCACACAACATTACATCCGTCGGGGACCATTTTCTAAAACCACCATTTTTCGACTAAAAATTCATCAAAACACACTTCCCACATGTTTTTACACAAACTCGTACACTACATCTTTATCATCAGGGATTTCAGCTGAAATGTGTTCATCTATCTTATCAGGATTTGTTAATTTTGACTTATGATTCAATACTAACGATAAATGTGCATGCGGAAGACCTCTTTTTTGAAATTCAATCACATATACATGAGCAATAATTTTTCCAAAAATGTTACCACTAAGAATATCAGCTAGAATTGCTCGAAATTTACAATAAAATAATCTAACAGTAATCGTTGCAATATTATTGCATGAAGTTCCTGGTGGAAATTTTTTTAGTACTCTTTTTAACTCAGGCCATTTTGGATTTGTTGTTATTGTAACAAATATATCCGGTAGGCTGCCTATTTTTCGCATTATAGCCATAGAATCGAGAATGCTTTGGTGCATGTATCTAGGACTTCCTATATACGTTGATGGCAAAACAAACAAATTACCTAATCTTTCATTATTTTCAAAATTTTTATTATTATTCAGAGCACTTTTTGTTTCATGATCAACAAGGCCTTGATAACATTTTACACGTAATTTTTTTCTGATTATATCTTAAGAAATTCAGTCTACAATATTCTATAATAATATAAGCTTGAATAATAAACTGTTGAGTATCTTCCACAAAATAGAATAGGACTTAATGTTATGACAGAGGCCTATAAGCTAATCGATATGAATAATATTGCAAAGGAGATAAATTTTTATTATCATTGTTATCATTTTGTTTGAACGTTTGATTCCATCCTATATCTCCATAAGGAAACATTATAGGGAAAATCATAGGATCTATGTGAAAAGATAATTTATTCAAAATAGAAGTTGGACCTATTTCTTTCGGAGGATTTTTTGGATAAACACAAAGATCATAATCTAATGGAATCTCTCCATCTTTCGAAACGATTAATGCTGCACATTGCGCGGTGGAAGGTTTATTGTATCTATTTTTATCCAAATTGATATTTCTCGTGAAATATAAATGATATTCTGTGAAATTTTGAGACTTTGTTAAATCGTATAAGTTTTTCAAATTTTTTGTGTACGGATTATTTTGGAGAACTTGAGAAATTATTTTTATATGTTCTGTAACTAAATTATCATTTTTGTTTAATATAGTATCAATGGTTTCCCAATCATCGTACAAATAAACTTGTCACAGATGCACGCGTTATTGTCAAGCTTGTAACGATACAACTTTCACAAAGAGAATACATTCGAACTCCGATTGTAATGAAATACGTTGACATACTCTCAAGCGTACAAAATACGCTAAAACAATCCGACGGATAGAATCTATGCCGCAAAAATAGAGCTTTTTGCAAAGCCAAGGCATACACGAAAAAAAGAGAGAGATGACCAGTCATAAGTTCATGCTCGTACGTAATGTTCGAGCATTCTAAAATCAACACCTACGTTGACATAGTGGATCACCAAGGACATACCCATTTCCATATCTACTGTGCTTTGATCGTTTCAGTTCTCGAGAAGTTCGTTATAATATTCCGAGAGCCCGTGACAGAAATGTTTGTCTCATTTTATTACAAAAGTGAACTTTTTTTCCGAAGATGAAATATCTCCCTGACTTAGATTTCTTGGGCTGGCGAAAATTCAGTGGCGCAATACGTCGCGGGGACGTGTTATAATAATTTTCTTTTTGGCCAAAATTATTACTACTGAAAATTTGTTGATGTATTGTTTACATGCTAAATTTCATAAAAAAGTCAGTCTGGCAGATTGCAAGCGGTTCTAAATGGGTCTAGCAGTCGGAAAACGATGACGGAAAAACGAAGTAGTTTGTCTGAAATCATTCTAGTATTATATGGGCTGGTATGGAGAGACAGGGGGCGTGGCCAGACGGCTGGCGCCCAGTAGCCGGTGTTTATGTAAACAGTAGCTAATTATGTCAATTAACATGATTTATGACCTCTAATTATGTCAACAGTAGTTAATTGTTGTAAACAGTAGCTAAGTGGGTCAATTAGCATGATTATCGACTGCTACTGTATACACAACCGATAGAAAAAAGTGTGTCATCGTTAGGGGGCATGACCTACTTTCAATTGTTTAAATAAATAAATTATTATTTAAATAATTAAATTTTGGCGCCTGCCACGTTGACCTATATATATATATATATATATATATATATGGGAGCAATGGTACAAGTGGCATAATTTATGTGTACTAGATATTTTTTAAATAAACTATATAGGTCACGTATCTGGTCTATACAAGCCCCGCAGCTCCCCTCCCCTTTACGCTATACCAGCCCCAGTGCTCAGGCGTCAGCTCCCTCCCCCCTTTTACTCTATAGTGGCCCAGAGTTCTCAACGCGCGTGCCGCGACTCTCTCCCCCCACCACTTTACGCTATACCAGCCCCGAGCCTCTTTTCTCTCTCTCTCTTTCTCTCTCTCCTTCTACACCATACCGGCCCAAACTCGCTTTCGATGACGCGTTTCTTTCTGGCTGCAGTTTCCCCCACCGCTTTACGCTATACCGGCCCGGAGCTCTTAGCGCGCGCGCGCCGCGCTCTCTCTCTCTCTCTCTCTCTCTCTCTCTCTCTCTCTCTCTCTCTCTCTCTCTCTCTCTTCTATGCTATACCGAGCCTCTACAGTCTTTTCGAGCCGAGGTTCCCCCCTTTTACTCTATACGGGTCCGAACTCGCTTGACGATGACGCGATTCTTCTCCCATCGAGCAGCCTTTCTCTTTCTCTCGTCCTAAATCAGCCGTCTACCTGTCGTTCGTATACCTGTTGAGCTTTTATTGCCCTAGCGGTGACTCTGATCCTGCTCGTGCTGTAAATAGAGTGTTCTAAGTTTATATTTATATGGTGGCACTGAAAAGGGCCGATTGTTTTTCATATATTATATCGGCCTACTAGACGGTGCCGCAAAGCCTACTCTAAATTTTGGCTTTGGGGATTATTGATGGGAGTAGGTTTTTTCGTACAAAAAGAAAAAAGTTTTTCATACATTTTTAATATTTATTCAATAAAGTAAAAAAGCAAGTGATTACATGTTAATATATTTGTGTGTATATATGTGTGTGTGTGTGTGCGCGCGCGCACGCAGAGAACAATAAGTAGTTGATAATAAAAGAAACATATTTACAACTTACAAACTAATGATATAAAATAAAAAACTTATATAGTGAACACAACGTCGTACAAATCTTTAGCAATTCTGGGTAGACCAAACGAATATATTTCTGTCAAAACTATATCTAAAACATCGGTGCTTACAGTGGCAAAATTTAAGTTTGTCTTAACTAATTCGTCAATGCTATGTTTATGAAGCGCGTAATATTGTTTGAATGAGTTTACATTTTTTAGGATTTCTCGAGCTTTTTCAGCATCCTCTCGCATCATTAAGTCTTTCATATAATCTAAAATATAATCTACTTCGCGATTTACCAGCCCCGGAAGTTCTTCGATCAGTTTAAAACGTAAATCAATGCACTCTTTTACCTGTTTTAAACCAATGAATGTTTGCTGATGCATAACTACGCTCGGAGGGCTCTCGTATCTTTTTGGCTTCTTGCAAACTGACTCGACTGGTGGCTCCTGCGTTTCCTCGTTGAAAGGCTGCTGAGCGTTGTGGGTTGACTTTTCATCTGGTGGTGATGCCAGCAAGCTGGTGTTGGCCTCTCGTCGATGCCGATCGCCCTTGCTCCGAAGCAGTTTGTGAATGTCAGATCGTGGTTAGGAAGGAGGATCTTTGTAGGATTTCCAAAATCCTGGTAGAACGTGAAGGCGTTGTTCAGACAGGCCTCCATAGCCTCCATCTGATCTATGATCACTTCCCAGCTGTGTTTGTCGAGGGTCGCATACTTGGCTGGCGATCCATTGGCGCAAATTTTTAGCACTGCTCTGTAGTAGCCACTGTGATACTCCAGGCCGATCAATGCGCGCTTGCAGTTGGATTTGTTGAGCGCGTAAGTCGTCGAGCACAGCAAGTTGCAGGTAATCGGTTTGATTTTCTCAACAGCTGATGCTGCTGATGTTGCTGCTGCTGATGATGATGACGACGAATCCATGGTGACTATGTACATTATACGAGGTCTACTAGGCGAGAGCGTTTGTTCGACTGATGGCTGGTGACTGATCCCCGACTTCTTTATAAAGCCTGAGCGACAAAGAGCGTCAACGGTTTTTGAGCGCGACACGAGTCACAGTCTGAGAAACGGATGTTATGGTGTTTACATTCCATAGAGAGAGTCTGGTAAAAATTAAAAAGGCACGTTTCATCTGATATCGATAGAGGCTGTATTGTTGAACGTGCCGAGACACGTACGCGTTTACGGTCACTTAATATGTTTGTATAAAATTCCTAGATAACGAGCTTAAATAGCTTAAAGACTCGATGATGACGATGACGTTGGCGATGACGTAATCTTTTATTTTTCACTCTTTTCATGAGACTCCGATAAAACTTAACGGCTAATGCGTCGTTTTTGACAAAATCTGATGAAAAAAGACGTAGATATTTTCGCAGAGATATCCCACTACACATATGATAGAGAAACATAATGCAGTGCTCGCCACATACTTGAGAGTCGATGCTTTGCACTTGTTTTTTGTTCCACTCGAAACGCGCGCAGTTTCCACGGAGTCGATCGAGATGGTACGGTGATACGGGTGCAACTCCGTAGCTGTCAAAGTAAATTCCGTATCCATTTTTAGCGATGTAGATGGCTACCCAGTGTGATCCTGGCTGATCGGATGTGTCGAGATTCGTTACTATAGCTGTCGGTGTGGATAATAATTTTGGAATGTGGTTAGCCGCGTAAACTCCAACTGAATCGGCTTTCAATTCTCCGATAGCTGTGATTATCTGTCGTGTATTCATGTTGACGGTGCATCTACGTAGTCTGGTTCGTCTTCGTTTTCCTCGTCATCGGTTTTTGTTTTATCGTCTTTCGTTTGAATTCCATCAACAACGTCGCGGCAACGAAATTTGGTAGTGTGGTATCGCTGTAACTGATGCTGATCGTGCTCTAGTAAAGACTGATACATTGCCTGACTATTTATATCGTACGGATCGGTTCGGTGATGTCCGGCAACGAGTGAGTGTATCCATCTTCTAATCTGATAGGCTCGACGCATTGCACAACAAAAAGCTGGTTTATCCTCGAATTTCTTGATGCCATGGCTGATGCACACCAGGACGTTCGGGAATAGCAGTGCGAGTTGTCGAAACGAGGGTGCGTTGTATTCTTCTATATTAATGATTCTTCGCGACACTACTTTTTCCAAAAAATTGGCTTTTTCTTTTCCGCTCACGTATATACGGCGAGCGTTCTTTACGAAGGTGCAGAGATTACGGCGAAGATTCTTGAGCGAAATGTCTCCATCGTGCCACTCCAGTCCGTGTACTTCGAGAGTGCAATGATTATTTGTCTGCTGCATGTCCGTGGGTAATTCGACAAAACTGCACGGTGCGCGAATAATCCAATGACCTATTATACGACTCTGAAGAGATAAAATGGCCACTTCCTTGGGAATAAATTTTTTATTTAAATCTCGAAAGCCTTGAATATCGATCACTTAGTCGGCCATGGTGAAGCACTTGTCTGCGTGTGTACACGTTCGGTAGCCGATTCGAGAGAGACTAACTGCTGACTATTGATATGCTCGACTTATGAAGCGAATCAAGAGAGTTTTTTTGTAGGCGCTGCGATCGCGTGTGCGTGCGCATCAGGCGCTAAAATCCGTTACAATTTGACGGTTAGAGTCAATTTCCAAAACGTTGTCGTACTCGGCGTAAACAATGCAATTGATCGCTGTAAGAAGAGCCGTCTCAAATCTCACTTCTATGCGTATGCTACCCGAACGCACGAGATTCCAATGCGAAGCACAGTGTGCCGATAAGTCGGGTGTGAGATCGAAAGCTGTCAAAAAATGTTTTTGTAATACTTGTAGCGATTGATACCGAAACTTTCGTTGAGAAAATGCACGCCTGTGCCTGTCAGCAGTGTCTGATAAGTGTCTATGTAAAGTTTATCGGTACCTGTAAAACGTGGCTGCAAAGGCTTGCTTGGAATTTGTACACCATCGACGTAAAGAGAAATATAATTTATAGAGAAGTTTTGAAAATTAAACGGATTCAACGCTCGGTTTCCATTGAATGCTTTGTTTTCACAAAGCCAAGAATTATTGCTTTTTGGCTCGCGCTCTCTCATCGTTGTCGATCGAATCGCCCAATATTCCCGAGTGAAGTTAACGACTTGACATTCGACCTCGTAATGTATTAGCCGTGGTTTTTCAGATAACGCTTGTGCAGTGCCAGTAAAACGCCCGCGACTGATTTTTACTCTCGCGGATATGAGAGTTGGCTTCTCTTGATGCTGACTTTAATTTTCCATCCGAGGGTCGCATCATTCAGAACAAAAAGCATCTTTGCTTCTAACTAAGCGCCACGCGCCATTTCTACACCGTGTTATCAGCATTTTATTCCTGATTTAAAGAGATCTGATGTAGGTGTCTAATCATGTCCAAGTGAGCGGCGATCTGGCTATAAATATTCTACGGTTTTCCAGCCCTTTCGTCTTACGCGGCAGTCGGAGCTCGTGCCCAGTGCTCACCGCGTTAGTGGTGATCAAACGCAGCAGGACGTGTCGTCGTACCATTAAAGAGGCGTATCCCCCACCTAGGTGCAGGAATTTTCTCCGCTAACACCAACGGACTCACCGATCAGTCCGCAGCTCGCACCGATCAGTCCGCTCTGAGCTCTAGCAGAGAGCATACACGTGTTCACCATGTCTGAATTGAAAAAAATAACTGCCCATCGCGCCGCTCTTCTCGCTAGTATAGAGGCGAAGAAACGTGCTTTGGAGAAAATTACCGGCCAACTCGAGCGCTACCAGCAACGGCTGCTCGACATGACAACGCTGTTGCAAAAAAAAAAAAAAAACAGCAGGAGGATGAGCGGAGAGCTGCTCTAGCCGCGCGGTTTGTACCCATCAACGTACGGTACAGAATTTGTCTCGCAACTACATCTAATCACGACTTTTGGGGACAGTGCTGGAAGTGTCTTCTATTTCGCTGCTGGAGATGCGAAGGAGAACCCTGTCCGTGTATTCTGGACATGGATTCACCAAGATCACCTTCACCTCCACCATCACCAGACGACGAAGCAGCCACGCCAACATCGCGTCCTGGAGCCTACGACTTCCACAGAATGCCAACGCCGCCAAAAGAGCTGGTGCCCAGCCTACTTCGAGGTGGGCCAATACGCCAACTCCGTCAGCAGCGAGCAATCCGCGTGTGTACGTGTATCGACTGTTTGTGATTGAGTGTTTTTTATTTAATACAGTTTATTGCGTATCGTTAGTTTGTAAGGTGTAAATATTTCTCGATGAATGCGCTCGCACACACACACACACACACACACACACACACCACACACACACACACACACACAAATATATCATGTAAGCACTTCATTTTTTACTTTGTTGAATAAATATTAAACTGAGTGAAAAGAAAATCTCTTTCTTCTGCGTACAAAAATCCCCACTCCCATCAATAATCCCCAAAGCTGAAATTTAGAGTAGGCTTTGCGGCACCGTGAAGTAGGGCCATATATGCGTACACTCATTTCGTTATGATTCATTCTTCGTGCAACTGGCAAAGAAGCAACTCGACAATGGGTCAGGAGCAAAGCAAGCAGCAGCAGCAGAACAAAGGTTCTACGTGGGAGGAGAGACAGCCTCTCATGAAGACGAAGCAACCAAAGCCACAGAACAACCAGTCATCATTCTCCACCAACACTTTCTCATTTCCAGAGAAAAGCGGCTACAACAATCTGTCTAAAAAAAAAATCCTCGTCCTCCTCTTCATCGCAGAATCCAAAATCATTTTCTACAAACACCTTTTCATATCCAGAGAAAGACGGCTACAGCAAATTAAAACGATAATTTTTTTATATTGAAAAACAATCGGCCCTTTTCAGTGCCACCATATAAATATAAACGTAGAACACTCTATTTACAGCACGAGCAGGATCAGAGTCACCGCTAGGGCAATAAAAGCTCAACAGGTATACGAACGACAGGTAGACGGCTACTTTAGGATGAGAGAAAGAGAAAGGCTGCTCGGTGGGAGAAGAATCGCGTCATCGTCAAGCGAGTTCGGACCCGTATAGAGTAAAAGGGAGTCCCTTTCTTCTCCCAATATTCTTACCTTTCTTTCATCCTGTTTTCTCTTTTGTTCCCCCGTTTTCGTTCTCTTCTCCTTTTCTTTTCTCTCCTCTGCGACCTCTCTCATTTCATCCATTTCATTCTGCCATTTCTTCAACTTGTTCTTGATTACCTCGATTTCCTCTCTCATTTCCCGCATCTCCTTCTCTGCGTTTTCTCTTCTTTCCTTTTCCAACCTCATCTTTATCTTGCAGTTCCCCGCCTCTTCTTTCAGGGCCCTCATTTCTTTTTCCATTTTTGTATCGGCACTCATTTTCACTTTTTTCCTTTTCTATTTACTTTTCCTTTCACTTTGGATTTTAACCTCTTTTCTGTTTATCTACCACGTGTGTGTCTTGATTCTGCTGGGCCTTTTCCTCGTTCCCTTCTCTGATTACATTCCTCTGTTTCCTGATTTATCTCCAGTCTTCTTCCGAGTTACTTTTTTTTTGCTCCATTGCACGTATATTCCCTGATCATCAAATGTTCCTGCTTCTCTCTCGATCTAGTGAACCTGGTTTCCTTACATGACTCGCTTATTTTTTATGCGTGTGTTTCTTCTGCTTGTTCTTTCGTTTGCTACTACTTTTTATCAAATGCTCCTCTTGCTCCCCACTTTGCTCCTCATCTATCCTTGTCCTGCTTTCTCCTTTTCTTCCCTCCTCCATAGTATCCCGTATAGTTTTTCTAAGTTTTTCCTTTCTCCACTTAGCAGCTCTTTCCAACTGGCTGAGTTGCTCCCCGTTATCCTGCACCGTTCGAAGATGTGGCCGAAAGTTTCCTCTTCTTCTCCACACAGCCTGCATTGCCTTTCCCCTTATTTCCTCCAGTATCTGTATCCTCGTGCTTCATTTCCTAATCTAAATCTCGCTGTTATAGCTAGTCCTCTCTTTCCCTTATTTCCTTCTTTTTTCAGATAGTCTGGCCATTCTCCTGCCGGTTTTATCAATTCTTTGACATCTCGTGCGTGTTTTGAATCCCTTGTCCTGCTTTTCCACATCTGTATCTGTGTGTCTTTATCTATCCTTTCCAATTCTTCCTATACCTGTTCCCCCTCTTTCATTCTTTTGTAGTATTCTGCCAGAGACATCCCTCTATTGTTCAATTCTTCCTCTCTGTTATTTGTATGTTTCTTTTTTCCTTTTCCCTCTTCTACTTCTCTTTCTAACATTCTCCAGCACTCTCTGCATAGTGTGCCTTCCTCTGCCTTACTTAATTTTTTCTCGTATTTCATCGCTCTTTTCCTTGTCCTTGTCTCCAGTCTGAATCTTTTTGTCTGTAGATATAAGGTATGCTCTGGTGTGGTCCTGTCCAATTTTAGCATCCATTTCATGTATTCCCTCTGAATTTTTTCCAGGTCTTCTTTTGCCTTCCAGCCTCATATCTCCGCTCCGTACTCCATTGTGCTTTTGACCACTGTATCAAATAATCTCATTCTTAAGTCCCAGTTGTCCCTGAAGAGCTTTTCTCCTAAACCCCACATTGAGCTCATCACCGCGTTGGCTTTATCTTTTAGCTTCTTTATATGCCCTTCCTCCTTTCCGTTCTCTTTTATTGTGTATCCCAGGTATTCAAAGTTTTTGACTATTTCCAGTTGAGTGTTTTCCCTTCCCTGTTTATCGTCTTCTTGAACCTCTTTAGCATTTGTTTCAAGCCTCCTGCGCTTGTTGCCAGTAATACCATGTCATCTGCGTACGATAGAGACCAGAAATTCTTTTCTCCTAATACAATCCCTCCTTCCCGAATCTTGCCAAGTTCCTTTTCTACATCCGCCATAACTACAGTGAATAGAGTCGGGCTTAGTGGGCAGCCCTGTCTAACTCCCTTGAATAATTCGAATCCTCCTATGTTCTTGTTTCCTATTTTCACTTCACTTGTAGTCCCTTCGTATAGCTCGTCCTTATTCTCGTTCCCAGGCCCATCTTTCTCATCATCTGCCAGATCTCCTTTCTTTTTACCTTGTCGAAGGCCGCTCTTAAATCCTCAAAGAAGGCATAGACTTTTCCTCCTTTTTTCTTCAGCTCGTTCCTCACCGCCTTGCTCATTATGTATACCGCGTCCGTTGTCCCTCTTCCTTTTCTGAATCCCATTTGTGTGTCGTCTAGTAGCCCTTCTCCCTTCAGTACCTTTTCCATATTGTCCCTAATTATCTCTGCGTATATTTTGTAGCCCGTGTCCATCAGTGTTATGCACCTGTAGTTCTTCGCTTCGTCCTTGTCTCCTTTCTTAAATAACGGTGTTATTAGGCATGTTTTGCACTCTGCTGGGATTGCGTTACCTCTCCATATACCGTCTAAAATCTTCGTTAGTTCCCTTATCACTTGCTCTTCCCCATGTATCCAAATCTCGTTCTGTAGT
The DNA here is from genome assembly GCA_012977825.3 of Pteromalus puparum. Classification (NCBI taxonomy): domain Eukaryota; kingdom Metazoa; phylum Arthropoda; class Insecta; order Hymenoptera; family Pteromalidae; genus Pteromalus; species Pteromalus puparum. The sequence goes on from CM053170.1 coordinate 28,704,868, forward strand.
CCGTCCGCTCCCGGTGCTTTTCCTTTTCTCAGCTTGCTTATCGCTTTCTTTACTTCGTCTTCTGTGATATGGTCTTCTTCATTTGAGTCCATATCCGTTTCCTCTCCCTCTCCTACTGTCGCAGTTCCTTCTTCCCTTTCTTTTTCTCCCAGCTGAGTTTTGAAGTGTTCGTCCCACTCTTTTTCTTTTATGGTGTTGCCTACTCTTTTCTTCCTCCTTCTCTCTTTCACTATTTCCCAAAATTTGTTCCCTGATCTGTCTTGTCCTGCTTCATTAGTCCTCTTCTCCATTTCTACCTCTTTCTTTTTTTCTACTAATACTCTCCATTCCCTTTTCGCTTTTACATACGCTTTCCTGCTTTCTTCTCCTTTGATCTGTCTTCCTAGTTTCTTCACTTCTGCTTTTTTTCGTCTGCCGTCTTCATCCCACCACGTGTTTTTCCTTCTCATCCCTTTTCTTCTCTTTTCCCTCCTGATGGCCCTATCTGCCTTGTCTTTTAATTCTTTCCAGTTCCCCGCCTCCTCTTCTTCCTCTAGCTTCCTTCTGAATATTTCAATAGCCTTTGCCGACCATATTGCTATAGTTTCCTCTGCTTCTTCCATCTTTTCCATCTCCCAGTCTTCTGTGCTCAGTTCGGGTTCTAATGCGTTATGATCCGATTCTAACCTCTGATCGATGTTCTGTTTCCTTATTCCCCTTTTCCCTTCTTCATTGACTATTGCGTAATCTATTACTGAACATCCTGCTCCTCCTATGTAGGTGAATTCTCCCCGTTAATCCCCGTCTATATTTCCATTTATTATGCTTAGTCCTAGATCCTTTATCCTGTCCAAGAGATCCTCTCCCTCTCTGTTTCCTCTCTCGTCAAAGCCACCTCCTTCCGTTCCCGTTCTTGCGTTCAAATCTCCGCACCAAATCACCCTTTCTCATCCGGCCCTCTCTACTAGATCTTCTAGCTCCTTGTAATTATCCTCTTTTTCCTCTCTCATATGGGTGATTCTTCCGTAACTTGCTCATTCTGCGCGCCTGCTTCCCAGGCGTTTACACATTTGAAAAAAATCGCACAAGCGGTTTTATGTATGTCTGGCATAACTAACTATATTTACCAATAGTTAAAACCGAGTATGCAGGCTTTTATTAAAACTACGCAATATAATAGGCCTCAAATGTCAGTTCCGTAACCTGTCTCCAACAAGGATTTCAATCTAAAAGGTCGATGCAGATAAAAGTACGACATGTAAAAAAAATTCCATCATATATAGTATGAACTATAGACCTATTACAATATATTTTTCATGGTTTTGGGATTAAAATTAATTATTTAATATTAAAGCTGGGCGCTTACTCTTTGACGCCCGTTTTTGCATTAAAAAGGTACCCTCTACATTACCTTATGTTAAAAGCGTTCTAGTGTGTCATATAGCGCCGCCTATCGGTAGAATTTCAAACTATATACTACTATTTATGAAATCCAACCGTAGCATGGTTCCAAAATTCAAAATTGTGGAAGTGAGAGCTGATTTTTCATCAGAAATTTCGAAAAAAAGCACAACCTGTCAGTTCCGTAACGCTAGTAAACTACTACTTAGCAACAATGTATTTAAACATATAGGGCGTTTTTCTCGAGTAAATAGTAAGTATTTTCGAATATATGTGCAAAGAATTGTTTATAATAATTACGCTAGGCTATGCGAGCTGATAAACGCCTAAATGTCAATTCCGTAACCGTCAGTTCCGTAACACATAATACAGTAAGTATCATTAATACATTAATAATGTCCTAATCATTGCTTTTTTAGTATTTAAATGGCTCCAGTTACAAGGAAACGTCTAATAAGAGTCTAATTTTTTTTAAATAATTCGTCATTTAACGATATTGCGATCTTCGTGAATAAACGAACACGCTGTCAAATATTGAGTGAATATACATATACATATGGATAGATAGATAGATAGATATATCTTAGACGATTTAATTTTTTTTTACCAAGTTAAATTAAAATGTACTGCAGTTTTAGTAGCGCGAATAACAAAAATGTTAGTTCCGTAACCTAGTCAAATATGGATTCTTCACATAACTTGTTATAAAAGTTATATGTTGTGGTTTAACTTTAGGGACTTGTTTTGTATGTAATTCCAGTTAGAATAACCGTGTTAACTGGATTAACCAGTAGAACATTTGTGTGCCCGTTTTGAGCCAGTTACGGCAGAATCACCCATATATGTAGTGCCTATCCACCAGCTCTCCCATTCTTTTGATCCGTGCTCCTATAAATTCGCTTGTTTTTTCCTCCATCCAGACTACCTCTTCCGACCTTTCCTCTGCTTTTATCGCTAGCGCCAATTCACCTTTCGCCCTCCCTCTTACTCCTCCTTTCTTCGCGTCTCTTGTTCTAATCTCAAAGCCTCTTAGCCTCTTTTTCCAGGTATTGCCCTCTTAAGTAGTTCCACGTGTCTTCCTCTATCCCTTTTATACCAGCTACATTCCAACTAATCATCTTCAGATTTTTCCGCTTCTTTTTTGTCTCCTTCCCTGTTCCTTCTGTTGCGCCGAAAAAGTTCCTGCCCCCTTTCACTCCACGTATGTTCTACGCCCTCAATCTACAGTTTATTATATCCGATTTTTACCTCCTTTCATTCCTTTCTTATTTTAAACGCTAATTCTCTAAGCTTTTCTTTGTTTCTCCTTTCTTTCCATGTAAAGTCATGGTCGATGAATATGTCCGAGCCTTGTAGCTTCGACTTTTCTTTTAAGATTAACCCTTTTTTCTCCCAGTTTCTACATTCCGTTCCTATTCTGCATATCTTTTCTCTTATTTGCCATATCTTTCGCAATTCTATCTCTATACCTAACCTACTCTTAATCCATCCTTCCCCGTTTTTTAGGCACGACCGCGACACGGAAGTGCCTTATAGTTTTGTGTGCGAAAAATGTGTGAGATGCGATATCTCACGCAATTATCGATGGATCGAGCTGAAATTTTAGGAGAAGTCTCCTCTTGCAAAAACGAAAAAACTATTTTTTTTATCCCGATCCTCTACGTCGTTTTGAAATGCGGGCACAAACTGTTCGATTTTTATGCGTATTTTTGAATAAATATTTTCTACTTACTCGATTATCTCTGAGAGACTTTAGTCAATCGAGCTAAAAATTTGTGTGCGAAGTCCCCTCATAACAGTAAGGTGCCATATTAATTTTGAGCTTGATCCTGCACGTATCCGCAGAATGCGGTCACATCCAAAAATCGCTAAAAACGGTTTTTTGGCTGTAAATAAAATTCTAAGCATTCTACAAAAAAAGTTAAATGGAAAAGTTGTAGATCTTTCAAAGATAAAACTTTTTCCCATTAACATCAAATCATGAAAATGCTTATAACTCGAGTTTACAGCCCAAAATCGATTTTTTACAGCTAAAAAACCAATTATTTGCCATAAAACTTTGCGGATTTACGTTTTACATAAAAATGTTAAATGTAAAAGTTGTAAACATTTTTAAAATACAACTTTTTACCGTGGCAAAGATATTTTTTAAGACTTTTTGACATACAAAATTCCTAGAAGCGATTTTTTTATACATAAATTCAATAATAACTTCGCTGCAAAATGCCCCATCTGACCCGGCGCGAAAAATGTGCGAGATTCGATATCTCAGCCTGCTCTGAGAAGCCTGACACGTCCCTCTAAACTATGCTATTACAATCCATTTTCTAAATGAAACCCTATTACTAAATCAAATCTTGATAAAATCTTGAATCTTCTGTTAACTGTCTTTAAAATCTTCTTGAAAATTCTCTTGAGGAGTCCTTCCATGTTAAATTGTTGTTTTTCTACCTACAAGAAAAATAGAATTGAATTAATAAAACTAGAAAACAATGACTGTATAATTTAATTAACTGTTAAAGAAAAACGAGCCTCTAAAATACATGATTATAGATACGTATAGTAGAAGTATAGTATTGCCAGAGTCTTGAATGAAGTTACGTTCCAACTCCAAGATTTCGATAGCTCAGTTCTCAACACCATCAGTATCCTTAGGTTGACAAATGCAGAAGTTTTAGAATACATCTAGACATACAGAAAAATATTACAAAATCAAACTCATAAATAATTATTGAGAGATTCAGACCACTGCTCCTGGCGTTCCCGTTGTCGCCGAAGTTCTGTCTGTGCCTGTGCGACGGCGGCCTTAGCGCCTGGCTTCCGTCCGGCGTTCCTTTTCAGCGTCGACGGCCTTTCGCAGTTCTTTCTTGCCCGCGACGAGTCGGGGGTAGTTCCCGGCGAGAGCTTTCCCCTCCTCGCCGTAGGTTTCCAAGAACCGGTCAAGTCCGCCGAACGCCTCCTCATGCACGCGAAGTATTCCGCTTTCAGCGCTCGGGCGTTGACCAGGCGTGCCTCGACCTCGGCCCACTCTTCGGCCGCGGTTCTTGGCTGCATCCGGGTAACCGTCACATCGGCCGTCTTTCTTTCCAAAGTGTTTGACTCCTTGTGAGGCGCTGGCAGCTCGTCGGGTTCAGAGGAGGGCTCAGCAGGTGGCGACGTTATTGTGCAAGGCGCAGGGGGCTGTGTTTCCTGTGGAGGGATCTTTTCGTATACCGGTTTTCATCTGTGCCGGCCATGCTCGTCGGTGCTCTCCTGCCATAAGATAACCTGGTCTCCGTCAATCCGGGCTGGCACGTATCGTAACTTTTCAGAGCGTGCTGCCATGTTCTTACTCTTGAATTCTAGCGGGAAAAGCCCCAGGGGAAAAAAACGAAGAATTAGGGTCCCACCTATTCCATACTTTGAGAGAAAAAGAGACAAATTTCGAGAAAAGGAGAATAAATAAAAAAAAGGTTGTAGTGATTCTAATTTTTCTTTGCGCGCGATCGCATCCGTCGCGGTGAAACGCCTACTTGTTATAGCCAATTTTAGTAAATTTTAACCAAAAAAACTAGTTTATTCAAACGAGTATTACTTCTAAGGCATAATTCCTAGAGCATCATGTATAACATTTACTTTAGTTTCAGAGATATGAATTTTTTTAAAAAAATCACCCTTTTCATTTTATCTGCTGAACGGAGCGGTCAATCCCGAGGACCAAACGGGGAAACGTATGTAATTTTATTATCTTTCAAATGCATTTTAGCTGAATTGTTTGTAACAATAGAATGATTAAAAAAACGAAAATAATGTTTTTCGAAAATCAAAAAATGGCCATAAAAGAGAAAGTAATTAAAAAAATAAAAAATAAATGTTTTTCCCGAATTCAGAATCCAAAAGTAGATATGCATGTCAAATTTGATTGATATTGACGGAGTAGTTTCAGAAATATCACGGTATACACACACCACACATACACACACATACACACACACACACACACACACACACACACACATCTATACGGACATTTCCTAAAAACACGTAATTCGAACTTCTAACGAACTTCTAACATCTTAAAACATGTTTCTATGAAGTTTTCGCGAAACTGAAAATTTTACTATTAGAAAGCTTCCTCTAGGAGGAAGCAATACACGAAGCGCACCACTAGACCTCGTCACCGGCCACCCTGTACACCTAGATACCGTCCTCGAATGATTTTTACACCTAAAGACCAAAAACCACAGTGCGAACTACCTAGACCTTGTCATCGGCCACCCTGTACACCTAGATGCTGACAATAGTCCGAAACGGCTTTTTTTGGACAAAAAGCAATAGCCCCTCATAGAATAGAGCTACAGATAATAAGGGGCAGTTTTTTAAGGTCTGATGATGTACTTTTATGGTAGGATTTTTGAAATTTTTAGACTGTTTCTCCTTAAACATAAGTATAGAGGAAATAAAGACAAAAAGTTATACCAGACTTTACTAAGCAGAGAAGAAAACCTTCAATTTTAACAGTATTAAGAATTTTATGGGTGCTACAGAATCCAAGCTACAAACAGTTTAAGTGAATGGTTTTCCCAAAAACAAGATAATTCATTTTTTTTTAAATCATGTATTTGGGGAAACTATTGACTTGAAATGGTTGTAACGTAGATTCCGTAGCACCAAGAAAATTCTTAAGACAAGCAAAATTAAAGGATTTTTTCTCTACTTTAATAATCTGGCATAAATTATTGTCATAATTTCCTCTATACTTATGTTTAAGGAGAAATAACATGATTTCAGCGGAATTTTCAAAGGCTTTACCATGTACGAAGCATTTTTTCCTTATTTTTCCATAAAAGTACATCATTAGACCTTCAAAAATCGCCTCGGTTATTTTCTGTAGCCCTACTCTATGAGGCACTATTGCTTTTTGTCCAAAAAAGTCGTTTCAGATTACTGTGCGCCGTCATTATATAATTTATTTACCTATACACTAAAACCTATGAAGCACACAACCTAGACGTCGTCATCGGCATCGGATTTTTACACCTAGACACGAAAAAAACCACGGTACAAACTATCGAGGCCTCGTTTTGACCACCCTTCAAACCTACATGGAGAGAAACAGCGCAGTAAAATTTACTAAAAGTATGGACAATTTTACTGAAAAGTACAGTAATCTGATCACAGAGCAGGAATAGTGAGCAAATTACTGCACTGTACAGTAAAATTTACTGTACGTGTAGTAAATTTTATAATAAAGTATAATAAAATTTTCTAAGACAGTCCGTACTCGTTTGTACTAGATAACGTGATACATTTTACTGTATTTTTTCGAAATTTCGAAGCCGTTTCCCGATCTTCTATAATCAGCTGTTTAAGTATCTTGAAGCGCCACCATGCAGATGTTTTTAACATACTCGGTGGCGGAACGGATAAGTGGTCCTAAGGTTCACCTACAAACAATTAGATCTCAACAGAAGATAATCCAAATTATAGCATAGAATTCGAAAGTTTTGAAAAATACATTACTGATAAGGCCATTTTATGGCGCTGTTAAATGGGACATGCATCTATTAAATATTTAATTAAATTACAAATTTAACCTCCAGGTCTTAAAATTTAATGAATATCAATGTTACGAAAGTATAAGACATTGTGGAGTTTTAATATAAACTTCAAACAAATTGCCCTATCGAACGACACTTGCCAGAGCAAAAGAATCTTTGTAGATAATATATTCGGACGTTATGATAAAAATAAGTTATTCATCTTATTCGAAAGCAAATAATCATGCATCTTCAATTACTAATGATTAGAATAGAACATTGTTTCGAAGCTTTTGTAAAGAACACACGAAATATTTTGGGAAGAAACGCAAATGCATAGTGTCTGCGTACAGATTATGGCACCTCGACATACGATACATAGGAATAATTTAATCAAACAATAAAACGCCAGGTTCGAACGTTAATGCTCGATGGTTAACTGCTTTAAAATTATGTGGAATTTGGTTTCGCGGGTGGCAGTTTATGCTTACAATCACACACCACGAATGTCAAACGAAATGATTCTACTGGAAAAATTAAGACCGCCTATGAAAGTAGACTTAAGTCAACTGTAACGGTTGGATATTTAATTTATATGGAAGTACAACAAAAGATTAGTCCCAAATTTAAAAGTAAGTCTGAAGCAGAGGAACGAAAGTTCACGAAAGCTGTATTATTTTTGCTTCCTCCTAGAGGAAGCTTTTTATTAATAATAATAGTAAAATTTTCAGTTTCGCTAAAACTTCAATCATCCCATTGTTACAAGCAATTCAGCTATAATTTATTTAAAAGATAATAAAATCATCTACTTTTCTCTGTTTGGTCCTTAGGATTCCATTGTATCTCCGTTCGGCAGATACAATGAAAAAGGTGATTTTTTTTTAAATTCATATCTCTGAAACTAAACATAATAATCTTACGAAAAAAATCATGTTAATGGGTCCCATGTCAAACTAAATTTCATTAAAATTTTAAGTAATTTGACTACTTATTTTTTCAGTAATAAATCGTAAACTGAAAAAATGAGTTTTTTTGTGCCTCGACACAAACAAATCTCAAGTGCAATAAGACCTTCTTACAGACGTAAAAAGGTCTTATTGCACTTGAGATTTTGGGAAATGGTAAAATTTTATGTGTTTTGGCTAAGTTTATTGCGCAGCTTTAAAACCCCTATGGTTCTTAAGATATCAAAGTTTGAATTTTTTTTGAAAATTTTTTGATTCTTTGTATCTCTAAAACAATGTAGTCAAATACTTCAAAATTTCATTTGGTGATTTACCATAGACAAAGCTATCTGCTGTTAAAATTTTAAACGATTTCGTTGAGCAGTTCTCAAGTAAAAAGCTGAAATGTAAAAATCGATTTTTCTCAAAAGTCAGGATGATCTGCTTCTTCAAGAACTAGCAGCAAAATTCTGATGAGATAAAAATCCATCGTAATCCAATTTCGTCGCGATGTTGCTCCTGCGACAGCTTAAGTAAGACGACGCGAAATACTTCAATTTACTTCTTTTTTTGGAATTATTATTTTTGTTGAAATGAGGTTGACGCGGAGAGGATTAGTTATAATAATGATAGAGTTTATTGATATATACAGAGCATGCCGAGTATGCGTGAGCTCTCCAAGAGCGTACAGCAACAAGTGAACCCAGTCGTAGTCGAACATTGACTATATATAGTACCTACGGTGCGCAACGAGACGAGACTCACTGTCGGGTAGTTGCGCACAGCGCTTCTGCGCATCCTATCTACAGATGCTATGATATAGTGTACAGACAAATGTACTATGCATATTCTAACACGCCTCCTTACATTTGTACTGTACATTATGATTTTACATTTAACAATTCTCTAAATTTTACAAACTTTATAGTGCTTTAGTAAATATGTCCGCGACATTTTCATTCGAATCGACATTACAAACTTCGATCAATTTTTCTCTTACATTTTCATGAACAGTATGATAATGTATTTCAATGTTCTTAGAATTTTTTGTCATGTTGCCTTTATTCGCAATATTTATCGCACCCGAATTGTCTTCGTAGATCTTTATCGGTTTTTCAATATTTATATCGAATATTTTTACTAATTCTCGAATATATTCTATTTCGGTTACAACTTCGGATAGAGCAACATACTCTGCGTACGTCGACGCTTTAGCGATACATTTCTGTTTCCTAGATTTCCAGTCAATTATATTGCCAAACATTTGTATAAACAGAGATCTGCATTACTCTCTTAAATCCTAATTTTATAATGCACTCATCAAAACATTCATACCAGTCTCTAGGACTTTCTCTCAATCCATATAACGCTTTTGACAATTTGTATACCTTTTTTGTTCCATCTTCGTAACCCTTTGGTTGATAGACATAAACCTCTGAATTTATTTTGCCATTTAAAAATGCGGTTTCTACATCCATTTGCTCAATTCTTAAACCGTTTTGGCAACAATAAGAAAACAAAATTTTTAATGTCTGATTCTTTGCAACTGGAGCGTATATGTCATCAATTACATCAGTTTGTTGAAAACCTCGCACAACTAACCTAGCTTTATATCTATCGTCTGATTTTCTCGTGTATACCCATTTGACATCTAGTATCCTTTTATCTTTCACTTTGTCAACTAATATCCAAGTTTTATTTTTATTTATACACTCTATTTCTTGATTCATGGCTTTTTGCCAATTTTTACTATCTTTACTATTCAACGCCTCCTCAAATGTACAAGGTGCATCTACTCTACAATAATGTACGGAAATATTTTTATTACTGTTATTTATAAACTTTTCCGAAGATCGATTTATAAATGAAGGCGTAGCAGTATTTGGATACCTTATCGGACTCTTTCTTAAACGTGTAGATCTACGTGGAGTGCTTGACTTCAAATTTACATTCTCATTTTTCTTTGTAATATTTTGTGCTTTATCACTCTCATCTGCACTTTCAAAAACATTATCTTCGAGATCACTTTCAATATCGGTTTCTTTTCCCCTACTTGAATATTCAGATTCACTATCATCAAAACCTATACATTTTTCATATTTTTCGACAACATCAACATGTCTCGCAACAGTTATCTTATTATTTATTAGTACTCTATAGCCGACTTCGCTGTATCCTAACAGAATTCCCATATCCGCTTTCTTATCCCATTTAGATATTCTTTTCTGTTCCGGTTTTCTAACAAAGACTCTACTACCGTACAATTTTAAGTGTTCTACATTTGGCCTTTTTTTAAAAAATATTTCATAAGGAGTTTTTCTTTCAATTGTGTTTGTTAACGTGCGATTTTTTAAATACGTTGCTGCGCATATGATTTCAGGCCAATATTTTTTATCTACTTGCGCTTCTTCTAACAAACAACGTGCCATGTCCATTATTGTTCTATTAAATCTTTCCGCTGTACCGTTAAGTTCGTGTACATATGCTGGACAATTATTTATAAAAATACCCTTTTCTTTAGCATATTTATAAAATCGATTATTTAAATATTCCTTACCATTATCGCATCGAATTTTCTTTACTCTTTTTCCCGTTAAATTTTCAGTTTCATTAATATACTGAACCATGCAATCAAAAACTTCATCTTTAGTTTTAATACAGTAAACTCTAGCTATTTTACTATAATCGTCAATAAACGAAACGAAATATTTTTCTCCATTTAAACCAGCGGTTTTAAAACTACCGCACACATCCGTGTGTATAATTTCTAATATATCATTTGCCTTTGTTCTATTATTGTTGAACGACAGATTGTGCATTTTATTTTCAATACAAGTTTTGCACTTCATACATTCTGATTCAAGTTCATTTGGAATACCAACTAACAACTGTTGTTTACACAGTGTATTCAAATAGCTAAAGTTTACATGACCTAACATTCTATGCCATCTCTCTTTCAAACTCATATTATTATTGTTACTCCTATCTGCTCTGTTTACAATCTTTTCTTTGAAATTTAACTTACTAGTCATCTTGTAAGTTCTATTATCTTTATAGGCAACAGCTATTAAATTATTATCTTTATCTATGATTTTTGCAATATTATATTTCGAAATAATTGTATTATTATCAGTTAGTTTACCGAAACTAATCAAATTCATATTCATTTCTTTGGCATAATAAACGTTACTCATATTTACTTTACTCTTTTTGCCAAATGCATCAAAATAACTTACAACATTGCCAATTTTTGTTGCTTTTACCGGACTATTATCACCGAGATAAATATTTACAGGTTTCTTTAATTCTATACAATTTTCAAAATACTTCTCATCATTGATAATGTGATCGGAGCACCCGCTATCTAGTAGCCACTGAATTTCATTACCTAACCTCGCTTCATCGTTCTTCGCCGCGTGTACCGTTGCTATCCAGGCGTTGGCTCCTGAGCTGCTCTGCTCGTGTGTAGTGCTGGCCCCCTGCTGTTGGTGATGGTGATGGCGGAAGTTACCGCGCCCTCTGGTGTAGTTGCCTCTTCTTCCTCTGCTGTCGTGGCCTCGGCCACGTGTTGAACCTCGCCATGTTGCGCTGCTTTGTCCCGCTTGGCCGCCATCTTGGCACTCTCTTGCAAAATGCCCGGTTTTTCCGCACTTGAAGCATTTTTCTTTTCTTGTGACGAAGGCGTTTGACTTTCTTTCTGAGTCTTCTTTTCCGTTCTTCATTTCAGCTATTTGAATTTTATTTTTCACGTATTCTGCTGTTTGATCTTCTTCTTTGAGTGTATCTATTAAGTCTCCGATATAACTATATTGTAATGGCAACGTGTTCAACATGTAATTTAGTTTTTCTTTTTCAGTTATCTTTGCACCGGCATTTTTTAATTCGTTTACTGATTTTTCAAAATCACTGAAAAATGTAGCAGTGTCGCTGTATTTTTCTAATCTTAGTTTTTCCAACTTGTTTCTACAAACAATCTGCAGTGCTGTAGATTCTTTCAAGTACATACTGTCTAGTTTCTTCATTATGCCATAGGCTGTTGTTTCTTCACAAACAAACTCCAATTGTTTATTTGAAATCGCACAATAAATAATGTTTATCGCTTTTAGATCATTATCATCCCATGTTGTGCCTGTCTCTGTTGATGGCTTTTCTTTGTCTATTACTTCATGACACTTTTTTAATTTTAGAAACATCGTTATTCTTTTTTTCCACATGCTGTAATCCTCTCCGTCGAACACTGGTATAGCCAATTCTCTCTTCTCCATTTCGTCTACTTGAAACTCAAATTTTTCTTTAACTTCGGAATTTTCTTCAACTTCTTCTATGTTCTCGAACGTTCCTTCGTGTTCGGAATCTTTCTTTTCAATTTTCACGACTTCCGATGTCTCACCGTTGTCCATAAACTTAAGTGTTCTCTGCTTGCACTTTAATTTTTCACTTCGAAAATTTTACACGCCACGTGGATTTTAACCTCACTTTATCACCCCCCTCAATTTTACATCTCTCCGAAGATTAATGTAAAATTGATAACAAGAGGCTCCAACGCTCTGCTACCATGTTGAAATGAGGTTGACACGGAGAGGATTAGTTATAATAATGATAGAGTTTATTGATATATACAGAGCATGCCGAGCATGCGTGAGCTCTCCAAGAGCGTACAGCAACGAGTGAACCCAGTCGTAGTCGAACATTGACTATATATAGTACCTACGGTGCGCAACGAGACGAGACTCACTGTCGGGTAGTTGCGCACAGCGCTTCTGCGCATCCTATCTACAGATGCTATGATATAGTGTACAGACAAATGTACTATGCATATTCTAACAAGTCTCCTTACATTTGTACTGTACATTATGATTTTACATTTAACAATTCTCTAAATTTTACAAACTTTTCTTTACATAGTGCTTTAGTAAATATGTCCGCGACATTTTCATTCGAATCGACTTTACAAACTTCGATCAATTTTTCTCTTACATTTTCATGAACAGTATGATAATGTATTTCAATGTTCTTAGAATTTTTTGTCATGTTGCCTTTATTCGCAATATTTATCGCACCCGAATTGTCTTCGTAGATCTTTATCGGTTTTTCAATATTTATATCGAATATTTTTACTAATTCTCGAATATATTCTATTTCGGTTACAACTTCGGATAGAGCAACATACTCTGCGTACGTCGACGCTTTAGCGATACATTTCTGTTTCCTAGATTTCCAGTCAATTATATTGCCAAACATTTGTATTACATACCCTGTCGTGGATTTTCGATCTATGATATCTCCAGCCCAGTCGGCATCAACATAACATTCTATAATACTACAATTTTCATACTTTTTATAATGTAAGATCATATCTTTCGTTAAATACAAATATTTTAATACTCGTAAAGCATACTTCCAGTGGGTTTCATTATAGCTATTCTGAAATCTACTAAGGTAATTTACACTAAAGCTAATATCCGGTCTCGTATTCGAACTTATGTATAATAAAGCACCTATCAAGTTTTTGTACTTTATGTTTGACTCGCAATTTTCAGCCTTTTCGAGTTTTAGATTAGTCTCCATAGGAGTACTGTACAATCTACTATCTATTATTTTATATTTATCAGCTAGTGACTCAATGTACTTTGTTTGACTTAGTTTCATTTCACGATTGTTGCAGTCATATTCAATATTTATTCCAAGATACTCTTTAATTTTTCCTAAATCTTTCATTTTAAATTTATCTGATAAGAGATCCTTAATTCTTTTTATCTTTTCTTTGCTTTTACTACAAATTAACAAATCATCTACGTAAATCAAAATATAAATTTCATCGTTTCCTTTTCCTTTTTTGTATAAACAGAGATCTGCATTACTTCTCTTAAATCCTAATTTTATAATGCACTCATCAAAGCATTCATACCAGTCTCTAGGACTTTCTCTCAATCCATACAACGCTTTTGACAATTTGTATACTTTGTTTGTTCCATCTTCGTAACCTTTTGGTTGATAGACATATACCTCTGAATTTATTTTGCCATTTAAAAATGCGGTTTCTACATCCATTTGCTCAATCTTTAAACCGTTTTGGCAACAATAAGAAAACAAAATTTTTAATGTCTGATTCTTTGCAACTGGAGCGTATATGTCATCAATTACATCAGTTTGTTGAAATCCTCGCACAACTAACCTAGCCTTATATCTATTATCTGATTTTCTCGTATAAACCCATTTAACGTCCAAGACTTTTTTATCTTTTACTTTATCTACTAATTTCCAAGTTTTATTTTTATTTATACACTCTATTTCTTGATTCATGGCTTTTTGCCAATTTTCACTATCATTACTATTCAACGCCTCCTCAAACGTACAAGGTGCATCTACTCTACAATAATGTACTGAAATATTTTTATTACTGTTATTTATAAACTTTTCCGAAGATTGATTTATAAATGAAGGCGTAGCAGTATTTGGATACCTTATCGGACTCTTTCTTAAACGCGTAGATCTACGTGGAGTGCTTGACTTCAAATTTACATTCTCATTTTTCTTTGTAATATTTTGTGCTTTATCACTCTCATCTGCACTTTCAAAAACATTATCTTCGAGATCACTTTCAATATCGGTTTCTTTTCCCCTACTTGAATATTCAGATTCACTATCATCAAAACCTATACATTTTTCATATTTTTCGACAACATCAACATGTCTCGCAACAGTTATCTTATTATTTATTAGTACTCTATAGCCGACTTCGCTGTATCCTAACAGAATTCCCATATCCGCTTTCTTATCCCATTTAGATATTCTTTTCTGTTCCGGTTTTCTAACAAAGACTCTACTACCGTACAATTTTAAGTGTTCTACATTTGGCCTTTTTTTAAAGAATATTTCATAAGGAGTTTTTCTTTCAATTGTGTTTGTTAACGTGCGATTTTTTAAATACGTTGCTGCGCATATGGTTTCAGGCCAATATTTTTTATCTACTTGCGCTTCTTCTAACAAACAACGCGCCATGTCCATTATTGTTCTATTAAATCTTTCCGCTGTACCGTTAAGTTCGTGTACATATGCTGGACAATTATTTATAAAAATACCCTTTTCTTTAGCATATTTATAAAATCGATTATTTAAATATTCCTTACCATTATCGCATCGAATTTTCTTTACTCTTTTTCCCGTTAAATTTTCAGTTTCATTAATATACTGAACCATGCAATCAAAAACTTCATCTTTAGTTTTAATACAGTAAACTCTAGCTATTTTACTATAATCGTCAATAAATGAAACGAAATATTTTTCTCCATTTAAACCAGCGGTTTTAAAACTACCGCACACATCCGTGTGTATAATTTCTAATATATCATTTGCCTTTGTTCTATTATTGTTGAACGACAGATTGTGCATTTTATTTTCAATACAAGTTTTGCACTTCATACATTCTGATTCAAGTTCATTTGGAATACCAACTAACAACTGTTTTTTACACAGTGTATTCAAATAGCTAAAGTTTACATGACCTAACATTCTATGCCACCTCTCTTTCAAACTCATATTATTATTGTTACTCCTATCTGCTCTGTTTACAATCTTTTCTTTGAAATTTAACTTACTAGTCATCTTGTAAGTTCTATTATCTTTATAGGCAACAGCTATTAAATTATTATCTTTATCTATGATGTTTGCAATATTATATTTCGAAATAATTGTATTATTATCAGTTAGTTTACCGAAACTAATCAAATTCATATTCATTTCTTTGGCATAATAAACGTTACTCATATTTACTTTACTCTTTTTGCCAAATGCATCAAAATAACTTACAACATTGCCAATTTTTGTTGCTTTTACCGGACTATTATCACCGAGATAAATATTTACAGGTTTCTTTAATTCTATACAATTTTCAAAATACTTCTCATCATTGATAATGTGATCGGAGCACCCGCTATCTAGTAGCCACTGAATTTCATTACCTAACCTCGCTTCATCGTTCTTCGCCGCGTGTACCGTTGCTATCCAGGCGTTGGCTCCTGAGCTGCTCTGCTCGTGTGTAGGGCTGGCCCCCTGCTGTTGGTGATGGTGATGGCGGAAGTTACCGCGCCCTCTGGTGTAGTTGCCTCTTCTTCCTCTGCTGTCGTGGCCTCGGCCACGTGTTGAACCTCGCCATGTTGCGCTGCTTTGTCCCGCTTGGTCGCCATCTTGGCACTCTCTTGCAAAATGCCCGGTTTTTCCGCACTTGAAGCATTTTTCTTCTCTTGTGACGAAGGCGTTTGACTTTCTTTCTGAGTCTTCTTTTCCGTTCTTCATTTCAGCTATTTGAATTTTATTTTTCACGTATTCTGCTGTTTGATCTTCTTCTTTGAGTGTATCTATTAAGTCTCCGATATAACTATATTGTAATGGCAACGTGTTCAACATGTAATTTAGTTTTTCTTTTTCAGTTATCTTTGCACCGGCATTTTTTAATTCGTTTACTGATTTTTTAAAATCACTGAAAATTGTAGCAGTGTCGCTGTATTTTTCTAATTTTAGTTTTTCCAACTTGTTTCGACAAACAATCTGCAGTGCTGTAGATTCTTTCAAGTACATACTGTCTAGTTTCTTCATTATGCCATAGGCTGTTGTTTCTTCACAAACAAACTCCAATTGTTTATTTGAAATCGCACAATAAATAATGTTTATCGCTTTTAGATCATTATCATCCCATGTTGTGCCTGTCTCTGTGCAATGCTTTCTTGTCTATTACTAATGATACTTTTTTTAATTTTAGAAAAACATCGTTATTCCTTTTTTTCCACATCGTAAATCGCTCCGCTCGTACACTGATATAGCCAATTCTTGCTTCTCCATATTCGTTGTACTTGAAACTCAATTTTCATTAACTTCGGATTTCTTCAACTTCTTATATGTCTTCGACTGTTCCTTCGTGTTCGGGCATCTTTCTTTTCAATTTTCACGACTTCCGATTATCACCCGTTTGTCCATAAACTTAGTAGTTCTTGCTGCATGATTTCTTCCTCAGCTAAATTTGTCACTTAATTTTTCACTTCGAAAATTATACACGCACGGCATTTAACCTTCACTTATCACCCCCCTCAATTTTACATCTCTCCGAAGATTATGTAAAATTGCTAACGAAGAGCTCAACGCTCTGCTACCATGTTTGAAAATTGAAGGTTGACACGGAGAGGATTAGTTATATAATGATGAGTTTATTGCATAATATACAGACGCATGCCGAGCCATGGCGTGACTCTCAAGAGCGACACCAAGACGAGGAACCCAGTCGTAGCGACATTGAATAATATAAGTACTAACGCAATGGGCCCAAATGCCTAAAATGCGTACAAATTGTGCATTAGATAGGCGTATGCACGGAAAATAATTTTTTTTTGGTTAAAATGATCCTACTGATAATTTACTGAAAAATTAGGATACCGCTCTTTGTATCCCGAGGGCAGGGGGAAAAAATGTATATTGCCCGAAGTTGAAGAATATTGCAAAAAATTATTTTAAACTTTCGAAAATCATTCAGACTTGGATTTTATGACGATTAATAATTATTTTTTTTAATAAATAAAATACGAAGAAAAATACAAATTAGTATATATATATAATTAAATTATCAAAATTATTATATATATATATAAATTAAAGTGTTTCAAGAATCAATCAAAAAGCTGTCAAAGGTGCAAAAGTTCAATTTTGTCATCTTGGTACCTAAAAACTTTGACATATAGTAATTTAAAATATAAAAAATACAAGGTACACAAAGAAACACTATTAGGAACATAATAACCAGAGCTTATAATAAAACGCTGCCAAGTCATTGCACTTAGCTTCTCCTATTCTTCTATGGAAGATAATTACATGGGCAATCAACTCATTCTTGATTTAAATATTCGCTACTATTCGATACTAAAGGATAGGTTAGGAAGACACTTGTAGGAGGGGTATCAGGGACTGGGGTTAAGATGGATATCAAAAGGATAGGCTCCGTGAACTCCTTGAAAACCATGAAAACTCTCAATATTACTAGCTTTAATTATCAAATCATATGGTTTAACAAAATAATAATGTTCAGTCACACAGAGTATACAGGGTGAGAGTTGAAGAATTTGAATCCTAAATCTTTTAAACTAAAAGGTTTCATAAGCTACAAAAAACCTAGCAAGTGATCAAAAGATCAATCTTTTCCTAAAATTTCAACTCAATTTAAACCTTTTACTCCCGTAATCGTACGACATAAAAAAACCATTTTTCTAGTTGATTTTTTATCTCAAAAACTAGTCGCCAAATTGCTTAAAATTTTACAAACTAGTAGATATCGGTTTTTACTGTCATGAATTTCAAAACATTAACTATTTATTTTTGAGTTATTATATGTTTATCGAAAAATTACCTTTTATATCATAAAAAATGAACAGATCAGTCAATCTAGAAAATCTTGCGGGAAAAAGTAGACAAATTTATGTTCTTTTAGATACACTATTGTTGAATATATTGTATAAATCATATCATTATAAAAAAGCAAAAATATTTTTTCAAAAATAGAAAAATGGGTAGAATATGGCCATAAAACGGTCAGAATCATAAAACAAAAAATGACCTAAATTCAGAATTAGAAAAAAAATATATACATATCAAATTTTATTACGATCCGTCGCATGGTTCCAAAATTATGGCGGTATACGCACACACACACACACAGACACACACACACACACACACACACACACACACACACACACAGCCATCCGCACGGACATTTTCTAAAAACGTATGATTCGTACTCCAAATACCTCCAAATGCGTTTCCACGAAGTATTAGCAAAACTGAAAATTTTACTATTACAAAGCTTCCTCTTGAGGAGGAAGCAAAAAATTTCCAATCTGAAAAATTATTTTCCTATCTCACCAATCTCTGTCTCTTACATGCTCAAATAATTTACTAAAATTATTAAAAGTAAAGCTGTTCGCTTCTGGGGAGTTTCAATTATGGGTTATTTAAATTGAACCATACTTCCAAGCGTGGTTTTGCTAAAATTTAAGAAAAATTCATTCGTTAACATTTAAGAAGCAGAAATATACTGTAACGCGCGCCTCGCGCGCTCAATGTTCTAAGGTTAGAAGTTTTAAATCCAAGTAACTATATTCAGACCGTATATTTTTTTCTCAACTAATCAAATCGTTTCATTAACGGCTTTAAAATATCTGGTCATCACCTTTTTAAAGACAGATATTAAAACCATATTTTATTTATTGGACCTATAAATTTATTTTGAGAATGCTACGTGCCAATGAATTGGCAGCGGTTTTTCTTATTCGGGCTTGGTACGATGCTCTCTGTACAATTCGACTTATAGTGTATTGTGTACCAAGGGCGTAAAGTGGGTTTTTTAGACCGAGTTTAGAGTGTGCAGTACGAGTACTGCAAACCACACGAGGTCAAAAAGCCCGCTTAGCTCTTGGTGCACACCATAGTTTTTGTGGCGCATGTATGGATTTTCGCATTTTTCATGGCTATAAAGCGGGGGTAAAATGTCTGTTTTTTACACGGCCACTACACAGCCATGAATATTTAGAAATAATAGTATTAATGTTTATTTTTATTAATTAACACAAGTATTAATATTTATTAATATTTAACAAATTTTGAAAATCTTAAATATTTTGAGAATTTAAAAATTTCTGTATATTTTGAAAATTTTGAAAATTTTGAAACTCAAAATTTGCTGTTTACAGCATAATTTTGCCAGCGGGAGAAAAAAGTGAGCAGTGGGAAAAAAAGTCAGCAGCGGGCAAAAAAAAAATTCTCTAGTCAGCCGGTGACCGTACAAAAAACCTACGTTATAGAAAACTGTCAAACAATATTTTTCAGTCACACAATTCACATTGATAAACAGAAGATCATCATTATGAACACTGAAAAGGTATCAGCAAGCCATAAGAAATCTGTTTACTGAACTTATCATAGAAAACGAAACGTTTCAAGTTACAGCTTATTGAAGATACAATATCAATTTAACATACAGCTCAAGTTTATTGTAATATTTTGAAAATTACTTTGTCAGATTGTATAAATCCACATCCAAATCCGTATTAAAGTAGTAAAAGTATTCAAGAACGCCAACAAACTCTCCTAGACAGCATCCTTTCAGTTGCAAGATCGTCTCAAGATGGTTCAAGCAGCTGGAAACGCCAACCAGGATTGTCAGATAGTGGAAATAGAGCTTCAGGGTCATTCCTAGGTGGTTAAGGCAGCTAGAAACGCCAACCAGTACTATCAGAAAGTTCAAATATTGTCCTAAGGTGTTTCTGGATGATATATTTATGACGCCAAGCAGCACAATCAGATACAAAGAGGGTCGTTTTTCAGGGTCGAATTGCGGCTGTCGAAGTATTCAAAAACGCCAACCGGTATCACCAGAGTAAATCCAACCCAGGGTGATCTTGAGTTTGAGGTGGTTAAAAAAGCCAGTTATGCCAACCAGCACTATCAAGCAGCATTAATTTAGCTCCAGAGTCGCCTTGAGAGCAGAGTCAAACAACATTGCCGCGAAAGTGCGAATCAGCTCCAGAGTATTTCAGATGTATTCTAATCGGCAGCAATAAAGAATAAATTATCTCTGTCTTCTGATCAAAACACTGATTCAACTTTAAAAACAAAATACACTCTCATAGTCACTTATTTCATTGCACATAACACAATACATATCTGCAGAGACATCCCGAGGTGTTTAATGTAGCAAGCAACGTCAAGCTATACTGTTCCAGACGAGACCTGCAAATCAGCCCTAGGGCAATAAGAGATATGACTACCNGGGGGGGGGGGGGGCACCCGAATTACAACACTGATTTAACTCTAACAATCTTACTGATTTCATATAACACAATAAATATCTGTTGTAAAGATAATGAACACAAGAACGAAGGAAAACCAGTCATGGATCTTGTGCGATGGTGAATCTTCAGCCATACAGCATCTTGTAAGAAGAATGTATCAGCACATTAATAGAATCAGCAGCAGCAGCAGCCGCAGGAGTTGTCAGGAAAAAAGGGATAACCTCCAAGCAAAATGTCAAGTTTCTTGTTGAAGCTACATGTCTTCGTATACTGCAGCATTTCTTGATGGAATAACACTCACACATCGCATCGTGGGTACCATTTAAGTGCATTACATTTGAATACTTTTCGCACTGTCTTAGAAACCAAGAACCGCGAGCAGCTGATCTGCGAGCGGAATCGCGGTGAGCGAAGGCTTCCTAGAAACACAAAATACAGGCGCCATAGCAGCACTTCTGGTTTTTAAGCTACTTATATCTGCTGCATCGCATCGTCGTTGCATTTTTGCACGACGCACTCGCATATAATATCGCCGAACGTTGAATCGAGCGAAACATTGCCGTGAGTGGATGCCGAGGTTCTGTTTCATATGGCAGGCGGCTGCACAGATATGTCGCCAGCCGGTCGCCAGATCGATGTGCACAATGTATGCGCAGTGGTCAAGCTCGCTGTTTCGCTTCAACAGAGCCAACAAACAGCTGTAATAATCTTTTGCACAATATTAATGAATTTAAGAACGGGATGAAATTCGCCTTGTTAAGCCTGACGTCACAGCTCACATATAAACCAATTTATTTTCCACCAATAGAATAACAAAATACATTTCGTTGCGATTAAAGTATACATGTTAGAATCATGAATGTAGATTCCAAAATAAACAATATTTAAAATCATTGAGTCAAAAATTTAAATAAATAGTAGTAGTAGTAGTAAAATTATAATGCACGCGGTTTGTTTATTATAATGTCTTAAAAGTACTCAAAACGCTAACATATATTTCTCAATTAAGTTTACATTTGCATTTGATGGATGTTTTTTCTCAAGAAGATAAGTAGTATTTTCTAAAACAAAGCAGTAGGTTATAACGCAATCTAGTTTTTGAGGTTAGAATATATAAATATGATACAAAATAAGCTAGATTGATTATAAACGATCATATTATTAATTATGGTCGTAAAAAGAATCAACTGAATAATAGACCCAAAATCAAGATATTAAACTTAAACCATACTAAAACATTTTAAATTTTGGCGACACTTAACCGGATGTCCAGCCATAACCAAACAAATCAAGTTTTGAAAGGCTTCACAACATCCGGTCACCTCTTTTGTAAGAGAGGATTAAAAAACATTCAAGCTACGCATGGCCAACATATTTTTCAATTGTATACTAAAGAGATAAAAATCAATGTCACTTTAATTTTTTTTTTAATTAGTTAACAATTATTAAACAGCGAGCGCGAGCATCAGTGACCGTCCCTTACTTAGGTGCAAGGCGGCAAGCCACCTCGGCCTTGACGCATGGCGCGCTAGTTAATAATATGTGTAATAATCATGCTGAGATAATGGAATGCACGTTAAAATTATGAATTTATATTTTAAAATAAAAAATTTTAGAAACTCGTTGATCAATTTACTTTTTTCTCTAAAACGTAATATTACGAGCTTTAATTTAATCAATCTATCGCAAAGACGAACACCGATAAGTCAAGCACCTCATATGCGGAACGCACAGAGAGCTAGCTGGTACGAAAATTATTAAATCATCTAACATTTTCTCAGGTTACAAATAATATCAATTCAATTCAATTATTCAAATATCCATGTTTAAAATAAATAATGTGGAATCACGATAATACTTTTATTGTGCACACTTGTTACAAGATTCAATATGAAGATTCAACTTCCCACACTCGACTAACACTCAATAGCTTTTATAGCTGCTCCTCATTCACACTGTTTTACATTCCCCACAGTTTGTTGCACTGCTTAGCTATGCCGTTCTTCCGAGTTTAGTGAACTGCTTAGTTGTGCTTTTACATGCATTTGACGAAATGAATTTAATATTTCAACACACCTCCTTAAATTCATGCGTCAAACTTATCACATAATTCTTAATGTTAATCTAAATATTGTTCAAATTTATTTCGTCCTAGAGCTTTTGTTAAAATGTCTGCGATGTTGTTTTCTGATTCTACTTTTACAATTTTTATAATCCCTTGTTCATAACATTAATTTACAAAATGGTAATGTATTTCTATACTAGAATCTACTGACTAATTTATAAAAATTATAACAACAAACAAACATATATGTGAAGATTTTTACGACAACATGCTGGCTGTAAAGCACTTTAAATTATAATACAAAAATGTAATTTTAATTAATATTATCTAACACATTTCACACCTTAAAGGTAATAATTCGAGTGTTTCATCGATAGACTATAAGACAACGGGACGGCAAGTAGGCATTAAAAGAATAATTTTGAAAAGTACAACCATCTTAATTTTTATAATTTTTATAAACTAGTCAGTAGATTCTAGCTTACCTGCACTGGCAAAGATCATTTCTTACTCCAAGAAAAATTATCCTGGCTATAGCTTCAAGATGACAATCCGATTTGTGTTTAAATGATTCTTCTATAATTAAGAGGGATTTGCTTGATTTTTTTATATTTATATGATTTTGTTCATTTCTTTGCACAAGATGATTCGGATTATAGTTTTAAAAGATTTAGATTAGATGTGGGAAAATTACGAAACAGAATGCAGATTTTCATCCTGAAGCTATAGTGAGATTAATTCTTCTTGGAGTAAGAAATGATGTTTATCAGTGTGCTGATTTTTAACACTTGACATTTTTAAAACGGATTTCACTACATTCATTAGCGTATATTACACATAAACATACACTAAAGATAAAAATACACATAAACTTTTGTAAGCTGTAAAGATTTGACAATTTCTTTAAGAATTGCATAACTTTTTAGACGAAAAATTATAATTATGATTCTAAGATACAGATTGATGAGGATGAACACATAACTTATAGTTGCCAACGTTTTACCTTGTAAAAGGTGTTTACTTAACTGATTTCATAACCTTTTAATGAGTTTAATTTAAAAAAAACTTGTAAAGAAATGTTTTTGATACAAACAATCTCTCAAGAGACTGTTACTTAATATTATCGCTGTTTACGAAGACCAACAAAATTACAGGCAAACATATTTTCCAAATTTTTACGTGCCTAGTAAAGTCATTCACTCCATAAATGAGGAAAAAGTAAGAAACATTAAAGAATGTTATACAAAACGCGAGTTTCCGGCGTTTCCATTGCACCTACGTAATTGTAATTGACATAATCGAAAAGTTGAGAAAAAAATATGCAGATTCAAAAAAAAGATTCATTGTCGTATGACCTTTTGTTACCGTTAAAATAAATTTGCAAGTATACTCAAAATATTAGCGCCGCGCTGGCCGAGCTACCCCTACCACCGCGCCGCGCCGCGCGCGAAATTTTTGCTTTTTTCATTGCTTGTTTGAGCTGAACTGAGTAACCTACAACCTTCGGAAAAAAATCCTGTAATAAAGTATTACTTCAGCTATTACTGTGCCAAATTTCAAGTAAATCAACCGAATAGTTTCGACGTAATCGTTAAATAACTGAAAATTAAGGATCTCGGGTTCTGTTGCTCCGATTGTAATGATTTTTTGTTTAAATTCCTGTCTTTTTACGTACATTACAATGCAATTAGTCGCAATTCTCAAAATTAAAAACTCGCTGAAATACGCACCTAGCAACGGGCATTTGTTGATAAAAATGTTGTTAAATATTAATTTAGAGAAAATTCCTTTTTAGCATTTAATAACAATATCATTGTTATGAAACTGTTTAGTTTAAAAAATATTAAGATTCAAATTCTTCAACTCTTACCCTGTATACCTTGTGTGACTGAACATTATTATTTTTGTTAAACCATATAATTTGATAATTAAAGCTTAGTATATTTTGAGAGCTTTCATGGTTTTATAACATGTCCGTGCAGGTGGTTTTGTGTGTGTGTGGTTTTGTGTGTGTGTGTGTGTGCGTGCGTGCGTGCGTGCGTGCGTGCGTACACCGTTATAATTCTGGAACCACTTGATCGATCGTAATAAGATTGGACATGCATATATGTTTTCTGATTCTGAATTTGAGTACATTTCTTTTTAAGATTTGGACTATTTTATGACCATTTCATAGCCATTTTTAGATTTTTGAAAAAATATTTTTGCTTTTTATAATGATATGATGAGCGGATCTCCGGTGAGACCTCTCTCCTAGGAGCTATTCTAACGTCTGGTGGATCTCTCCCCGTGCTGATCCTTCGGTCAAGGAAAATCTCCCAGGAGAATCCCTACCCGCTTGGTCGAGCAACTCCCGGGCTTCACCTCCGGTCATCTCATGTGAGATTTTGTGGTAGGGAGGTATATAAGATAAAATATGGGTGGGGTGTCAAAGTAAGTGGTGGAAAGTTTACTAATGCATTAAATAGGCAGAGTGAGAGGTTTTAGACCGGCGATGGCTCCGTGATAAACCACCTGCCTCCCGGTCAAGGGATCGTGGGTTCGAGCCCCCATCAGCGCGATCAGTTTTTTCAGGTCCGATGGAAAT
Organism: Pteromalus puparum; assembly: GCA_012977825.3. Classification (NCBI taxonomy): domain Eukaryota; kingdom Metazoa; phylum Arthropoda; class Insecta; order Hymenoptera; family Pteromalidae; genus Pteromalus; species Pteromalus puparum. The sequence goes on from CM053170.1 coordinate 28,730,196, forward strand.
CTTACTCACGACACCGGGTTTGAGAAAGGCGTAGGTGTGATGAGCCTAACCTGGAAACTTTCGAACGCTAAAATTCATCTAGAAACACAACACGATACGTTGTGAGGCCATGAACATTCGAGTTCGAAACAGCCACCCATTTATTTATTTATTTTTTATTTTTTGTTTTAATTATATTTTGGAATAAGAGGGGTGTTTGTATGCCATGAAGTCTATTATTAGGTTTCAACTTTGATAACTCTGGTATTTACTTTACACCCACAGTAAAAAAAGCTGGGCGGAGAGTGAACAACAATATAAATAAATTACCAACTCCTCTCCGTCCGTTGCTCACGAAAATGACTGTTGGCCCAGGAGATGCTCCAAACGCTGCCCAGACTGCTGGCGAAGGCTGAATCCCCCTGGAGTCCGATGACGACAAGCTGGTCCCGGTCTTGCCTCTTTACAGCCAAAGGCGTCCCTCCGCTGCACTCGGCTTGTCACTGGGATGCGACGACGATGAAAACTTGATTTCTTCTGTTGACCTCTAAATGAACTTCTAATCCTCTAAACCTCTAACTTCTAGACTTCTAATTATTTTCTAACAATACGTGTACTCTAATTCTTCTAATGAAAATTCACCGTTGCGACAATGACAAAGTCGCAATCGGTCGCCGTAGCCGTTTAGTCCACTCACTTTAAAAAAACCGATAAACTATACACCAACACTTTTCACACGCTCTGCTACCAAAATGTTTAGCGTCTATTCAATCTAGTAGACGTTGGATCTTTTTCGAATAAAGGTTAGTGTAAATTAAGAACAACTCAATGTTTAAACAAACAAAAGCTGGCAAGGAGCAAAATATATTCAAAAGAGTGTGTATGTACACTTGTGAATAACAAGGAAAAGTGAGTGAGAAAATACAGACTAAACGGTCGTTCTCCAAGTGAGAACGAAATCAGTAGCTGAGACTGCAGTGTGTTCAGCTTGGATTCTACAGCTCGACTGACTACAGTCGGGCAACAGGTACTGCTGAGAGAGCTAGAGAGTGGGAGCGAGCGATCGAGCGTTGCCATAGCAACCCCCTATTCGATAGGCTGACCAGCAGCGTTCTAGAAATTACGTAACTGCCAGCTCCGACTCTATCGCTTTCTCGGCGAATTTGAATTTATTGAATCTACTCGAACAAAATTTGTAGATCATAAAAAGGTCAAGAATTTAATGTTTGTCGAAATAGAGAAATTTAAAAGAAAAAAATTAAAGGACTGAATTAACGTCGAACGTCTACTGCTTATGGCATTTAAAATATAAAGTTTTTTTTCGGAAATTGTTTTAAAATTAAATTGGATTCTTCCCATTTTCAATTATATGTTACAATTATAAATAAATCTGGTCCACCACTTTTTCTTATAATAGCCATTGCTGCGTTGTTGTATGACCTGTGGCCTCTAATATATGTTGATGATCGATCTTTTTGTTTTTACGTAGCATAATGAGGAAAAAAAATCTGTTTTTCATTTCATTAATGTTTTAGTTTCATAGCGATTCTTTAATTTAGTTTTTTGTGATAATTTTATCGAGAGTTAATAAAAATAGTAAATTTGTACCTAAAAGAGAATAGTATTTCCTACCTTTTCACCGCAAATAATTTAAATTACAGTTCATTGTTCTTTTCTTATGCACCAAAAGTGAAATGTTTTTAAACCGTTATAACTCGATCAATACACTGCACAAGTTCTACAAAAATCATGATTGTTATAAATAATACTTACTATGTAAATATCAAGTTATTTCACAAATTATTTCCTGAGAAAAAAACTCAATTATTAACAAATAAAGTTTTTGTTTTCTACCTAGGGAAGCTTTGCATTTTACAGACCAAGTTAAGTACAGAAATAATGCATAAATCATTCAAAAATTTGGATCCGGGCGGATTTTCTTGTTATCTTAATTCTTATTTCTATACGAATTTATCAATCTCTGCAAGTTCAATATACTTCTTAAATCTTTACTTGTAGCTGCTCATTAGCTTTATTCGATTTATTTTTTGTCAATATTTTTTCGAAAACTTAAGGTTAAATCTTACACCAAAGTATATGAGTTACAATTTTTACTCCAATATTCTTTAAGGACCCTCGAACATATCGCTATATATATATAACAAATGAAAAAATATATCGCCCCTTTGCGATGTACTTTTGAAAATACCGCTACACCTAGGACCTAGACCTTGAAAAAATATATGACATTGTTTGATATGAGCTTTGTGCGCGGAAGCAAGCTGAGATGTCTCCGTAAGCAAAAACATTTACAAATAAATAATTTAAAAATGCGTTTTCTGAAGCTGTTTGATAGTAATATAAACATGTCAGCTCGTTGTCATGGTAGCAAGGTTATGCGCTTAGACAGATCCTGGAAAGGTCATTTTAAATGATAAATTTTCTAATTCATGGAGACATCTCAGCTCGCTTCCGTGCGCAAAGCGTATATCAAACTATATCATTTACTTTTTTGATGATCTTAGGTGCAGCAGTTTTTTCAAAAGTATATCGCAATGAAACGGATGATTATCTGCTTCACTGTATATCTGTAGAGATATGCTCAAGGGCACTTAAGTGATATTGTTTTGAAAATTCGGTTTGTTTTATTAATGATACATTTAGAAAAATGAGAGCTCACGTAATCAATATGGCGACACAAAGGATGAAAATATATATAGATGTATAAACGCATATAGATTTTAATACATAACATAACCCTTTTTATTTTCTCCAAAATCATAATACAGCTAAATAAGAAAGACAATGCTTCAAAATAAAAAAACCGCTGCCAAGTGATTGGCACTTAGCTTCCTCCTATTCCGCTAGTAGAAGATGATAACATGGTTTCTAAAAAATCTGTACAAATGTATGATATTCCTTTGATGATTTGAGAGATTAGATGCATGCACTCCACATGAGTCAATCAGGTTGAGGGGTAGAATGTCAGTTAAAGGTGTAGAACCAAAAGTTTGATTATGACTTTTTTTCTAGGACGAAGTTATATAGGGAAGGGGATGGGGGGGGGGGTCGGTTACCAAAAGGATAGGTATAAAAGCGCTGCATCAACTATGGGTGGGCGGGTGAGCTTTTTGCTGCCGGACAGTTAGCAAAAGTGAAAATTTTACTATTACAAAGCTTCTTCTAGGAGGAAGCAAAATTGAAGCAGAAAATCGGGTTGTGGAGGTTGGCTCATAACTTAGGAACCAGTCGACCAAATTTATTGAAATTTTTACAACATTTTGTTTTTGCTGTAATAAATCATCAACTTTTTTTGAAGCGTTTGACTGCTTGGTTTTTAAGTTATAAGAAATCAAAAAAATTTCAATAAAAAATTGTATCATCGATATCTCAGAAACCATAAGGGCATAAAAAATCTACCTTTTCATAAAATTGTAGATGAATTTAAGCCTTTTTACTCTCGTAAACGTAGGACATAGAAAACTCATTCTGTTCAGTATTTGATTTGTTATTCAAAAACTACGTAGTTAAATAAATTGAAATTTTTGTGATATATAGCTTGACTCAGAACCTATTACCATTTTTTTAACGAGGTTTTGATATTTCATTTTTGAGATATGGCTTATTTAGCAAAAATCATCTTTCTCGCTTTTGCTGCCGAACAGTGCGGTCGATTTGAGGGCTAAGCGGGGAAAGTAAGGTAATTTTATTCACTTTTAAATGCATTATAGCTGTATTGTTTGTAACATTAGCATTATACGAAAAATGCCAAAAATAATTTTTCAATATTCAATAAATGGCCATAAAATGAGATTTAGCTAGCACAATTGAAAATAACTTTTTTCCCGAATTCAGAATCCAAAAAAGGATACACATGCCAAATTTTGTAGAGATTCATAACCTGGATTCGATAATATTGCGGTATACATACACACACACATCCATACGGACATTTTCTAAAAACACGCGATTCAAACTCCAAACACCTCCAAATGCGTTTCTACGAAGTTTTAGCGAATGTGAAAATTTTACTATTACAAAGCTTCCGCTAGGAGGAAGCAATAGAGTCATGATGACTAAATTGATGTACTTAAATGCCCGCTCTTTAGGTTGGATCTAGATCCTTCGAACCGCCATACATATTGAAAAACTTCCGTTTTAAAAACTGCTTAAACATATAGAATTTTAATTAATCATATTAAGGGGTGGCCGGATCTAAAGCTTCGCAACGCCGCCACGGGACGTTTCGTATTTCCAATGCCAAAAAAATTCTTGTTTTGCTAGAATGATTCTTTGAACTTAGCACTACGCCGGTCAACTCTTTATATTAATTAAAACTCATTTATAATAACATTATTTGGTAAAATAAAGATATTTGGAGGTTAGGTGAGGTTTTCTGTAGTCGTCAAATACCCGCGTGTATTTCCAATGCCAAAAAAAAACTAAAAGTCCAATCGACCTCTAATTTTGATAGAATGTATCATTGAACTCAGCACTACGCCGTTCAACTCTTAGTTTTTTATTTTAAGTTTTATTTAGAAGGCTATACCTAATCGAAGTACCACGTTTTTAGATACGGCGATCCTTAAGGCCGATAGAGACCTATCACCAAAAAATTGATATATAACAAATTCTTATCCTATTTTCTGCTGTATATAAATATTTGTATGTCTGTAGCAAAATTATGTCTGTTACATATTAAAACGTTGCGCTTACAAAAACTAATGCTCCTACACTCATAACTTTTTAAACATGTCATGGTGGGGGCTGGGGGGAGTCGTTGCAAATTATGACTATTAATAATATGAAAGACCACGACACACACATCACACACACACCCCTAACACGTCCACAAACAACAGCACAGCTTCGATACCCCACAACACCAACACACCACACACACACCCCCCGTTGCTCCCTAGCACAGCACACCACACACAATACCACACGAGTCAGACACAACCACACACACACACACTCTCCACACAACAGCACACAACCTCACACAACACAT